>CM060682.1:53786744-54986744 GCA_030686995.1 Artemisia argyi | reverse complement strand
GAAGGTAATTTATGTGTTTTCCTTCCTTATTGTTTTTCTCGCTATCTTTCTGTTTCTGATATATTCACCTTGTTCGTCCTTCCGGTTGTTTTTTCGTGTAGTTATAGACGTTTGGATTTATTCCGTCTGAAGGATCTGCGTCAGGTAGAGGTCCTCGGGAGGCCTCTTCGCGATAAGGAACCCAGAGTTTTGGATATAGCCATTGAGAGGCTTATTCCCCTCTATCCCATTGCTGCTGAAATTTCTGCTGAGCAGATGTCTAAGGATATTGACCAGATGTTTGGTGACACTAGGGGTTCTACATCTGGTTCTCCTGTCGCTGGTGAGTTGGTTGAGGAACTGGATGATGCAGACTTTGATCCTGTTAATATTGTTGATCGTAAGGATAAGAGGAAAGTTGAAGATTTGGGCTTCACTATTGGTGAGTCGTCCTGCCTGTTGAAGAAACGGAAACATCATGGCATAGTTAAATCTGAGTCATCCCCTTCTGGTAATTCTTTAGTTGTTATTCAAAGTTTGTTGCATAACAGTATGTTGGAATGCGAACGTGGGGTTGATCCGTTTCCCTCCGTTCATTTTGTTTCTTCTTATATGTCAGCTACACCGGAGCGGGATGTGGATGCTCAGGGTGAGGGTAGTGTTGGAAGTCCTCACCATTTTATTGGTCCTGTTGAAAGGTTGGTTCTTAGTTCGGATTCTTCCTCTTCTGGTACTGAGGTAGATTTTGTTTCCAGACCTTCAGTTTCAGCTCCTTTGGTGGATGCCCAAATTACCCCTTCTACAATTCCAGCGTCCTCTTCCAAGGGAAAAAGGGGGAAGGATAAGGAGAAGAAGAAGAAAAAAAAGGGGTTTCTGAAGGCCTTCGGGAAGATCCGTTATGTCACGAATATGGGTCCTCAACAGTTGTTGGAAACTTATGTTCCTAGCTGGGGTGTTACTTGCGGATCTCGTTTGGATATGGCACCGGAGTGTCGCAAGTTGCTGGATGGTTTTGCTCCTCCTAAAGCTTTTGAACATATTCGGAATATGCCTTTTGACCAATTTCTTGATGAGTTCAATGTTAATTCCTCTCGTCACACGCTTTTTGTGCCTCATTGCGGATACGTGCGGAGCGCCTTACCATTGAGGAAAAAAGTTTATCTAATGTTCATAATCATTATGGTGCTTTGCTGCGAGCTAGATATGAGGAAATTAACATGTTGAGATCCGAGGCAATTGCATCCTGGAATGGAGTGGCCGAAGCGGAGCATCTTCGTGCTGTATTGGAATCTTTTAAGAATTCTCGTGCTTTTGAGATTGCGTCCTTAGAAGCGCTTGTTTCTAGTCTTAAAGGAGATCTTCAAGCGCAAGCTTCTTCCTTTGAGGAAGAGCGTATTCCTATGGGTACGACATTGTCAAGTCTTGAGGTAGCACTTGTTGATAAGGATCTGGAGAATTCTGTTCTTAAGGCTTCTGTTGCGGATGCTGTTGATAAGAATGGGAGCCTTGTTCGCCAGGTAACTATCTTCTATCTCACGCTGCCTTTAACTTCCTCCGTTCCCATTTTTGTACAGTTTCCTTCCCTTCTCTTGACCTTTTCTTTGTTTTTTTTTCTTTTCTTTTTTTATTAGGTTCAAGAGCTAGGGGATGCGGTTCGTGCTTTGAATGCGGAGTTTGAGAAAGTTCAGTCTTCTTATGCTAACGGTATTACTGACAAGGTAGCTGCTTTGGAATCTCGGCTTACTGAAGCAGCTATTAGCTTTATTAAGGATTTTCGCCCTTCGCTTTTGACTATTACCGCAAGCCGCCGTTGGTTGTTGTCTCATGGTTTGAAACTATTTTTGACCAAGTGTCTTTATTCTTCTGAGTATCATGACTCTTTGAAGAAGGTTTTATCTTGTGCTTATGTTAAGGGGGCGCAAGAAGGTTTAGCTGCCGGTATTAAACATGGTGCTGCTAAGAGGAAGATTACGGAGCTCGATGCTTATAGACCTTCCATCCAAGTGGATTATGATTCCACCTTGGCTGCGTTCCGAGAACTTCAGTTGCCTTTGCTGGATAGCCTGATGGCTCACAAGGATTCCTCCATTGAGAACATTAGGGCGCTTCTCCTGCTTGATGATCATCTCGCGGAGAGGTTGGGTATGACTGAGTTGCAGCCGGATACGGGGCAGCTTACTATTCCGTAGCGCGTGGCTGGGCGTGGTTTGATAGCAGGTGATATTCCCCTTTCTGAAACTTTGGATATTGCTCGTAAGAAAGCTATTGGTGCTAAGGGTACTGCATCCGCCGGGGAACCCATTGCTGGAGATGTCTTTTCCTCCTTAGGTAGTTCTTTTTCTGCTGAGTATTTGTTTGGTCCGGATGCTTTCCTCTGGGATGATCCCCATGCTAGTTCAGCTGCTCCCGTCTCTACTACTTCCAAGCCCACCCTTTCAATAGATGACTATGACTTGTCTGTGTAATAGTAGTAGTGAATGTTGTTAGTAAAATTTTTCCATGCTGGAGCGCTGGATTTATGTGCCGTGACCGTATGTGGTCTTTTCGTGCGGCTTGTACGCATCTGGGCGTATCTTTTGTAACTATGTTGACATTATGTTCCACCTTATGTTGGTGTTGTTTTTCTAGCGTTTATCATGAATGTTCACGATATTTAGCTTTCACGAATATTTGCGCTGAAGTTACGTCTAACTTTTATGCGTCTTTGTTGCACTTGATCGTTTTGTTCTTTGCTAGTATTAAAATACGTACGGATACGTAGTTTATTTTTAGTCTTAATTGGATACTTGTGGGTTATCCTCCTGGAATTGGGTTTGCAATCCCTCTTACGTACCTGCGGTTTGGTTATGAGGTTCCGCACCCTTTTAGTTATACGAAATAACGTTTCTTGGGACGTGCCCTTTGTGTGCGCGTCTTACTCACTTTTTTGTTATACGGAATAACATGTGTTGTTGTTTTGACAGATAAAAGAATATTTGAAAGAGTAATCAAGCTTGGTGGAAGTAGCTAGTCTCCGCCTTTATTTTGTTAAAAGATCAGAATAATACAAGTACAAGTTATTGTAAATGCTAATGTTTATTGAAATATTCCTTGTAATTGGAACATGTTGCTGATTTTTCCGGCTTTTTACATTTTTGCGAAGCCTGAGCTCCGTCTTTTATATTTTTGCGGAACCTGGATCCTGTCTTTTGTTCATTTGCGGAGCCTGTGTTCCGTCTTGTAGTATCAGCTTTTGCGCCTTTGATGAAGTATTTCCGCTTTCTAACCATTAGTCTTCGTGGTTCGCGGTTGTTTTCTTTTTATTTTTTAGAATTGCCCGCGCCGCATGCGTGTGTTTTGTAGTCCTTTAAATGCCCGTTATAGCGAGGACGTTGTAAGGCATTTGTGGATCTTAACTCGAAATCTTTTATTGCGTTGACCATATATCAACAATCTTTGGTCGTTGTGCTGTACTAGTGCTTTATCTTCCTTCCGCGTTTTTGGTGAATTGAGCAGGTCAAACCCCATGCAACTTCGTTCTTCCGGAAACGAGTTGGAGATGTTCCGGTGACAGAGGGTCATATGGTCTGCCGAGGTATCTTTTACCTGCAACTAACGGTTTTGGGTCACCTTAGTCAACAGTGATGGTGAGGATACCTGTTGGTCCCGTTTACTTGGTTAATAGTAACTAATGAGTTAAACTAACCAAGTTCCATGACTTTGAACAAAGATGTAATTGATTAACAACAAATAAAACGTAAAGATAAGAGACACAATATTTTTCAACGTTTAATTCTTATTAGAAGTTAATCAAAGAATTATACCCAAGTGTTTCCGGAATAAGACTTGGGATTGAAACGACAAGTATGGTATGACTCCCTCTAAATCCAAACTATCTTTGAGTGACAACTAAAGGTCTCACTGAGCTATCTCAGGGACTGTGTTGTTCTTTGGAAGAGTAAAATTTGTTTGTGAATGTCTAAGCATTAATTGCATAAACTTGTCGACTTTTACTCCTCACTTATACTACCTGTTCATACACAAGTGAATTACAACATTATTGATAAAGACAATTGATGTCCTAAGCTAGTAGAGACAAAATACTTACATATTTTGTCTCTGTTACAATGGACTATATTGGGTAAAAGATAATGTGCCTTTCTGATGCACAGTGATGACACCATCCTGACTTTATGCTTTCAGGTAAAGTTTGACTTCAGGTTGATAGGGACACCCATTCATAGTTTCAAACGTTTCCTGTTTTGTCCCGCCCATTCTTCAGTCTTCAGGTCTTCAGTATTCAGTACATCAATAGTTGTTGAGGAGTCCTGGGGGTTCAGTGAGTTATTGCCATCCTCACTGAACCCATCACCTTCTTCTTAGCTTAGATGCCACTCACTGAGTTTCGCCTCACTAAATGAGGAACCTTTCATCATAGGCTCGTTCTAAGCATCCTGAAGATGACTCACTGAGCAATTGTTCACTCAGTGACTTGTTAGAGTTTACGGATATTAAACACTTAGGTTATTTTATGTTCAAATCCTAGTTAGAGGAAGTTTGGGGAATTCAGTGACCCAACAATACCATTGAACCTCCGTCTTCTGCGGTAGGTTGTGAGGATTTTGATAGTCAGGAGTCATATTTAAGAAATGAATCTCCTGTGACATTTCTTTTGCATCCTTCCCCACTTGCGTATGCTCCTTTCCCTTTTTATCTCCTCCTTCCGCCCTTCGTGTCCGATCACTTTATGCGGCTGTTGCGCTTTTTCAACTGTAAAACCATTCATGTTCTTGACCACCCGGACATTCAACGCAAACCTTGATGGTCACGAGGTATCCTTCGTCCGCGTGTTATTCGAGAGCAGGAATCTCTGCCTCGGGTCGCGTTGGCCAAGCAGGATATTTCCTGGCCTGGGCTGGTGGTTCTAGGAACGGTTGTGTTGGTGGAGCGGGGGGTCGCCAAATTGAGACTCCTTTCGGCACAAGAACGGTTTGAAGACTACCGTCTTGGGCAACAGAGCGTCCCAATGTGGGACAGGAAGGGGTTTGAGTGATAGGGTTCCGAAGAGCTTTATTTTTTATTTGTATTAGTCGTCATTTAAGAGCAACTAATTTTTATTTGCAGTCATTTAAGAACATGACCGGAGTCAGTTTCTTTTGGTTTTTTCCGGATTCGTTTCGAATATCCCATCGGGCAAATCCTTGGATTGGTAATGGATCATTGCCACGGTGTGGCGTTTTTTCGACGATTTATGGTGGCTGTTTTCAGTAAGTTTGCTTGTTTTTGGACACAGTTTTTGCTTTTTCATTTTGGCAAAATGCGCTTTATTGTGTTTTGTGATTTGGGGGGGGGGGGGGGTATTTATAATGAAAGGTTGGGGTCTTTCGGTGCTGTCCGCATGAGCATTTATTACACCTAGTCACATGCCTAAGCCTGGGGCTAGGACATCCTTTCGGCTTGTCACCTCTGACACGTAGTCAATGAGCAGGTTGTACCAAAGCCTTTGGAAAGAGCTCGAATTTATTTCTGCAGGGATTGCTCCGCTCTCCGGTTCGTGGAGGAGTCTTCCGTTTCCAGGGTATCGTACTTCTTTGTTTATACCCGTAAATTGTTTGGCCAGCTAGGATTTTCCATTAGTGCGCCAAGTCATTTTGTTGCATCGAGGGTCGTCCGCGCCTACCGTCCATAGTCGGAGCTAGTATGCATAGTACTCGTTGATGCTTTTATTTTTCGTTGAAGTACTATGCCTCCTTGTTGCACTTCTGTTATGAATCTTTTCATGAGTTCTTCTGTCGACTCATTTTTCCCATTGCTGGCGCACTGGATTTTCTTGGCTCTTTCTTTATTTTCATGCTGAGGGATTTATTGCTTCTAACAGCCGTCACCCTTTGTATGTCTATACTGTAGACTTCTGTGACGTTATGCGATTTTCTGAAAATCAGCTACTTTCTTTAGATCTTCCTTTATGACACCCGTCCTTTTCAATTTATACGCCTGGCCGGAGCGTAAGCCTCTCAAGGTGCTACGAATGGTTCCGCCATGAGCCATGTCTGTTTGGAGAGATGTTTTTGAATCAGAACCATGTTAATGCTTCGAGTATCGTGTCATATTTTGTGATGCCAAATGGGTGTGCCCTGGCATTTGCATCCGCGCTATTTTAAGGTAGTTTTTGGACGGTCCGTTGGATCCGTGCCCCCGGTGGGTGGCTTTGTATTGCCTTATTAGTGCGGCCCTTCCCGGATTAACTACCTTATATTTTGACGGTCGTGCCTGATTTATACTGTCTGTGCCAGTGCTTCTTAAATGTGCTCTATTGCTCTCTTCGAAACTTGATTCCGCTCCTTTCGGCGAGGTGTCTACGTTGGTTTCGGTAATCCCTTTTTTCCCTTGGGAACTTCTTATTAGCGCGTAGCTCCTGAGGGGGTGGGCGTATTGCTTTTTCCATCTTCTTTGTTCCGATGGGTGCGTTATTTTCCGAGCCTCTGTGTACCATTGGGTTGGTTTTTCTAATATTTTCAGCTGCGGAAGGTCGTCTTCCCTTTTTCTTTGTATACCCGGACTAATGAGTTTTGTCGTTATTTCCGATTTTGCATTTGCTTGCCCACCTCCGAGTTTACTTCTGGACACCTTTTCTTGATGAGCTTTCTCACTCGGATCTGTAGATAACCATTGGTCGTGCTCGTCGTTAGGCCCCCCCCCCCCCGGGGGGGGGGTTGTACCCAACGTCGTTTTTCTTTGACATTTGAATTTTCTACCCTTCCCCTTCATATTCCGCGAGGCGGATGTTATTACAGGGAGAGCGTTGCCGAAGCGGTTGCTCATGGCGAGTATTTTTCAAGAACGCAGTTGTGCACTGGGTTCCACGGATGGCGCTAACTTGTTAGTGCAAAAAGTGTGGATAGTATAGAATTGGGTTTAGTTAGGTGCGAGCCGTCCTTGGTGGGCCGTCCATTGTGGGATTATGCACTAATCCAAGTAGATGATGAAGTATCCTGCACAAATGAAAGTAAACTGTTAGCCTTACCGTAGGGACGGGCCCCACGATTAAGCTCCGGCGTGAGAGTAAGTACTCATGTTTGTCAGAGAAATGTCTGAGTTGTGATTAGTGAGAAAGTCATTACTTCGAGAATGTGAATTGAGGCTTCCTTTTATAGGTAGTGGAAATATTAGGGTTTCTTAATATTTTGCGTATTGCTGTAGTGGCCGAAGTGGGACCCTTGTCGGGCAAGGGTTCGGGGCTTAATCGATGTTTGTGGACGCGGATGGACTGGGGTCCAGTCTGCGGGCGTACTTCGGGAGTGCCGCTTATATGTGTCCTGGTTTGTCCGGACTGTGCCATGCTCGTGACATGGGCTTTCAGCCTTGTTTGGCTTATTAGGCCGGAGCCCGGTTTTGCTCATAGGGCCGGAGCCCGTTTTGGCTTATTGGGCCGAAGCCCATTTATGCTTGTTGGGCCAGAGCCCAATTCGTTGTGAGATATTCTAAGCCCAGTAAGCCTGCTATCCGTACTATAGGTCATCATATAACAACTCAAATGAACCCTCAACTTGACCAGCAGTACTAATTTAACATTATTAAAAAAAAAAAAAAAAAAAAAAAAAAAAAAGCCTACACGGCCGATTAATCGTTGCCTAGGCGCTACTGAGCCACCAACCTTTCCGATTTGTGTAAATCAGTCAATCGTGGTCAGCGGCGGTCAACAATGGTCAAACTTGCTCGAAACTTGCAAATCTTGCTAGAAATAGCGAAAACTCATCGTAAACTAGTTTTAATCACTTATAGTCGTTGTTTGTATCTATTACAAGAATTTTTTTAAAAGAAAAATGTTGCCGGGAATACCCAAAACTAACTCGAAATACCCAAAACTTCCCAAAAATGCCAATCCGATTAATCCCGCCTAAACCAATTACAAGCTACAAGGGGGTTGATCGGGCGACTACCGATTCGTGATTTTTGCAACCTTGAACATTATGATATAATCCCCCCCCCCCCCCCCCCCCCCCCCAAATATCACCTCATGAGACATGTGTTAGATGAAAAGACATTTGTACCTTTCAAACGACGTGTTGCACGCTTAAATGCAAGTTACGATCGATTTTATATGAATTAACAAAACTGCGTAAAAACTGCACATTTTAACCCATGAAATACACTTATAGTTTTTGAAAAATTAACCCAGAGGACTTCTTATTCGGCCCAAATCATCACTCATTCTTTAAATACTAAAAAGAAAAGGTTCATACTAGTAATTATGCACAAATTTAACACTAAACAACTTCAAATCCATAAGCCACACCACCACTTTTTAGTAAAACACTTATTTACCCATTTACTCAAATCATATGACTCATTCATAAGTTATTCGACTCACTTACATGTTGAAGAACAATTTTTATTTCATTACTAATGGCCACAAACATCCTTTAAAGACAACAACCAAATAAAAATGGAATGCATCGGCCGGACTTACATTAAACTTCGCAACTTTAGTAACCACAAACATCTCTTAAGTGATTGTGTTTCTTGAAAAGCTGGATTCATTAAGTTCCAAACAAATGCTTCTGACTATCACTTTAAGGGTGACTTAGTGGCAAAAAGGCTTGTGAATATCACTCTAAAATATGTGAGGTCTCAAGTTCAATTCCTGCTAGGTACAAATAATCTTAAGTGGTCATGCCAACCTCCTGAAAAGGGAGGGCTTTACCTGGTTTAAAAAAAAATAATAAAATAAAAAAATCTTATGGAGTTTCCACATCTACCGGTCAAACGTGCCGTCATGTAGCATTATAAGTTTTGTTGGTAGCTGACAACTGAAAAACATCACTTCTTTTTCAAATACACATATATACGTTGCGATTAGCTGCTATCAAAGTCTTTAACAACAAACTTTCCTTATCTTTATCTTACTAATTATACTTTAATTTTTGTCTAATGTTTTATTTTTATTACATGTTTCCACAATTTCGCCATTCAAACTTAGAAGAAGTATTAGACGATAAGATAGTTGGCTAAAACCCACATGTGGGCTTTAAGTCCCATTAAGGTTTCTATGTCTATTTATTTTATAAATATTATATCAATAAAGAATATATCGGAAAAAGGGACTAGCCTAATATTTTCGAATTTCAGTTATACAAAGAATATGTTAACGGTTGATGGTGTGGGCGGATATTCTATGATCAGACCTTAAAGTGAGAGTGAAGGGAATGATACCTTTTGTTCCTTTTCATGATCTTACATGGCAACACTGCGCCAATATCTTTTTCTTTTTTTATGCTTCATTTACTTCCACTAAAATCTTACAACATATTCTCTCATCGACTAAACTTATATCTTTTTTGTTAATATACACATGCACGTGCGCGCGCACACACATATTTTCTTTCATTGGTTTCGTGAGTATCTGGGAAAAGAAGTGTGGTGTTTATTCTGGAATATGGAATAGTGAATGATATTCTTGCCAGTACTGTTTGTCACATGATCTTCATATGGGTGACTTCTTTGCGTCTCTCATTTCAGCATAAGTTAAACTCATCATATCAGTCAACATTATCGGTTATCAATATTCATTTATAAATTATTAAATTTCTAATACACTTATATGTAAGTCAACATTATCGGTTATCAATATTCATTTATAAATTATTAAATTTCTAATACACTTATATGTAAGTCAACAGGTTATCATTCATTTATAAGCTACAATTTTGTGGCTTATTTTGATACTTATGCCCATAAGTATCAAAATAAGCCACAAAATTGTAGCTTATATTATATAAGCCGAATTCATATAAGCTAATAAGCTTATATAAGCCGAAACAAACACCCTCTTAATGACAACAATGTGGTTAAAGAAATTTCATTAAAAAACATATGATTGAATAATAATTTTTGAAAAAAATTGATTAAACAAATTACTCCGTAGCAAATATCACTTGATTATACAACAACCAACCAATCTTATGGAAACATTGTATCTTATTAAGCACCAACCCTCGTAAAGTATCGTATTCACCCTACCTCTTAAACATGTGATTTTGCAAAAAAGTATTTTCTTATACATGTGATCTTTAAAAAAAGATAGTACTAGTACTACATATTCAAAGAGTACTACATATTCAAATACTACTTGGTTGTTACAAAGAGAAGAGAAGTCCAAGTACACAACTCCACCGTTGAAACCCAGTAGACTTTTGAAATACATCCCCACCATTTTCAAATAAAAAATTAACAATTCTTTGTCGACACTCATCACACCTTGAAATCAAAGCTGACGTGGAAATTCGTGACCCTTGTCGTTCACACTTCAACTTTCACGTTGACTAAAAACTAACACCCCCTTTCACTAACATACGCCTCTACCCGCACTACACACCCACTTTTACAATCTCACATTTCTAGTCTAACTATGCGCACTACGCACCTTGCGTATATTATCCTCTACCCCTCTTTATCTTTTTTTCTTATTTTCCTTCTTTTATAAACCAACCGTTGACTCATAAAGTAAAAATTAAACACCTAAATATTTTCAACTCGCCGGAATCTCAACTGATTTTTCCGACCATCTCTCCGGCTATCTTTCCGATCATCCTTTCAATTTGATAAAAAAAAATTAAAAATTTAGCTCTTAGAAATGATAGATTTAGATCTGTTATGTTTTTAATTAGTTGGAAATTAGGGTTTCCGTACGATAAGTTAGTTAGAGATTAACTGATTCTGTTACAAGTTTGTTAGAAGTTTATTGAGAAGTTATTTTGTATGATATCTGTTTTTTGTTGTTGTTGTTGTTGAATTTAATTATGAAGAGGTTGAAATCTAGTGATGATTTAAACTCGTATGGGGGCGAAAAGGGGGTGTTTAAGGATTGGGGTAGGAAAGATGATGAGTCATCACATAGGGGTAGTTTTTATAATAATAAGGCGGAGAGTGGGGGGAAGAAGGTTTCGTCGTCTTCTACGCGGTATGATCGCGTAGAGGACGATCGAAAGAGGTTGGTGCGAAAAAGGACTGATTATGATGTTGATAGTTATGAGAGGAGGAAGAGTTATGATAGGTTTAAGGAGGGTGGGGATAGGGAGAGGGAGAGGGATAGGGAGAGGCCGGTTGTTAGTTCGTCTCCTAGGAGTGGATATGGTGGTGAAAGGATACATAGGTCGGAGAGTTTTTCGGGGCCGAGGAGGGATTTTCCTAAGGGGTTTAGGTCGGAGAGGGATAGGTCGAGGAGAGAAGGGAGTGTTTCTTCGTGGAGAAGGTTTGGGGAGGAAGGGGTGGCCAAGAGTGGGAGTAAGGCGGTTTCGGAGGAGATTGGGAATGTTGTGAGGTCTCCACTAAGGGGGAAAGATGTGAAGTCGCCAGCTTGGTCTCCACATGGAAGTAGAGATGTGAAGTCGCCGGCTTGGTCTAAGGATTCGGGGAGTGAGCAGTCGAAGAGTGTTGAAGTGAAGAAAAGTGAAAGTTTGCCGGTAGAGAGTGGGAATGGTAGTGAACGGGAAGAAGGTGAGCTTGAACCTGATCCTTCTCCTGCTTCTGCTCCTAAACGTGCTCCTATTGTTGAGAAAGTTGATGATCCGCCGCGTTCTCAGCCAGTAATTACGACCAAGGAGGTTCAAGGAGAAAATTCAGTGGATGATAAATGTTTGGAAGATAAGACAAAGCAAAAGCCGAAACAAGAAGTTAAGCGTAAACTAACACGTATTCTTGCAGAGAAACCTGATGTTCGAGAATCAGAGGCTAATAAAAATTTAGCGAGCACAGTTAATAAAAAGGTCACCAGTGCAGTTAACAAACCATCAGCTTCTGAGGATACTGTCTTCCACAAAAAATCAGCTTCTGAGGATACCGTCTTCCATAAAAAATCAACTTCTGAGGATTCTTCGACCCAGAGAACAGGTGAAAACGAAGTCGCAATGCCATCACTGTCAGGTAAAGAAAAGAAAGATGCAGAACGAAGCCAAGACAATAATGCTCGGAAAGAAGAAGCTAAAGATGTTTCGGAAAGTTCTAAACCTGTGGAAGTAATACCAATACAGGACAATGATGCAAATTATGAAGTAAAGGGTGAGAATACACATATAGACGTTGAAATAGGAAATGTAGAACGACACGGTGAGTCTGGAGTAAATGTAGAACGACAGGGTGAGTCTGGAGTAAATGTAGAACGACACGGTGGGTCTGGAGTTGTTAGTCATTCTTTTGTGACAAAGGAGCTGACACAAAGTTTCAAGGATAAGGGCAAAAGTGTGGCTGTTTCAGTTTCCGAGGGTAATGATTCATTGGAAAATGGTCGTAGGATTGAGAATGGATCAAGTGGTTTCTTGATAAGTAGGGAGATTGATATGGAAGGACCAAGCACACGAGGTTTTGATTTGTTCTTTATGGATCCTGTAAAAAAGGCTGACAGTAATGAACAAAAAGGAGTCAGCAAGCCAAAAGACGAGAAACTTTCTTTGGAACCGCTTGAACTTTCCCTTCGTTTACCAAGTGTTCTTTTGCCTATTGGTGCCCCGACTCCGGTTCATGGTCCTGATTCTCCGGAGATGAGCATGCAGTCTCAAGCCAGCTCTTTCCAGACGAGTTCTGATGGGTTTTCAAGATCGTTTTCTGGTTCTCAGCACTATTCACACAACCCTAGCTGCTCTCTAACTGATACTGCAATTGACTATGAAAAATCAGTTGGTAGTCGTCCATTATTTCAGGGTGTGGTTTGGCAGGTTCCGCCTACAGACGAGCCGAAGAACCCAGAGCCTTCCATGCCTCAAAGGAGCATTTCAAACGGAAATGGTATTTTTCATCAGACTCAAACGTCTCAGGGAGTTCCGACTGTTCCGTCTGCGCAATTACATAATGCTATAGTCGCAGAAGGAAGTTATAAAAACCCTCAATTTGGATTAGAGAGACAGTTAAGTAGCACTAATAACAATAAACAGCCGTCGGGATCACACTCAAGGCACATGAATGAAATAAGATCCCCTGCACAGAGTACCGGATCTCATGAAACTGGTTCAGATTATCATAGAGATAGGAAGCGTGTTATGAGAGAGGCTGTTGGTAGTTTAAGTAAGAGCACTGGTCCAGCTCACATGATTGAGCCCCTTCTTGCGATGGTGGTTTCAGACCCATTACATATTGTGACTAGAATATTAAATGAAATGCCCCCTCAGTCCCTAGCAAGTTTAAAGGACTCTGCCCGTGATGTTATATTGAACCCGAGTAGACGAAGACAGTTTTCTGCCTTTCGTAAAGCACTCGAGAAAAGGTCGGATATTAATTTGGAGATGCTATCGAAATCCCATAGTGTCCTAATCGAGATACTCGTGGCATTAAAAACTGGTTTACAAGATTTTCTCCGCACAAGTTCTGATATATCATCTACTGATTTAGCAGAAATATATTTGAATTTAAGATGCAGAAATCTCACTTGCAGAAACTATCTGCCTGTTGATGAATGCGATTGCAAAATTTGTGTGCAGAAAAAAGGGTTTTGTAGTGCTTGCATGTGTTTAGTATGTTCAAAGTTTGACACGGCTTCTAATACATGTAGTTGGGTAGGATGTGATGTCTGTTTGCATTGGTGTCATGCCGACTGTGGCATACGGGAATCATTTGTTAGAAATGGGCGTAGTGCAACCGGGGTCCTAGGACAAACTGAGATGCAATTTTTCTGTGTTGCATGTAATCATCCTTCTGAGATGTTTGGTTTTGTGAGGGAGGTTTTTCAAAACTTTGCAAAAGGTTGGACGGCTGAAGCAATGGCGAATGAACTTGAATATGTTAGAAGAATCTTTTCTGGTAGTGACGATATTCGAGGAAAACGTCTTCATGAGATTTCACTTCAGTTGCTGGCTAGATTGTCAAGCAAAGCAGATCTTCATCAAGTGCGAAGTTATATAATGAGTTTCTTTGCTGGTAAGCTTTCTATAATTCATTATTGTTCGTTCCTCAAGATTTCTGCTGAACACTCTAGTAAGCTTTCTATTCATTATATGTCGTTAAGCTAAGATGACATGAATGGGAAAATATGAAGTATCTATACTACCTTATAATGTATTTAGGACATCTATATTTAGAAGTCTTAAAATGTTTAAGACCAAAAACATTTCTTTAATAGGAAAGATGCATACACATATAATTAAAAGCCTAGAATTTAAGTGTCTTTAAAAAGTTTGGGTTGTTACAAGTATAGCTTTCAATGCTTGCAATATTTTAAGACTTACAATAAAAGAAGCATAGTGTACACCACTTTAATGCACATAATTTTCAGATTTACAAGACAAGAAGCATATTGTACACCACTTTAATGCACATATTAAAAAAAATTAATTCTATTTAATGTAGTCAATTAATTAAATGGTCAATAAATACAATTAATACAATTATTAAAATACCCCTTACATAAGAAATACAAATTATCAAATATATTGTACAACCAAATTAAACACAATTCCTATATTAAATGTCACTAATACAAATAATAAAACACATTATATAAATATTCAAGCCCGAACTGGCCAAAAGGGCTTGAGCCCAAACGGGTGCGGGCCAAACGGGCTCGAACCCGAACGGGCACGGGCTAAACAAAATTCTTGATATCCGTAAATTTATTGTCAAAAAACATAATAAACTAAAATACATAATTCACCAGAAAATTTAGTTTCAGGGTACCCGCAGCTGCAACGCTCGGGTACCCTGCTAGTATATATATATATATATATATATATATATATATATATATATATATATATGTGATAAATTGATATGTCGTTAAGCTAAGATAAAGACATGAATGGGAAAATATGAAGTATATATATGTGATAAATTGATTTGGCTGAGGTTTTTTTGTCTTTGAGTTAATGCAACCAAGCCTTAGGTTTATACCATTCCACATTCATGACATTTATGTTCTGAGTTCAACATATCTTATGCTTGAACACAGCTGTAAAGTTACTGATGAACTGTGTAGTTTATGTTGTATTATTGTAAATTGTGTATGGGCATGAAAAAAGAAGTCGATATCCAATTGTGTCTGACCTGCAGCCTGCACAATCTACCACAAAAAAAGTTCTGTATGATATAAATGTGTATTTGAAATCAAGATTTAACACAATTGAGTCTTGAATATTCAGGTCTCAGTTGTAATTATAACAACAACAACAACAACAACAAAACCCAATCCCGCCGAAGCAGGGTATGGGGGAGGTAGAGTGTAGACAGATCCTACCCCTACCCCAGGATAAACCCAGGAATAGAGAGACTGCTTCCAATGAGACCTCCGGCAAGTGCAGGTGTGCGGGTGATAGTGAAAAGCAAAAAGAGCAAAAGGCAACAAACAACAAGCAAAGCAGGCAAACACAACAAGAAACAGAAGCTAAAACGCACGAGGCCCGCAGTAAAGCAAAAGCGAAAGCAAGAAAAAGCAGGCAAAACAAGGGGCAACAAAGGGCAAGGCAAAGCAACGCAAGGCAGACAAAAGCACAAACAGAAGCAAAAACGCACGGGGCCTAAAGCTAAGGCTAAGGCAAAAGCAAGAAAAAAGCAGGCAAACCAAGGGCAAGGGTCAAAGGGCAAGGCAAGCAACGCATGGGGCCTACAACAAAGGCAAGGGTCAAAACTAACGCAAGGGGCAAGGCAAAAAAAGGGGCGCCTAAACTAACGCAAGGGGCAAGGCAACAAAGGAACGCCTAAAAGCCTAACGCCCTACACACCTAAACCTACTAAGCCCCCGGGACTACCCACAGACCCTAATTCTATCTCTCCACGCCTTCCTATCTGAGGTCATGTCTACGGACAAGCGTAGCTCCTTCATGTCGAGCTTAAGTCTATCCTCCCACCTGAGATTGGGTCTACCCCTTCTTCTCACTCCATCTACTACCAGCGCTTCGACCTTTCTAACTGGCGCTGATTGTGGCCTCCTCCTAACATGCCCGAACCACCTCAACCTTCCTTCTCTCATCTTCGAGATAATATTCTCTACTTCGAGTTTATCTCTAAAAACTCCGTTCGGGATCATGTCAGTTGTAATTATAACTGAGTATAAATAAATAGTCCAAACAAATAAGGCACATAGTTTACGAGGTCATTAGAAGTTGGTAACTTTGTAAAATATTTTAATTGCCTCTGCTACCTAAAAAATAGTCCAAACAAATAAGGCACTAGTTGCACAGAATATGATTTAGTTCCAGTTTTCTGTTCTTTTACGAACTAGGGGTTGACTCTTACCCAACTTTTTTTTTTAAATTCCTTTTATCATAAATTTATTATAACGATGTGTTAAATATGATGGTAAACCACATTTACATAAAGCACATTAGATGATTATGAGCACATTTGGATGGCTTTCAACCGGTTTGACATGTTCTATTTTCATTTAATCTTTTAGATGATTTTCATCGTGTTTGCCAGTGACCACCAAAGTGGGCCTAGTGATTAGGCACCTTGATGTCCTCACAAGAGGTCTAGGTTCAAACCTCACTATGTACACATCTTGGGGGGTGGCCAAGGAAAGGGTCAGAAATGGTCACATGGATACCCCTGTTAGGCCGCGTACATCTGAGTCAAAGACTCACTCTCCCCGGGTAACCTCAAAAGGGAAAACCTCATCTTTTTAATGTTTTCATCTGTGTTTGCCGTTTTTCATGTACTCTTTGAGCTTAACTCACTGACCCCTTGAATATCAAACATAGCCTACATGTATATAAATTTGTTGAAATTGCCGCCTCTGCTTTTAGCTCGTATACAAAAGATTTTCATTACTTTGATGACTGATTGCAGATGATGATGCGTTCAAGTCAGACAACATTCAAGTTTCGCAAGACAAAGAAGTGGTGAAACAAAATCAGGGAGAACGAATTAACGATATTCCAAAAACCAGCCAAGAAGCAGCCTTGTGGATGAAATCTGTTTATGCAGACAGAACCCCTCAACTAAAAACAGCCAGTTCAGACATGCAACGTGTTACTCCACCAATTTCAAGAGAACCTGTTTTTGATGAGTTGGACGGCATTATCAGGATCAAGCTAGCAGAGGCTCAGATGTTTCAAACGCGTGCAGATGATGCAAGGAAAGAAGCTGAAGGTCTGAACCGCATTGCGCAAGCAAAAAGCAAGAAAATAGACGACGAGTTCACTAGCCGGGTCATGAAGTTGCATTTATCAGAGGCAGAGGAAATGAGACGACAAAAACTTGAAGAACTCCAAACATTAGAAAATGCTCATCAGGAATATTTCAATATGAAGGTGCGAATGGAAAGAGAGATTAAAGATCTACTTCTGAAAATGGAAGCTACAAAGCGTAACTTCAGCTCATAACGAATTGGATATATCCTCTACAGCCAGGGTAGGTTATTTATTACAGTATCTTTTATATTGCAAGTTTAGTACACCTTTTTTTCTGGTTCTTAATTTGTAGGTCTATTTTGAAGCTAGTTTCGTTTTAATTTATGCTTCTAAAAACAGGCTGTACAGAAGGTTCTGCTTTTATGTTAGATATAATTCCCATTTAAGATAAAGGCGAAACTGCATTAAAGTTGACACATGCTTTTAATCATATTTTTTGCAACTTCATGACCCAAGTTCTCTGTTTTCGGAAATGAAGTTGATTTCTTGTTGGGGGTTTTTGACATTGTGTTTTGGAAGAGATTATATTGTGCCAAGAGGCATATAACAAGTTTTTTGTGTTTGGTTATAGTAAAACTGATTCAGATTGTTTCAATATTTTAGTGGTCAAATAATTAGTTAAGTAACTTCAACAAAATTGATACTCCGTATTTAGGTATCTGAGTCAACGCTTCAACTTTGGCCACTGAAGAAGGTGATGCCTGCACGAGAGACTAGGCCAACTTACCTCCTGTTGCTATGCTAAATACTTGAAGAAATAGTGATTGATTGTCGCACTTTCACATAACACAGATATAACACAGATAGTTGGTGTTTGTTTAGGGTGCCTGGGCCACAACTATGACTATGAAAAATCCATTATTCTATACTCTATATATGTCTAGAGAGTGGGGAATGGAACTTTCATAGTTGAGTACTATCAAACTAATACCAATTGCCATTCCTCCCGGCATACCAAACGCACCCTAAATTTATATAACCAAAAGCCGGTATTCAGAGACACCTAACCATTGGTGGGATACAAATGTGGTTCATGACAAACAAAAATCCGTTGTTTCTTTTGCTTTTACAAAGTGATTTCTGGTTTGCACTAAAAATAACTACGACATAGGTAGAATATAGATGGTGTAGACATAAACCCTTTAGGTGCGTATGAAAGATCAAAGATGCCTACATTTGTGTATCAAACCCATTTTCATCAAGCTCGTTCCTAAACATAAATATAAATAAGCCATGAGGAGAGTTATATTAAATATCAAACTTTTTTTACGGGACTTATCCTCACCATTCATTTAAAAATAAATTAATGGTTGAGATTAAAATCATTTTAATATTTCACTCATTTTTTATAATTTAATTATCTCTTAAACCGTTAATCGTTAAGCGAAAATATTACATCATCGCGACGAACATTTAATTATCTTTCTATAGATAGGCTATTTGATATATTTTCGACAAATTTTTTTTCTTGTTTTTTAACGTTTTTTTTCGTGGCCGAAAAAATCATATATGATATTACATATCATATCATATTATTTAAGTATTTAATAAATTGTATTTACTTTTATAGGTAAGGATATTTCAGTCTAAAAATATTATTTAATATTTATATTCAAATTTTTAAGTTTTAAACAAATGTATTTACTCTTTATATTTAATATAGGTATAGATAATTTTACCGTTCTCGAATATCACTTAAGAAATGAAAGAAACAAAAACAAATTTGTTATCAAGTATCACTTAACAAAAGAAAAATTAAAAAAAAAAAAAAAAAAAAAAATGACTAAAAAAATTAAAGATTTGACAGATTTTGAAATAAAATATTTCTTTTAAAAATTAGCCGATAATGTTTTCTTCCGATTAATAATAAAGTCAGTAATACTCGCGAGGTTACGAGCGAAACAATTACCCAAAAATACTTTTCTTCTAACATATTCCCGAATTAAAAAGAAAGTAACAGATATTCTCCTTGCCGGGAACAAACTTTTAAAAAATAAACAAAATCTAAAAAAAAAAAAAACTTTGGATAAGAAGCAGCGACGTGTCAGTTAGCAAAACTCAAACCCAAAATCCCCTTTATTTCATGTCCATATAATTTCAAACCCTCACATAACTTAAACGGATAACAAAATAAATATCCAAACCAATAAAAAAATAATAATAATAACCTCACCTCATCGGAAAAAAAAATATGTCATCTTCCGCAATCTTCTCCGTCGCACCATCACCATTCACCACCACCACAACTCGCACAATCACATTCACTTCCAATCACCCACCATCACTTCTCAACAAACCGCGATCCAATTCGATAAACCGAATCAGTATCATCAAATCATCCGCTTCGGATTCGGCGATAATCGACACGCCGAAAACTGTATCCGAAGACGAAGAAACTGTCAAAGTAGGAGCTAGGGTTAGGGTTACAGTACCGTTGAAAGTGTATCATGTGCCAAAAGTATCGGAAGTTGAATTGAATGGTAAGGAAGGGAGGATTAAGGAGAATATTGCTGTTTGGAAAGGGAAAAGTATTTCGGCTAATTATCCGATTAAAGTCGAGTTTTTGGAAGTGCTTGAAGGGCGTGGTGATGCGCCTGTTAAGTTTTTCGCGCATTTGAGAGAAGATGAGTTTGAATATGTTGACTGATTTTTGATTCAATCATTTTTCTGTTGCTGATATTATATACGCTACTGAATATGTTGCCTCTCATAGGTTGGATTATGATATGTATATAACTATTGCGAATTTTTACTCATTGTTAGTTTTATTCGCGTGCTTTAACATAAGGTTTAGGGTTGGTATCTCGTCTTCAAATAAGGCGATTGGGTGTTTAGTAAGGGCGACCATGATCCAATTTTTTTTTTACTTAACAACCGTTGTAATAACAGTTAAAATTCAAACGATAGAAACAAATAGTGTCGATCGTGTACACGACAAACTTCCTAAAAAATTACTTCCTAAAAAATTGCCTGGCGATCGATGAGCCACACTAGGCTGATCGACACCAAATTGATCGCCTAAGTCGATCGTGTAGCATTACTGGGACTAGCCTTATACTTACTGATGGATCCAGAAATCAATCAAATTATATTACTGATTGTGTTTAAAGGGTTTGCACGTGTATACCTTCTCACTTAAATATGATATTGGAGCAACAATTTTACCGTTTTAAACATGTTAGAAAGAATTTAAACGAGTATTTGGCGTAAAGCTGTATGTCGACCATTCTGCAAAAAACTGGAAATTTTTATCAACTGTGTTTTAGGAGCAAAGTTAGAAGTTGAGATTGATAACTTCAATTGCATCTTACAAGTTTCACACGTATATTATTTTGTCGATAAATGATATGTAAAGAAGGAACGTTTCCTTTTTGCATTTTTTTCTTTCTTTTTTAATTAACAGAGGTTTGTTTTGCATTAAAACATTAAGTGGTGGTTCAGTAAATTGACTAGGTCTTTCAATGCTTTCTAAAACAGATCATATAATTTATCGACATTTTTTTTTTTTTTTTTTTTTTTTTTTTTTTTTTTTTTAATAATAATTTATCGACATTGGAGTAATACAAAACTATCCTGCACTACGAGCTAAAGTTAAAATCACTCAAAAATCACATAATGTCTTTTAGTCGGTATTGAATTGAGAAACTAGTCCTTGGATTATCACAATCTTTCTATAGTGGAAGAAACGAAAAACTTCTTTTGCGATGCAATGTTATATCGTAACTTTTCTCACACTGTCGTTAAGGGGTGTTAGGTTCTTTTGCTCACCCGGGCAAGTATCAAAACACAAGTTTTTGCTTCGTCGCTGTTTTTTAATCCCCTTCGACTATATCAGCAATGGGATTGTTTACGATTCATTGTCAAAGTAACGATTGGTTTTCAATTGCTACTTATGCTCAAAGGTGATTTTTAGTGCTAAATACAATATTTAATATAAATTTGTGTCGCCATTCAAACATCCATTCTATTTTAGGCTGGTTTTTATGGGGTGACCCATCATCTTTATCACTCTCTCGCGCTATCACTGCCTCACGCACGGGCCTCATAAAAGACCCTCATCACCTCTATCTTTTTTGCACATAGTGATGACCACCGTCAACTCTATCTTGTTTTAGTTTGTGAGAGAGTGTGAGGTATTTTGTGAGATATGTTTGTATAAAGTAAGTATTTTTAATGATGGTTACCATAAACGGTAAAAGGTGATGATAATAGTGATGTCGCGTTGATGTGGAGGTGATGATAGTGGTGACCATAAAATCTAGTCTTGTATCTTTGACAAAACTAGCTATTAACGAGGGATTTGACGCGGCTATAAAAGATTGTAAAATAGACCAAACTGACCGCAAATGTTCAGAACAAATAACCAAATGTACCCATCAAAAGAGCTAATAACATCACTTGACTAAAATCGAACATTAGATCTCATGTTGTCGCACGATACCTAAGAAACATACAATATGACTATCAAGGCGTCCTTTATAAGTTTGGCAAATGGCTGCGTAAAATGTTCATCAATGATTTCAAACTCAAACAAGTACAAGTTAGCGCGAATTGAGCACACTCATAGGATATCATTAGAGCATCCACTATGGTATTTCAAGAATAGGTCTAAAAACTTATGAAGAGGTCTAAGATTTTGGGCACCATAGTGAGTAACCATTTCATGTCTTGGTGGCATGAAAAGGTCTAGGATTTTGGAGAGGTCCAACAAGTGTCTTTTATTTAATTGTATTAAATTATGTTTGAGCAATTTATAAACCTTAAAAGCTTTACCTATAGTGGAAATAGGTTCATACTATCAAAAATTTTAAGAATTAATGACAATGTAAGAAGTGGCAATTTTATAATTCTTTTAAAAATTCTACCATAGTTGATGCCCTTATGGTTTATACTCAAACAAGCGGTAAATGTTCATTAACATATCAAAAAGGATTTAACATATAACATTCAATTACAGAGACTATGAATAGGATAATGATCCCAATTCTTTATTTAAAAATCATCTTGAGCACACATTGGTTTAAGAGGAATTCTATATAAAAAAAAAAAAAAAAAAAAAAAAAAAAAAAAAAAAAACCATCCACAAAATAAGTTGTTGGAGTGTGATTGATGTATTTTACTATTGTTTCTCTCTCTTCTCTTTGATTAAGCCAATCAAAATCCAACAACTCATTTTATGAATATGTTTTTGTAGGTTTAGCATTCCTCATGGTTTAAACATTAGGCCAGTTTAGGGGGTTGGCAACACACCCCTCACCTCAAATCCCTTCACTCACTTACAACCAATCCCCTTATGCCACATCATTCTCTCACTTTTTCCTTCACTAACTCATTTTTTATTGGCATCACACCCCTCACCCTTCACTCACTTCTTTTTTTATTTTATTTTTCTTTTTTTTTTCTTTTTTCTTTTTTAAATTCTATTAAAATTTATTAAAAAACTAAAATTTTATTAAAATTAAATAAACATTACACAATATTATTAAAATACTAAAATTTCATTAAAACTTAAAAAACATTACATAATATTTTATTTTGCTTGATATTTAAAACCATGTATGCTGGCTTTTTTGTATCTTTCCGACTTATGATAAAATATTTGTCAAGTGGTGGGTAAAGCAGTTGCAAAATATTTAAAACAAAGACTTTCATCATTCTTCATTCCTCCTTTCATGCTTCCATATCTTATCCCGTTTTAAGCTTTCGAAAACTATCATTCATTAGTAGTAAATCTCCATAAAAATATTAATGTCCAACGTTCACTTTTTCTTCCCTCTCCGTGCGTTAACCTTCCCCGCACAAGCTCCTTACCGTGCGGTAGGAGGACACCGACGGCGGTGTTCCCGCAGGGGAAGCTTGTCGTGCCGTGCCTCCCCGCATGCACTGCCAACCCCCTTAGAAAAATTCTTACTTATTTTTACCCATAGGACCTATACTAGTTATAAGATAAAAAAAATGGAGAGAGAGAGTATAAGTAACCCCTTCACATAACATAAACTACTAACTTAAGGTCCTAAATGCTGTCCGTTGGTTCAAACCACCAAATTTAGAAGCACATAAAAACCACCTTCTACTAGCACTCGCTCACCCCCAAAACTCCTCATATTTTCCTACACATAAATAGCCGCTACCCTTCCCTTCCCCACTCTTGTCACGGTTTATTCAGGCGGCCTGTGGTTTCTCTACCACCGACTATCCTCCCTCCCTGCACCATTCATTATCTCCGAACAACCAACCGACACACTCCTGTCTCCATTGCCTCCACCCAAATCCAACAAGCTACTATCAAAATACCCAACACCATTATTGAGGAAATGTAAGGTTTTATTGAAAGAGATGCCATTAAACGAAATTCCACAAATTGTAGCATGGGAAAGGCGTTGCCGTATAAAGTTAACCCAAGAGAAGAAGAATGCGTCCGTTGAGGGGTTATCTGAAGACCTAAAAGAGCTCAAAAGGGTGCGTTGAGCTTGGTTTCGGGTTCAATGATGACAAAGGTGGTCAAAGTTTGACCAAGACATTGCCTGCCCTTGATATTTATTTTGCTGTGAACCGACTCAAGAGTCCTGTGGTGAGCCCTACAGGTAATGCACCGACATCACCCGTACCAAAATTTGATGGGATTGACTCGTCGTTGTATAAATCAGAACAATCATTGGTCAGCAGCGAGGAGTTGTGGAAGATTTGTGGCTCAGGTTTGTGATGCCAAGAAGTGACAATTTTGACCCATTTATTTTTAAATGGGTTCATTTGAATTACGTTTACTTCAAACAGATTACATAAAAATGATGGTGAGAAAAGAAATGAAAAAAAATCAACATGTATTAAACAGGTCAAAATCGCAGCAAAGTGTATTTTTGACGCAAAAATTATTCAGAAAATTTAACAGTTTTTAAATTATTAAAAAAAAAACATTGTGATAAATTTTCACATGTACAAAAATAAGAATGCTGGACATGAATTATTGCAGGTAAATCTGACCCAACGGGTACCAAAATTCAGGTTAAATACGATAACCTGTTTTTTCAGCCAAAAAAAAAGAAGAAGATGAAGAAAAATGACTGGAACCACCCGTTACCTAACCTGCCCATTTTGCCACCTGTAGTGTTCTCTATACTCGCACAAAAATTTTGATATATCTGAAAGATTCACTAAATAATGAAACCTGGAACCATATATAGAACGGATATAGAAAATAATGAAACCTGGATTTTATATATAGATAACATAGGAGATAGTTAGCTTCAAGCAGGAAGATCACTAAAAAATGTTTCATGTCCAGTTTTGGTTACAGCAATCAAAGCTAGCATAAACTACCTTAGTTACAGTCGCCACAGTCCATTATCTCATTTAATGCATTGTCTTCTTATTAGTGCCACAATGGAACTAGTCTAACATTTCTAAGAAAACAATATAGTAGTATCATGGAAATCGTGATTTACTGATTTAACAAGTATAATGTAATACTTTAAGACTTTCCAAAGACACTGTGGCATCAAGTGACATAGCTGGTGTTCCTATGCTCTCCATACCTAAAGCTCTTATTTAAGGGTGTTTGGATTTAGTTCTGATGTAAACAAGCAGAATAATCAAATACACAGCTGTTTCACAATTCTGCTTATCAGAGGATTCAAGATGTAAAACAATCAGAATCACATGTGCAGCTTAGATAAGCATTTCCCAAACATGCTCATTTGCCCTCAAATACGTAGATAATATCATAATCTTAAACAAATTGATTCTATCAAAAACTTGTTTACTAATGGAGGTGAAAGGCTGATGATGGAAGATTAAATAGTTACTTAAGATCTCTCTTTCAATATTTCTATAGCATAACAGGTTCATACATATAATAAAATGCATTATACATATCTGTATGGTTGATATTAGACTGTATATTTACTGAAACACAAACAGTTGCAAACAATCAATTACATAAGCATTTCTAAGTTTCAATTCCTTAACGCTGTCGATGCAGCCTAACATTGACACCCTATTTTGGACCCCAACTAATCTACCACATGCTATGCGTTAGAAATCAGAACTCTTACAGGATCATCGATCATAAAATGACATAAAATCAAATGCTCTCCAAACCTAATGCTATTTATTTAGGGAGAGACTCGGATTGCTCTCTAACTGCTTATGCTTTTTGTAATAAGGAGAATCAGATAATTAGCAGTAACGAAACACAAGGATGGTTTGGATTTGGGTCTGTTGCAACAAAACTCAATATTAAGGACCTAGAAATTATGCTTATGTAAAATGTAATCCTAAAAAACTCCTTATCAGATACGCAACTCCCAAACTGCTAATTTGAACTTCAAATAAGCAAATTATCAAATAATCATTAACATTTTGTTTCTATGGATATCCCAAACTTTCGTGTGATATCAAAAACTGTTTATTACAACTGCTCATGAACATCGCCTAAACAACAACGAGTTACAAAATTGCAAGTATACACATCCACAACACCAAAAGTATAACAAGTAACACTAATCAGATATTCAATATGTTGTTTTCAATCAATCAATCAATCAATCAATCAATATACTCAAACTCATCTTCTTTCAAATGCGCGAAAAACTTAACAGGCGCATCACCACGTCCCTCAAGCACTTCCAAAAACTCGACTTTTATCGGATAATTAGCCGAAATATATTTCCCTTTCCAAACAGCAATATTCTCCTTAATTCTCCCTTCCTTACCATTCAATTCAACTTCTGATACTTTTGGCACATGATACACTTTCAACGGTACTGTAACCCTAACCCTAGCCCCTATTTTGACACTATTTTCATCTTTTTTTAATATTGTTGTGGAATCTGATGACGTGGCGGTGGTGATGGTGATGGTGAGACGGTGTGGATTTGGTTTTGAGATTGTGATGTTAGGGTTTGTGAATGTGAGAGAGGTGGGTGGGACTGGGATGTGACGGGGTTTTATGGTGGGGGTGGTGGTTGTTGCGGCGGGGAAGGGTGCCGGTGATGTCATTGTTGATTTTTTTTCCGATTGGTGGTGGTAGGTGTGTTTTTGATATTTTTGACAATTGAGACGTGTGGTTTAGCTAAGATATTTTACTAGATTTTGTTTTTGTTTTTTTTTTTTTTTTTTAGTTTAGTCTTATTTTCACCTTATTCTTCCTTTAATAAACTTATTTTTTTATTTCTGGGCCATATAATAGCAACTAACTCCAAAATCTTTAAATGAGAATTTAAAAACTTAAAAAGTATCATTAAATACAATAATCATTCATAAAATATTTTACTCCGTAATATTTATGTGTTGTCATACCAAAAAATTAAAAATTAACATGTGTCTTAGGCCATGTCCAAGGTGAGCACTAACGATCACACCAAATTTGAAGTAATGAAGCGATGGGTTTGCACTAAATGTGCATTTTACTCAAATATATGTATCAGATAACTATCCTAAAAGTTTTAAACTATCTTATTATATAATTATATGTTATATATGATAATAATAAAATTTAAAAAAAAAAAAAAAAAAAAAAAAAAAAAAAAAAAACTAAATTATTTGTATTAAAGTTAAATATATAATATCCTATATAAATATTTTTATTTTGAAAATGACATTAAATTAATTTATTGTGTATTTGCTGCAAGTATTAGGTGTAACACCAAATTTGTTGTAAAATAGTGTTGGTATTTGTTTGACACTAAAATATCAAATTTGGTGTTACTTTTGGTGCACTTTGGAGGTATCTTGGTATTCTCTTCTTCTCAAACTTCTAACTCTTGCAGCACAACACATTCTCTTTCGTGTACTAAGGTGCCATTTGGTATGATGTCTGGAATAACTTTCGGTATGGATTTGATAATAGGATAGAATATGAATGAATATAAGCGTAATAATCAATTTTGAAATCAACATTTAGCTAACAAGTAGATTTAGATGTCTTGAAATATAATAAGAGGAGAAAAGTGCGGGCCCAGAAATCTATGTGTATTCCTTTTCCTTTTGGTAAGTTTAGAGGATAGCAAATATTTAAAAATAATTTATGTTTTGAAAACCAAAATCTACTAAACAAACAACATTATTGACAATGAATCAATTCTTTGATTCTCATTCCCATTCACCAAACACCTCCTAAATTTTGATCCAATTCAAGAAATAGAAAAACATATAAACATCTATTAGCATATTATACATTAGTCAGTAAACATCAGGAATTCAATACGATACCTTCTAGTGGTATGGAATATATACCTTCAAAAAAGTCTTTTGTACAGAACATATAGAAAATTCTCAATTAAGCTACAAGATGTTTTGAGCCCGAGTAAATACGAACACGCCACCACCTCCCACCGCTCGACCCACAAGCATATTCCTGTCCAAATACGAAAGGTAATACAGTCCTCCCACAGCTCGCCTGCAACATCAAACACACTTGTTTTGATCCATTTCATGTATATAGTAATATAGTATGCTGATTTATCTCAAACATTTCAACTAAAAGACGAATGGGTCAAATAGGTTTAAAGTAACCCAAAAGATGCCAACTTCATAATCCTGATTATCACATTATTTATCATTGAAACATTTAAAGATACACCTAAAGGTGTTTGCAAAGATTAAGTGATTAATGCAATCCTGCCAGCCCATTTCACCCACACTAAAAACTGTCCCATTTTATCAAATTACATAACATCTGCATATTGCCAACTCTGTTAGATTAAAGCTTTTATCTTTCATACATGTTTCATCTCTAGAAAAAGTTGTCTTCAAAATTTTCCCTTTTAAGAATTTTATAGAATAAAGTAATAAACATACAAATTAGAGTGACTTCAAATCCCACCACAGTAAAATAAAACAAAATTTTGAATATGATAGTGACTAGCGTGTTTGACTAGATTAGAAGGTTATAAACTACATATATCAGAAACCACTCAAATTGTGCTTTCCTCAAGATATAGATTTGGGTTTCAGAGCCACTCAAAATACATGTACTAAAATATTAATTTGAGGCTACTGTCTGAAACGTACCTTCCCGGGCTTGTGCTATTTACTGGAACTTGAGCTTTAAAAGTACGAATTGCTTGCAAGATCTAAAAAAGAAATCATAAATGAAACAAATTTTTGAAACATAAATATATGGTGAATTAAGTAGGTGTTACCTGTAGGCTGAAAAATGAGCGTGGTAGCAATGCTGGGGCTATTAGAGCTTGCAGCTCTTCACTAATGATTATATTTTGAAGAGCTATCTGCCATTAAAAGATAAATGATACACTCAATTTACAGAAAATGCAAGGGGGTGCAATATATCTAATTTTCATGGTAGCTCAAGGAAAATAACACACCTCTTCAAACTGAAGGTAGATGTTACGCTTTGACACGATAGAAAATTTTGCAGAAACAAGCAGGGTGGCACCTTCATTCTCCTGGAAAAAAAAAATAAGTGTTCCCTATATATTATGAAGAATTTCCATAAGCAACAAGGATTCGTGCCACCACTTTGGACAACTAAAGGAAATAGACCGATTTTAAAAAAGGCACTTTCAGCATTTTTGGGTGGATGAACCTAGTGTTCCTGACACTATACGCATTTTTCATTGGCTGAAAGAACAGATGCATAGGCCATCGTGGTGTTCGAATGCGTGAATAAAAGATTTAAATCATGGCAACACAGATTCCGAGCTAGAGCTAAATACATACAGAGTAATTGTTATGATTTACGTTTTTTTCTTCTTCTAGTAATTCAAGCAAGATCTCATGTACATACAATCTGTATTTAGTGAGACCAAGACATCATCAAAACTGTTCATCACTGGGACAATAAAAGAACATGGATAATACGAGTTATTTATGTGCTTTTATATTGTGTTGCCATGACCACCAAATCATCATCAACATTTCAAACACCACGATGTCTTTCGTATACGTCTTTTAGACCACAAATTTTTTTTTAATGTGTCACTAACACTAGGTTCAGCCACAAGACAAACCTGCTTCAGCGACTCCTAAAAGATCTTTATCTACATATTTTCTGTACTCCTCAAAGGTCATGGCACCAATGCCTCGTAATTGACCCCTAGCTAGCATAAATTTCCACAAGATTTGTTCCATCTAAAGCACCCATTCATATTTCATATAGTCAAGAGCCAGTGCACCACATCGTCAACCCTCCGAAGTCGGCAAGATGGCCCAGGTTACATTTCCCTTTACCATCATCTAGGGGCTAGCAAGAAGCTCCCATGCCTCTACACTAACACAACCCTACATGGCTGTTTCCAGAAGACAGAAACCACTTCCATATTTGCTAGCACAACAGAACATCTCAGCAAGAGTCCCAGGGACGCAGCAACTACTCAGCAAGAGTCCCAGGGGTGCCCAAGCACCTCAGTGGAACTAAACTTCAGATACAGCCCAGATCTTAATTCATATTTCGGACCAAATGTCCAACCCTTAGTTTAATTTATACAGCTCAGATGTAAATGCATAGACGGAACTTGAACATTTTTTTTGGGAGGGGGGGTGCGAATTTATTTTGAGGAGGCCGAATCGGAGATTTATTTGTAACCTCAACTAAATTACCCCTAAAACCTATAATATTTACACTAGGTGCCACAAATTTTGGGGGGCCCGGGACCCTCCCCTGCCCCTAAATAGTTCCGTCCATGTGTAAATGCAAATCCTAACCCTAAGACAATATTTAATGCAAGAGACTTGCTAGTGCAGCTCAGGACACAGGTTGTCAATCCTTTTGACTGAACCACGTACCTTCATATGTTTTTATTTTTGTAAATTTCACTTTCCAATGTTGTGTTTGATCTCAAATTCTTTCAGCGTTGTTGTTTTAGCATCATAAGTATTTACTAAATTCATCGGTTATCATCTTTGATGCATAGTCTTTATAAGTATTTCATGTTATCTTCTGATACAACTTTATATGTACTTTTCTACATATTTCTAAATCATCTATAAGAGTCTGTTTTAAATGGGATATATGTTTTCACTGTATACTTTGACATGTTTCATCTCAAACTAAAATCAGATTAAAAGAATTAATTATATAGGTACTATTGACAATTAAAAATAAGAATGTGTACCTCTAACAAGCTGGGGATACTCCAACGAACAACATTGCGGATGTAGCCTCCATCAGTTTGACCCTTGCATTCAAACTTCTGAAATATCTGCCCAACCTGTTCATCCTCACAGCACAAAGATACACATATCAGCTACTCCTGTCCTATCCAAAAAACCACAAGGTTGTCCCATGAAAAATATTTGATATTAAATATACATTTCTTCAAGAATACACATTTGCTGTTTTCGACCTCTTCATTTTAAAACCACAAACGCGAACAAAAAATTCTTTACTTTCAATTTTGTGTTAGAGACCATGTTACCAAACCAGTCAGTAATCCCATGTCATAACCACTTGGGCACAAATAACAATAAGCTTTATTTATGTTTCTATCTAAGGCATGCTACCTTTTAGTGTACGGTATAGTCCCTATGCATTTTGGAAGTACAATGTAGAATTGGGTGCTTCCATTGTGTTTTAAAAGTGATTATGTGACACGAAAAAAATGTAAAATCAGATATTTAACTTCAACAAAATGGGGCCAGGGGATACTATTTGAAGTTGTGATAATCAATTAATCAGTTGTTTGGCAAATTCTAATTGTTCAAGAACTTGCACGTAAAACGAATCCAACACACAGACAAAACCAATTATCTTTGACCTCAAAAAGAAATACGAAAATGATCATTTTCAGTATACAATGCTAAACACCCTGAAAGTACAATACAAAATGAACATGTATCGCCAATTGAACACTATCAACAAAAGGAATGTGCAATGAATAACAAAACTAGCAAGGAGATTGAAACAAGGATCACTGAAGTAATCACTACCTGAAAAAAAGGAAACCTTGCGGAAGAATCAAGTAGAACAAGAACATCAGATGCAGATGTATAATTTAATCGCCATGTCCCATCCAACTTCTCCAAATCAATTGCTTCAATATCTGCTTCATAACTCTCCAAATCCACCTACAAACCCGTTATTTTCCAAGATTATACCACATTACCATGAACTTAATCTGAATTCACCATTCATGCCAAAATATAACATACTTCCGATTTTTTTCCATAGTGTACTACTCTTAGTAAGTGTTTGGGATTCCTTATGATTTTTGTAATAGGCAATAGCTGATTATAATCAGCTGTAACAAAAGACACAACACGAAATATAGCGTTTGATATTGCTTATGCTTTAACAAAACATATCAATTAGATAAGCATTTTTATTAAAGTTTTTGTGAGTTCTGCTGATTTAAGGATTTAAGAAATAAAGTAATGAAAATCGGATAACTAAGTTGAAATTTTGAATAAGCAACTCCCATCATTCAAATTGCATATTTCACCGTGCATACGCAAATTGATTCCATCCAAACACTCCAATCTACTTTTGTGATCAAAATGCAATACGAAATAAGCAAATAAACAGTTTGCTACCTGCATAGTTTTAAGGTTTTTTTTCGCTAAATAAGAGGTGTTTGGGATAGCTTGTTTTTCTGCTTATCTAATTAGTTTTAAGCTTATATACTTATTTTGAGGTAAACTAAGCATGTTAAGTCCCATGTATCTACTTATTTTGGCATAAACTTGACTTTTTACCCCTCTGCAACCCTTTTAGTATGTTTTTTTTTTTCTACTTATGATTTAATGTTATAAAAATGAAAAAATCAAATCCAAACACGGCAAGAGCTTTTTTTCGGCGGAATCACAAGCAGAAAACATAACACTAGAATATCACTTTAGTAAGCAAAATCCCAAACACCATCTTATTTTAGCTTTTACCATTCAATGTAAGTAAAGGTAAGTTGTCTACAAGGGATTAAGTTAAGGTAAACTTATAAATTATAATTAACCAAACAGTTCGTATATAAAATGTTTTATAAACTTCATATGGGTTCTTAAGTTATAAACCCCTCAGGAGTGGCCTAGTGGCAAAAGGCGGCTTGCGGTTATCACACTAAAATCCGTCCTAAAAAGGGAGGACTTTACGCGGTTTGTGTCTGTATGTCATTAATCTCAAACCTCGTAGATTAGTCAGCGAAAATGTCGAAAACAATGGTTACTAAAAAAAGAAATGAAAGGAACATACCAAACACTCCTCAATTTCAGAGCGTTGGTTAGGGGTGGTAACAAGGCCACGTTGAGTATCTTGAATAGCTTTCAACACATCATATTTCTTGTTCTCCAACTCAGTTTCATTCCTCTAAAACCAATATCACAGATAAATAAACAAAAGTATGATACAATACAAATAGTAAAAATAAGGAATAAAAACAGAAGTATGTACCTGTTTAGGTGATGTAATTGCTGTGGCTGAGCATTTAAATGGTTTAGTTGAATAAGAAAGAGGAAGAAAGTGGGTTGAGGATGATGATGAAGTTGGGGAGTGTGAAAGAGGTCGGAAAATAGTAACTGAAGCTGCAAAATGTAGCGGTAAAACCATTTTTTCCCAGTTTGGAGATTGGATATTTGTTTGGTTGGCCATTTATGTCTTTATTTTATTATTATTATTATTTTTTTTTTTACATGGTTTGGTTTCGTTATTACGATTTTAGCTTCGGACCGCTTCTTTTTAGATACGTGAGTATTCTATGGGGTACTCGCGCATTGTAGTGGCGGTACCTTGCAATTAAAATATTCAATGAAAATTTTTTTTAGTTCAATATTTTATGATATAATAGATATACGAATAATGACAATTTTAGTTTTGAATAATTTTATGCAATAAAAAAAATTTTCATATAAAAATTTTAAATTATACATGTGATGTTGTGACAATACTAAGTTAGTAGCTGATATATTGTAAAGGTATGAGGTTAAAGTAGTTAATAATGACACGTATTCATAAGTTATCATTAAATAATAACATCATAACGAGTTTTAATAATCACTTACATTATACTAAGAAAATATAGTTCTTTAAAAACAATGTTTGTTATATTTGTCCCACATAGATGAATAATATAAGTAAAATAATACTTATAAAGATAAAGAAAAACTAAATATTCAAGAAGTCATTTGGTTAATTTAAAGAGTATAATTATCATTATGCAAATATATATAACAAATATAAATTATATATTTCAAATATAAATTATATAATTAGCAGCACTTTACACTTTTGCATGCTTTGCTTTGAAAAAATCGTCCGATTTTTTAGAACAAAGTTTATTCATTTTTACGGTAAGTTTTATCAAAAAATTCTAAAAGGTTTATATGTTGGTTCTCGAGTCACTCTTGCAATTTAATAATATTTTTTGAACATTGTAATCTATATATATATAATAAAAGAAAGTTTTTTTTTTTGAAAATTTGCCACCTCATTTAATCCACGTGGACACAATGCCATGTCATAAAAGCCGCGTCACAATTGCCAAGTATAAAGCCAGTTGGACAAACTGTTGCAATCAAAATTAGTAAATACTGAGGGCTAATTTGGTTCGCAGAATGTTTTTCACGGAATTAGAATCTGTTTAAGGAATTGAAATGTGAAGGAATGGAATGTTAGAAATTGAAATCCTTAGGATTTAAAATATGACGGAATTGAAATTTGCAAATACTAGCGCATGTTTGGTTGAAGGAATGAAATAAGAAAAAACAATTATATTAAAATATTTAAAATTTAATTTTAGTTTAAGATTAATAAACTAAATATTATTTAATAAATAAATTACTTATCAAGTAATAATAATAATTTTTTTTAAATAATATTACATAAACTAATATATTAAATGAATAGTGTTTTTTTATAAAATACAATTGTATTTTTAAGGTATAAATTAAAAAAATAAGCTATAAATAAATTATATTTAATTTTAAATAATAATAATAATAATAATAATAATAATTTTTAAATAAATAATAATTTATATTCAATTTTAAATAAATAATAATTTTTAAATCTTAATAAAGTGGTTGTTTATAAAAAATAATAATAATAACAATAATAATTAAACGATCGTTTATAATAATAATAATAATAATAATAATAATATGAATTTCATGGAATTGTAAACAATCCTCTCATATTGTCATGGAATGTTCAATGTTGAATTCCATATATATGGGTTTTGAAGGAATTTCATTCTATTCCGTTTGCCAGCCAAACACAGTAAGGAATGAAATTCAGATTCCAAATTCTTTGAATTTGTCAACCAAACACGTTATAGAATGAAATTGGATTCTAATTCCACCAGAATCCTTAGGATTCCATCAAACCAAACGGGCCCTGAAGGTGTGTCAAATTTTCACGTGATTTAAGCCCTATCATTTGTTTTATTGAAGGCAACTCTATCATCATATTAAAATCAAACATTACATACCTTATTCTCTTCAATTAATCATTCGTTTCATCATTCTCTTGATTTGCTTAAACTGCAACGTTAACAAGAAAGTTGTGCTTTTTTCTTATAGATATCCTTCAACTTTGAGTTTTTGACATACTAATATGAAAGTGTTTAGAGGAAATTAAATTGAAGAATGAATCCCAATATGTCAACTTTGTGTCTACCCAAGCTTGAATTTGTTCAATTCACTATCTTCACGTGAAAAAATTGGTTCATTGTTTTTAAAAAAGTGATTTGCACACTCCACAAGTTGATTGGTACACTCAAATTTAGTGTGTATTGCCATTTATACCCTTACATCACTTGTACTCCTCTTCACCTCTATAAGGGTATAAATGGCAATACACATTAAATTAGAGTGTGTCAATCAACTTGTGAAGTATGCAAATCACATCCCTTGTTTTTAACATCTAGATTCATATTTTATATTTTAAGTTTATTCGATGTTGAAGTTGATTATTTGAATTCTTCTATTGGATATAATATGGAAAGTCAAGTAAATTAATAAGTGCACCAAACGTGTTCGATGAAATGTCTTAAAAACAATTTTAGTACCATTAATCTAAAAGTTTTGATTCTATTATGAGGTGACAAGCTGGACTTGATTTTAAACTATAGTTGTAGGAGTATGTGTGTGTGACTCAACATGTTTTATAGACGTTTATAGCATTTCAGCCAAAAATACACTGTATTCTTGTCTATATAAGTTACTGGAGATATATATGTAACTTCGAGAGATCAACTATTTTTTGCGCGTTTTTCAATTCTCATAAAGGGGCAGTATGAGAATTCTTATAAATAAGGATATTATTGTAGCTTTCTATTCATCACTTTGGTTCCAGGTTGTGTAGAGGAAAAGGTTCATGGAAGCATAAATCAAGTTCTGATAGAATTATGGTCAATGTTCACTAAATAGCCCTCTAAGTGGATGAGAATCTGATTTATTATTTTTAACATGCGAAGGTTGTGCATAGGAATCATTTTGTTTTTCTCAATTGATGATGCAACATTATCAAGATCTCCTAATATTTTAATGATGACAAATAAACCTTCGAAATACATAAAATAACAAACGTTAGCCAAAATTCCCCGACTCACATACCTGTTGCTGGCGCGCTGCCCGCACGTTGACGCGTGGGGCCTAGGGGTGGCAATTTCTGACCCGACACGAAACCCGACCTGAAACCGACACGAAAATTAACAGATTCGGGTTGAGCTAAATAGATTGTGGGTCAGGTTTGGGTCGACATATCTAACCCGTTTATTAAACAAGTCAGGTTTGGGTTGGGAATAAAATAAACGTGTCGACCCAGAAACCCGTTTATGTTTTTTTTTCTTAACTAAAAATTATTTATATTTAATTATACGGGTTAAATGGGTTAAACGGGTCGACCCACTAACACGTTTAACCCATTTAACTCGTGTAATGTGCTAACTTTTATATATAAAATGGATTAAATGGGTCAACTCGAAACCCGTTTAACACATTCAACCCATGTAATCTATTTAACCTGTCAACCTAAGTATATATACGGGTTAAATGGGCCATGTTCGGGTTACGTGTAAACAGGTTAGGGTTGACATAGCTGACCCGATGATTTAAATGGGTCAGGTTCAGGTTGGGGTTTTCTGACCCGCCAACCTGACAACCCGAACCCGCCAACTCGAACCCGACCCGAATTGCAACCCCTAGTGTGGGCGACGCGCCAGGCTTCTGTGAATGTCGGGACGAATTTTGAAAGTCGGCTTTCCCCTTACCCGACAAATGTGGATCTTTCAATACAGGTATGAATATGCTATGTGCTTAATTGAGAACACTCGAAACGAGTTTTGGGATTAGAGAGATCCAACTTTTGAAACACCCGTTTACGGGAGAACACCAACTCATGTTTTCTAACTCTTGCCTCTAGCCAAGGTTTTTCTAAACTTAGGGAGCTTATATATTTCATGTAACATCACGTGAAAGCATCAATATGCTTATATCCCGTGCTTACGTCTTCTTTAATCACGTAACGGGTTTACTCCCTTATTGGTCTAACTAAGTCAAAGGTCACTTTGCGTAAACACATCCTTTCCCGCTTGGGTTATGCTTTACATCATGGCAAAGCACTTGGCTTGTTTGTACCAAGGTGTTAGTTGAGTACGTCGAGTCGTGGAAAGTCACGAGTTATGAAACTATGGATTCTCGACGTTGTGTTACTTGGAATTATAAGTAACCTATGATTTTCTCAACTCATAATCTTAATTGTCTAAACCTTTTCTTTTTAATGACAATTAGATTATTTCTTAATCTTTTCTTAAACACATTTTCACAAAAGACAAAACCACCAAAATCTCCCACAACCCTTCCCAAAAATCCTTTCCCAACAACCTCTTACATATTCCCTTACACCTCTTACACATTCATACCTTTTTGACTCACACACTCTCCCACACAATATTCCCTCTTACAATATTCTCTTCACTTTATACATTTCTCATACACCCATACATACACTTCCCTATACACATAAATACACTATTTTCTACACACACCTTTATATTCAAAATACACACACTTCACTCACATACCTCTCTTCACACACACAAGGCTCCCTATCACTTCAATCTTACACATTCCTTACACATACAACTCATTCTTACACACATCATATCCAACCAACATATTCCTTACATATCCAACAAATTTATTTTCAAAATACACACACTACTCACAACCATCCCATTCTCTACACACATTAGGCTCCCCATCACATCCATACTTACATATTCCCTTACACACATCTCTTCACTATTACACAATCCAACTCATCTCTTATATTCCTTACACACTCTTCATCTCAACCATTCATTCCATTACAACACATCTCAACCATCCATTTCTCCTTCCTCCCCAAGAAATGGAATATCTCTTGGAATATTCTCTTCTTAACCCAACCATGGTTAACTCTTAACCACACCAAGGATGGAACATTCCCTTGGATACACCCTTAACCTAACCATGGTTCACCTTCTAACCTAACCATGGTTTAATCTCTATACAATTCTTTCTTAACCTAACCATGGTTACTTCTTAACCTAACCTCACTCACTCTTCCTTATAGAGGAATATCCCATGACATATTCTCTTCTCTCTTTTATGCCATGTGAGGAATACTCATTCTACCCCTACCCAATTATCTCTTCTTTCTTTCTATCTTTGATAATTGCTTTTATAATAAACACTTCACAAAAATATTTTCCAAATTGACTATTTGAGTTGGTAAACCTTAGATTGATTAATGTTAATGTTTAGTGTGAAGTACAATTGGGGGTTTAGTAAGGTTAGGTATTTACAAGACCAAAACTCAACATTTGGGAAAAATGTTACAGAGCCTCTGGCGCGTCACCCACGCATTGACGCGTGGGCAACGTGCCGGGCTCGATAAATTTTTCCCAAGTTGGGTTTTTGCCTATAAATACCCCACCTTGGCTCTTGTATTCCTCACCCCTTGCCATTACGCTTTCTCTCTACATTCTTTCTCTCTAATCCTCTAATTCTATCTCTTGTGTTATTAGTTAAACACACTAACATCTTTGAAAGAACACATCTCCTAGCATGAGAAGAATCACAAGAACTTAATCCACTCTTGTGATTGTGTCGAGGGTCTTCTTATCTTTACCCTTTCTACTACAAACGAGTCTTTAGGTTAGGTTAGGGCTTGGTTGATAAAACATTCATTTATTTATTCAATTATTTGTAAGGGAAGTCTTGTGTCTTGGTGACCAAGCCTAGATCATTGGGATCTAGTTGGGTTTGATACATCCGGTGGGAAGTCTTGGTGATCCTTAGGTGAAGTCGAATCGCGAGATTCTTTTGGGTGGTTTTCGTGGGCGAAATACCGTGGGAGTAACTCCTTCTTTGTGAGCATCGATATTGGCGAATATCGGTGGAGTGAATTGTAACGGTTTGTAGTCCACCGAAAGGATTATACTAGTGGAATAGTATCGTGTCGTGGATTCGCAACTGGACGTACTGATGGTATAAACCCCCCATCCCGAACTAGTATATATCGTGGTGTCTCTTTACTCACTTTATATACTTGTGTTTGTATTAGTGGTTGTTCTTGCTTAAACCACTTGGTGCTCTTCTTGGCTTAAAGTTTTTAAACGTTTTAAAAAGCCTAAGAAACCGTATTCACCCCCTCTACGGTTCTACATCAATATTGTATATTTCAAAGCTATATAGTTTTGTTGAAAATCCAAGATTTTATTAATATTAAACAACACCACCATACCATAAGGAGGGGAATACACATGTATAGTCTATGCTCCAAAGATATATGTAGTAATTTATAGGGGTGGCAATTTCTAACCCGACACGAAACCCCATCTGAAACTGACACGAAACTTAACAGGTTCAGGTTGAGCTAAATATATTTCGAGTCAGGTTTGGGTCATGATGCGTGGGAATTGCACCAGGCTTTACCTCTCGAGGGATCTCGAGAAGCTTACAACCCCCACCAGGCAGTGTACCTGATCGATGTAGTATAGTATAATGACAAGTACCGGGGGATTGACCGTTCAGCTAGGAATAGTGTCGCTAGGATTAGAAAACCTAAAGACTAGGTCTAGAGATGAGGGATGATTCTTTTTGTATTTTTTATATTTTTATGAAAGCAAGTAAAAATCTCGGGTTTGAAGGAGTTGGACGGAATTAGTTGCTAGTCAACTAACCCAATACTAAAGATGCAATCAAAATAAAATACTAAAAATGAAAATAAACAATATTAAACTAGAGTTGTGAGCAATATGTGGGAGAATTGTGTTTACTTAGATTTCACTACTCCCTAGATATCTTTTACACGTTAATTACTTGTTATAGTTGCGTGGATGACGGATTGTATTCCTTAATACCGTTCATGGGGTGGCGTACTTACTTCCCCAATCCTATGAGCGCCTACTTCACTCCTATGTCGAGCCGGCTAAGAAGCTCCTAACATGGGATCACTAGTGTGGAAAACTAGAAGGGGGGTTGAATAGTTTACCGATTAAAATCTTTTTAACTTGTTAAGTTAGCTTTGAAACTTTCCATTTGATCAAAGATATATACACAAACACAATATATAACATGCAAGTAAATGAAAGAAACGATCAAACCACAACACGAGTATTTATCGTGGTTCGGCTACAAGGACTCTTTTTCCTTGCCCTACGTCCACGCCCCGAGTATCCAACTCGAGAGTTACTTTCACTAGTCAACAAGCTCCTTTCACCGGCGGAGAAAACCTTACACGTCGCTTATACTTTTACCGACACAAAGCTAGATGTCGAGTTCTTTACCAAGGGTACAACCACTCCCGTTAGTTCTTTTACAAGGGTACAACTACTCCCGATACACTTTGTATTTTGAGGACTAAAATACTAACCGATCACTACTGAAAATACACAATCAAATGAAGTGTAAACTACACAAGTCTACACAATGCTAAGCTAACAAGTCTTGCAACGTTGTGTTGAATACTTGTTACTTTTAGTAAGCTCGTGAATCTCTTTGCTACAAAAAGAAACTTCACATATGAAATGTTAAGAGGTTAGATGAAAGAGTGAATGTGTGTGTAAAATATGATGTAAAGTGATGAGCCAAAATTCAACTTGTGGCTCAATATTTATAGCCAAACCTTCTGCAGGTCTGGCGGATCAGGCGGACCCCTCAAAAGGGTTCCGTCTGTGTACCTCCAGGGTACCGCCGGCCTTACAGTTGGTTTTGCAATAAATCTTGCAAACCAAACAAAGTCACATCTCATTACTCTTGCAAACCAAACAATGTCACATCACATAATATCAAGTCAAACACTAAACTTGCAAGCAACATCTAAGTAAGTCAAACACATTTCTTTCCATAAATGTATAATGACAAAACTTGCCATAAATGTGATGTGACAATTCTATTTTTAGAAAATAAAAAGTGTTGTGTTTTATGAAATGTAAAATGTAGCAAAAGTCTAGTTTATGCAAGTCTTTAAAACTAAGATTATGTTTTACTTAGAAACTAAAGTTTACATTTGTCATTAACAAAACTTAGCGAAGATCGTAAAATATAAATAAGGTTTTTAGGCGATATTTGTATTAACAATCTCCCCCTTTTTGTTGATGACAAAACATAAACTTTGTTTTTAAGTAACTCACAAAATCTTGGTTTTTAAGACTTAAAAAAATTAATATTAAACTTGTTTTACTTAAGTTATGAAAATCATATTAAGTTTTGAAAGTTTAATATATTTCTCCCCCTTTTTGTCGAAACAAAAAGTAGAGTAGCGAAGCGGAAAAATGCACTTGCTCCCCCTTGCTTGTTACTCCCCCTAAAAGGAGTGCCAAGATGGGAAACATGGATTTTGGATCCTACAAAAAAAATTGTTAGTTGGTGATATATATAAGCTTGTAGTTACCACACACATTGCAACCACAAAGACAACATAAAAATGATCAACCAACAATGCATTAAAGTAAGTAGAGAGAAATAGCATTCCAACTAAAATTTTGACTTATAAAAGTCAAAGGACATGAAATGGGTAAGATTCTTCTACTTCTAAAAACAAAAAAAAAAAAAAAAAAAAAAAAAAAAAAAAAAAAAAAAAAAAAAAAACCTAGTTTCCTAAATTGGGGCAAACGGCCTCCAAAGGTTGTCTAGGAGTTGTTTGGGTGGGAGAGAGCATTCAAATGTTCTATGACATGTTGGAATGCAAACCGGGTTTCATCTTGGAGTTGGTGAAGCAACGTTTTGATGCTTGCACCCATTTGCTCACAATTTGAGCAAACATGACGTGTTGGAATGCAAACCGGGTTTCATCTTGGAGTGGGTGGAAATGCTTGCACCCATTTGTTTGGTTTGTGGTTCTTGGGTGAATGATGAGTTTGGTATTGAGTCAAGCAAGGTGGTTTGAAATTCCATTGCTTGATGGAGGTGGTTCTCAACCATGCTTTGTATATCCTCATATGAGGGAAAAAAGGATTCAAAGGTTTGGGCTTGCGAATGTGATGGAATTTGGTGATCATGGTTTTCAAAGTTTGGTTCTCCATAAAGAGGACCATGGATGTCATTGTAGATGGGGTGAAACAACAACGGTTTGGGTTGATGGTATACTTGTTGTGGTGGTTGAATGTGGTTAAAAAGCTCATTTTGGTCAAGAATTGACCTTGGTGATTCATTTGCAAAAGGTGGTTGTTGTGTAGGTCTTGGTGGAAGATCATTTAGATCTTGGACAAAAGGGTGTGGTGATGTGGGAGGAGACCCAAATAGCTCCATTGGTTCAATTTTGGGTAATGGTGATGGTGATGAAGTTTTGGATGGTTGAGTTGGAGCACTTGGTAGAGTTGGGTCAATGGGTGATTTAGTTGGTGGTGGAGTGAGCTCATTTGGTTCATTGGGTGATGGTGATGGAGATGCAAGGTTCAAAAAGTGTTCATTTTTTATAGGTGATGTGAATTCATCCGAAGATGAGGAGCTTAGGTTGATGGGTTGATTAGACCATAGTGGTTTAACACTTATCCGGGCGGTTTTCTGGATGGGTCTTGATGGTTGAGAGGTGATTGTTGACTTAGTCATGGTGAAAAATGGTTTAGAAGTTTCAGAAATTGTGGTGAAGAATGTGTGATTTGATAGTTTTTAGGATGACTTAATTTATAGTGTTGAAGGATTATGGAAAGGAGTGTTTGGATTTGATGTTAGTCCATACAAAAATGGAGGTTTCTAATGATTTGGAAAACTAATTGTGGGTTGTCATATCATGGAAGTCAATCCAATGAAAATGGTGAAGTGAGAAGACAAGTTTTGCACTAAATGCTTAGTGGTTTTGGTGGATTTGTGGTAGTATAAATCTCAGGGATTTCAAGGATCCCTTAAAAGGGTTCCTTCCTTTATGTGTGAGGGGTCCTTGAGGTTGTTATGGCAAATTTTGAATTTTGGCGGGAATTGGTTTGGGTTAAGTTTATGGAAGAAGGAGTACCCTATTATGCTAAACACATTGCAAGAAATGGGTTTCTACCTAAAAGGATTGGATTTTGGTGTTTGGATGTTGAATTGGTGAAAATGAAAACAAAAATTCTGCAGGATGTTGGCGGCACCCTCAGAATACACAGGCGGAACCCATTTGAGGGTGCCGCCTGGTCCGTTGGGCCATTTCTGGAATTCCCAGAAATTGCACTGGCGGAACCCAATTTTGGGTACCGCCAGAGCTTCAGAAAATGGCAGTCCACGTTTTTGACCCGCGAGACAATTTTCAAAATTTTTGAAAACTCCTAAAATAAAAAATATAATGCATATCTAGTTAGGAAATGCAAAAAATGAACATGTAAACACTCAAATCATATGACTTTGACCGGGGGCTAGCGATATTCACTAAACTTAGTAAAAATATTATAAGTTTGAAAATTTGACAACTTGCTAAAAGTTGTCTTCCTGCATCAAAGTTAGATGAAACATGTTCCAAATAGTATCAAACATTGTACCAACCTACAAGTACATCGTAAGCATTGTTAAAACAACCAAATTAGTTCAAATAGCACCTAGTGCCAAACACTCCTACACACCCGCTCTCATTGACGGTCAATCTTGTTCTTGAGCTTTCCAAGGAATCTTCCAAGATTCTTGAACATCCCTTTTGTTTGCTTGAACTCCGCCGACTCATTTGGAATATCCGGAAGTTGGGATAGGTATTCGAGAGGTGGGAGCCTAGAGTTTGGCAAATTGTCATCTTCACTCATTGAGGAAGATGATGATGAGGTAGGAGGATGAGGACATTTTCCTTGGGCTTTATACACTCTCTTATCACTAAGTGGGACAAAGGTGTGTGGAATGAGAGTGTAGTCAAGACGAAGACCATTTAGAGTTGGTGGAATGGGTGAGATGAACCTAAAGAGACGGGTCAAGAGCATTCCATACGGCATAGCCATTGTGCCATGCACGGGAATGTCGGCCATTCTCTTGGCCATGTAGTAGGCAAGGTTGAAGGGTTGCCTAACGGACAAGGAGTAGAGCATGTAGCAAAGGCAAAGGTTGATAAGATCTCGGTTTCCTATTGTGCTAATGACATTGGCTCTAAGGACTTCCTCCCATTTCTTGAATTGGGGCTTAAGTTCATTCATTTCCATTCCATATGGGTCCTTTTCGACCTCATTTCCCGAACGGGTTCTCCTAGTGTTGGTGGTCCTAATAAAGAGGTGGTCACAGAGTACATCTTTTGAGCCAAGGGGTGTGTCATAAGGATGGATACGGTCTTGGAAGTTTTCAAGAGTTGAGAGAGAGTGTAAGTCGGAATAGAGACAAGTACCACGGTTTGGGACACCTAGGATTTGAGCAAACTCCTCAAGAGTGAAGGAGTATTGATGACTACTAACCCTAAAGTTGATAGACATATGTCCATAGTCATCCGTGGAGAGGACGGAGGATGCATAGAACTTTAGAATGAACCTAGGACAAATAGGCTCGTCGATATTCAAAAGACACTCAAAGTTGATTGTGGCAAATTCGTCGTAAAGGTTTGTGCCTTATAGGAAAGACGGGTCAATGGTTCTACCCTCATGGACATAGTGTCTTTCTAGGGCTTTGAAAACGTTTACTTGGTTTGGGGTAAGGCCTTTGGTTCTGTGATGTTTTGGTAGGTACTTAATGGTATCCTTGTGGTCGTAGTGGGTTAGAGGAGGCATGATGATTCCTAGAACAACAAAATTTCACATTTTAGTTTATGTAAACCACTATTATAATGTAGAAGTTCTAGTGTGTGCCTATATGAAAACAATGTGGAGGTGCGGTTATCTTGACTCATTTTGATGCTTCAAAATCGTTTTATGCAAGTTTTGTTATAAAACAAAAGATAACCCAAACGCTCCTAGTTCAATGTAGCTTCGTTTGAATGTACCCGAAAATACATATTGGTTATGTATTCCCTTTAGCATTCAAGAGACCTCATGCAAGTGATGTTTTAAACATAACGTTTTGATTTTGTATTCTCAATGTGAGATGAAAAAATATTTGTCCTACTTGTGAGAAATTTTTGGAATGATTTGACATGGGGTGTTTTAGCAAACATGTTTATACTAATTAAGGATGCAATTCCTAACTATGGGAAACATGATTAGTTTTATTAAACACCTAATCTTATGCATGAGTTTTTCAAGTTAATGCATAACCCCAAGTTTTTGTTTTTGTGCAAGAAATAGAATTCCTAGACTCAGATCAGGATTGTAATCATGTTTAGAATACTTACAATGATGATTGATTTGCAATGTAAATGAATAGAGGACCAAGAATTCGTAGGTATGGATGGATGGTAAAGTGAATAGTAGCAGTTTGGAAGTGGTGGTATGAGATAATGGGTGTTTGGTTTAATATAAACAAAGATTTTGGTTCTGCAGGTCGGCGGATACGGCGGACCCCTGAAATGGGTTCCGCCCGTTGTGTCTGAGGGTTCCGCCGACCCTGCTGAGAAAAAGAGTTATGGATTTGTTTTGATTTTTGTGATTTTTGTCTAATGTCCAGAACTACAATGTAGGTTCCATGAGTCCTAAGCCTATCCTAAGAAGGTTAAAAGGTTCACGTTTAAGGGGTTTTGTGAGAATGTCAGCTATGTTGTCTTCGGAAGAAACTTTCTCAATTGAGATATTTCCTTTTTGAACGTTGTCACGAAGGAAATGATGATGGATTTCAATATGTTTGGTACGAGCATGTTGAACAGGGTTTTTGCTAAGATCAATGGCACCTTTGTTGTCACAAAGAATTGTGATGTCGTTGAGTTGAATTCCGTAGTCGACAAGAGCTTGCTTCATCCAAAGAGCTTGTTGACATGCCTTTCCGGCCGAAACGTACTCGGCTTCCGTTGTTGAGATAGCAAGAGCCGTTTGCTTCTTAGTGAACCATGAGGTGAGACAATGTCCAACAAAAGTACAAATACCACTTGTACTTTTTCTATCGACATAGTCACCGGCATGATCCGAGTCGGCATACACTATGGTGTCTATTCCCGTTCCTTTAGGATACCATAAACCTAAATGTGTAGTGCCCTTAATATACCTAAAAATTCTTTTAACGGCTTCGAGATGGGTAGTTTTAGGATCTTCTTGAAAACGAGCACATAGACAAACACTAAACATAATGTCGGGTCTACTAGCCGTTAGATAAAGTAGACTACCAATCATACCTCTATATTTAATGCTATCTACGGATTCACTTTCCTCATCCTTGGTAAGTTTAGTTTCCGTGGACATGGGAGTTTTGATAGGTTTTGATTCTTCTAATCCAAATTTCTTAAGCATGTCCTTAATATATTTAGATTGGTTAAAGAAGATACCATCTTCTAGTTGTTTAATTTGGAGTCCTAGGAAAAAGTTGAGTTCTCCCATCATACTCATTTCAAACTCGTCATGCATGATTTTTGAGAAATCCACACATAATTCTTGACAAGTTGATCCGAATATAATGTCATCAACATAGATTTGGAGTATGATAATATGTGAATCTTTCTTCTTAGTGAAGAGAGTATTATCAACTAAGCCCATGGTATACTTATGGTCAACTAGGAATGTTTTGAGTCGATCATACCATGATTTTGGAGCTTGCTTAAGTCCGTAAAGAGCCTTTTTAAGTTTGTAAACATGATTTGGTTTTTCAAAATCGATGAAGCCCGGTGGTTGAGCAACATACACTTCTTCATTAATGACTCCGTTTAGAAATGCACTTTTGACGTCCATTTGAAAGAGTTTAAAATTGTGTGCACATGCATATGCAAGTAAGATTCTAATTGACTCGAGCCTAGCAACCGGAGCAAAAGTTTCATCGTAGTCAATGCCTTCTTGTTGGTTATATCATTGTGCAACTAGCCGAGCTTTGTTTCTAGACACAATTCCATTTTCATCCATTTTATTACGAAATACCCATTTTGTTCCAATTATAGTTTGACTCTTTGGTTGAGGAACTAATGTCCATACGTCATTCCTAACAAATTGGTTTAACTCTTCTTGCATTGCAATTACCTAAGACTCATCTTTAATGGCTTCATTAATATTTTTAGGTTCAATGGTTGACACGAAACAAAAGTAGTTGCTTTCATTTTGAACTTTAGACCTTAGTGTTCTTTCGTTAATATTGCCAATGACACCATCTAATGGATGACTTTTAGATTCTTTTACATTGAGAAGTTCTTTGTTAAATAGTTCATCTTCTTTGTCATCACTTAAAATTTCTTGATTTTCTATTGCTTGGCTTTCAACTAAGTCATCATCTACCAAAGGTGATGTCTTAGAGGGAGGTGGACTCTCGCCAAATGTTACGTTCAACGATTCCTCGACTCTTAAGGTTTCTTTGTTTAAAACAATGTATGCTTTACTATTTTGTGAATATCCAAGAAACACACCTTCATAAGACTTTGGGTCAAATTTGGTGAGATAATCCTTGGTGTTAAGAATGAAACATTTACTCCCAAACACTCTAAAGTATCCTAATGTAGGCTTTTTACCTTTATATAGTTCATAAGGAGTTTTATTCAAAAATGGTCTAATTAAGACTCGATTTAAAATGTGTGTTGATGTGTCAACGGCATTACACCAAAACTTTTGTGGAATGTTTTGTTCATTAAGCATTGTTCTACTCATCTCTTGCAGTGTTCGGTTTTTACGTTCTACTACACCATTAGATTGAGGAGTACGTGGAGCCGAAAAGTTATGAGTTATACCATTATTATCACAAAAGTTTCCAAATTGAAATTCATTATCAAATTCACGACCGTGATCCGTTCTAATAGACACAATATTAGACCCTACTTGATTTTGAATTTTCTTACTTAGAATCTCAAATTTATCAAAAGCTTCATTTTTACTTTTCAAAAATTTTGTCCAAGTATATCTTGAGTAATCATCAACTATGACCAAAGTGTAGAAGTTACCTCCATAACTTTGTATAGCGGATGGACCAAATAAATCCATATGTAAAATTTCTAGACACCTAGATGTAGAAACCAAGTTTTTAGCCTTATGGCTATTATGGACTTGTTTACCGACTTTGCAAGCATCACAAAAGTGTTGGTCATATTTCAACTTAGGTAGGTTTCGAACTAAGTCTTTGGAGGAGAGGTTTTGGATTAGTCTCATGTTAGCGTATCCTAAACGTCTATGCCATAAAGTTGAAGCTTCATCTAATGAGGTAAGACAAAGTTTGTCTCTAGATGTTGGATCCATCTTCATGACATATACGTTATTCTTAAGGACACCTTTGGCTATGGTTATACCATCTTTAAGTATTTTACTTCCGTTTTCACTAAAAAGAACATTATACTTATTACGACAAAGTTGACTAATACTAAGGAGATTAAAACCTAAGTTATCAACATGAGCTACATCATCTATAAAAAGGGAGTCATGATAGATTGTACCTTTTCCGATGATTTTGCTCTTAGCATTACTACCAAACGTAACATTACCTCCGTCACATTTGTGATAAGACGTGAAGAGGCTTTTGTTACTCGTCATGTGCCTTGAACAACCGCTATCTTTAATCCATTCATCCAGTTCCAAACAAACTTTGAGGCACACCTATTTTTATGAAAAACACTCAAACATTTGGTCCCCAATTTCTCATGGGTCCATTTTGGTTAAGCATACCATTAATTTGTTCCAAGTATGAAAATAGAGCATAAGGGTTCCATGGCATGTGGTTTGGAGTTTGGTAATGTCTTGGAGTGTTTTGGTTCCAAACATGTTGGTAGTTTGGTCGAGCGTTGAAGTTGCTCTTTGGAAAGGGGCGTTTGGGAATTGGAGTCTTAGGTCTTGGTTGAGTTGTTTTAGCTCTAAATTCATTTTTACTAAATCCTACTCCAGTTTTAAACACATGTTTTGTTCCATTTTTTTATGTAACTTTAACAAATTTTGAACGATCCGAAGTGGATGGAGTTACTGCTGCAGCAGACCTGGCGGAACCTTCGGGACCAACGGGCGGAACCCTAAATTGGGTTCCGCCTGATCCGCAGGCTGCTGTAGCAATTTTATTTGTTTCTTGTGCAATCTTTTCTTGTTTCATTTGACCCTTTGAAGTTTCTATTTTCGTAAATCCTAGTCCTGTTTTATCAAAGGTTGACTTTTGAAGTTTCATAATTTCATCTGCACAAGAAATGCTCTTATCGAACTTCTTAAACTTTGGGGTTTGTTTTATTAGATCATTTTGAGTAATTTTGAGTTTCTCAACTTCTAGTTTAAACTCTTCACATGATTTGCAAGGTGTGTCAATACCTTTACTCTTTTCTAATCTCTTGGCTTTTTCTTTTAACTCATAAACTTCATTTTCTAAAAACTCCTTTTTAGTTTTCAAAAATTTATTTTTGTTTATGATTTTTAAGCTTAATTCACAAAGTTTGTTATATTCTTTTTGTAAAGTGTCATCATCAATAGAGGAGTAAGATGAGTCGGATAATACCTCATTTGAGTTGTGAGCCATGAGAGCAATATCGTCATTGATATAATCTTTTTGTAGTATAGTTTTTAAAACCGAAGAAATGCTTAGGAAAGTATTTCCCCGGGTCGTGTCCCAGCGAAGGTGTGAATGAATTTTCAATTCCCGAATCGTGAAACGTGTCGTGAAAACGGTAAAAAGTGGTTTGAATGAGATTATACTAATGAAATAGTAAATGAAGCACAAATAATCAACTAAACACGTAATTCAAGTAAACAAACTTAAAACGTAACGTAGAATCGAAAACGTAAACTAAAACGTAAAATAAACGTTAACGTACGAAATAAAACGCGACTTTTAAGCTACACGACTCCTACGGACTTGGAAATAATTTTTAAAAGTTAAAAATGATAAAAGAAAATTTTGAGAAAAAGAAAAATATTTTTTTTTGACTTTTTATTTATTTTTTATGAATTAAAAACTATTTTAACTAATTAAAAATTAAAAGAAAATGAAAATAAAGTGAGAAAAATAAAAATTAAATTTTGAAAATTATAAAATAACTAAAAAGAAATTTTAAAACTAAAAACTAATTTTTTTGGCTTTTTATGTAATTTCTAGAAATTAAAAACTATTAAAACTAATTAAAAATGAAAAATAAATTCAAAATAAATGGGAAAATTGCAAAATAAATTTCTAAAAATCTAAAATAACTAAAAATAATTTTCTAAAATATTTTTGGATTTTTCTTGACTTTTTCTGATTTTTTTTGGATTTTTAGTAATTAAAAAGTAATTAAAAATGATTTAAAATGAAAATAAAATAATAAAAATAGTAAATGAACTCGGAAAAATTTGAAAAATTTACAGAAAATCTAAAATAATAAAATGAACTTAAAAAAAAATTTTGTAAAGAAAATAAGCTGGAAAAGTGCTTAAAAGTTTGAAACTGCTTATTTTGAAGTGCTTATTTATAAGCACTTCGACCAAATCTTAACCAAACTTTGAACAGATGATATTTAGACTAAATAAAGCTCAGATAAACAGAATTGAGATCCAAAGATACTCAGAAAATCAGATAAGGTACCAAAACAGTCCAATAAGCACTAGGTAAATAAGCCGAAAGCATAAACAGATACTCAACTGAAATAGCAATTATAAGTGTTATTGAACTCAAATGAGCCACAAATCACAGATTTCAACCACTCAAACACACTAGCAGGCTAAAACTTGAAAACAGATTTCTAGTTGAACTAAGCTACTTGATAAGCACAATTAATGATGAAAATAAGCTGTTTCGGCTGAGCAAAAGGAGGCAAACCCTAGTCTATACTACTGAGATCCCAGAAACACTTAGAAAATCTAATTGCAGAGCCAACTAACTAACCTAAAACTACCTAGAAGGTTATGCCAGAACTGATGTGCAGGGCAAAATCTGATTCAAACAGTCAACTTCCATGAGATTTTCAAATAAGCTAAAAAGTTCCAAACTGACTTTTTCTTTTTGATTATGATTGTCTAACTGCTGAACTTATCAAAACGACAAACCACAAGAATCTCCACTAACGAACAAAACCTATAAGTACCCTCAAAGTTATACCCAAAAACTGAGTAGATAATTAACAACAAGAGCAACCAAAACAGACAAATGGCATCTGATCCAAACACCCCAGATTGCGAACAGTCTTACTACGTAAATGAGATATAAGCTTAATCTAACTACTTTAATAACTGATCTATGCTACTTATCTGTGACTGATGCAACTAAATGACTACTAATGTATGACTTTTCAGCCGAATATGACTTATGCTTATGTAACTACTACTGTTTACACTAGGCTTATATTGAACTAATTGTGCACGGGTAACATAAAATGAACAACCAACGCTTCAAGTTATCAGCATAACCAAATACCCTCTTATGACTGATGTGTACTAGCAGTTAAGCAACTAAGTTAGGAACAAAACAAATCACCAACAATATTCAAGTTATGATCACACAAACTGATATAAACCAATAACTCAGTTCACAAACTATGTAATACCACTAGAACACAATAATGCCGAACACCCCTATCGTACTAACTGATACTGCCAAATACTATATTAAGCGGAAAATAAATTTGGTTACTAAGACTACAAATAAATCCAAATCAACCAACACAGGATCAGAATATTAATCAACAAGCTAAATCCACTCAGAAACCAGGTATCAACCACAAACTCAAGCATAACACAGTTCTCATATAAAAACTTAGACAGATGATGGAACAGTAGCTAACCAAGCATGAGATTAAGAGTAGACTACCAAATCTAAAAAAAACAATAATAACAACAGATGAACAAATAAATTCAAACAAACATGAAACAAAAACAACCAACTAACCTAAATACTATAATAGCAGATTACAACTAATGAAACAGTAGAATTGAAAATTGAGTAAACTTACTTCACCCTCTCAGCCAAACAGAGAGGTATCCCTCACAGCCTGTCTTTAGACAGGCCAATAGCTCCTCTTTGGCTGCCTTAAACTCCAACAAGCATTAGCTTATTACAATAAGCTCAAACAGTTACCACTAGTTTACCAAGCAGGATTTAATACACAATTGAAAAAGGAGATTAAACAAAGCCCCAACTGAAATTATGAAGTACTTAAAAATCAATTTAAAATAACTAAATACTTGAAAAGTAAAATGCAATGGAATTAACTGAAATTAAAATTATATTGAAATTTAAAATCTGAGTACAATGCTTTAATTTGAAAATTACAATAATACTGAAATGTAAATAACAAGAAATTAAAAAGGTCAAAATTCTTCTAATAACATGAAAAATTGGACACCTATAACTGAGTGAGGAGAGGGCTATTTATAGCTGTTGATGAGGGGAAGTCCATGTCACCAATCCGTGTGGTGTGTTTGTTTGAGTACCCTCTCAACCGTATGATTGCTTCCAGAAACTTCAAATCATTATTGACCCTTGATTTGATTGATGTGACTTGATTGATCCTGCGTGTATCTTCCCATTGGTCCACGTGTGTATCTCTGGCATACCCTGACTTTCTCTGACCCTTCTAGAAGCTCCCAATGATTGGTAATTATTGTTTACTTGGGTAATTGGAGGTATGGTAAGACTAGGGTTCTTGGAACAGTTAGTTTTCTGGGTAAATGAATTTTGGGGGTAAAGTTGGGGGCGGGGTGTTTGTATGTTTTATTAATTTTGACCGGGTGGTGTTTTGTTTATTTAAAAAGGGTTTGACCGGGTTTGGTGGGCTGGGTAGGATTAATGGTGTGTGGGCTTTTTGTGTACTTTGGGCTTGGATTTATTATAAGGGTAAAGTGGATCCGTTTGTAATATGGGTTTAGGATTAGTAAACTTGTAAGGACCAAAGTAGTATATTTGCAAACCATAGGGACCAAATCTGTAATTTACCAAAAGTGTAATCCAAGGGTATTTGTTGCCATTCTAAGATTCATGGAGGACCACTTGATGATTTTTCTTTACATTATCTTTGAGGGACCATTAATGCCAAACTCTGAAAGTTGAGGGACTAATGTTGTAATTTCTTCAAACTTTCACCAGGGACTAAACTTGTAACATGATGAATCTTTGAGGTTGATTTTGTCATCTTGAGCTTAGACTTTGACCATTTGACTTCCCCGGCCTCGGCTTTTGACACTTTCCATTCTCGTGCTCGTTTTTCGTCGGTTTTGCTTTGTTTTTTTTGTTCATTTTCCTCATATCCGTACCTGCACATACACAAATACAAAAACATGCATTCTCTTGGCATTTTTGGTTAGTATTTGGTGTTTTTGGTCTGAAATAAGGCCTGAAAAGGATGAGTGATTAAGCACTCATCAAAATCCCCCAGACTAAGGTATTGCCGTGCCCTCACGCAATGTCATCACCTCACGCTTAAGAGATAAATAATTTCAAAACCTCTCTTTACTGACGTTGTAAAGTAGCAATGATGTTCAAGAGAGATAGTAAAATCATTTATTCTCAAAAACGCTCCGTTTTCCGATTTTCGATAATAACAACTACTACTACTCTTTTTGTACTTTTTCATTTATATATGTGATGGTTTGATTTGACTTTCATTATCAATTCTTATCTGTTGATAATTTTCAGGGTCAACGAGTAGAAACACTTCTCACAGAGAAGAGACCGTACGGATAAAAATCGTCATCCTTGATTTTTCACAAGCTCCCAAACTAAGCGTAAAATCGAAATCATTGTTTATCAGAAGTTAGATGCTAACACTGCCCACAAAAGTTACTTGTGTATTACCTCTTGTCCCCAGATCCTTAGTTGTATCTAAAGATTTTAATTTTTGAGAAATGAATTGCTTCATATTTTCTCGTTTCGATATTTGTTAGTCCGATAAGAGCACAAAATTTGAACGCTAAGTAGTTTCCAAACTTTCCCTCGAAAATCCCTGCATACAGAAATCGGGTCCACATGAAGGTCTCTGATTTAACACGATTTGTGGAGGCCCCCTTTTTATTTACGACCGAGACATACCATGTTTGATACCCGAAACGGAAGCTTTTTATTAGGGAAACCCCCGGAGTCGAAGCTTGGCATTTTTGCATAATCATAAGCACTTTAATAATACTTTGGTCCTTAGTCCTTTATTTCTTTTACAATCAACGGTTTATGAGCCGCCAAGATGTAAGAGTTTTATTATGACTTTGGATTTCTATCCGCTGCTTTTTATAGCTTTGGATTCCTCTGCCTTTTTATTTGGCTTTGGACTATTATTATTGATATTCATAACTATATGCCAAACCCCGAGTCCTACGGCCTTTACTAAGATCACAACATCGGCTGCGAACCGGCAAGATGCAATAGTCTATTTCACCGTAACACTGGCAGTACCTCAATGTGTACCAAACCCCCGTATGCAGAGATTTTGTTGGGAACGAGAAAAAACTAAGTATTGCCCAAACCGTATACCCTTAATTAATCCTAGACATCTATTTTTATATATTGGTGTGCAAGCTGATGGGAACAAGGAGGCCACAGGTACCTCTCGTGAGTTTTTTAAATCCCAGTAATGCGATCCGTGTATAGCACGAAACTTCTAAATAAACTCTATCATTCCTCGATCTCCGCAAATTTAAAATCCCAAATAATGAGATCCGCGGATGCTTAGCCATAATCTTTTGATTAGTTTGGTTAAGGGAGACGAGCTAGGGCTCAACACGCCCGGTCAAGTCGAAACATTTATTTCTACTCTCGCCGGTAGGAAAGTCAAAACAAGGTGTCAAAACTTATTATACATAACATATATTTTTTTTTTCATTTTTTTCATTTTTCATCATTTTTTTTTTTTTTTTTTTTTTTTTTTTTTTTTTTTTTTTTTTTTTTTGTGATTATAAAGCGGTGACAAAAATTAAAATTTTTGGTGGAAAACGGAGTTGCGTAAGTTAACAGCTCAGACGATGGTATAGGTCAAATCGAATCGAAGATTCACCCCCCCAGACTAAAGTGAAACATTGTCCTCAATGTTTTAAGGGGTAAAGGTAATCCTACGTAAAATCTAAGGCCGTTTATTAAGTATGCCAAGAGATAAACGTTAGTCGATAAGATTTTGGATATGGTGAATTTCCGAAAAGCAGCGAAGGATGAGACTCGAGTGGAGAGAACGACAAACCACGAGCACGAGAGTCCTCAAACTTCGGGGAAATTCCTGAACATAAACAACAACCACAAAACACGAGATTGGAAAGGGTCGCCCCCCTCACGTCACGTTATTAAAGAAAATAGAAAATAAAGAAAATGAAAATGGATAAGCATGGGGTGCCTCCCACGAAGCGCTTGTTTTTGTTCACCGAGTCACATGAGCTTGACTCGATCCCCGAATTAATTCGTCCTTGGGGAGAGCAGATGGAACAGACAACCGGCATAAACGGAGATGCCAGGGTCAAATACGGTATCCTCACTCCCGGTGGAGTGGAAAAGAGAAGAAATGATGGTATAAGCAAAGAACGGATAAAACACCCAGATGATTAAAGCAAAGTCGATTTCTGAATCACGGGTGGGTTGGGTGGGTAAAATATCAAGCACAGGATTATCATAATCAGAAATCTCGTCCACCACTCCAAAAATAACATCATTCGTATCGGTTTCTACATCGGGTGGTTTCGCAGGTGGTCGAGAAGAAGGTAAATCGGAAAGAATATTTCTTTGAACGCCATTCTCGTCATTCTCAATACCCGGTGGTATCAAGTCATCCGTAGCAAGAAATCGATCAACATTCTCTAAAAGAGGGTCACGTGACGGATTATCGGTAATAAGCTCAAAATCAATTTCAAAATCAAAACGCTCATAATCCGGAAGAGAGAAAGCATGAATAGTGGGATTGCCACTACTCGTCTCTTCAAATTGAAAAATTTCAAGCTCGGGTAAGAAATCACTATCCTTATCGGGGATAGGAGAAAAAATCGGAGGATTATTCAATGCCTCAATACGAGAGATAAGAAGATTGATATTCAACAATGTTTCACGTAAAGCTTCATCTTGGATTTCCGTTTCAACTTCTTCATCATTTTCTTCTTCTAGGCTGACGAGCTCAGAAGGTACTTCATCAACATATTCGATGTCTCCACAAGATATAGCATCGTCATTGTCAGAATCGGAGAAAATTTCATCAGGATCAATCGAATTTTCAATCGGAGATGACTCAATTTCTTCAGCCGTATCAAAAACATATTTCTCAAAATCGGGTAAAGAATCCTGGAGCTCGGGCTCCAAAGGATTTGACGGCGTATCAATCTCAGTCGAAATAGAATCATTGTTATCAAGAAAAGTATCGTCTTTTTCCAAAACGGGATCACTTCCCTCACCCGGTGTGAGAGAAGGATGCGAAGAGTCGGGAATAATTGATTCAAATCTCGAAAAACAACTTGAAGAATCTGGAGGTGGGACAAGTGGTATGCTCTCAGAGCTAGGAATTTCCACCACTTCCGTTATGGTCTCTTGTTCGTGAAGATTAGGTAAGTCGTTTCTTCTAAACACCGTTTTAAGCTCAGCACGTTTGCTTGACGAACTCTTAACCGTAAATCGAGAAAGGTTAGGATCAAATCTTGACGGATTAGGAACAATTGATTCTTGGACAACTGTAGGTTGGACGTATTTAGCACTTCCATTGTCAGTGGAAAGTACCGAGTCCCTTGTCACCTCGGTTTCTCGTTCCATTTCCCTCACCGGAGAGGGAGTAGGAACCGATGGTTCATCATAATCAACACGAATTTTTGCAATTTTTGATGAGACGTAAAGTTGTTCCATTTTTATTTTAAAAACCTTTCGTTTGAAGAAATCGTCGTCGAGAGATGTCATAGAACAATCTTCAACATTTAAAGGTTCACAAAACGGAATGGGATTAATCGTAGAATTTTCTTCTTTATAAAGCTCATTTTCATCACTCTCAATGGTGTTAACTTGTTCTTTCACACGAATAACTTCTTTAAAAAGATCTAATAACTCGGTAAAGTTATTTTGAGCAGTGAACATTTCATATTGTGGAGGTTGGTTGTGATAATTATCGTCATAAGGAAACGGTTTCCTTGTTGGACAATCGGTGCTAAAGTGTGAACCTCCACAATACTCACAACCGTTTTGTTGTGAAATCGGTGCATTTTGAAACGATTCATTATTGAAGTACGGAACTTGCTCATATGAGTTGAAATCGTTGTGATAATAATTGGAAAAGTTCGGATCATAATCAGATGTGAATGTGGGTTCAGTTTTCGAAGCATAGCACATACAAAATCCACGAGTAAACCCACATTCTTTGCAAAAACACCGTTCACAAAGTACTCCTTCTCCGGAGAAATTTCCACAATTAAAACAAGTCGGATCCATAAGAATTATCGGTTTAGAGGGTTAAAGAAGAAGAATCAAATGATAAGAGGAGAAGAAGATTATTTTTGGTTTTTAATTATCATAAAATCAAATAAAAGGAAAATCAAAATGGAAAAGGAAAATCTTTTTGTGTTTTTATTTTTTAGAAAACAAAATTTGAAAACTTAAAACTTTTATTCTCTTTTGTTTTTTCAAACGTTACGTTAATCGTAAACCGTTTCCTTCAAATCTACTCGCGACGGAACGGGAGAGAAGAATGGATCTCTCTTCAGCTTGCAATTTAATGTCAAAGCTTCCGTATTTTCCGCTTATTCGGTCGTAGAATTAAAGTAATCCGACTCGCAACTAATTTCACGCGTAGTTATATTGGGAGACTTATTTGGTTTACAACGCCCTTCCTTTCGGTCGAAACGAGGCTGTAACTTTATTATTTTTTTGGTGTTTTTGAAAACACTTTAGGAAAAGTGTTTTTGATTTTTCAATTTTTTTGGTTTTTATAGAAAATATATACAAGGAAGGTTTTCAAAACACAATTTCGAAAAACGAAAACGAAAAATTCACTTCAACCTTCCCCGGCAGCGGCGCCATTTTTTTGATATAATCTTTTTGTAGTATAGTTTTTAAAACCGAAGAAATGCTTAGGAAAGTATTTCCCCGGGTCGTGTCCCAGCGAAGGTGTGAATGGAATTTTCAATTCCCGAATCGTGAAACGTGTCGTGAAAACGGTAAAAAGTGGTTTGAATGAGATTATACTAATGAAATAGTAAATGAAGCACAAATAATCAACTAAACACGTAATTCAAGTAAACAAACTTAAAACGTAACGTAGAATCGAAAACGTAAACTAAAACGTAAAATAAACGTTAACGTACGAAATAAAACGCGACTTTTAAGCTACACGACTCCTACGGACTTGGAAATAATTTTTAAAAGTTAAAAATGATAAAAGAAAATTTTGAGAAAAAGAAAAATATTTTTTTTTGACTTTTTATTTATTTTTTATGAATTAAAAACTATTTTAACTAATTAAAAATTAAAAGAAAATGAAAATAAAGTGAGAAAAATAAAAATTAAATTTTGAAAATTATAAAATAACTAAAAAGAAATTTTAAAACTAAAAACTAATTTTTTTGGCTTTTTATGTAATTTCTAGAAATTAAAAACTATTAAAACTAATTAAAAATGAAAAATAAATTCAAAATAAATGGGAAAATTGCAAAATAAATTTCTAAAAATCTAAAATAACTAAAAATAATTTTCTAAAATATTTTTGGATTTTTCTTGACTTTTCTGATTTTTTTTGGATTTTTAGTAATTAAAAAGTAATTAAAAATGATTTAAAATGAAAATAAAATAATAAAAATAGTAAATGAACTCGAAAAAATTTGAAAAATTTACAGAAAATCTAAAATAATAAAATGAACTTAAGAAAAAATTTTGAAAAGAAAATAAGCTGGAAAAGTGCTTAAAAGTTTGAAACTGCTTATTTTGAAGTGCTTATTTATAAGCACTTCGAACAAATCTTAACCAAACTTTGAACAGATGATATTTAGACTAAATAAAGCTCAGATAAACAGAATTGAGATCCAAAGATACTCAGAAAATCAGATAAGGTACCAAAACAGTCCAATTAGCACTAGGTAAATAAGCCGAAAGCATAAACAGATACTCAACTGAAATAGCAATTATAAGTGTTATTGAACTCAAATGAGCCACAAATTACAGATTTCAACAACTCAAACACACTAGCAGGCTAAAACTTGAAAACAGATTTCTAGTTGAACTAAGCTACTTGATAAGCACAATTAATGATGAAAATAAGCTGTTTCGGCTGAGCAAAAGGAGGCAAACCCTAGTCTATACTACTGAGATCCCAGAAACACTTAGAAAATCTAATTGCAGAGCCAACTAACTAACCTAAAACTACCTAGAAGGTTATGCCAGAACTGATGTGCAGGGCAAAATCTGATTCAAACAGTCAACTTCCATGAGATTTTCAAATAAGCTAAAAAGTTCCAAACTGACTTTTTCTTTTTGATTATGATTGTCTAACTGCTGAACTTATCAAAACGACAAACCACAAGAATCTCCACTAACGAACAAAACCTATAAGTACCCTCAAAGTTATACCCAAAAACTGAGTAGATAATTAACAACAAGAGCAACCAAAACAGACAAATGGCATCTGATCCAAACACCCCAGATTGCGAACAGTCTTACTACGTAAATGAGATATAAGCTTAATCTAACTACTTTAATAACTGATCTATGCTACTTATCTGTGACTGATGCAACTAAATGACTACTAATGTATGACTTTTCAGCCGAATATGACTTATGCTTATGTAACTACTACTGTTTACACTAGGCTTATATTGAACTAATTGTGCACGGGTAACATAAAATGAACAACCAACGCTTCAAGTTATCAGCATAACCAAATACCCTCTTATGACTGATGTGTACTAGCAGTTAAGCAACTAAGTTAGGAACAAAACAAATCACCAACAATATTCAAGTTATGATCACACAAACTGATATAAACCAATAACTCAGTTCACAAACTATGTAATACCACTAGAACACAATAATGCCGAACACCCCTATCGTACTAACTGATACTGCCAAATACTATATTAAGCGGAAAATAAATTTGGTTACTAAGACTACAAATAAATCCAAATCAACCAACACAGGATCAGAATATTAATCAACAAGCTAAATCCACTCAGAAACCAGGTATCAACCACAAACTCAAGCATAACACAGTTCTCATATAAAAACTTAGACAGATGATGGAACAGTAGCTAACCAAGCATGAGATTAAGAGTAGACTACCAAATCTAAAAAAAACAATAATAACAACAGATGAACAAATAAATTCAAACAAACATGAAACAAAAACAACCAACTAACCTAAATACTATAATAGCAGATTACAACTAATGAAACAGTAGAATTGAAAATTGAGTAAACTTACTTCACCCTCTCAGCCAAACAGAGAGGTATCCCTCACAGCCTGTCTTTAGACAGGCCAATAGCTCCTCTTTGGCTGCCTTAAACTCCAACAAGCATTAGCTTATTACAATAAGCTCAAACAGTTACCACTAGTTTACCAAGCAGGATTTAATACACAATTGAAAAAGGAGATTAAACAAAGCCCCAACTGAAATTATGAAGTACTTAAAAATCAATTTAAAATAACTAAATACTTGAAAAGTAAAATGCAATGGAATTAACTGAAATTAAAATTATATTGAAATTTAAAATCTGAGTACAATGCTTTAATTTGAAAATTACAATAATACTGAAATGTAAATAACAAGAAATTAAAAAGGTCAAAATTCTTCTAATAACATGAAAAATTGGACACCTATAACTGAGTGAGGAGAGGGCTATTTATAGCTGTTGATGAGGGGAAGTCCATGTCACCAATCCGTGTGGTGTGTTTGTTTGAGTACCCTCTCAACCGTATGATTGCTTCCAGAAACTTCAAATCATTATTGACCCTTGATTTGATTGATGTGACTTGATTGATCCTGCGTGTATCTTCCCATTGGTCCACGTGTGTATCTCTGGCATACCCTGACTTTCTCTGACCCTTCTAGAAGCTCCCAATGATTGGTAATTATTGTTTACTTGGGTAATTGGAGGTATGGTAAGACTAGGGTTCTTGGAACATTTAGTTTTCTGGGTAAATGAATTTTGGGGGTAAAGTTGGGGGCGGGGTGTTTGTATGTTTTATTAATTTTGACCGGGTGGTGTTTTGTTTATTTAAAAAGGGTTTGACCGGGTTTGGTGGGCTGGGTAGGATTAATGGTGTGTGGGCTTTTTGTGTACTTTGGGCTTGGATTTATTATAAGGGTAAAGTGGATCCGTTTGTAATATGGGTTTAGGATTAGTAAACTTGTAAGGACCAAAGTAGTATATTTGCAAACCATAGGGACCAAATCTGTAATTTACCAAAAGTGTAATCCAAGGGTATTTGTTGCCATTCTAAGATTCATGGAGGACCACTTGATGATTTTTCTTTACATTATCTTTGAGGGACCATTAATGCCAAACTCTGAAAGTTGAGGGACTAATGTTGTAATTTCTTCAAACTTTCACCAGGGACTAAACTTGTAACATGATGAATCTTTGAGGTTGATTTTGTCATCTTGAGCTTAGACTTTGACCATTTGACTTCCCCGGCCTCGGCTTTTGACACTTTCCATTCTCGTGCTCGTTTTTCGTCGGTTTTGCTTTGTTTTTTTTGTTCATTTTCCTCATATCCGTACCTGCACATACACAAATACAAAAACATGCATTCTCTTGGCATTTTTGGTTAGTATTTGGTGTTTTTGGTCTGAAATAAGGCCTGAAAAGGATGAGTGATTAAGCACTCATCAGTCATTCTTTGGCTCATTGTCATCTCCTTCATAGTCACTCCAAGCACCACCCACAAAAGCTTGTTGAGGTTTTCTCTTGGGTGGTTTTGGACATTCTCCTACAAGATGACTTGTGTCTCCACACCTATAGCATTTTCTTTCAACCTTTCCTTTCCTATCATCACGATCTTTTCAGAAAGTTTTCTTGTCATCTTTAGGTTGCCTTACAAACTTTCCTCTTCTACGAAAGAACTTCTTGAAGTCTCTAACGGCCATAGCCTATTCCTCATCATCACTATCCGAAGTAGATTCTTCATCATCACTTGATTGGACTCTAGCTTTCAAGGCAATGGACTTAACTTTTTCTTTCTTGCCTCTAACTAGTTCTGAATCTTTTTCCATTACCATTTCGTGAACTTTGAGGTTTCCAGTTAGCTCATCAAGTGACATGCTTGAAAGATCTTTGGATTCTTCAATTGCCGTCACTTTTGCTCTCCACTTCGGATGGAGTGCTCTAAGAAATTTCCTGAGAAAGTTCTTACTACAAAAAGATTCGTCATGTGCTTTAAGTGAAGTAATAATAGTATTAAACCTAGCAAAAGCATTATCAATAATCTCATCTTCGGAAATAACAAATTGTTCATATTGTTGAACAAGAAGATCAATTTTGTTATCTATAACTTGTGAGTTTTCTTGATGAGTGACAATTAAAGATTGCCAAATATCTTTGGCGGTTTTACACAAAAAGACTCTTTCATATTCTTTCTTAGGCAAAGTGTTGTAAAGCATCATTTTAGCTTCATTATTTTTACCAATTAATTTCTTTTGATCATCATCTTTGATGTTAGTAACTACGTTATCACCATCAATAATTATATACCACAAATCTATATCTTTAGATTTCACGTAAGTTTCAAAACGGTTTTTCCAATATATAAAACCATTTGCTTCAAAGAGTGGTGGTCTTTGCATAGATTGCCCTTCTTTGTAATTTTCAAAATCCATGGATCGTTTCAAGTTTTAAAACACAATATATTTTAAAAGCTTGAGTAACGTAGCTCTTGATACCAATTGTGGAAAACTAGAAGGGGGGTTGAATAGTTTACCAATTAAAATCTTTTTAACTTGTTAAGTTAGCTTTGAAACTTTCCGTTTGATCAAAGATATATACACAAACACAATATATAACATGCAAGTAAATGAAAGAAACGATCAAACCACAACACGAGTATTTATCGTGGTTCGGCTACAAGGACTCTTTTTCCTTGCCCTACGTCCACGCCCCGAGTATCCAACTCGAGAGTTACTTTCACTAGTCAACAAGCTCCTTTCACCGGTGGAGAAAACCTTACACGTCGCTTATACTTTTACCGACACAAAGCTAGATGTCGAGTTCTTTACTGTAACAACTCGCATTTTCGGATTACTATTCATTTTTACTATTCACTATTACTATTCACTTTCACTATTCACTCCCGAAATTTTTATTTCATATTCTCGTAAGTTAAACTATTTTAATGATAATCCGAGAATTTGACACTCGTCGGATCATTTCTTCAAAAATCACAAACCGTGTCCGAGATTTACTTTTAGGTTTAAACGTCATTCCAGCATCCCGATATGTCCATAAAACACTATAAACAATAGAAATATGATTTTCTCTCATTTTACGACAATTCCAAAAGTTTTGGAATTTTACGTTTTCCAGTTCAGCGTTTTACGCGAATTACGCGTTTTAGACCCGCGTTTCCAGTTTTAGCAGCGTTTAAGTAACCCGATAGAACTTGTCACTCATTAAATATGCTAAGATAGGTTATATTAATAAGTTTTAACATATTTTTAAGTTTCATATTTTTAAGATACCCGATTTTAAGTTTCATGACTTAACGACTTACCGTTAGTGATTACCGAGACCAAAACTGACTCCGTAAAAGCAAGATATTATCAAAACTCATATCTAGTCATCCAAGATAGACCTTGGACGAAATTTTATGCTAAGTCACAAGCCTTGTTGGCTTGTGATAGGCCTTGATCACTTAAGATAAGCCTTGGACTTTTAGGATACATATATATCAAGTAAACTTGGTCACCAAGTTTAGGCACCTTCCTAACACCTTCCTAACCTCCTCACATACACTATAAAAGCTAGCTCATCCCTTCCTTTCATCTCCATAAAAATGCCACACACATAATCCATAAACCTTGATCCTTTGATTTCCAAGTTATAAGTTACACACCAAAGTTAAAGGCATAGTTAGTCTCTACATGAATCAAGAGTTTGGTTGGTGATTCCATGGTTGAATTAGGAGCTACACAAGATATTAGGGGCTGAGGTTAATAGGTTTTCACAAGGTCTATATCAAGGCTAGCAAGGATTTCAAGAGTTGTGGTGAAGGGTTTGCAAGCATAGGTTTAGTGTCCTAGTTCATACTTGACTTCCTTTCTTTAGAAAGCCAAAAGTTGTAAGAAACCCTATTACACTTTCTTGCTCAATATCATTTTCATGCTTATTATGTTTCTTTCATGCTATATATGGTCTTTGTATTATGTTCATGATGTATAAAAACTAGTAAAACAAGTTATGGAAACTATATATTAACTTATGTTATTTAAACAAGTAAACTAGTAACTTTCTTGGAGAACCACGACCAAAATAGTATAACTATGATATTTGACACTTACCTACTGTTAGAGAGGACTTAACAAGGAAAACATAGTAATTTGAATCACCCAAAACGAGTACCCGAGTCAAAAGTTATGACCATTTGAAATTACCAAAACTTTACGGCAAAACTGCCAATACCCTACTGTTTGCATTCTGACCTCTTTGAAAGTGGCCCTTCTGGTCCAATTCATCAAAAAGTTAAAACACTAAAGTTGTTCGGAACGCCGTTTTCGTTCAGGATCAACGAAGCTCGAGCCCTGAAAACGCTTTCCGAGTCATATTTTTCTTCAAATTCTTAACAGCCCATTTTTAGACCAAAATAACTATATAATTATTATAATTAGATGAGACCAAGAGGTCTAATGACCTAAAGCCAAGACCACAACCATGGCTAAAGCCAAGGTTGAGTCTCAAGACCATGGTAACAATGACCAAGGTCACGGCAAAGCCACGGCTAAAGACCATATAACTTTTAAAGATCAAAACTTATATATATATATATATATATATATATATATATATATATATATATATATATATATATATATATATATATATATATATATATATATATATATATATATGTTATCAAATACTATAATAGTAGGGAGCCTCATGTGAGGAGTTCATTAAGTAAGCCGTCGAGATGAGTTGTGGATTTACGAATTAAAGTGTCCTGGCTCCTCGAACGTTTACTCCATGACTTCTGAATTGTGTCGGCCCGAACGGTAGTAAGAGATATACAACCTATACATGTTTCATAAACCATTTATATTCAAAGACTTACACTATATACTAAGTACCACATCATGAATATTATGCAAGACATATATAGGCAATTCTTCGTATTCTTAGACGTTACTCCAAACCTAAGTCGCAACGTTCTATTATAGGCTGCTCTTAGAGACTTACGCAATTCGACTACCACTTTCTTTTCTCATTACATAAGCTTAAGGTGAGTCACAGCCCCTACTTTTTCATACTTGTTTTAACTCTCTGGGGGAGATACATGCACAACTACTTGCTTACTTGTACAAATACTCAAAACATTTATACTTGATTGTTTTATACTTGATTGTTTTATACTTGATTGTCTTATACTTGATCACATTATACTTGATTTCATATATACATGATTGCGTTATACTTAATTGTGAGACTTCCAGTGGCTCCAAATTAAGTTGTTGGATGACCATTGAGACTTCCGGTGGCTCCAAATTAAGTTGTTGGATGACCATTGAGGCTTTGATACATCCTAACATTTGCGAATGTTGGATACATCATAAAAGTGAGGTTTTCGGAGATGAAGTAGAGACTCACTACTAATTGCTTAATTGTTTTGATGAACTTGTACATGTCTTATTCATACTATATATATAGCAGTGGGTTGTGAACACACAGGTTACAAGTCTCTTATGGCGGGACTTGCAACTGAGTGGATTCACAATGCCTTTGCTGTGTAAACATTTTTTTAAGGCTTTTTAACTATTTTAAGACAAACTCTATGAACTCACCAACCATTGTGTTGACACTTTAGCATGCTTATCTCAGGTTAGTAAGGTGATAGCTAGTGCGTGGAACATAGAGTCAAGCTGCATATTCTGAAGACTTACGCTTTTATCATTTACCATTCAAAACATTTTGTGTACATTTATGTATCATACTTTGGAATCTCATGTTTGTAACTTTCAATTCATTAATCGAATGGTAACTTTTCAAAATGTCTCATTTAGAGGTCGTTTTCTATAACTTGTACTTTGTATTATAAAGTAGCACCCCAGTGACACAGTCTTCCGCTGCGGTATTTTGGGGGTGTTACATTTACCAAGGGTACAACCACTCCCGTTAGTTCTTTTACAAGGGTACAACTACTCCCGATACACTTTGTATTTTGAGGACTAAAATACTAACTGATCACTACTGAAAATACACGATCAAATGAAGTGTAAACTACACAAGTCTACACAATGCTAAGCTAACAAGTCTTGCAACGTTGTGTTGAATACTTGTTACTTTTAGTAAGCTCGTGAATCTCTTTGCTACAAAAAGAAACTTCACATATGAAATGTTAAGAAGTTAGATGAAAGAGTGAATGTGTGTGTAAAATATGATGTAAACCAAACAATGTCACATCACATAATATCAAGTCAAACACTAAACTTGCAAGCAACATCTAAGTAAGTCAAACACATTTCTTTCCATAAATGTATAATGACAAAACTTGCCATAAATGCGATGTGACAATTCTATTTTTAGAAAATAAAAAGTGTTGTGTTTTATGAAATGTAAAATGTAGCAAAAGTCTAGTTTATGCAAGTCTTTAAAACTAAGATTATGTTTTACTTAGAAACTAAAGTTTACATTTGTCATTAACAAAACTTAGTGAAGATCGTAAAATATAAATAACGTTTTTAGGCGATATTTGTATTAACAACTAGAATTTGCTCATGCATTAAATACAACCAATAAAACATAGTACACATCGGTTCAAGTTTTCTAAGACGTTCAAGCATGTTACACAATGGAGATCTACCAGTTCTCTTAAGCCTAACATTGAAATCATTCATCCAATACAACCATAAACAAGTAATCAACACATAATTAACATCTAGGTTTCATTATATCTAAGCAAACACAAGATAGATCTAGCCTAGCATGTTGAAATCAAGATAAGCATAAGATATATTCAAACAACACATAGACATATTGAATGAATTGAAAGAAGACTTATCTTAATTGATCATGAAAGGATTCAAGGGGTGAAAACCCTTGAAAACACTGTAAAATATGACCTAGGGTTTACAAAGTTCGGCCCTAGTATTCTCCACAGAAGTTCCTCTCTTTAATGAATGAAAAATAGAAAACTATATATAGATTTTGATAGGTGACGGCGTCAAGAACAAAAGTCTGACGCCGTCATCTCACCGCCAAATAGTTTCTCGGACTGCCTAGATCTGGGTCTGACGCCGTCATGTGTATCCCTTATGCAGGCCGTCACCAAAAATGGTCTTGACGCCCTTGTTGTGACGCCATCAGGATTGAACTGGGTCGTCATGGTTTTTACTCTTGACGCCGTCAGGATCTTCCTCTTGACGCCGTCAGGTACTGTTCTCAGCATGGAAAATTAAGTCTTTCCGTTTTCTTCACTTTTATGCTCCAAAAACGTCCGAATTGCTTCCTTTTCCAGAATTCACTCCCAAAGTACCTAAAATCACAAAAGGAACGATTTAGGGCAATATTTGATCAAATAAATTCAATTCCGGGCTTAAATGACCCCCTAAAAGTGGTTCATTTTTCGCCTCATCATATACCCTTACACTTGAGATTTGCTTGTCCTCAAGCAAATGCGCTTTTATCCTAGTCAAAATACAAGTTAGGGGTCATTTAACACTAATATAAAAGTAATTACAACAAATAATCGTTCCACTAAAGACCAAAGACAAGCATGGAGGTCATACACTAGCACCTCACAAATAGTGTTTAGATACTCACATCTCTCGGGTGTAATAAAGTAATATCACAATATGGAAACGGAAAACATCTCTCACTACCTGTTATAGCAAAATAGATTATTATAGGCTTGGAAAAGGATCAAACCTCCACCACATGACGTAAGCACCTAGGATAAACTATCAAAGAGGTCTTTTAAAGGGTTGTAACGTTAGGTGTAGGGATATGGAATACACGGTTTTGTTGGATATAGGCAGTGTTTACTGGTGGCGAGTTAACAATCTTAGTTAATTACATGTACAATATGGCGTTGCTAAGCCAAGACTAGACTCGACTTAAGCTAATAAATGGAAAATAACAAAAACATAAAATGAACATAGAATGAAACGGGATGGTAGTCCGTATGTTTTTTCTCTTTTTTTTTTTTTTTTTTTTTTTTTTTTTTTTTTTTTTTTTTTTTGCATACACTCTTACCCTACCATCCAAAATAATACATCATAGGGAATGAAAATTCCCCTTACACTTGAATTTTTACATACTTTACAATAAACTAATCTAATGACTCGAATTAAGAAAATCAAAACACTTGGAGTACTTTTAACATTAACGTACATATGGGGGTAATAAATGATGTTTTTCCCCATTACTCCATAAAATAAGTACTTTACCCATGAGTCCCAAAACAATATGTACAAGGATATGACTCGACTTAGCAACCATGTAATCAATTAGATAATTAACTTAGGGTTTAACAAATAACAATAATGCACTAAAGATGAGTGCATACACGGAAGGCTAAGGCGATTTGGTTGTACATTTAAGTGGGGTGTAACAAATTCTTCCTTTAAGTAAGATGCTTAAAGTTAGAAACGAAAAGATAGGCTCGGAGGGGTGTACTAGGGGTTTCGTGTACTAAAAATGAGTACAACGCTAAGGTGTGGGAAAAATTAATTGACTTAACTAGCCAAGTAATATGACTTAAATGGTCAAGTAATTATGATACGAGTTTAACACAAGGGTGATCCTAATGCCTCTTATAATGTAGTAAATCCTACTACACGAATGTAGTCTCACTAGCGGTCTCGGGATGCATCACTAACGCAAGTTCTAGAATCTAAATGCTACCGGTACACTCATAAGCACTAATAGTAAATGTTTTTCCTATCAAATCTAAAGGCGAACCTCACATATTTGGGTGGAAAATTTTTCTGAATAGTACGGTTATGTGCTAGTCATATAATCTCCTATCCATGAGACGCTTGCTATGGCTAAAGTTTCACTCCTAAATGTTGTAAACAATTTTAAATTTGGCGCTAAAATTGCACTAACAAGTATTTCTCATAGTTTTATTACACATCTACTATTAAACAAATAAACTCAAGCGAAAGTGTATTTGTAAGGTATCATCATTTTACCCTCCCCTTACACTTAGGATGAACATTGTCCCCAATGTTCAAGTAAAGAATGTAAAAATGAAATAAGTAAAATGAATGAAATCAAATACTCCCCTGATTCGCTCGGTATGGATAATAAGGTGGCCAGGTTAAATCTTCCTCCAAGAAAATGAACAATCAAAGCTTCCCTTCCAGTATAATAATCATCTTCTTGTCATACATAACCTGTAAAACCTGAGAAAACAGACAAGGCAACCTCGCATAAAATCGGCGGCAATCTACATATGCTAATAAATCCTAGAAAACAAAATAAGATATAATGCTTGTGGAATGATGTTTTCAGATTTCCTGGAGATTATAAAACTAATAATTCAACAAAAACTTTAAGACTCCGTTAGAAAAACAAAACTGGTAAAATTTCCAGATTTTTACACGTGACGCCGTCAAGAGTTTCTTCCTGACGTCGTCAGAAATGACCTGCAGAAATTATTATGTTAAGTTTCCGGAAAATTTCTGGAAAAACTTGGTCCTACTTCCTGGAAAATCCTGCAAAACTTCATTATGACTCGATACAAGCATTTGACTCTAACAAATACGAATATACATGTTCACTTAATATTGTGGAGAATCATGATCGGTTTTGTTTCTTAAAAACATATTTGGGGTTTCCCCTTACACTTATCTTTTGCAAAAAAAAAAAAAAAAAAAAAAAAAAAAAAAAAAAAAAAAAAACCTTTGGATGAAGTTAAGACTAGGCCAAACAACAAAGTAAAGTATTTTCACTATTTTAGTTTTGAAACATGATCTACCAACAATAAAAATAAAGCATGCATACGGAAGCAAATAACAAACAAACAAAAATAAAAATCACACAAAACATGGGTTGCCTCCCAAGAAGCGCTTTTCTTTATTTACGAGTCTTGTAGCTAGACTCAAGGTCATGGGTTACTACGTGACCTCATCATTGGTTCCGCTCTCTAGGTCATCTCCTATACCAGTTTTGTATTCCGGACCTAATTGCAAGCATTCTTTGTAGAAACCAAGCATCCTATTCATCACATACTCTACTCCTCTACATCTATCCTCATCATTCCTATAGTAAGCTGCTTGTTTGTGTTCCTTTTCTATATTTGACAAGAGGCGGTATTGCTCAATCTTGTAGGGCATTTGGTAGGCAATCTCATCATTCTCTTCCTTGAATCTAACTATCCCTAAAGTCGGATCATAACTCATCCTAGTGGCCTCAACAAATGGTCTTCCGAACGCTACTTGGCTTAGGCAGTCATCTATCACCAGACGAGTATCTTCTACTATCATAAAATCGATCTCATAAGTGAAATTACCTATAATCACATGCAATCCCTTCACTCTTCCTACAAAATTACTTATCAAATTCTTACTGTGCATCATCCTATAACCAAGTTGTTTCTTCATCACCCAATTATAATAAGTTCTAGTCATGATGTATATAGGGGATCTAAGATCGATATAAGCTTTCCGTATATGCATATGCCCGATGTTGCATGGTATGTTGATGTTAGAGGGGTCTCCCATTTTGATAAGGGATGTGCCAAGGATATATGGTGTATTGGGGCCATCGAATAAATCCTTATGGTATTCCCGTTCTTCCTTGGTGGGCAACTTATCAAAGTGCTTTTCTATAGTCTATACTTCCTCTAACTCCTCTCCCTTATTAACCTCAACTTCCCTAATTTCATCCCTAGTCTCGGTTTCTACTCCAACTTCATCCTTGTCACTTTCTTCTATCTCCTTATCTATTGGCTTAATGGTGACAACATTGACAAAGTGGACGTGTTTGGATGACGAGGGGTCCTTGGTTTGGATTCCGGTATTGGCTTCCCTAGTGTCCTTCCTAGGTGTAGTCAACGCTTGGTTGTTGAGGGCTTTCAACAAGTTGTCAATCTTATTGGTCATCTCCGTTTGCTGTTGGTTGAATTCGGTTTCAAACCTATCTATGTGAGCCTCTTGAGATGCCATGAACTTAGACATCAATCCTTCAAGATTGTTGGTACTACCATAGTTGTTAGAAGGATTGTTGTTGAAAGTGCGGTTTGAGGGTGGACCGTTTGGTTGGTAACGATTAGGCGGATTGGAAGAATTGGCTTGATTTTGTTTCCACCTAAGGTTTGGGTGATTTTTCCAAGAGGGGTTGTAGGAATCACCATACGGGTTTGGCTCAGGTTTGAAAGTGTACCACTTATCTCCCGCTTCGTCAGTACGCGAGGATGCGTAGTCCGCAAAAGTTGTTCCGGGGAGTTCCACACAATCACGAGTGTCATGGGGACCACTACATAATTCGCATGAAGAAGTGATTTTGTTCACTTGGCTTGAAGGCTTAGGAGCTTCGTAAGATTTCATGAGAAACTTGACTTGGTCCTCAAGTTCCATGATCATACGGTCGGGAGTGCTAGAGTTGTTCGAAGGCAAAGATATTGCCTTGACCGTTTTGTTCAAATCACGGGGATCATTCTAACTTTCGTTGTCATAGAGAGCAAGATCTTCTATGAGTTCCCATGATTGTTCCGCACTTAGATCACATAGCTTACCACTGGCCGATTGGTCAATGGCTCGCCTTGTGGAGAGATCGATATGGTCATAAAAGATTTGGACTTGGAGCCAAAGATCTATGCCATGATGAGGGACTTTTTGGAGTAAGTCCTTGAAACCAATCCATGCTTCATATAGAGTTTCATTTTGACGTTGTTGGAACATCAAGATGTCATTTCTAAGCTTGGTAGTTCTCCCCGGTGGGAAAAATTGAGCAAGGAAACGAGTGGTGAGATCATCCCATGTGGTGATGGATCCCGCGGGTAAACGTTCAAGCCATTGACTAGCTTGATCACGTAGAGAGAATTGGAATAGGCGTAATCGGGTTGACTCTCTAGTTGTAACATCAAGGTCTATAGAATCTACGATTTTAAGGAAGTCCTTGAGATGTTGATTTGGATCTTCAGAACGAAGTCCATGGAATGCACATCCGCTTTGCACCAACCGGATGGTGTCGGATTGCAAGGGGGTCACATTGGCTCCGGTGAGCTCAATAGTGTTTCGATAGCCTTGGTGGCTAGGTCGGGAGTACTCTCCTAGGGTTCAGGGCCTAAGAGTTGGTTATCTAGTGGTGGGTTTTGTGGGTGGCCTTGTTGTGGTGGGATGATGGGCTCAAAGATGTTACCATCGTCCATGATGTTGGATGGTGAAAAGTTACGAACAAAAACACAAAGAAATAAGATAGACTAAAGAGAACCTAAAAATAAAAATAAAATCATACTAGAAAGGAATCTAGCAAGTAGACCTAATAAAAAGAGATTCTAACCTAGACAATAATTATTCCCCGGGCTGCGGCGCCAAAAACTTGATGCGTGGGAATTGCACCAGGCTTTACCTCTCGAGGGATCTCGAGAAGCTTACAACCCCCACCAGGCAGTGTACCTGATCGATGTAGTATAGTATAATGACAAGTACCGAGGGATTGATCGTTCAGCTAGGAATAGTGTCGCTAGGATTAGAAAACCTAAAGACTAGGTCTAGAGATTAGGGATGATTCTTTTTGTATTTTTTATATTTTTATGAAAGCAAGTAAAAATCTCGGGTTTGAAGGAGTTGGGCGGAATTAGTTGCTAGTCAACTAACCCAATACTAAAGATGCAATCAAAATAAAATACTAAAAATGAAAATAAACTATATTAAACTAGAGTTGTGAGCAATATGTGGGAGAATTGTGTTTACTTAGATTTCACTACTCCCTAGATATCTTTTACACGTTAATTACTTGTTATAGTTGCGTGGATGACGGATTGTATTCCTTAATACCATTCATGGAGTGGCGTACTTACTTCCCCAATCCTATGAGCGCCTACTTCACTCCTATGGCGAGCCGGCTAAGAAGCTCCTAACATGGGATCACTAGAATTTGCTCATGCATTAAATACAACCAATAAAACCTAGTACGCATCGGTTCATGTTTCCTAAGACGTTCAAGCATGTTACTCAATAGAGATCTGCCAGTTTTCTTAAGCCTAACAATGAAATCATTCATCCAATACAACCATAAACAAGTAATCAACACATAATTAACATCTAGGTTTCATTATATCTAAGCAAACACAAGATAGATCTAGCCTAGCATGTTGAAATCAAGATAAGCATAAGATATATTCAAACAACACATAGACATATTGAATGAATTGAAAGAAGACTTATCTTAATTGATCATGAAAGGATTCAAGGGGTGAAAACCCTTGAAAACACTATAAATATGACCTAGGGTTTACAAAGTTCGGCCCTAGTATTCTCCACACAAGCTCCTCTTTTTAATGAATGAAAAATAGAAAACTATATATAGATTTGATTGGTGACGGCGTCAAGTACACAAAAGTCTGACGCCATCATCTCACCGCCAAATAGTTTCTCGGACTGCCTAGATCTGGGTCTGACGCCGTCATGTGTATCCCTTATGCAGGCCGTCACCAGAAATGGTCTTGAGGCCCTTGTTGTGACGCCGTCAGGTACTGTTCTCAGCATGGAAAATTAAGTCTTTGCCGTTTTCTTCACTTTTATGCTCCAAAAACGTCCGAATTGCTTCCTTTTCCAGAATTCACTCCCAAAGTACCTAAAATCACAAAAGGAACGATTTAGGGCAATATTTGATCAAATAAATTCAATTTTGGGCTTAAATGTCCCCCTAAAAGTGGTTCATTTTTCGCCTCATTATATACCCTTACACTTGAGATTTGCTTGTCCTCAAGCAAATGCGGGTTAAATTAAAATTATTTATATTTAATTATACGGGTTAAATAGGTTAAACGGGTCGACCCGCTAACCCATTTAACATATTCAACCCGTGTAACCTATTTAACCCTTCAACCCAAGTATATATACGGGTTAAATGTGTCAGGTTCGAGTTACGTGTAAACAGGTTAGGGTTGACGTAGCTGACCCGATGATTTAAATGGGTCAGGTTCGGGTTAGGGTTTTCTGACCCGCCAACCTGAAAACCCGAACCCGCTAACCCAAACCCGACCCGCATTGCCAACCCTAGTAATTTACTTGAACATTTCTACACATGAGGTAACCCATGATGTGTACAAGTTTATAGGTTTTTATACATTATGATGTTTATTTCAATTATTTATAAGTCAACACATGATTTTTACGGGTTTATAGGGTCTTATGGTATTAGCAATGTCTATTTCAAAATTTTCTTTTTATATAAGCCGCCCGTGATTTATCACGGGTTTATAAGCTAGTTTAGTATACATTTTGAAACTCTATTGATTTAATTATATCGTTTTCGGACGACTTTTATGGGCTAGCCGAACCGGTGGTGACTCCTGTACTCGGTTGAACCCGTTGGTCCGTGATGTGTGTGTCAATTATAGTATATATTTATTTTCCGAAGAAATACTTAGGAAAGTATTTCCCGGGTCGTTCTCCCAACGAAGGTTCGAATGGAATTTCGAATAATCGAATTGGGAATCGTGTAGTGAAAAGTGTAAAGTGAAAAGTGATTGTGAAATCAAAATGTGAAAAGAAATAGTGAAATATGCACAAGATACAAGTTATATATGCACAAAAGTTTAAAACGTGAAAACGGAAATGCAAACGTAATTATAAAACGTAACGTACAAAATAAAACGCGACTTTTATTCTAAAAATGAACCTACAAGTGTGAAACAATTTTCTAAAAATCTTAAACTAATAAAAATAATTTCCAGAGAAAGAAAATATTTTTTAGACTTTTTATTTATTTTCTATTAATTATTTTCTATTTATTGAATTAAAAAGTGATTAAAAATGAAAGATAATGTGAAAAATAATGGGAAAATTATAAAATCTATTCTGAAAAATCTAAAATATTATAAAAGAATTATCTAAAATATTTTTTTATTTTTAACAGCTTTTTCTAAATTTTTATTGATTTTTGATTATTAAAAAGTATTTAAAAATGATTATAATAGAAGAAAAATAAAGAAAACTATCAAATCAACTCAGAAAATTATGAAAAATTCACATAAAATCTAGAATATTATAATGAGCTTGCAGAAAAATTTTGAAAAGAAAATATTAAGCAGAAGTGCTTATAAGGACAGAAACAGCTTATGACAAGTGCTTATTAATAAGCACTTGCCACAAAACTTCACCAAACTTGGAACACAGATGTATTATGCTATAATAAGCTCAATGATGCTCAGACATGATGAAAGCAAACACAGAAATAAGGGTGAGCAAACGGACCGGACCGACCGACAAAACCGACCGGACCGGACCGACCACATTCGGTCCGGTCCTCGGTCTAGGCTTTTTAGCTAAATCAGTCCTCGGTCCGGTCCGGTCCGGTCCGGTCAGGACCGACAAAAAAACTGAAAAAACGTGCCAAAATATGCCTAATTGGACCGGACCGACCGAAGACCGGACCGGACCGAACCGGACCGACCACATTCGGTCCGGTCTCGGTCTATCGTTTTTCCGGTTCTCGGTATTCGGTCCGGTCCAGTTTTTGGACCATGCTCAGCCTTACACAGAAACATTAGATGCAAGCAATAAGTAGTTAAGCTAGCTAATGAATAAGCTAAATCCAACACAGAATAAGCTAGGAACAAAGATCTGAATGAAAAAGCTAAATATCCACTAATGCTACTCAGGAATATCAATGAAACTCAAATACAAGCTCAAATTAACTCTAGCAGTTCTATGCATCAACTCAGAAATCTAGTTCTACACTACTAATTAGCAGGTTCAATAAGCTAGACCAAATAAGCTCTAAACTACAAAATTAAGGGGGCAAATGATAGACTACCATACTAAGATGCTATAAACCAAAAAGCTCATACTAAAACTATCTTATACTACTTTAAATGATGCAAAGAAAATCTATCAAAACCTGTGGTGCAGGGGAGTATCATGCTCAATCAGTCAACTTAAAAGCAATATTTCAATAAGCAAATGATATCCAAACCTAAATTTTCTTCCTGATTAATACTTACAAGCTACAAAACTTCTAAAATCAGCAAACCCTACTTATTTCTAATCACAAATGAAACCTAGAATTGCATTCAAAATTTTGACCAAAACTTGATCACTACCTATTTTGACTTTTTGATTGCACACCTATGTTGACCAAATTTGATTTCAACTGCTAGATTCTACTCCTAGATGTGATATTAAGCTACTATTAAGCTACAATAAGCTAACTAGGACTATAATGCAACTATTTTTCACAAGCTCACTAACTGTATTCTAATTTTACTAACTGTTAATGAAATTAGAGAACTAATTTGACTATTTATCAAACTAACCTACTGTTTAATGGTTCCACAAACCTTGTAACACCTAAAATCTGAGAACATGTGAAAAGACCAAAATACCCCTACAAGTTTAAAATTTAATTAAAAGTTTATAAAGTCTCCAAATAAATCCCAAACTCCTGACAATGCATAAGTTATGATCCAAAATAATTTTAACAACTTTATTTAACATTCATAAAAGTGGTAAAATTACCAAAATACCCTCACAAGGGCCGAATAAACCAAACTTGATTTTATTATGATTTAAATTGGCTTAAAAAGGATAACTATTGGATAATTAAGGAAGTATATCACCATGAATAATTGGGCTAACCTATAATCACGAAATTCTGGTCTCCCCCCCCCCCCTCCCCCCCTCATCACACGGCCTCCCATTTTAAAAAGTCAAACCATACCTTTTCTCCACAAACCCTAATTGCCGATCCAAAATAAACACACAAAAGAATTCTCCTAAGCCTCCATTCGACCACCCCATAATTCCTAAGCATTTTTCTGTGATCAAAAAACATCCAAAGAGTCCTAGAAAAATACCCTTTTGAATTGTTGAAGCTTGGTTCGATCGTGGCACATTTTTCCTTTTGTCGAGCACTATAAACAAGGTAAATTCGTTATGTTTCATACGACCTCTTATAAATTCATTTTCTATTTTTCCTGAGTTCCTTACATCATATATGATATTCGAAAAATGATTACAAGGTTTGTTGGTCGCGTTTGTTCTCGTGGGAATTTTTGGTGTCGTATTATCCAATTCAAGAGGTGTAATTCGTCCAGCCTATTCTATTTGTTCCAGATCTGGTCTGGTATTTTTCTCACGTCTCTTACATCATATAAGTCTCAAATAAAATGTTCTAATCGATCCATGCATGCTCTATAACGTTTTGGTGAATTAAACCCTAAAAAGGCAACAAAACTCTATATCATTGTATATGAATTTTCTGGATATGAATGATAATTTTTATGAACTTCATATATTAATTATGATCTCGTAAAAATATGGGTTTGAATTATAGAAGCTTAAATCTCGTGTTGTGATTTATTTTATAAATCGGCTAATTAAGAAAACAATGAAGAAAATAAAAGAAACCCTAAATCGAATTAGGGTTAGGGTTTTTATGTTTGGATCTGGTAATTAATGCATAATAATGATTGAGTAATGATTGTATAATGATGGCATAATGATTTTATGAAATTAGGGTTTGGTTTTGGTAACTTTAAAATAAATCCGATTGGAAAATAAAGTACAAGGGTGTGTTTTGCCAACTTTGAAACATCTGGGATATTTTTGTAAGATCATATATATCAGTAGGAATATGGGAAAAATATAACTTGAGGGTTCTAAGTGTAAATATTACAAGAAGTGAGTTAATTGTATTTAATTGGTGCGATTTGTAATTAATTAAAGTAGAGGGACTAAAAGTGTAATTTCTGGAAACTTGGGACTGATTTGAGTAATAAAATATATTCAGGGGGTTTTGTTCTAATTTGGTAATTTAATGGCTTAATATGTAATTATTGATAATTAAAAGTTGAAATTGTAAGTTAAAGGGTTAAATATGTAACTTTGATAACTTGAAGGACTTAAAGTGTAAATTGTGAATACTTGAAGGTATATTAGTCAACACATGATTTTTACGGGTTTATAGGGTCTTATGGTATTAGCAATGTCTATTTCAAAATTTTCTTTTTATATAAGCCGCCCGTGATTTATCACGGGTTTATAAGCTAGTTTAGTATACATTTTGAAACTCTATTGATTTAATTATATCGTTTTCGGACGACTTTTATGGGCTAGCCGAACCGGTGGTGACTCCTGTACTCGGTTGAACCCGTTGGTCCGTGATGTGTGTGTCAATTATAGTATATATTTATTTTCCGAAGAAATACTTAGGAAAGTATTTCCCGGGTCGTTCTCCCAACGAAGGTTCGAATGGAATTTCGAATAATCGAATTGGGAATCGTGTAGTGAAAAGTGTAAAGTGAAAAGTGATTGTGAAATCAAAATGTGAAAAGAAATAGTGAAATATGCACAAGATACAAGTTATATATGCACAAAAGTTTAAAACGTGAAAACGGAAATGCAAACGTAATTATAAAACGTAACGTACAAAATAAAACGCGACTTTTATTCTAAAAATGAACCTACAAGTGTGAAACAATTTTCTAAAAATCTTAAACTAATAAAAATAATTTCCAGAGAAAGAAAATATTTTTTAGACTTTTTATTTATTTTCTATTAATTATTTTCTATTTATTGAATTAAAAAGTGATTAAAAATGAAAGATAATGTGAAAAATAATGGGAAAATTATAAAATCTATTCTGAAAAATCTAAAATATTATAAAAGAATTATCTAAAATATTTTTTTATTTTTAACAGCTTTTTCTAAATTTTTATTGATTTTTGATTATTAAAAAGTATTTAAAAATGATTATAATAGAAGAAAAATAAAGAAAACTATCAAATCAACTCAGAAAATTATGAAAAATTCACATAAAATCTAGAATATTATAATGAGCTTGCAGAAAAATTTTGAAAAGAAAATATTAAGCAGAAGTGCTTATAAGGACAGAAACAGCTTATGACAAGTGCTTATTAATAAGCACTTGCCACAAAACTTCACCAAACTTGGAACACAGATGTATTATGCTATAATAAGCTCAATGATGCTCAGACATGATGAAAGCAAACACAGAAATAAGGGTGAGCAAACGGACCGGACCGACCGACAAAACCGACCGGACCGGACCGACCACATTCGGTCCGGTCCTCGGTCTAGGCTTTTTAGCTAAATCAGTCCTCGGTCCGGTCCGGTCCGGTCCGGTCAGGACCGACAAAAAAACTGAAAAAACGTGCCAAAATATGCCTAATTGGACCGGACCGACCGAAGACCGGACCGGACCGAACCGGACCGACCACATTCGGTCCGGTCTCGGTCTATCGTTTTTCCGGTTCTCGGTATTCGGTCCGGTCCAGTTTTTGGACCATGCTCAGCCTTACACAGAAACATTAGATGCAAGCAATAAGTAGTTAAGCTAGCTAATGAATAAGCTAAATCCAACACAGAATAAGCTAGGAACAAAGATCTGAATGAAAAAGCTAAATATCCACTAATGCTACTCAGGAATATCAATGAAACTCAAATACAAGCTCAAATTAACTCTAGCAGTTCTATGCATCAACTCAGAAATCTAGTTCTACACTACTAATTAGCAGGTTCAATAAGCTAGACCAAATAAGCTCTAAACTACAAAATTAAGGGGGCAAATGATAGACTACCATACTAAGATGCTATAAACCAAAAAGCTCATACTAAAACTATCTTATACTACTTTAAATGATGCAAAGAAAATCTATCAAAACCTGTGGTGCAGGGGAGTATCATGCTCAATCAGTCAACTTAAAAGCAATATTTCAATAAGCAAATGATATCCAAACCTAAATTTTCTTCCTGATTAATACTTACAAGCTACAAAACTTCTAAAATCAGCAAACCCTACTTATTTCTAATCACAAATGAAACCTAGAATTGCATTCAAAATTTTGACCAAAACTTGATCACTACCTATTTTGACTTTTTGATTGCACACCTATGTTGACCAAATTTGATTTCAACTGCTAGATTCTACTCCTAGATGTGATATTAAGCTACTATTAAGCTACAATAAGCTAACTAGGACTATAATGCAACTATTTTTCACAAGCTCACTAACTGTATTCTAATTTTACTAACTGTTAATGAAATTAGAGAACTAATTTGACTATTTATCAAACTAACCTACTGTTTAATGGTTCCACAAACCTTGTAACACCTAAAATCTGAGAACATGTGAAAAGACCAAAATACCCCTACAAGTTTAAAATTTAATTAAAAGTTTATAAAGTCTCCAAATAAATCCCAAACTCCTGACAATGCATAAGTTATGATCCAAAATAATTTTAACAACTTTATTTAACATTCATAAAAGTGGTAAAATTACCAAAATACCCTCACAAGGGCCGAATAAACCAAACTTGATTTTATTATGATTTAAATTGGCTTAAAAAGGATAACTATTGGATAATTAAGGAAGTATATCACCATGAATAATTGGGCTAACCTATAATCACGAAATTCTGGTCTCCCCCCCCCCCTCCCCCCCTCATCACACGGCCTCCCATTTTAAAAAGTCAAACCATACCTTTTCTCCACAAACCCTAATTGCCGATCCAAAATAAACACACAAAAGAATTCTCCTAAGCCTCCATTCGACCACCCCATAATTCCTAAGCATTTTTCTGTGATCAAAAAACATCCAAAGAGTCCTAGAAAAATACCCTTTTGAATTGTTGAAGCTTGGTTCGATCGTGGCACATTTTTCCTTTTGTCGAGCACTATAAACAAGGTAAATTCGTTATGTTTCATACGACCTCTTATAAATTCATTTTCTATTTTTCCTGAGTTCCTTACATCATATATGATATTCGAAAAATGATTACAAGGTTTGTTGGTCGCGTTTGTTCTCGTGGGAATTTTTGGTGTCGTATTATCCAATTCAAGAGGTGTAATTCGTCCAGCCTATTCTATTTGTTCCAGATCTGGTCTGGTATTTTTCTCACGTCTCTTACATCATATAAGTCTCAAATAAAATGTTCTAATCGATCCATGCATGCTCTATAACGTTTTGGTGAATTAAACCCTAAAAAGGCAACAAAACTCTATATCATTGTATATGAATTTTCTGGATATGAATGATAATTTTTATGAACTTCATATATTAATTATGATCTCGTAAAAATATGGGTTTGAATTATAGAAGCTTAAATCTCGTGTTGTGATTTATTTTATAAATCGGCTAATTAAGAAAACAATGAAGAAAATAAAAGAAACCCTAAATCGAATTAGGGTTAGGGTTTTTATGTTTGGATCTGGTAATTAATGCATAATAATGATTGAGTAATGATTGTATAATGATGGCATAATGATTTTATGAAATTAGGGTTTGGTTTTGGTAACTTTAAAATAAATCCGATTGGAAAATAAAGTACAAGGGTGTGTTTTGCCAACTTTGAAACATCTGGGATATTTTTGTAAGATCATATATATCAGTAGGAATATGGGAAAAATATAACTTGAGGGTTCTAAGTGTAAATATTACAAGAAGTGAGTTAATTGTATTTAATTGGTGCGATTTGTAATTAATTAAAGTAGAGGGACTAAAAGTGTAATTTCTGGAAACTTGGGACTGATTTGAGTAATAAAATATATTCAGGGGGTTTTGTTCTAATTTGGTAATTTAATGGCTTAATATGTAATTATTGATAATTAAAAGTTGAAATTGTAAGTTAAAGGGTTAAATATGTAACTTTGATAACTTGAAGGACTTAAAGTGTAAATTGTGAATACTTGAAGGTATATTAGTCAACACATGATTTTTACGGGTTTATAGGGTCTTATGGTATTAGCAATGTCTATTTCAAAATTTTCTTTTTATATAAGCCGCCCGTGATTTATCACGGGTTTATAAGCTAGTTTAGTATACATTTTGAAACTCTATTGATTTAATTATATCGTTTTCGGACGACTTTTATGGGCTAGCCGAACCGGTGGTGACTCCTGTACTCGGTTGAACCCGTTGGTCCGTGATGTGTGTGTCAATTATAGTATATATTTATTTTCCGAAGAAATACTTAGGAAAGTATTTCCCGGGTCGTTCTCCCAACGAAGGTTCGAATGGAATTTCGAATAATCGAATTGGGAATCGTGTAGTGAAAAGTGTAAAGTGAAAAGTGATTGTGAAATCAAAATGTGAAAAGAAATAGTGAAATATGCACAAGATACAAGTTATATATGCACAAAAGTTTAAAACGTGAAAACGGAAATGCAAACGTAATTATAAAACGTAACGTACAAAATAAAACGCGACTTTTATTCTAAAAATGAACCTACAAGTGTGAAACAATTTTCTAAAAATCTTAAACTAATAAAAATAATTTCCAGAGAAAGAAAATATTTTTTAGACTTTTTATTTATTTTCTATTAATTATTTTCTATTTATTGAATTAAAAAGTGATTAAAAATGAAAGATAATGTGAAAAATAATGGGAAAATTATAAAATCTATTCTGAAAAATCTAAAATATTATAAAAGAATTATCTAAAATATTTTTTTATTTTTAACAGCTTTTTCTAAATTTTTATTGATTTTTGATTATTAAAAAGTATTTAAAAATGATTATAATAGAAGAAAAATAAAGAAAACTATCAAATCAACTCAGAAAATTATGAAAAATTCACATAAAATCTAGAATATTATAATGAGCTTGCAGAAAAATTTTGAAAAGAAAATATTAAGCAGAAGTGCTTATAAGGACAGAAACAGCTTATGACAAGTGCTTATTAATAAGCACTTGCCACAAAACTTCACCAAACTTGGAACACAGATGTATTATGCTATAATAAGCTCAATGATGCTCAGACATGATGAAAGCAAACACAGAAATAAGGGTGAGCAAACGGACCGGACCGACCGACAAAACCGACCGGACCGGACCGACCACATTCGGTCCGGTCCTCGGTCTAGGCTTTTTAGCTAAATCAGTCCTCGGTCCGGTCCGGTCCGGTCCGGTCAGGACCGACAAAAAAACTGAAAAAACGTGCCAAAATATGCCTAATTGGACCGGACCGACCGAAGACCGGACCGGACCGAACCGGACCGACCACATTCGGTCCGGTCTCGGTCTATCGTTTTTCCGGTTCTCGGTATTCGGTCCGGTCCAGTTTTTGGACCATGCTCAGCCTTACACAGAAACATTAGATGCAAGCAATAAGTAGTTAAGCTAGCTAATGAATAAGCTAAATCCAACACAGAATAAGCTAGGAACAAAGATCTGAATGAAAAAGCTAAATATCCACTAATGCTACTCAGGAATATCAATGAAACTCAAATACAAGCTCAAATTAACTCTAGCAGTTCTATGCATCAACTCAGAAATCTAGTTCTACACTACTAATTAGCAGGTTCAATAAGCTAGACCAAATAAGCTCTAAACTACAAAATTAAGGGGGCAAATGATAGACTACCATACTAAGATGCTATAAACCAAAAAGCTCATACTAAAACTATCTTATACTACTTTAAATGATGCAAAGAAAATCTATCAAAACCTGTGGTGCAGGGGAGTATCATGCTCAATCAGTCAACTTAAAAGCAATATTTCAATAAGCAAATGATATCCAAACCTAAATTTTCTTCCTGATTAATACTTACAAGCTACAAAACTTCTAAAATCAGCAAACCCTACTTATTTCTAATCACAAATGAAACCTAGAATTGCATTCAAAATTTTGACCAAAACTTGATCACTACCTATTTTGACTTTTTGATTGCACACCTATGTTGACCAAATTTGATTTCAACTGCTAGATTCTACTCCTAGATGTGATATTAAGCTACTATTAAGCTACAATAAGCTAACTAGGACTATAATGCAACTATTTTTCACAAGCTCACTAACTGTATTCTAATTTTACTAACTGTTAATGAAATTAGAGAACTAATTTGACTATTTATCAAACTAACCTACTGTTTAATGGTTCCACAAACCTTGTAACACCTAAAATCTGAGAACATGTGAAAAGACCAAAATACCCCTACAAGTTTAAAATTTAATTAAAAGTTTATAAAGTCTCCAAATAAATCCCAAACTCCTGACAATGCATAAGTTATGATCCAAAATAATTTTAACAACTTTATTTAACATTCATAAAAGTGGTAAAATTACCAAAATACCCTCACAAGGGCCGAATAAACCAAACTTGATTTTATTATGATTTAAATTGGCTTAAAAAGGATAACTATTGGATAATTAAGGAAGTATATCACCATGAATAATTGGGCTAACCTATAATCACGAAATTCTGGTCTCCCCCCCCCCCTCCCCCCCTCATCACACGGCCTCCCATTTTAAAAAGTCAAACCATACCTTTTCTCCACAAACCCTAATTGCCGATCCAAAATAAACACACAAAAGAATTCTCCTAAGCCTCCATTCGACCACCCCATAATTCCTAAGCATTTTTCTGTGATCAAAAAACATCCAAAGAGTCCTAGAAAAATACCCTTTTGAATTGTTGAAGCTTGGTTCGATCGTGGCACATTTTTCCTTTTGTCGAGCACTATAAACAAGGTAAATTCGTTATGTTTCATACGACCTCTTATAAATTCATTTTCTATTTTTCCTGAGTTCCTTACATCATATATGATATTCGAAAAATGATTACAAGGTTTGTTGGTCGCGTTTGTTCTCGTGGGAATTTTTGGTGTCGTATTATCCAATTCAAGAGGTGTAATTCGTCCAGCCTATTCTATTTGTTCCAGATCTGGTCTGGTATTTTTCTCACGTCTCTTACATCATATAAGTCTCAAATAAAATGTTCTAATCGATCCATGCATGCTCTATAACGTTTTGGTGAATTAAACCCTAAAAAGGCAACAAAACTCTATATCATTGTATATGAATTTTCTGGATATGAATGATAATTTTTATGAACTTCATATATTAATTATGATCTCGTAAAAATATGGGTTTGAATTATAGAAGCTTAAATCTCGTGTTGTGATTTATTTTATAAATCGGCTAATTAAGAAAACAATGAAGAAAATAAAAGAAACCCTAAATCGAATTAGGGTTAGGGTTTTTATGTTTGGATCTGGTAATTAATGCATAATAATGATTGAGTAATGATTGTATAATGATGGCATAATGATTTTATGAAATTAGGGTTTGGTTTTGGTAACTTTAAAATAAATCCGATTGGAAAATAAAGTACAAGGGTGTGTTTTGCCAACTTTGAAACATCTGGGATATTTTTGTAAGATCATATATATCAGTAGGAATATGGGAAAAATATAACTTGAGGGTTCTAAGTGTAAATATTACAAGAAGTGAGTTAATTGTATTTAATTGGTGCGATTTGTAATTAATTAAAGTAGAGGGACTAAAAGTGTAATTTCTGGAAACTTGGGACTGATTTGAGTAATAAAATATATTCAGGGGGTTTTGTTCTAATTTGGTAATTTAATGGCTTAATATGTAATTATTGATAATTAAAAGTTGAAATTGTAAGTTAAAGGGTTAAATATGTAACTTTGATAACTTGAAGGACTTAAAGTGTAAATTGTGAATACTTGAAGGTATATTAGTATAACATGATAAAATAAGGGATTATTATGTAAAATGGATAAGTTAAGGGTTTAATGTGTAACTTTGAATACTAAAAGGTTTAAAGTGTAATTTTGGAAAGTAAAGGGTTAAAATGTAAAGTTATGAAACCCTAAGGACCAAATGTGTAAATATGTTAAAAGATACTTTGATTCCATTAATAATGATTCAACTTTCTAATTATGGAAACTTTCTAAAAGTGGAAACTTACTATTTATGGAAACCTGTTAAAAGTGGAAAGTCACTTTAAATGGAAAGTTACTAAAACTGGAAAGCCGACTAAAATGAGAAATCTGAATTGAATAAGTTATTAATAATAAGCCGATCATTAATTCGTGTAGATTCGCTGAAGAAGGAGTTTTGCTTCCGACCTTTATGTTTTCTGTCATGTTTGAACTTGCGGTTTAAGGTACAGATATTCTGACCTTTCTCAAAAGGTTTCTCATGATCTCTTTCATATTCTGATCCGTTAGTTCCCGAATTGATGCCATTGCTATGATCCCCTTTACTTGAACCTTCTCTGTTGATCCCACTTGATATGACCTCCGTTATGAACCTATGCTATGAAAACCTTCTTAATGATACCATGGAAATGTTTTGAGAAGAACTGATTTGAAAAAATGTTTATAAATGATGCTAAATTTCTTTTTAAAAGAAAGGTTATTTAACTTTCATGAACCCTATATTTTGAAAGACCATTTTTATGAAAACTGTTTTAAAAGATTATTTAAATTGGACTTTTAATAGAAACTTTTGAAACGGACTTTTGAACTGAACCATGAATTGATTTTTGAATATGAACCTTGACCTGATGAACTCTGAATGGACCTTGACTATTATTTCTGATATGATTTTGAGATGACTTTGAGATAAACCTTTGCTATATGACCTTTTGTATGACTTTGAGACCTGACTCTTAGTTTGATACCCGAGCCATTTCTGTTTTCCCTACCTATGGAGGTACCATAGGCATGTCTGTGATGCACCACTGGCATGACTCATGTGTGGGTGAGTGATTTCTCACGCCGTCCCTTTTTTTTGATTATTATTATGGCCATTATGACTTTGAGTATATGACTTTGAGATTGACTTTGAGTAAGGGGCGTATGGATTGCAATCCTAGATCTGTTCTGTTTAGTGGATTTAACTATGACTTTGAGGTGACTGGTGCTGTGTGCAATACACGCCTTTCACAATTTCTGGGAGCTAGCTACTCCACCCATTTGATACATGAGGACACCCCTCATATTATCTGGTTGCCTGAGGGGTATCCCCTCTGATTGTGAGATTATGACTTTGAGATTTATGACTTTGAGTTTCTGGGCTCGTGGTAGATGACTATCCTTTCTTCTTTATATTCTATCGCTCTTTTATCTATTCCTTATTCTATTTCCCCAATGCACTATGTTTCAGTTCTGTTTCATTATCATTGCTTTGTATATGTATCTGTTCACTGGGCTTTTTAAGCTCAGCCGCATTTCCTTTTCCTGCGGCAGGTTTTAGTAGGAAGCTGGGTTATGGGAAGAGAGTGTGATTGGACTTAGAAGACTATGCTTTGGACTAGAGACGATTAGATGAAGTTTCACTTTATTAGACATAGTATTTATTTCTTTGTAACCTTGTAGTTTCAGATTTTCATTTGTAACCCTGAATTTCGTTATATGTATGAATCATATGCTTGTGTTTGTTCTGATATGTCACTGTAATGTAATACTTCTACCCTTATCGGGTTGGGGTGTTACAATTATGGTATCAGAGCCCAGGCTGCGATTCGTAATACATTTACCCTTGACCTGTGAAGTTTGGACCCCTAAGTTTCCACTGTAGGCGCTCATAAGACAACCTTTGAAACTTTACATTAGGATTCCCCATAGGAACCCAAGTTATTACCGGTGAGGAATGGGTAGACTAAGACATTTATGTAAGTATCATTTGCTTCCGTATCACTCTGATCGTGCCTTTGCTCTTAGATAAGCCTTATAAGGACCTTTGTTTCAGAAGTTAGAAGTTTTACAACTTAAGGTTAGTAACCAAGTAAGTTTGGAATACCTCGGAAAGCTACCTGGATACCTTACACATTTAAGTTTCACCTTCAGATTTTGATCTCCGCCTCCGATTTGTTTGATAAGCTTTTTGACACCTTTTCGACCACATCGTAGGTCATTCAACCGCAATGTGTTCGACACATTCTGTGAATTCATTACTTATGATGAGTATGAATGTATCATCCGATACTACTTAACTCTATATGATCCATTATTACTCCTATGAGAATTTTGGTAATTATGAACCACGAATATAAGACGTTTTGTTTCCTCTCTTTGAATGATGAACCTGGTTCTGCCAACCATTTCCTTTGGAAGGGTATGATGTAAATACTATCTCTATATGGATTTGTTAACTAAGCATGATGATGCTGATGACTGAGATTCTGTAACTCTCATGATTGACAATTATACGATGTTCGTATTACCAATGATACACATCCTACCTGCTACTTATGCTAAGAAGCTAAACGAAATTCCCACACATTGAACTGTTCGTTTATCCATCCCAACATTTTGTTGAACCATGTACTTGACTCTGATATATGAACTATCTGTATGATTTGACGAATGTATTCACTCTATGAATCCTTTGACTTTGAGATGTCTGATTGTACGGTCTTTTGGACTGAATGACTATTCGTGAAGATACCATAGACTACCATATCTGAAATGTGACCTTAAAAATCTGCTTCACCCTATTCCATTATGATGACTCTCTACATCTGCTAAAATTTCTGTCACTATGGAAACACCTACCCCAAACTCATGTGATTACCAAGTTTTCCTGAAAACCATTATTATCAACCCTTGGAAAGTTCAGCTATTGGGAAATATTTTGTCATACGAAGATTTTTCGGTATTCTCTGATGAACCTTTTGGTACTCCTTCCTGCTTAGGAAGAGGAGTGGGCATTGAACTGATCTCAGTTGAAGAAACCATGGTGCTATAGAAGTTGAGTGTTTGAAGAAGCCGATGGAATATGATTTTTGTTAACTTTGGTGATTCTCTTTAGATGCTCTTGTTTGTTTATGAAGAAGAACGAGAGAAGTATGCAATGACGTATCGACTATCGTGAACTTAAACGTACCACTATCACTAATCATTATCTGTTTCCGCGTATCAATAATTATTTGGTCTTCCTTTGAAACTCCGCATCTGATTGCCTCATTTTAGATTTGAAGGACTGGAGAAGCAACCACAAGAACTTCTAAGAATGGGGTTAACTAACCGAGAGTAACCTTTGTGAAGTATTTCAGTTCTTGAAGAAGAAAGAAGGCGATGTGAAAATTTCCTGAGATGATTTCTGAAATTGCCTTTGCACTCGTTACCACATTTGTGAGTTTGAATGATGCCAATGGTGTTGGCTAGAATAATCATGTTTTCGCGTGTTTTGGACAAATTGTCATAGTATGACATTGTGTTGTGTTCTAAAACGAAAGAAGAACATAGAGATTATTGGTGAGACGACCCTTTGTTCTGGAAGAGAAATTTGATTGACGTTCAGAAAGCATAATAGACAACACTACCCTGTATAATGTAAAGACAGAGCTTTCACAAGAAGGACCAAGATCGAAGATCGTTATCGGAGTTAGAAACTTGGTGGAAGAGTCGTAGAAGATGGTTGCGACAAGCACTACCATGGAAGAAGCATACAAGAAGAAGTGAGGAACTGGGATAGTGCTCAATCATACATCATGCAACACGTGAAGATTTCAGTTTGGGCATCAAGACAACCAGACCAAAGAAGACGAACCATTCAACACACAACCTGGAGTCGACAACAACAGCATGTACCTTAAGACCTGGAGCTATGTTAGAAGACCTGTCAAAGACACGCAGTCTTGTTTCTCTATTCATTTTAGTTGTACTAAGATGAATTGAGAGCAGAAGCAGACCTGCGGATGGAGGAATCCACAGCGATTGCGTCAGAGACTGCCGTTACGATGCCACACTACCAAGAGGAGCTGCTGAAGACCGGAGAAACCAGACTCGAGTTTTAAATTCTTTTAATCATGAGGCAAGATGGACAAGAGTAAACAGACTACTCCAACTTGGAAGAAATTTTGAAATTTGTATTTGAGTGGACGGATTTTGAAGCGGACATTGTGTTTAGACGAGATGATTCTGTAAAGGATTGACGCTATTGATGACGTACCTTAATTTTGAATGACATTCTCGGATCTCTGTTACTCTTCGAGTAATTTTCGTTCTCTTAGTTATGTTGTTTGATTTTGGTGACCTCTGAGACTATAGGTGGACTAGGTGGATTTAAATAAGTTTGGGTGTTCACGACTTGAGATAAAGTATGATCATCATGAGGGCATATGTATATGATGCCAGTATTATGACGCCTGGCCAACGTGATAATACTTACATCATATAACGTGCACTTATGGTGGGCATGTGATATTTCGAGGAGTGCCTTAGAAGCTTTAGAATTCTGGCATCTGATCAAGATCATCTGAGTTTAGTGAGACTTTAGGTTCATTCTACCTATACGTTTGATATGCTGTCCTTGTTATACGATTCGATACGTTTGGACTCTCGACACGTGTTTTGCTAATCTTTGCAACTTCTGATAAGGATCTTAGGTTCCATTATGAAATTCTGCCGTTGATGATATCTAACGATATGCTTTCTGTCCATATACGATTCGCATTCGTGAAGTTGTTCATTATGATCTGCTATGAGTAAAGTATGTGATTGCGGACTTTGAGGAAATGAGCCCTGTTTGTTTATGAGAATACCTTTGGAAGGTTATCTAAAAGCCGAGACTATCTGAGAAGCTGAAGAGTTAAACCGTATATCACCCCATGTTTGCTACAATTCAATGTATTCTCATCTGATTCGCCTACCAATTCGATGAAAATCCTATGTATTTTTATACCTCTTCCTGGAGAATTCGTTTATCATCCGTTATGTTTGGTACATTATCCTTTTGATTCAAATTCAGTATGATATGCCTTTCTGAGAAATCTGAAACTGTTTTGACAATAGTTACGAGTCATGAGAAACTAATTGGTCTGAAGATCTTTTTGGAAGAACCTCCCCGGACGTGAGGATGTTTGTGACGACCTGTTGCGGTTTACTACGACTTCGTCTAACTTTGCGATTTCAAATTTCGAGGACGAAATTTCTCTTTTTAGAGGGGAAGAAGTTGTAACACCTAAAATCTGAGAACATGTGAAAAGACCAAAATACCCCTACAAGTTTAAAATTTAATTAAAAGTTTATAAAGTCTCCAAATAAATCCCAAACTCCTGACAATGCATAAGTTATGATCCAAAATAATTTTAACAACTTTATTTAACATTCATAAAAGTGGTAAAATTACCAAAATACCCTCACAAGGGCCGAATAAACCAAACTTGATTTTATTATGATTTAAATTGGCTTAAAAAGGATAACTATTGGATAATTAAGGAAGTATATCACCATGAATAATTGGGCTAACCTATAATCACGAAATTCTGGTCTCCCCCCCCCCTCCCCCCCTCATCACACGGCCTCCCATTTTAAAAAGTCAAACCATACCTTTTCTCCACAAACCCTAATTGCCGATCCAAAATAAACACACAAAAGAATTCTCCTAAGCCTCCATTCGACCACCCCATAATTCCTAAGCATTTTTCTGTGATCAAAAAACATCCAAAGAGTCCTAGAAAAATACCCTTTTGAATTGTTGAAGCTTGGTTCGATCGTGGCACATTTTTCCTTTTGTCGAGCACTATAAACAAGGTAAATTCGTTATGTTTCATACGACCTCTTATAAATTCATTTTCTATTTTTCCTGAGTTCCTTACATCATATATGATATTCAAAAAATGATTACAAGGTTTGTTGGTCGCGTTTGTTCTCGTGGGAATTTTTGGTGTCGTATTATCCAATTCAAGAGGTGTAATTCGTCCAGCCTATTCTATTTGTTCCAGATCTGGTCTGGTATTTTTCTCACGTCTCTTACATCATATAAGTCTCAAATAAAATGTTCTAATCGATCCATGCATGCTCTATAACGTTTTGGTGAATTAAACCCTAAAAAGGCAACAAAACTCTATATCATTGTATATGAATTTTCTGGATATGAATGATAATTTTTATGAACTTCATATATTAATTATGATCTCGTAAAAATATGGGTTTGAATTATAGAAGCTTAAATCTCGTGTTGTGATTTATTTTATAAATCGGCTAATTAAGAAAACAATGAAGAAAATAAAAGAAACCCTAAATCGAATTAGGGTTAGGGTTTTTATGTTTGGATCTGGTAATTAATGCATAATAATGATTGAGTAATGATTGTATAATGATGGCATAATGATTTTATGAAATTAGGGTTTGGTTTTGGTAACTTTAAAATAAATCCGATTGGAAAATAAAGTACAAGGGTGTGTTTTGCCAACTTTGAAACATCTGGGATATTTTTGTAAGATCATATATATCAGTAGGAATATGGGAAAAATATAACTTGAGGGTTCTAAGTGTAAATATTACAAGAAGTGAGTTAATTGTATTTAATTGGTGCGATTTGTAATTAATTAAAGTAGAGGGACTAAAAGTGTAATTTCTGGAAACTTGGGACTGATTTGAGTAATAAAATATATTCAGGGGGTTTTGTTCTAATTTGGTAATTTAATGGCTTAATATGTAATTATTGATAATTAAAAGTTGAAATTGTAAGTTAAAGGGTTAAATATGTAACTTTGATAACTTGAAGGACTTAAAGTGTAAATTGTGAATACTTGAAGGTATATTAGTATAACATGATAAAATAAGGGATTATTATGTAAAATGGATAAGTTAAGGGTTTAATGTGTAACTTTGAATACTAAAAGGTTTAAAGTGTAATTTTGGAAAGTAAAGGGTTAAAATGTAAAGTTATGAAACCCTAAGGACCAAATGTGTAAATATGTTAAAAGATACTTTGATTCCATTAATAATGATTCAACTTTCTAATTATGGAAACTTTCTAAAAGTGGAAACTTACTATTTATGGAAACCTGTTAAAAGTGGAAAGTCACTTTAAATGGAAAGTTACTAAAACTGGAAAGCCGACTAAAATGAGAAATCTGAATTGAATAAGTTATTAATAATAAGCCGATCATTAATTCGTGTAGATTCGCTGAAGAAGGAGTTTTGCTTCCGACCTTTATGTTTTCTGTCATGTTTGAACTTGCGGTTTAAGGTACAGATATTCTGACCTTTCTCAAAAGGTTTCTCATGATCTCTTTCATATTCTGATCCGTTAGTTCCCGAATTGATGCCATTGCTATGATCCCCTTTACTTGAACCTTCTCTGTTGATCCCACTTGATATGACCTCCGTTATGAACCTATGCTATGAAAACCTTCTTAATGATACCATGGAAATGTTTTGAGAAGAACTGATTTGAAAAAATGTTTATAAATGATGCTAAATTTCTTTTTAAAAGAAAGGTTATTTAACTTTCATGAACCCTATATTTTGAAAGACCATTTTTATGAAAACTGTTTTAAAAGATTATTTAAATTGGACTTTTAATAGAAACTTTTGAAACGGACTTTTGAACTGAACCATGAATTGATTTTTGAATATGAACCTTGACCTGATGAACTCTGAATGGACCTTGACTATTATTTCTGATATGATTTTGAGATGACTTTGAGATAAACCTTTGCTATATGACCTTTTGTATGACTTTGAGACCTGACTCTTAGTTTGATACCCGAGCCATTTCTGTTTTCCCTACCTATGGAGGTACCATAGGCATGTCTGTGATGCACCACTGGCATGACTCATGTGTGGGTGAGTGATTTCTCACGCCGTCCCTTTTTTTTGATTATTATTATGGCCATTATGACTTTGAGTATATGACTTTGAGATTGACTTTGAGTAAGGGGCGTATGGATTGCAATCCTAGATCTGTTCTGTTTAGTGGATTTAACTATGACTTTGAGGTGACTGGTGCTGTGTGCAATACACGCCTTTCACAATTTCTGGGAGCTAGCTACTCCACCCATTTGATACATGAGGACACCCCTCATATTATCTGGTTGCCTGAGGGGTATCCCCTCTGATTGTGAGATTATGACTTTGAGATTTATGACTTTGAGTTTCTGGGCTCGTGGTAGATGACTATCCTTTCTTCTTTATATTCTATCGCTCTTTTATCTATTCCTTATTCTATTTCCCCAATGCACTATGTTTCAGTTCTGTTTCATTATCATTGCTTTGTATATGTATCTGTTCACTGGGCTTTTTAAGCTCAGCCGCATTTCCTTTTCCTGCGGCAGGTTTTAGTAGGAAGCTGGGTTATGGGAAGAGAGTGTGATTGGACTTAGAAGACTATGCTTTGGACTAGAGACGATTAGATGAAGTTTCACTTTATTAGACATAGTATTTATTTCTTTGTAACCTTGTAGTTTCAGATTTTCATTTGTAACCCTGAATTTCGTTATATGTATGAATCATATGCTTGTGTTTGTTCTGATATGTCACTGTAATGTAATACTTCTACCCTTATCGGGTTGGGGTGTTACAAACCTATTTTACTCTAATTTAAGCTTCTAGTGCAGAGTTTCCAATCTACAAACAATAACAACTATAGCTAAACTGCAAATCCAAACACTCCCTTATATGTCAAATTATACTATGAAATCAAATTCTAAGCTAAAATCTAACAGATTAAAGATCAATTCTAATGCAATAACAGAAATATAAGCAAAATCAACAATAAACTCTAACAAGTAACAATCAGAACACAGAATCAAAGATTATGCAGTAATATGAAGCAAGAGTGAAATATATTTTATTTAATGGGAACAGTGAATTAGGGTTCTAATGGGAACAGTGAATTTCTGGGTCGAGGGTAATTGGGGGGGGGGGGGGGGGGCGGGAGTAGTAAAATATATTTTATTTATTTGACTGTGGGTCGGGTTTTGACTAAGATAGGATTTTGGGCTCGGGTTATATTTTGGTGGTGGGATTGGGCTTGAATTGTTATGGATTAGGTTAAAAGGTTTTGGCAGATTTGGTATATATGTAATTTAGGTTTTAGTAGAAATTTGAACAAGGACTAATTATGTAAAAACTGAAACTTTGAGGACTGATTCTGCCATCTTTGAAAAATATATCCAAGGGCTGCTTATGACATTTGATGAAAGTTAAGGGTTGACTTTGACTAAATAAGCATAATCTTTAACTCAAACTTGTAAAGTCTTCCCGGGCTCGGGCTTTTGATCCTTTTTCCATTCCCGTGCTTGTGATTATCGTTTTTGCTCGATTTTTGTCCATTTCTTTCATATCCGTACCTGCACATTCAAAAACACAAAAACAACGTATTTTTGGCATAATTGGTTAGTTTTTGGTCTCATTAGTCCGGTTTTTGGTCAAATAATAGTGAGTGAATAAGCACTCACAAGTCCGGTCCGTTTTTTATAATATATGTACCATCAACTTGTTTATACATAAAATGTATGAAGCTTTGTGTGTTTTATTAGTTTGTACAATATGTATAACAACAAGTATTTTTCATATTAGGGGTGTTTTAAAAATAACATTTATTAGGTATTTATTGTTATAGACGTTTTCTTCTTATATTAAATTACTTTGTATTTTATTACTATTTTTTTTAAAACATCTATATAAAGAGTGCTTTAAAGTGTTGCAACCAATGCTATTATAGATGTACTTATTCAAATTTGACATTATAAGCAAATGTTGAATCTTAATTTTTTAAGTTTTCCACTTTAGAAATATCCCAAATGTTTTATAATGTAGTATAGATAGGGGTGTGTTTGTTTTGTGATCCATGCGGTCACTTTCAAGCCACCTCTCAATTTTGATCGTGTGGAATTATGAGATTGCTCGACTTCAGCCAATACTCAACATGTGTCACGTATTAAGTACAGTCGCACGGTCATGTCCGATCATGTGATTGCGTAACTCCAGCTAATACGTGCAGATAATTGGCTGGAGTAGCGCAACCGCACTATCACACAAGACCAAAATTGGAAGAAGGCTTTAGAAGTGACTCATAAAAATGATTTCATATCTTTTGAAGAATTTCCTCTTGCTTTTTTCTTATTTGTAGGCTTACAATTTTGGTTTATATATTGTCAAAATACTTAACAACGTGTTTGAGTAAAAGTTAAATAATCAATATTGACAACGGTTCACATTAGATCACAAAAACATCTAGTTTCACTTCAGAAGTTAACAATCATATAAGCAAAACATGGAACAATTTATTTAGGGGGTGTTTGTTTAAGCTTATTTGATTTCGACTTATATTTCATAAGCTAGAAAGTGTGGGCTTAACCGAAGCGGAATAAGCTTCGTAAGCCTACAAATAAGCTTAAACAAACACTCCTTCAACAAAATTTAACATTTAATAATAACCAAATATATATATTTAGGGAAAAAAAAAAGAAAAAAAAAAGGGCAACAAACCCATTCCTGAGGGTTAGCAGTAACAACATCCATATGCATTCCAACAAACGACAAAATCTTTCCATCTTCAGTACCAGGATACTCCACAATCAGATTCCCTCTATTTGGTTTATACGCCACGTGGTTTATAACAAGTGGGCCCCCACCTGTTTTAGTACTGTACGGTAGAAGCACATCAAGTACATGTTTCACGATCCTGTCTTCTTCTGGGATGAGTTCTGATGGGTTGTTTTGTACATGTTTTGATTCGGATATTAGTTTCGATAAAAGGGTCGTGAATGATTCTTTCTTTAAGGACCTAACTGTTTCTTTTATCACTGAGGAACTGAACAAATATCTTGATATGCACCACCAACATATAAATCTGCAAAATCAGTAAGCATATGCAAATAGAAATAATATGAAACCACTTTTTAGGAATTAAGAGTCAAGAGGACAACAAATGACGTCAGTAACTATTAAAGAATAAGAAGCTGGGAAGAAAATGGACAAACCTGTTCTTGTTTCTCCTGAATTTCTTTAATCCTCACATGAATTTCTTTAATCCTTAATTACATGATAAGAATGACAGGGGGAGAGAGAGGCGGTGAGGGAGATTTTAGACATGAATCTATTTTATGTCTCTGGAAAAAGAAGAAAAGAAAACGGGTCACACTATTCTTTTGGACTAAAAGAATCCAGTAACGGGTTTAAGGTTTATTAATATTTTAATAACTTCGGAAAGCGAGTCTTCAACAAATGTACTATATAGAGAATACGAGTACAAAAAATGTTTTTAAAGATATTTCGCTCATTTTCATATTGTCACGTGTCAATCGTTTAACGGTAAGTTACAAAACGTGTCTATTGTATAAGTTAATAGACTGACATGTAAAAACTAAAAGAAAAAATGGAGGAGTTTAGACGGACCTTCTCATAGGGGAGTTTCGTGAAACCTTGTGCATTGCGGGTTTTGCACGATATGCATCACGGTTGTAGATTTTGATTAAAATCCTCTATTGTCACATTATAAGGGGTCTTAATAACATAAGCCATAAAAAATATGTACGAAGCTAAGCTATCTTAATACGATTGATGTGTTTGTTTTGTGCGAAATTCAGACACTGAACCGCGTGTCTTCACAGTTCATTTTGATATTTTAGATAATATTCAATTGTTTACTAGTTAAGCTAATGTTTGATGGACTGGACTGTGATGAAGTTGCACTACTTTTTCCGAATAAAGTTGTTAAACGCCCAAATTAAACAAGTCTAAACAAAAACAAGTACTGGATCCTTGTTGCATTAATATTAGCGTGTGGGTTCCACGTCAATTTTATACTACGTATTTTAAGTGTTGAGTTGCACAAAATGAAGTGGATCGACCAATGTAGATTTGCAAAGTGCAAACTTCTTGACCGTTCAATATGTATACTACTTGTAAAGCATTAAGCACCATCTATTTTTTAAACTTTTAAGATTTTTATGTATAGATTTTAAGTAAATACAAGTAATTAAGCTATATACACAATTAACTTATGCATAAACACCTACATATATTAACTAGTCCAAATTTTTAATTAATGTCACATTTAAAACACCCATTTAATAAAAAGTATAATTAATAAAACACGATGTACAAATTATTTGAAGCACAAATACAACTAATAAACATTATTCAACACATACAATTAATACATTATTTAATTCACCAATTCACCAAAATATACAATCATTTAACTACAATTAACAATCTAATAAAGCCAATAGGCTGCCCGCAGTGGTAAGTCGACCGGTTCGGTCACCGCTGCGCCAACAGAGGAATGAGGGTCGAACTGGGTCGGTCAGCTCCAAAATTGACGAAGGGTGATTGTGCTAAAGGAACGAATCAAGATTTTGTTTGTGGTATATTCGGTTAACATGAGATGAAATTATACCAATGCCTTAACTAAAAGTATTGTTATTTGTAAATTAATTGTTTAATAAAAGAATGGTTGGATAACATCACATTATCATAAAATATAGTTACAAGGTACCCGCTGTCGCATCACACGAGTACTTTGCTAGTATATTATAGCAGAGTTGGACCTTGTTTGGAATCTAAAAAGTATGTCCCAGTACTAGTCTCTAGATATTTGAAGTAACTGGTTTCACTCTAGTGTTGCTCTAACTTAACTATGTAGGGAAACTTTTAGGCTGGATGCAGTAAGGAGAGATAATCTCTCTCAATTTCACTGTCATGTCAGCTTTCTCTCTCCAACGACCTTCAGGCGATTGACTGCCCCAGTAAAGGCGACAATTTAATAACGGTTAAAATTCAAAACATACAAACAAATAGTGTCGATCGTCAACACGACCAACTTCCTAAAAAATCGCCTGGCGATCGATGAGCCACGGTAAGGAGATCGATGGTGAATTGATCGTGCGTGTCAATCGAGTTTGTTAACTGGGAGTAGCCTTAGCCTTGTTGCAGAAGGTATTGTCTCGCTAGTGAAAATAAGTACACACGTTTATAACACAAAAACCAATAAAAAAAGACATAACATTGCAAGCAAGGCTGTCTCAACCATAAGGCTGCTAAAGCATGCACTCTAGTCTTTTTCAGCCCCCATTTTTTTGTATAGGTAACTTTATAATGCATAAGACTAGGGTGATCATATCGTTTTTCACCTTTTGAAGAATTTCAATAATATTAATATGAAAATACGATCCGATAATTCGTAATTGCAATTAACGAGAAATAAAAGGTTAACAACAAAGCAACTACTTTTTAAATTATTAATTTGTTTTATTATGTTTTTATCGCCGAATTCGAAATCGCATTATGCATTAGGTAACCTTGAGAAGGCCCAAGTAACAAGTAGGGATGGCAAAAAAAATTCGAACTTGACGAGAAAATCCGAAACCCGAACTAGTTGGAACGGGGCGGTAGGGGTGGCAATTTCTGACCCGACACGAAACTCGTCCTGAAACCGACACAAAAATTAACAGGTTCGGGTTGAGCTAAATAAATTTTGGGTCAGGTTTGGGTCGACATGTCTAACCCGTTTATTAAACAGGTCAGATTTGGGTTGAGAATAAAATAAACGGGTCAACCCGTCAAGCCATTTAAGTTTGTTTTTCCTTAATTAAAAATTATTTATATTTAATTATATGGGTTAAATAGGTTAAACGGGTTGACCTGCTAACTCGTTTAACACATTTAACAAGTGTAATGTGCTAACTTTTGTATATAAAACGGATTAAATGGGTCAACCCGAAACCCGTTTAACATATTCAACCCGTAGAACCTATTTAACCTGTCAACCCAAGTATATATACGGGTTAAATGGGTCAGGTTCGGGTTACGTGTAAACAGGTTAGGGTTGACATAGCTGACCCGATGATTTAAATGGGTCAGGTTCGGGTTGAGGTTTTCTGACCCGCCAACCTGACAACCCGAACCCGACTCGAATTGCCACCCCTACGGGGCGGTCGGGCGGGAATGCTTATCAGGTTACGAACTCCCTCTGACCCTATGTGTATTGTTGTGAAGTTTATTAACCGAAGGAAAGAGATTTTCAAAATAACCTAAAGTAAGTTTTGGTTTTAAGGCGGTTGGCAACACTTGTGGCACCACATCACCATCCCTCACTCACAACCAATCTTTTTATGCCACATCACTCACCCATTTTTTCCATCATCACCCATTTTTTTGTTGGCATCACTTGTGGCACCAAACCCCCATCTCTCACTTCATTTTTTTTTTTTTTTTAAATTCCATTAAAATAAAATATAAAAACTAAAATTCCATTAAAATTAATAAAACATTACATAATATTCCTAAAAAACATAAAATAACTAAATTTCCATTAAAAACTTAAAAAACATTAAATCCTACAAACTACATGGCCAACCGTATCTGGCGCATATCTCGCGTTTCTTTTTGATGACAAAGCCCTTAAAAATCAGGATCTGGGATATTGTCGTGCGGGTCCATAACGAATTTCATGTCACGATTGTAGGTCTCCCCATCAAGAAACTTCAAATATTCTTCGTCCTTTTTCTTTTGAGCCTCCATCTGCGCCTGCAATAAACTTTGCTTTTCGGCCGTGTAACTTGCAAGGGTATCACGAATCGAACTTCGGCTTGACTCTTCAGAATTCACCTTTTTTTTGCCTCTCGATGGTCGTGATGGAGTTGGGTTCTCGTTGAGGTTTGGTAAGTCACAGTTGAAATCTTTCACGTTTATTGGCGTCTCGTTTGTTGCCGTTTGAGTGCTACTTGACTCCGACGACTTTGTTTTCTTGCTCGATCCCGTGGATTCTTGAGTCTGACTAGCCGACGCTTGTGCTTTCCACTTTTCTTGATCTTTGAGAATGCGCCACGGTTTAGTATGCGCGAAAGCTTTCCTAAATTGTTTTTCAAAATCAAGTTGGGCTCTCTCGTAAACTTGAAGATCGTCGTACCCACTTTCTTTCAAGCACACCTAAAAAAATATATAAACATACGTAAGAAAAATATATATAAACGTATGTAAAAAAAATAAACTTATGTACAAAATTATATATATACGTATGTAAAAAAAAAATATGTACGTATGTAAAAAAAATAAACTTATGTAAAAAAATATATACCGCTTGTATGTAGTATGCGTTGAACGCCGTGATATGCGCATTCATTGGAGTCCACTTCGAGTTCAATTGATCTTTGGTGTGTTCAGTTCTTGGAATAAGGCTTTTAAAATGTTTTAGAACTCGTCTCCAAAAACCTTCCTTTGTTTGACGGTCCCCAACTTCTCGGTCCACCGAAATTTTAATCCAAGCCTTAACTAACGTCTCCTCCTCATCGGGCGTCCAAATCTTAGCGGGTTTTCTTTGACTTTGACGCGGTACCTCAACCTCTTCGACCTCTTCATGTTGTACGGCTTCCTCAACCTCCTCATTCATCGGTTGTGTCTCGGGCACCAAATTAACATGATCATAATCTTCATCATCCTCGCTATCATCACGAACGGGTAACGGACCGCTCTCCGGTTCACGCCTTTTTTGTTGGGTATATCTCGGCTCAAACGGGTTAAAATTTTGAGGCAATTGTGGGAGGGGTTGTTGGGGAACGAAAAATGATGGAGATGGAGCTTGGACAAATTCGGGGCGGTAAACATCTTGTGATTGAGAAAATGATTGAACTCGAGGACGACTTGCACCCCTCGCTACTCGGTTTCCTTTTCTTGCATCTCTATTTCTTTTTGGCTCCATGTTTTTTTTGGGCAGAATACGTTTTTTATTTTTTTATTTTTTGGCCGAATACTATTGATTGTTGTTGTTGAGTGTTTATTGTTGATTGATGGTTCCATTTATATACATACAAAAGCAACGGTAAAAAAATAAATAAATAAATAAACATTTCTACCTCCCAAACGGTCAGAAAGCAACGGTCCAAATGCCTCCAACGTTCGAAATTTCATTCCTTACCGTGCGTGAAGACTTCCCGTACGTGGAGCTTGCCGTGCGGTACCGTGGGCAAGGCGGCGGTGCTCCCACACGGTAGCACGGTACCGTGCCTCCCTTACCGTGATCATTGCCGAGAGCCTAACAACTTGGGTACATAACTACATATCATATTCTGGAAAGTGGGGTTTGAATCCATTTTAATCGTTGTTTGTAAAAGTATCACGTGGTGACTACATGTTAAGTTGTACTAATAAGTTAGTGAAATTGGATGAAAACGAAGAAATATAGAAAGTATGTTAAAATGATAAAAACAAGTTCAACAAAACACATATGTGAAACATTTAACGCGCAAACATTAAATAAGGTTGTTTGGCATGGAGTTTCTTAAAGCTTTTTGGAGCGCTGAGCGGCGAGCAATAAGCTTTTTGCTTTTTATTCTTTATTTTGCAAAGGAGTGGTGAGCTTTGCTATTAAAAAAAAAAAAAAAAAAAAAAAAAAAAACTCATTTTTTCAATGCTTTTTTAAAAAGCTGTGAGCGGTGAGCTACGAGCTGTAGCTACTGCTCACAGCTTACTGCTATTTTTACCAAGCACACCTATAACTTTACCTTGAAGTTAATTTTTGTATTGAAGAAAAAGGAGATAGGAGAGTCACCGAGGCTATGTTTGGCACAAAACTTTTTGGAGCTTTTTTGGGCAATGAGCGGTGAACAACGAGCTTTTTTATTTTTAGTGTTCGTTTGGCATGAGAGCTGTGGGCTTTGCTATTTTTTAAGAAAGCTCATTTTCCAATGCTTCTTTATGAAGCTGTGAGCTTTTTTGGTTACTGCTCACTGTTACCGCTCACAGCTACTTTTGCCAAACATAACCTGAGTAAATGGGTAGTGTATAAGTTTCAAGTAAAATAAAATTATTTCTAAAATTGACAAAAATAAAATTAAAAAATACAACAATAATATATAATCTCATCAAAGCATGTATAGTGCATAAAAACATAAACATATACTATCATGCAAGCATATAAAGGCATATAAGACTAGTAGACTACGATATAAACATAAAACGTGTAGGCACAATAAAAAGCATACAAGTATATGAACATATAGGTGTTATGTGGGTCTATAAGCACATAAAATTCCAATTGGTAATGGGGCAATAGATAAGAAATAAAGGCGTAGAAGCACATATATCGTGGCAGCAAAACATCATAGAAGCGTACATGCATGGAAGCATGTAGGAACACGAGTCTACTGGCATATGTAAGTGTACGTACGTATGTGGCAAAACATGAAAGTGTATAAAAGACTATCTAGCGGCGAGAAATTACTACTTAAACGGTTTATTTATTCATTGTAATTACGATAACAATTATGAAAGATTGTGTTTTAACATTTCTATTTTATTAGTTACTTCAAATTGCACCCATTGTATGAAATGATTCTTGCAATTTTATAGAAAGATTATCATAATTATAACAACTTAAGCGGTAAAGATATGTTAGGTACAAATTAGGTATACCATATCATTGATACAAATACCATACATTTAACCCAGAACTAATATTCGTTCAAGATCGACCTCCCTCAAAAGTAGTAAAGTACCTACTAGGCACGAGTCGGCCAGTACCAGCCTTAACGTTTACATCACCACTAAAACAACTATCTTTGAGGGCGATGTAATATATTCTGAGTTTTTATTCCCATTACGTTATCCCACTTTTGGTCATGCAATATCCAAAAAAACACCTTTTTCAATATGTTGGTTACGTTTCTTTAAATCTTCTTAGTCATGATTCCAATAAATTGATCATTAATATGAAAAAATGTTATTGATAAGAATATTAAAGTTTGCTTATATATGACCGTTGTAGCGGCATTATAATATTTTTCAGGCCACATGAGCTATTCAAAGCGATGGCTCATATGAATAATTAGAAAAATTATTTTCATAAAAACAAGGACGACAAAATAAACCAGGCCATTAGACATACAAAAATTTATGAGATCTTGACTTGACATTGACACACTCACACACAACTCATCCTTTTTATTATGCTAGTGAGGATGATGTATTATGGTCACCAACCATTTCGCATCCTAATTGGAGGAATATACCCGTTTGACTAAAGCACCGAAAATTATTATAAAAAATTGACAAAAATACAACGTTGGTCCCTAAACTTTTCACAAACCGTCGCCATGGTCTTAACTTTTCAAAATCATCGCCTGGCATCCAAAACATGAGAATTAGAGACCGAATGCGTCCCTTGACCACTTTTGTCTTGTTCAACGCTTATGTTTTGATATATTCGCAAGGGCATAATAGGCAAACTACATTTTCACCACACTATAGTTAAATCAACCAAGAGTGATAGTTTAGGGAGCAACTAAGAACTATGGTTTGTGAAACTTGAACCTATCTTTTCTAATACGCTAGTTATAATTCGCGCGAAACCAATTAACCACAAATGAAACACATTTACACACCATAATAACTCACACCCTTATCCAGACACCTATTTCCAGAAGTCAAATACCCAACTAAAATTCCAACATTACAATGTCTTTTGGAGACAATGTGATCAATGATATGGCAGATTATATCAGCAACATGCCAGATAACATGACCACTAATATTATGAACCGATTGCCACTAAAAGATGCGGTAAGGACCGGTAGTTTAGCCAGAAGCTGGAGGTTTAAGTGGACTTTGCTGACCGATGTCATAGTTGATGAGGATTTGTTTTACTATTTAACAAATACCTGTGATGGGAGGCATATTACTAGGCTTTTACTTCAGCTTATTGGGCAAGTAAGAAGGTTTGTGTTTTTCGTAGAGGCCAAAACGCTATTTGGACACGACGACTTGCATTATGAAGACATTCATGACTGGCTTTTGTTTTTGGCTCGGGTTGGAGTTAAGGAGGTCACAATTCAAAACTGGTATGCTGATCCAGTTACTTTGCCAACCCAACTTTACTATCGTCAAGAGTTGACATTTCTAAAACTTCATTGTTGCATTTCTCCAACTATGACAAGTTTTAGGGGTTTTCCAAAGCTACTCAACTTAGAATTATGTAATGTCAATTTTCATAGTGGTACAGTTTGGGACTTAGTTGCTGGTTGTCCCTTGCTTGAGTTTCTAAAATTGGATCGTTGTAGTACAAACGAAATGAGACTATGGGATATTGCAATTCTTAGGAATTTGAAGACGTTAAATTTGTCATTTGGTATTTGGAACCATCCTATGACAATAACAACTTCCAATATCTTTCACTTGTCTAATGTTCCTAAACTTTAGACTCTTACCATGGATTTTGAAGATTGCAATGTAAGACCTATTATTCGCGTTTTCTACTTCAACTTACATAATGTTAAAGTAATTTCTAACATTGATGCAATGTTAGCTTTGAAACTAAAGAAAATTCGTCCTTTTATAGTTGTTGGAATAAGGTACATCTTGGATGAGTGTTCGTGTGGCCTTTCTATCCCTCAAGACTGTTGAGATATACGAGGTCAATTTTGGTAATAAGGCAATGGTTTCATTGATCGTTAAAATGATTCGTGGGTCTCCAAATATGCAAAGGCTAGTAACCAAGGTAAGTGGAATGCATATGTATGAAATACATCCTATTAAATTCCAATGGTTGTGCATATGAATATTTCTCTCATTTTTCAGACCTTATACACGTTTACTTATGTACCTTTGGAGATTGATTCATTTGATGTACCCATCAACAGAATGACCACGGGGCAACTTCAAACTGTGGTGTTTCATTCTTTCCCTATAACAGAGAATGAAATAGCCATAATACGGTTGATACTTTCATGTTCCCCCTTACCGAAGAAAATTTATATCATTGACTGCACTTTGACTACTGATGAGAATGAAAACATCAAGTTGAACTGGGATTTGGCAAGGAGGCTGTTGGAAATCCCTCGAGCTTCCCCCACAGCCGGGGTAGATTTCTTTTACTGATTCTAGTTTATGTATGGGTTGAATACCCTAAGACAAGTATTTTCGTTTAAGTATGTTGCTACTTGGTCAACAAATGTAATGGCAAGTTTAACTTTAGGAAGTCAAACGTGCAAATGGTAAAGGTTATTTGGCATTTGCAATTTTGACAATGCCTATGTTGGTTACCAAATATAATGGCAAGTTTGACTTTAGCAAGTCAAACGTGCAAACGGTAAAGGTTATTTGGCATTTGCAATTTTCACAAACCAAATGTAATGGCAAGTTTGAATGTTTATATTTGTGTCTTTATGTTTAGTGATTTTAGTGATGAATATATTGTTTTAGAGTTTCATATGGATCGGTAAGGATTTAATGAGGTCCAATTAATTAATTTCACAAATTACACCGTAGGTCCCTACGCTTGTACACTCAATGTAGCATGTTGTGAACATGTCACTACATTTTGGGCGGGAATTGAAACTACGTTGACGAAAATGTAGACAACCTTAGGGACCAAGTATGAAATAAAATTTGATATTAAACCCCTTCACTGTCTCTTCACTGCGAAGGTATTAACTTCAGCGCGTAACCCAATAAACCCATCAACAAGCTTTTCCTCACATTTCCCGATTGAAGAAGATTTCCCAATGTTGAATGAATTCATGCAATTGCCTGATTCACCACGATTACATGATCGTATGAGTCTCTGGTTTGGTCAAGAGGCTGTTGAAGCAGGGTTTTTTAATAACCTTATTTGTGCTGTTATTGATCATCTCAAGAAGATGATACCAAAGCGTAGGGAGCTGATTCAGGAGAATGAAGCTTTGAGACAGCGTGGTGTGGCGCTTGACAGTTTGGAGTCGTTAAGGAAAACCCAAGCCATTGAAATCGACCTACTTGCAAGTTTGATCAAGGTGTATGGTCAAGCTGATGCTAATATTAGTATGCAGGAAGGTTTTGTTCAGAAAATGGCTAAAAATAATTAGTGTAATGAGGTCTTAATTTTAGGGTATTTCCAGCGGTAGGTTAATTAGGTCTTTTGGGTTCTTGTTTTAGGCTTTTAATGTTCTTGTAGTTTAATTGCCATTTGCCACTATTATGCATATATAATTCTATGGTTTCTCGGTTAATCATGTTTGCTATATCTTATTGTGTTTACTGTTGTTATGACAATGTAGAATACTAACTATGTTGGAAACATGATTTCACTAGGGATTTGTGTGGCGTTGGTGAAGTGAGGAGGAGAGGAAGAGAGGAACCTTGAGAGAAAAATGAAATATTAGATTGAGATTAAGTGAAGGTCCAACCCTCTCCACATGTGGAGAGGGGTATTTATACTTACAACATAAACGCCCACACCCGGGCTGTGGATCAGGCATACAGTGGGTAAAGACCCGTCCTTCTTCCACGGTGTTACTTAAACTAAAACTAATTAACTAATAAATAAACTAACTACGAGCTAACTTCATGCTATTACAATCATTAGGTGACCGAGACTTTGACAGGAATATTTGTATTCCTAACAATCTCCCCCTAAGCGAGGTCACCTTTGAAATTAAGATCTTTGGTCTTTAAGCATTCTTTAGTCTTTGTAGCTCGTAGGATCCGATTCTTCACTTTTCTACACACTTTGTACTTCAAGCAAGCGAACTTGTGATTTGAATTCCTTTGTGAAGTGTGATCTTTTGAGCTTCTTTGAGATCATCAGCCAAAGTAAATCTCTAAGCTCATCCATAGTTGTATTGCCTTCATGTGATGTAGTGACTAAGGACCATTATGCTCACACCCTTCTGTATCTGGAGACGTTGCATTGGAGTTTGTGGATCAGGAGAATTTTTCATCAGAGTTGCGGAAACGTTGTTAGTAGTCTCTCAACATTTTGTTGTAGCAAGTCTCTCATCTTCATTGATAGTGTGGAGGATGTGTGAGCGTGAGGTATGGATTGACCCGATTCAGCTGGAAACTGCAGCCATCAACGCCATCTTTATATGTGTCCCTGAAATAAAACAATTAGCAATAAAGATAGAGAACGAATATGGCTTTGTCATTCGTTCTGCGAGGATAGACTACCCTCCGATTTTGTGAAAACCGACCTGTGATCAGGTAGAGTCTCTTTTAAAGAAGACTCTCCTTGACAGGAATTTCCAGCTTGTAGTAATGAATTTTCCAAAGAATCCACTTTGGAATCTTCATACTTAGCATGTTCTCATACCGGAACGTCTCAAAGCAGACAGCACGATAGAGTGAATCGGTGAATGAATATTCACGGATTGATGAGAAATAGATTTATAGAAATCACTCGCGTGTCCTATGATAAACATTTTTGAGACACAACGAGAGTTTTATACTTTCAATCACATTTCCAGCAAAAATACTTTTGTTTGAAAGATATTACACAATCAATGTGCTCGAAAAATTAGTTTGTGAGCACATTGAAAGGTTTTAGCAAAAGTATCCGTCAATCCATATCCTGGAACAAGTTTGATTCAATTTAGAATCGCACCATTGTTGCTTTCCATTTGTCACTTGATCATTGATCCAAGATGGATCTCACATGTCACCTACCAAGAGCTTGAGAGATGTTCGCTCTAGAAGGAACTCCATCTTCATTGTGAATATTTACATATCACTCGGATGTTCTGGCAATACCACAAGGATAATGCGTAGGACTCTAAATATTGTATCTTATTTTCTACATTGTGTCAAACAATAAGCATATTTGGAAGTGTGTCCTAACGAGATTTATGGATGATCTCTTTGGCTCTAGACTCAATAGTGCGTTTTGATCCGCTCCTGAAGACTGGGGAGGCGTCTCCTGTTTTAGGTATCAACATAGCTCGCAATGAGCGGTCGATACATTGCACAGGGTTCCCCGTGAGAATGAAACAAGCTCTTTTAAGAGAACGTGAGTGGTTAGGAAGTTTAGTGCAGTGCGTCACTGGGTCCATGACGTCTTGTCTTCAATACTAGCGTTACCTTAGTAACCACTAGTAGATTATGAATTGAACCCGGTTTCTGCCCTAAGGTTGAATGTATGGAGGGCTATTTCTTTTCACCCTTTCTCATTTCATTTCTTTTTCATTCTTCAACCCCTTCAGTGCTTACCGAGACTTCACCACTAGAACCTTGTTGGGTTTGTTCCAGTCCTAGCTCTATCTAAGTCCGCACTCTTCCCTTTCCCACTTTTATCCTTTTTTCTAATCATTCCTAAGGACTTCTAATCTATCTATAGGATTGTCCCTGGGAAGATCCTTCCGGTTCTGGTGGATCATGGGAATTTATACCTAACCTTAACCAACCTTATAACTCCATGCATAAATATAAATGGTCGGTCTTTGGTATAACTTCCACAAACGCCTTTTGCTCCCCCTCAATATGTGCCTCGATATTCGAAAGTGTTTAGCACATATGTGGGAGCCTATTTATTGAGTCCAAACGATCACTTTTGATTATCAGATTTCATATTTAAATCACATTCTCTCCCCCGATAAAAAATATCAAATCTTTCGAGATTTTTGATCTCAATTTATTTAAATAACTTAAAAAACTTTTGGGAGAGAAATGCGGTTAATTTTTAATGTTTTCTGATAAAAGGAACTTTTTCTTGCTCCCCCTCAAACTATGAGGGATTTAAAGAGTTTGCAAAAGATTCGAATTTGAAAATCATTCTGACACATAACCATCACAAATCGTATTGTTGTTTTTGTACAAAGTGGGGAGTTTTGATGATACATAAAATTTTTGAAAATCATTCTCCCCCTCAATCAATGACGGATGTGTAAAACATAAATATGTTATGTCATTGGTTTAGTGAAAATTTTTATCAATGATTTAGATACAATTTGATTTTCAATCAAAATCTCATGGTACCACCAAGTTTTGCACAAATACTTTCCGGAAAAATCATAGAAGGGAAAGTATTTGGCGATAAAAAGAATACTTCTCTTCTTTATCAAGAAATAATGCACTAAAACGTACATTAGATCGAGGGTGCACGGATGTAAAGTAATCCATGCCCGGATGAACTTCACCCGGTAAAAGGAACAACCGTCTTTTTGGCGACGTGTTTTCCCCATTTAGAAAAACGGGTTGCTATCTGAAGTTATAGCAAACCATAATTTTGAAGTCCGGGTTGTAGCCTGAAATGACTACAAGCCATAATTTTTTAAGAATGTTTTGAGATACGACATGTTTTTGAAAAGAACTTTATTTAAAACCGAAAAACTCTTGCTCAAGCATATGTATGATTCCGTGTCATTATTGAATGACATTTCTAGAAACGTACATAATATTGATTACACAAGAGACATGTCGAGAGAAGAGTATTTTTGTATTTTTGCAGTTTTTCAATTTTCTTTTTGTGTTAATATTATATACAAAGGATATATGAAGCAACCCCTTTACTCCTCCTGATCTTCCTGAAGACTAATGAGATCTTTAGGCGTGAGACTCTTCATACCAAGGCGTGGGAGAATGAAGTGAAATCGGTCCCTAGAAAGTGCTTTGGTGAAGATGTCAGCAAGCTGGAACTCAGTCCTCACGAAGTAAAGTTCCACAATTCCTTTCTCAACTTGCTCCCTGATGAAGTGATGTCGAATGTCAATGTGCTTAGTCCTTGAATGCTGGACATTGTTGCAGCAGAGTGCAATTGCACTTTTGTTGTCACAGTACATGGGAATTTTGTTGCATATGAAGCAATAGTCTGAAAGTTGAGATCGCATCCATAAGATCTGAGCACAGCATGATGACATGGCAATGTATTCAGCTTCTGTGGAGGAGATAGATGTACTCATTTGTTTCTTTGACGACCAACTGACTAGCTTATTCCCCAAAAACTGTGCACCCCCAGATGTACTGCGACGAGTGTCTTGACATCCTTCATGGTCAGCATCAGAATATGCTGTGAGAGCCATAGAAGTTTCCTTAGGGTACCAAAGGCCCATGTGGATTGTTCCTTTAAGGTATCGAAAGACTCTCTTGACAGCTTCCAGATGTTTCTTGGTGGGTTTGGAATGATACCGAGCACATATGCAAACTGCAAATAGAAGGTCTGGTCTGCTAGCGGTAAGATACATTAAGGAGCCAATCATGCTTCGATACATGGTTTGTTCGACCGGAATTCCCACGTCATCTTCATCTAGTTTTGATCTTTCAATCATAGGAGTATCAACTGAATCACAGGAGTCGAATCCAAATTTCTTCAAAATTTCATTGGCGTATTTGGATTGATTGATGAAGATGCCATTGGGATTTTGAGAAATTTGCAGTCCTAGAAAGAAAGACATTTGACCCATCATAGACATCTGGAATTCAGAACTCATCTCTTGGAAGAAACGATCACATTCTTTGGGATCGGAGGAGGCAAAGATGATGTCATCAACATAGATTTGTACATGAAGAAGGTTTTTGCCCGTTTTTCTGGTAAAGAGTGTAGGATCAACAACGCCTTTGGAGAATTTGTTAGCCAGAAGAAATTTATACAAGGTGTCATACCACGCCCTAGGTGCTTGCTTAAGCCCATAGAGAGCCTTCTTTAACCGATACACATGATTAGGGCGTTCTGGATCCACAAAACCTTCGGGTTGAGATACATACACCACCTCTTTTAGATCGCCATTTAAGAATGCAGTCTTGACATCCATTTGATAAACCACCATGTTTTGGCTTGCAGCATTTGCGAGAAATATTCTTATGGCTTCAATTCTAGCAACAGGTGCGAAGGATTCTTCAAAGTCAATACCTTCTTCTTGTCGATATCCTTTTGCCACAAGCCTAGCCTTGTTTTTCAATACATATCCATGCTCATCAAGTTTAACCTTAAATATCCATTTGAGAGCAATGATCATAGCACAATCGGGAGGTGGTACTAATTCCCACACATCCAGTCGGTCAAACTCATGAATCTCGTCCACCATTGCAGTGAACCATGAGTGTTTAGACATTGCATCCTTGACATTTTTTGGTTCAGCTTTAGAGAGGACAGAATTGAAGAAACACCACAATGCGTCGGTTGCAAGTTGCTTGCGGGTAGATACTGGACGCGAAGGGTTTCCAATAATGTTGTCTATAGGATGATCATTGGTCCATTTTCTTAGGTATTCATGGGGTTGAGGATAGGGAACTGAGGTAGCCGTGTTAGATTCTTCGGAGGATGTTATATCATTTGACGATTCAGGGGCAAAGATGTTGACAAATGGCTCATTATCAGGTGGAGCAAAAGGATTTACTTCAGATGAATTATCTACAGTTGTCACTCGCTGTATAAGTGAAGGTTGGACATTAAAGGTGGTAACCGATTGACTGATGGTGGGGGCTTCAGGATCCCATGGCAACGAAGTGGATGGACCGTCATTATCAACTCAGACATTTACTACCCCAGCTAGTGGTTGAACCGCTGTAGCTTCAGGAGCATACATCTGTTGAGGTTCAAAGTATTCATCAAACATTGGGTCAAACAGTTTCTTCCAATCTTCACTTCTAGGAGGTACAAAAGGAGCAGCAGGAGTGGGATTCTGTACAAGCCTGGAACTTATTGGTCCAGGAGACAAAAAGTTGGTACGGGTCCAGAACTTGATTGTCCAGGAACCGGTTGCTCAGTCAGCTTATCGAAAGTAACGTGGATCGTTTCCATTATGTCTCCGGTACGTTTGTTGTAGATTTGGTACCCCTTTCGCTCTGGAGCATAGCCAACGAAGAAACCAATGTCGGCCTTGGCCTTGAGTTTCCCAAGGTCTTCACTGTCATTAGTTGGATAGCAAAGTGCACCAAATACTCGAAGAAACGAAAGATCGGGTTTTCTTCCATGAACCAGTTCATAGGGAGTCTTGCAGTGGAGAGGATGTATCAAGGATCGGTTCTGTGTGTAACATGCGGTGGAAATTGCCTCAGCCCAAAGAAACATAGGAGCTTTGGAGAAGATGAGCATAGTCCTTACAGCTTCAACTAAGGTACGATTGCGTCTTTCAACAACTCCATTTTGTTGAGGAGTACGTGGAATGCTCTTTTGATGACTGATGCCGACACCTTCATAAAATTGAGTAAGTTGTTTGTTCACAAACTCCGTTCCATTATCAGTATGAATGAATCTAACTGTTTTGTTGAGGCGAACTTGCAACATCTTGATGAGTTTGATGATGGTTTCCGGAGCTTCATCTTTTGACCGTAGAAACTTTACCCACGTGAATCGAGAGTAATCATCAACAATAACGAGCACATATTTCTTTCCATTGATACTTTGAATCCTCATTGGTCCACAGAGATCCATGTGAAGTGTATGAAGAATTTCCATGATTGAATTGACAGTCTTGGGTTTATGGGTGTGCTTTTTGCTCTTGCCCATTTGACATGCGGAACACAAATGGTCTTTTTCATACTTAAGTCTGGGCAAGCCTCGAACAAGATCCTTACGTGTAAGTCATTGATGGTACCGAAGTTCAAATGGTTTAAACGACGATGCCACAACCATGATTTATTCTTGGAGGCTTTAGAGAGCAAGCAAATTGGAGAGAACCGTAGCATGTCTTCGATAGAGTTGGTATAAAGATTAGTGCTCCGACTCCCCTTGAGAAGATCAACACCATCTAATTCTCTAACAAAATAGGTGTGCTTTCTGAAAGCAACTTCAAGATCTGAATCACAGAATTGACCCACAGAAAATAGATTGTGCCCAAGTCCTTCCACGTAGTAAACTCTGGATATCACACTGTCTCCAAAGACATAATCACCATAACCCATTATAGATCCAAAATGGTCATTCCCAAATCTAACCGTACCAATAAACTTTTTCACGAAATTCTTGAGCCGCGAGCAATCTCCAGTCATATGTTTTGAGCAGCCTGAGTCCAAATACCAAAGGACGATTTGTACGACCTGCATTTGAAACCAGACAATCGTGGATAACTGAAAAAGTTGGAGCCCCACAAACAGTTGGGGTCCGTTTGGTTAGCACACACAAATATTGGATTATCATATATTACAGATATCTCACTGGAATGTTCACATTTTGATGCACTAGAACTAGGAGTGGTACTAAGTGCTTCTATTGGGAACAGTCTACCAGTAGGTCTCCACTTCCTAATAGGCACAACTTTGGAGTTAGTGATCCTAGTCATTGGGCACTTTTCCCTTAGAATAATTTCCTTCCAGTAGGTCTCCATTAATAACCAACATTAGTGAACACTTTTCCTGTTTTATTCCATACTTGTTTTACCCGTTTAACACTCGAAGCATTCGTAACTGGAGATTTCATAGTGGATTTAAGAAAGGACACAACACAAGCATGATGATTACCATAAAATAAGCATTTGTTACAAGTCTTACAAATAGCACCAGAATTCGAATTAATTACATCATTGTTAACACAAATGTTTGAATCAACTCGATTCCTTTCATTAAGCATAACTTTATTGTTCCTAGATGATTCTTCGACTTCCTTCATAAGTGTACACTTAGCCGGCAAAGTCCTATCATTCTTTGTATTGCACTTAGGCTGTGACTTGCTAGCATTAGATACACCTTTTACTCCTGTAGAAGCAATGACGAGAACATTAGTCTGATTAGTTGCTACTTGTTTATCGGTGATCATGATGGTGGATTGTGACATGGTTTGGGGATAATCAAATGTAACATGTTTATTGCCACGGTTAGGGTGCGATGCAAATGACCTATCCGACTTGTTATCATTCTTGGGGCATGATCCTATAGCATATTCTAATAATTCCTGAGCTCTATTAGTGAGGAAACAAGCACCAATAATAACATCATCAAGTGGTTTAGGTATCCTCTCATCTTCAATGGTTTCTCTAAGTATGGCCAGACAATCCTTAAGATTTCTAAGATAGTTGTTATGAACTAACGTATTGTTCCTAAGGGGAAGAGAGACATTCACAGCATCGCACGCATATTTCTTACAAGCATGTACATTGGAAATTTCACGATCACATGAAACGACGGGCATTTTACCCTTCACCATAGTCTTTAGATTCTCAATTTCATTTAACAAAGAAGTGACTCTTTCATTGTTTTGGTCACGTGTTATTTTAATAGACTCAAACAATTCTTTGTAACGTTGTTTAGCGTTTGACATTTCAGCACGAAGCCACTCATTTTCATGTTGTAATTCATTGATAATGCCCTGTTTCTGAAAGTTTTGAGAATCTACCGACTTCTGGTAATTGGTATTGGTCACATCGCTTTTGTTCGATTTTAATTGTGCAATTTGGACCTTCAATTTCCGAATCGTGTTTGAGTGAGCTTGAATTACTTCATCCTTTTTGGCTAATTCAAAACATGTGTCAAACTTAGGAGCATCCGAAGATGTGTTGCCATTTGATATTTTTATGCTTTCTTCTAGATGTTGATATTTTAATTGTAAGTTTAGATTATCAACTTCTAGTTTTGAGAAATTCCTGACCATGTTATCATGGTCGTCGTTTTGAATTTTTTCAGTAAGTTTGTAATTCTCCCCCTCAAGCTCAATGACACGATTCTGGAAGACATTCAAAGTAACTGACATTTCATGAAATTGTCGAGCAGATAATGCTGAGTCGGTAACAGTATAAAACACATCTTTTGCAATGCAATTTGCAATCAAGTTTTCATTCATAATGAGAATGTTTTTCCTGTCAATTTCACTGTATTTGAGATCAATAGCTAATTGGTTACCCTCACTTTCCACTTCATCAAAAAAAAAAATTCATTTGAGTCACATCATCATTAATGGTGTTTTTAAGGCCCTCAAAATGTTCTTTGAGAAGTTTAAAAAATGGCATAACTTCAGTTAGGTAACACTGTTTTGTTTGCTCAAAACCCCTTTCCCCTTCTGTAATCCCTGTAGGTGTAATTCTTATTTTACAGGTTTTCTCAAAGTCGTTAAACAATTGACCTAGAACATACAACCCAATTAGAGTGTTACACTGTGTGGGAAGAGTAAATGGTACTAGGTGCCTGGTGTGTTCAGGGGGTAAATGGTTGGGTCAGCATTTCTAAACATAGTGCGTGTGTTACCTACAACTCTTTCAGCTTGCATTTTCTCAATGTCTATATTCCAAAACACTTTGTCAGGAAGAATTCTCTTTTGAGGAACAAAAATGGCAGAGTGATTGTCATTCGCATAGTCATAGTGAAACACAATATTCTTAGCAATGCATTTGGGATCCTTTAATCGTTCAACAAGTTTTACCCTAGTTCTATCCTCCGCCTCATTAATGTAGTCATAGGATCACGTATCAGGAGGGGCATGGTTAGGTTCAAGCATAGTGTTTGCATCATATAATGCAGGTTGTGCACCTAAACCAATTCTAAGGCATCTTGCTTTGGGCTTGGAGGCATCCTGTTCACTAAATTCATCACTTAGTTTCCTATGGTTTTGCATCATTTGAGTAGATTGGATGGTTTGGCCCTGTGTGTACAACTTATCTTCCAATTTATTTTTCAACATTTTGAGTTTTGAGAAATCATTTAGAAGTTTAGTTTCTTTATCTTTGTATTCGAGTTTGATTGAAGTCAAACCTTTTTGAAACTCTTGTTTTTGTTTGACGGTTTGATCCAATTGGTTTTTTAAAGAAACTAATTCCTTTTTCAATGTTTCTTGTTTGGAATTGTTTTCAGATATGTAAGTACGCAGTTGCCATCCCATTTTCTGCTCACGTTCATTCAGCATAAATTTTGCACGCTGCTCATAAATATTCACTTGATCCTTAAGGGTGTTAATTCTAGTAATCAAGGAATCATCAGGGTTATATATTGTGTGCTCATGTACCTCATGTTCACTAGAGTCAATAGACGGCATGTCACTTGGTACAACTGGCGGTCCATTGTCATTCACATACATTTCATATGGGATATTATTGGTATTTCCCATATCAGTGACGTTTGTGTTGACAATATTCTGGAGTTGTACCGAGTCACATGCCCCCTGTAAAGTTGTAGGATTATTCAGATCATGATTAAGAGATGTTGGTACCTCATAGATAGCAGATGTGATGGATGAATCAGGATGCTGTGAGGAGGATGCAGCTGCAGACAGATTAGCCATGAAAATGGTTTGAGCAGTAGGTTCGTCATCTACGTCTGAGTCGAATGCATCACACTCTTCAACTTGAAAGATATTCGGGTCATTAAGAGCCATATCCTGAATAGGCTGATCATCCAAATCAGCATCAAAGGTGTTCCCATCATTACCAGCCAGAAAGAGCAGAGCTTCTTCATCCAACACCGTCCCATTTTCTTGCGCCTGCATCAGCAACATCTTGTCCTTGAAGTACTCAGAGTTTTGAGGACGTTTTGGAAGAGTGCAATTCCTAGCTATATGGCCCAACCCTCCGCAGTTATAGCATTTAGGCTGCTTAGCTTGTGCTTGAAGAACATTCCCAACTCTGTACTGCCCATTATCTCTACCAGCATTTCTTTGGTTGAAGTTCTGTCTTCCCTGCACATTCTGCACCACCACTCGACCATCCTCAATGACTGCCTGATTACGTGGATTAGATGAGATCCTAAGTTGGTTGTTAGTAGATGGAAGTGCAGCCCTGAACTGTTGGACCAGTAGAGAAACTTGGTTGGAGAGATTATCAATCATCATGTCAGTGTGAGAATACCCAGAATCAAGTTGTGTATTCAAAGCAGATGGTAAGGGAGTTGATGATTGACTATTGGTTGGGGGAGACCTGGAGGATGGTTGAGATTGATCATTTGAAGTTTGGTTAAGTTGTTGAACATTAGAGACAAAAGCAAGAGATTCATTTGTTGTTGACGGATTGAGCTTTTCTCGCATTAGCCGATCATAAGCAGCATGTTTCTCATGTTGTTGGAGATATGCATAGAGTTGTTCATGATTGGTATGCCTGAGACCTTTGTTGAGCTTAACAGCTATGACAAACCTATCCCATTCTGGTGCCATGTTATTCACGAATTTGGAATTAAGCTGTATATTGGGCATTGTCATCTTGATGGCTCTCATATCATTGACCAACTTGTGAAATCTGACGTAATAGTCAGTGATGCTTTCACCTGGGTTCATTTTGAAATGCTCAAATTCATCGTATAGCTGAGACTCACGATCTTCTTTAGTTAACTCAGACCCTGCAAGAAGCATTTTGACATTATCCCAGACCGCCTTGGCTTCAGTATTGGAGTTGATAAGTTTGTAGACATCTTTGGGAAGCCCTTGAATGACGATATTCGATGCTCTGATGTCGGCATCATAGCGTTTCTTTTCTTCATCAGACAGCTCATTGTAAGTGCGAGGTCTATCAGGACCAATTACAGCCGGTTGTTGATCAGTTGTTGCGACCGTGTCTCTAGTAGTAACCATTTGAAAGGGTCCCTCATCGATGGATTTCAAGATGTTAACCCCATTTTCCTTACCCAGACAATAAAGACGAATCCTTTGTGCCCATGATTCATAGTCAGTTATGTCCAACATCGGAGGTCGGGTGTCGGACCCAGCAGCTTGAATGTCATAGAAACTACCAAACCACAAAGTAGGAGATACTCGCAATGTAATGTACTTGTCGCAGGAAAGTTTAACCACAACTTGACCTAACCGCAGAGATAGTAAACCGCAGACAAGTAAACCACAGTGAACACTGATCGCAGGACACTAACCGCAGAAAGTACCAAACCGCAGAAAAATCCCAACCGCAGAATAGTTAAACGCAATTGACTAACCGCAGACAACTAAACTGCAGAAGCTAATCGCAGCGACAATGGTCCAAAACTGTCACTATCCTTGCGTTTTGTTTGTATTCCCAAAATAGTAATCGCAGTCAAACTAACCACAGATTTTAGAAACTAAACGCAACGAAGCAATGGAACAGTAGACTTAACCGCAACAAAGAAATTCGCCCAAAATCACCTCCAAACTTCAAATAGATTAAGGAAATGGTAACACAAACTAAACCACGATGTTCTACAAACACTAATGAACATAAAAGTACAACACTAACATGTTTAACAACACTAGAAAAGATCAAACAAAGAGTTTTTACAAGAAAGTTACACCAAACTCACAAAAACACACAAAATACCATCAAATTCGATTCTACAAGGTCCTAAGATGAAACCTTGGCTCTTGATACCAATTGTAGAATACTAACTATGTTGGAAACATGATTTCACTAGGGATTTGTGTGGCGTTGGTGAAGTGAGGAGGAGAGGAAGAGAGGAACCTTGAGAGAAAAATAAAATATTAGATTGAGATTAAGTGAAGGTCCAACCCTCTCCACATGTGGAGAGCGGTATTTATACTTACAACATAAACGCCCACACCCGGGCTGTGGATCAGGCATACAGTGGGTAAAGACCCGTCCTTCTTCCACGGTGTTACTTAAACTAAAACTAATTAACTAATAAACAAACTAACTACGAGCTAACTTAATGCTATTACAATCATTAGGTGACCGAGACTTTTACAGGAATATTTGTATTCCTAACAGACAAAAAACAAACACCCCTTTATGTCAGCAAATACAAACACAGTGGGGGGGGGGGGGGGGGGGGAAGCAAAACCCAAACACCTCATCTTGGTTGATTAACTAGAGTGTAAGTACATAGTTGGTACCTAAAGTCGTATGTCATGGTTGATTTAACCATAGTGTGGTGAAAAATGTAGTTTGTCTATTATGCCCTTACGAATATACCAAAACTTAAGCGTTGACCAAGATAAAAGTGGTCAAGGGACGCATTCGGCCTTTAATTCCAATGTTTTGAATGCCAGGCGACGTTTTTGAAAAGTTAAAGGTCATGACGACGGTTTGTGAAAAGTTTAGGGACCAACGGTGTATTTTTGTTTAAAAAATAATGAAATAAACATCAAGCGATAATATCACTCGATAACATGTGAACGGTGAACATGAATCCTTCCCATGTTCTCTCATTAATTTTAAAAAAATAATAATTAAATTTTATCTTGGATTATATTATTTCAATTTCTCGCTTTTAAGTTTTAAATTTGTATTCATATCAAATTCAAAGTTGATAAAACAAATTCATAAAATAATCTTTATTGCGATATTACGTATTCATGATTCAAAACACGAGGCTAAAATAAATTGAAAAAAAAAAAGAAAGAAAAAGAACAACTTCTATAGCATCGCACAAAAGATAGCGTTTTTATAAATTTCAGATTTATTTGAAAATGAAAAGGTCGAAGGTATTCTTACCTTGGAAAACAACTTCGAATATCTTAAAAGAAACAGCCATAAGAAAAAGAACAAATAAAAAGCTGACAGAATCATACTTTTACCTAATTACTGTAATACGTAACTTACCTTTGCTCAAAAAAAGTACTCCGTAATACGTAACTTACCTTGATTTTTTTTTTTTTTTTTTTTTTTTTTTTTTTTTTTTTTTTTTTTTTTGTGCAAACTTATCTTGATTTTTCTTAATGCGTATTTCCTTGTTTTTTCATTTAATTGGCCTCTAAAACAACCATTCATTCTTTTCAATTCCTTCTATAGAAAACAAGTTAAGGAAAGTATAGCGTGTAGGATTATGTTATTAACATCCTCTATGATGTGACAGTAAGAGATTTTGTTCAAAATATACGCGATGTAAACAGTACAAACTCGCAATGTATAAGATCTCACGAAGCCCTTTCTATGAGAGGGTAGCCCGAAGATAATTACCAGATATGTCAACTCAATAAACAACAATGTCAATTCCAACACTAAATAAAGTGAAAATGGGATCCCTATTGTCAAGAATTTAGGGGTGTAATCGAGTCAAGCCGAGCTCGAGCTTGACAGGGCTTGAGCTTGGCTTGAAATGTATAAGGCGGGCTTGAGCTTGGCTTGATAGCTTGACAAGCTTTAATCAACCAGGCTTGAGCTCGGCTCGTGTAAGGCTCGAGTAGGCTTGAGCTCGGCTCGAAAAGCTTGAATTTACATGTAAACATTAAATTTGATAGCCAAACTCTTCAATAAATTCAAAAAAACTATGCGATGATCTTGAGAGGAAAGAATTTTTGCAAAACATTTAGGAGAATCAGGGTTTAAATAGTCCTCCTACAAGTATTTAATTATTATACTAATGTTCACGTTAGTTTTAAGTTGTTTATTTAAATATGTATACTAAAAATATATATGTTCTTGAAAGCTTGATAAAAGCTCGAGCTCGAGCTATTAAAAGCTTGAGCTCGGCTCGTTATGTATTTCGAGCTTGTTTATTAGGCTCGAGCTCGGGCTTGAGCTCGATAAAAGCTCGACTCGATCGAGTCAAGCTCAAGCTCGAGCTCGAGTTGCTTGATAAAAGCTTGGATTGATTGCACCCCTAGTCAAGATGCACACACAAAAATACACTTTTAAAAAAGAGGCGTTGCTAGATCCATTAAAATATCTTTTTTTATACTTTTGTGTGTGGGTCATGAGTCATTTTTTTAAACACATACATATATGTTGAACGTGTAAATCAAAATAGTTGTATATCATCTCATTAACTCTTAAAAAAGTAAAAAACACCTAATTTTAGTTTTCATTTGATTACGATGAACCTATTCCACGGATCCAAGGTCGCTATGCCGATGATGTACACCCGTTGTGGCAGCACGCGCCAAAGGCAATGGCACCACCCTACTTGCGTAAGTGACATAAAATTGCAAATCGGTTCAATTTTGTACAATTTTCAACCGAACATTTAATAAATTACAACTGTTTCAACATAGCAAGTAGTCTCAAAAAAAAAAAAAGTACCATAACACAATATATTCTGACTTAAATAACAAGCAGACATAAACCAAACAACAACATCGATATCTTAATCCAATAACACCAAAAACAAATCCTTCAACATAAAAAACACAATCTCAATAGACATTTTTTTAATCAAAAAACAGAATAAAGAATAGCATCACCAGGTTTATGCAAACCCATCATCTTACTCTCACCAGCAGCAGCAGCACCACCATTACCCGTCTTTGCACCACCTTGTGTTTGGGTGACGTCAGCAGGTGGATGATAATACATCCTAGCAGTTTGTGGACAGTGGGAATGAACCCTGCAAGCAATTCTAAATGCATCCAATATTTCAGTGTATTTTCCCATTTTTTTTTTAACAATGAATGCTTTCTCTCTCTAGAAAAAAATGATGAGGTAGAGAGAGAAAGAACAAGAATTAAAGAAAAAGATTGGAGTGTTGGGGAGGTAATGGAGATACTAGAAAACCGGCCAAACGTTGGATGAAACCATAAAATGTGGGAGAATGAATGTGAATAAAAGTGTTTGGTTTGTGTTGTGTATTTATACATGCAAAGATGCGGCGATTAGGGTAAAGTGTTTTTTTATGTTACGTTTCGTTTGATATTTTCGTTTTACTTCCTTGGACTATTGAGGGATTGGCATGTTTGAAAATTTGATATTTCATTGATATAAACAAGGTTGTAAAAATCGCAAGGCGCTCGTTGGGCGGTCGGGTACCACCTACCGATTAATCAGTTAGGTGGTGATTAATCAGATTGAATTTTTTATATATAAAATTGAAATTTTTGAAATTATATATATAACATAAACAAAATGCTTTAAAATACTTCAAGGTTTATACTTCAAATGGTTCAATTAATTTTCATATATTAATTTGTAAATTCAATTAGTTTCATTAACATTAAATTGAAATAAGAAAAACAAGCATACCTCACATTTTGTGTCAAATCACTCTTCAAGGTGCGTTTGAATGACTGTGTCGACTGATTTTGTAAAAAACAAAAGGATATTGAAATAAAGACCTCAATTTTATTTTTTGTAAAAAGTTGACCCGCGTTAAGCAAGTTGGCCGATTTAGCTAATTTTTGGCTGATTTATACCCAAGTTAGCCAATTTTTATCTGATTAATCGGTACGTTAACCAATTTTGACCAATTTGATTAATAAGGCCGATTAAGTCAAATCCATGCATTTAATTCTCGCCTAGAGCCTAGGCGCCAATTAATCACACCTAGGCCGATTTTTACAACACTAGTTATAAATAGGGAATGTGTATGTTAATAATAACCAAGTTTTAAAATTGTTTCAATTTAGTCACTCAAGTTCTATATCACCCACAAAAATTATCAAAGTTTCAAAAAAAAAAAAAAAAAAATTAATTGTTGTGGTTAAAGTACACACATATGCATTAGTATATTTTACTTTAATAACAAATACTCATCTTGTGAATATAACTATTTATAACCAACTTTTGTATACGATTAAAAATAAGAAATAACTAGGAAATCAAGTTTGAGAAGTGCTATGTTCATATCATTCTATAATAAAAATTTCACATGGATAAAACACTATAAAAACTTTAAGTGGTTTTAATAATCAAACTATAAGTTAGAGTGACTAAATTTTTAATGATTTTCAGCCGATATAATTTTTTTTTCTTTCCTTCAAAACTAGTTTTTAAGTCTGGTTGCACCTCAAGTTTTGGTAGTGTCAGGGTCGTCTCATTGATTTGGGTGGTCTAATACGAAACTACAAATGAGGCTCCGTAAATCACAAAAAGCTTAATTATTATGGAACTAGACATGTAACCAATGGACATATACTAAACTGGAGCTCGCACATATTTAAAAAGGTTAAAAAAATCAAGTTAGACATGTATAAATACTAATAAACATATACTAGATCGGAAGCCCCTCACAAATAGTGGCTCTGTGCGGCTTCCCACTTGCACAGGCTAATCACCGCCATTAGGTATTGTGTTCAGTTTTATTTTTGAAACTTAAAATCGTGTGTTGTAACACCCCCAATTTATCGCAACGGAATGATAACCGGAGGTGTGACTTCATGGAATAAGGTCACACAGTAATAGAGAACGACCTATATGAATCATTCTTAAAAGATACATTTGATTACATTAAGGTATGTTTAAAACATTGATAAGTCTTAACAATTATATGGTCCCAAATGAAAATAGTTCAAAACATATGATATAATGCGTGAAAACACTTCTTGAATGCGTGATGATGCGTGAGACTCAATGTTAGCCTTAGAAGTGGCGAATTTACTTATGTATTTGGGCTAAACAATGTAAACTAGATAAGTAGTCCATGGGTGTGGCCCACTAGTCAAAGCCCGTGATGGGTAAGACATATAAGACACATCTCTTGTTATGTAGAGGTAGGTGTGATTCCTCATTCTTAATATAATATTCTTTAGTAGATAACGGCCATTAACTAACGCTGTTCATTTGACCCATTCTTGACAAATTAGTGCTATGAGTAATACAAGTGCTTTTCTATCATCTAATAGTGTTTACCAATTTATGGTATAGTTAAAATATAAAATTGCATGTTATATGAAAATACTTGAACACAAAACTCACTTACAAAAGAAAATAATAATAATAAAAAAACTATCTACACATTATAATTCATTTTAATTTTTTCTATACAAATTGATAATAAGATAGATTGATGCTCGCTCTCGAACGTATATTAAAACATTTACTACTAAAGTGTGCAAGCCATCATAAAGTAGTGTATGTTATCCCTCTTAAAATTCCACAAATTCTTCTTGTTTTCTAATGATATTTGGAATTTGCCACAATGATGGCAACGTGGTTGATTCATGTTCTTTCAATAATACAACATGTAAATCATCTTACAAGCATCTCTATTACCAATTTACCATACATACATTCAAAGTACGTTCGAGCATATTAATTAGTCACCTTATAAATGGTCATAGGCTCATAGCTAATTTAGTTTCATCTTTTCTAGTTATAATGGAGCGCTTCTGTAGTCAAAAGACAAATTAAGATCTTTTTATTTGAACAAAAATTAAACTACTAATTATGTGAAATTATTGTTCGCAAAAGCAACATGAAACAGCAGAGGCTTTTAGTTTATTATTTGTAAAGCCAAAAGTGACATCATTAACCATTCAGTCATTAAAATTCTCTCTAGCCGTATTTGATTCAGCATTATCATCGTCGTTATCAAAGTAAAACATGACATAAAAAACGTATCTAAGCATTATCATCTTATATTTTGGGTAAAGAGGAGTAATCCTGCACCCTGTTAAATATATTAAACCAAAAACGTTTAAGTACAAAAGAATATGGGTGAAATCCCATATCTCATCTTATATATCTTCTAAGAACCGACCAATACTTTCATTGCATAAAACAAAGGAACTATATACAAATTTGAATGTGCTTGTTATATATGTGATATATATTCTTAAAGATATTGATTGTAGGTAAAGGGCAGGTTTTATTCCTCCACATACTATGGATGGAAAATGGAATCAAGAAATATAACATTCTGAGAAACAACCAAGGACGGTTTTTATGTCTCTAAGTATTATAATATTCTGGTATAAAACTCAAATGAATGAAATCGGTAATAAGTTGATGTGATTCTAGTTTAATTAAAGAGACTGTTATTTTATTCTAATTTTGTATGTTTAATTATCTACCAGGCTATGTGATTATGAAAATGGATCGAAATGAAGAAGCGAAACGGAAAAGAGATTAGTAGATTCAAACGCTATCTTCGTAGAAAAATGAACCACAAAGATAATATAGTAGCTAGTAATACAAGTATACAACATTGCTCTGTAATTAGATGAACTATGGCCTATACATTATATATGTGTCACAAACGGACTTTTAACTATCTGATTACATGCATGGATGAGACTTAACCATTTAGAGCTTTAATGTGTTTTATTACATGCATGGATGAGACTTGACCATTTAGAGAGTTTTGGGAACAAAGCTTTTCCGGACCGTCGGTCAAAACCGATGGCCGGAAAAGAAAGAGAAAAGAGAGTCTAACGAGAGAGAAGAAAAGGAAAGAAAAAACATTGAGTAATAAAGAGTAAAAACATTACAATAAAATCTCAATTTGACCTTAACTACGATCTACGGCACACATAATCATATATATTGATACAAAACATTACTGAGTAAAAGAGAAATGAGAGTCTAACGAGAGAGAAGAAAAGGAAAGAAAAAACAAAGAAGCAAAAATTGGAGACATAGATTGAAAATGAGTTGGTTGAGGAAAAGATTGAGCAATATCACCGGTTGAACTAGTTAATTGGGCGAGTAATTGGTTGAGAAAGGATTTCTCCACTGGAGTGGATGAATTGACGTTGGTTTGAAGTTTATTTTAAAATGTTAAATTGATTAAGAATTGGTTTTGCATTGGAATGAGTTGCTTAAAAAAACTACTAGTATGTACGAAGAATTACATCGGTCTTTAAACAGACCACGAAAATGTTTTGATGGGCAGATGTTCACGATGACTATGTTGGCCTTGAGGCCCAAAATCTATCATCAAGACTCTAGAGCTCCAGTTTATTAAAAACAAAATAAAAACTGCCTTTGATAAGTTACCCTGCAAAACTGATAATTCCTACTGAAATTCAAGATCAATAGTACTTCCAAACATCTACCAAATTAGCCAATACAAACAGCAAACTCAGGAAATTTCAACCACCTTTTGACCAACCATTTGAATAAACATCCTACCATAAAGTTCTACGGTACCAGTCAAAACATAATACATAAAAACACCAAAGCAGGCAAATCAAATGTATCTTCCCTTCCATATCACTACTGTTGTGTCCTATTTTGGCTTATGTGAAGATCTCTATCTTGCCATGTAAGTTTCCGTTAGTAGAGTATTAGTAATCACGTCGTTATGAAAGAAAAATGGAGGTTTATACATGATTATCGTTTTTTTATTGCTTGGTGATACGAGGCATTTAGTAGGGTACCTGGAATTGCTTATTTAAGTGCTTATATAAGCAGCTTTGTGTATTTGGATAAAACTGCTTGTTTAGATCACTGTGACAGGATGCTTGTTTCAAACTGCTTATTAGCTAATAAAAATAAGCAGGACACGCATGATTATTTACACCAAAACAAGTGGATAAGCACTTTTATCCAAAAACGTTGAATTCAGATAAAAAAAGATACATAGCACAATAAATTTTTTAAACATGGTCATTCAGCCTACCTTAATTGTAAAACATCAAACAAAAACCGTTTTCAGCATTGTGTACTTCTGTGCACCAAATATCATGCGAGCGCTCTGAACAAAATCTACGTTTTACGTTCTCGCATCCTTGACAACATATGATAGTTCTTCAACATTATCCAAGTGAGGCCTCACAAACATTGCAAAGAACTTAGAATTAGAGATTTTGAAAACTGTAGAATTAGGCTTAAATTCCAATATTTTCTCTCTTTCCAATATCTCCAATACACGTAATCTAGGCTTAAGCCTCCGCTCAAGGCTATACATAAGAACATCCGGGTACCTTAAAATGTATGAGGAATCAAATTTTCCCGTATTGAGAAGAAACTCAGTAGTCCCTTTTATTTTCCTCTCAGACACAGCAAATACAGTGGGAAATCTCCTAAACGTTGATATAATATCAGCCTCCGTGTACCCTAAGCCGCGAAAAACATCAAGTTTTTGCTCCCAACTCTCTAATGACATTGAACCAACAGTCTTGATAGCATAAACATACAATTTTGATCGTCTATCAGCCCCCATTTCCTCAGCTCTTCTAACAAACTCCTTAAATGTTGGGGCTCTATTGAGTAAAAAATTGGGATAGTTGTAAAACAACTTCAATATCCGGGAATGCTCAATCCCACAGCTTTTCATCAACTCAATATTCGGCACCAAAGTCTTCTCCAAATTATATTTTAAAAACCGTCCGAGATTGTTAAGGATACGCGAATCATATAAGTTATCACCCAAAACATTATTTAAGACCCTAACCGAACGTTCATGAGATCGAATGGAAATTTGAGTTAGAATCCGTGGATCCCGTGAAACGACATTAGCTATCTGAGATTTTGACAAACCCATATTCTCAAAAAACTTGATTTTTGGTTTAATGGTTTGTTCAAGCTTTACTGTCAGAAGTTCAGGTGCAGTTTTCTCAATTTTCGCCAAAAGGGTATCTGAAAATCCTGATTCTTTCAAGAATTGTGCAACTGCACCACAACTTTTCGGGTTTTTTAAGTCGGATGGTTGTGCACATGTGGAGAAGAATGTTGGATGATGATTGGTTCTGAATGATATTAACACGAGTCTTTGAAATTTTTTTATAGACATTTTATCAAACATTTGGTGTGCGAAATGAAAACTAGAGCATAAACGAGATATCTGTATTCGCATTATTGGATTATGCAGATCAAAACCGAAATATTGGAAATTAAAAGGCTGGGCGTAATAAGGTTTCAGCGACCCGGTTGACTACCTATGTGACACCAATCCGAATGGTCGCACTTACACCCGAACCCATGAGACGCGTCGCCTAAGCAAAAAAGGGAGAAGTAGGTTGCTGCAGCGACCGACTTGTGTGCACACCTTCCTCTCTTCTTTTTGTTTTTAATATGATTAAAAAATAAAAATGGTTACTTTTGTTGTTTTTGAGAAACAAGAAAATGTGGGGAAGAAGTTGACAAGCGGTGAATATGAGTTGTACTGGTAAACTAACTTTGATTACATATACTTTGTATGAATATAAGCCCATTAAGTGAACAAAAGGGATTAAACCTTTACATCTAAAAAAGATTGAGATGTTGGTGCCTTGTTACACCAAGCAGGTGGCTGAAGTAGTTTAGAAGAGAGAAAGTTGAGGTGACAGTAAAGGTGTTATCGGGGTAGTCAGGTTTTTCCGGTCGGGTTGAGTCGGGTTTTGAGTTTTTAAAAAATGACCCGCAACCCGACCCGATAAGAAATCAGGTTATCGGGTGTATATCGGGTCGGGTGATTCGGGTTTTCGGGTTATAAAATAAATCCAACTCTACATCTAGTTTCATCATATGTAAATGAAAAACTAAGCTATCCTGAAGTATTTAATAAAGTATAAACATCTTTTGATATTTTTTTATTTCGTTATATCTCAACGTAAAGAGTGGTTCCAATCTTTTGGTCATTTTAACGTTTATAAAGCCTTTGTATTCTGTTGTTGCTGCAACATCTTGCAACCTGTTATTTTTACATCATTGCATTATGTTCATATTATGTAATTTGAGAGATTAATTGCTTGAGTAACTGAGGCACATTACACAACAATAAAAACCTAGCCAGTGGCGCAGCTTCATAGGGGGGGGCGGCCGACCCCCCGAAATTTTTTTTGCGATGTAGGGGTATATAGTTTTCGTGTAGAAAAATTTCGGTATTTTCGGTTTCGCCCCCCCAATTTAATTCCGTTTCGACCCCCCATAGTGTTAGGAAAAAAAAATTTTAGATCCCGACCCCCAACTCGAAAAATCCAAGCTTCGCCACTGAACCTAGCATATGTGCTGCCTAACTATTATATACGAGCAACAAAAGAATTAAAGATTCAAAGTATCACTGTGTATACTTTTTTGTTCAAGTTTCAATTTGACAATCTGGTTTGTGGTTATAAACTCATCTATTTTTACTTTTTAGGCTTACAAGGTTTTGTTTAAAAAAGAAATAAATAGTATTTTTCGGGTCTTATCGGATTGACCCGATAACCCGATAATAAAAATAATTCAACTCTAACCCGACCCGATAACAATATCGGGTTATCGGGTTCAGGTCAAACAAACCCGACTAGTTTTATTAACCCGATCCGATAAGACTTTATTGGGTTCGGGTCCGGGTCAGGTCAACCCGACCCTGCTGACATAAGTTATTGTTTGGTGGCAGTGTAGTAAAAGGTCACTTGATCCTTATGGTGGCGTTTATTTTGGGGAGGTGATTTGCACACTCTCAAAAATGATTGGTACACTCAAAATGTGAGTGTGTTGACATTTATACCCTTACAGGATATGAATAAGTCCAAACAATGTGAGGGTATAAATGTCAACACACTCAAAATTTGAGTGTGCCAATCACTTTTGAGAGTGTGCAAATCACTTCCCTTTATTTTGAGGTGTTCAGATAATGGAATACATTCATAGACATAAGTTATTGTTTGGTAGACCTAGATGAAATTCAAGTAATGGATTTATTCAATAAACTGATTCCACTATATGTCGGCATTGTTTTGCATGATTCCACCTAACTATTACTCATCTAACATTTACAGCCACAAATTTAATATATTTTCTCTCTTCAATTTTTAGTTTTAAATATATTTTTAACTTTAATACATGGGTTTACATCCTATTCCATACCCATCATCAAAACAAACGCACACTTAGTCTAAAACTTGGAATCTGGACGCCAATACATGGGTTTACATCCTTTCATTTTAATATATTCTAAAGGATTAATCCTGATCATACATCTCCAAGTATAACACATAATTAATGGGCTCAAGCCAACAACTAATACTAACATTGGGCCTAATCATAAAACAATCAGCTAACACTCTGTACTAAGGGTGAGCATCAGTCCAGGACCGGACCGGACCGGACCGCCAAAAACCGAGACCGAATTAAGGTAAAAATCAGGACTGAGACCAAGACCAAAAAACCGAAAATCTATCATCTAGAGCACCATTTTATTACAAACGAAAAAAAAAAAAAAAAAAAAAAAAAAAAAAAAAAAAAAAAAACAGCCTTTTATAAGTTGCCACCAGCAAAACTGATAATTCCAACAGAATTTCAAGATCAATAGTACTTCAAATCTACCAAACTAGCCAAAACAAACAACAAACTTCAGAAATTTCAACCACCATTTGACCAACCATTTGAATAAAAATCCTACCATAAGTTACTACCAGTCAAAACATATTACATAAAACACCAAAGCAGGCAATTTAGATATATCTTCCCCACCATATCACAGATCGCCGTCCTATTGTGGCTTACGCGCCAAGAAGAAATACATCGGTGTGAAGATCTCCTTCCTGCCAAGTAAGTTTCCATAACAGAATTAGTAATCACAACTTTATGAAATTGGTTTATAAATGTCTGAACAAATTTTTACTGCTTATTGATAAGAGGCAATTAAGAGGGTATATACAGAATTGCTTTTTTAGGTGCTTATATGAGCATATGTGTTTAGAAGAAACTGCTTTGTTTACTTCGGGGTATCGGATTGCTTATTCGCTACTTATCCATGATGCAGTTGCTTATTTACACTAAAATAAGTGGATAAGCATGTTTATCCAAACACTCAAAACTGCTTATCCGCTTGAAAAATAAGAACAAGTAAAACCAAACACCATCTAAAATAAACAGGTTGCTACCTACTTATTTTTATGCACATAAGGACTTTGATTTAAGCAGACAGCCCTTAAGTAAATAGAAATTTTAAAAGGTACTCACTTTCCACCAGCAACGAGCCCTTCTGCAGCTTTCTCTAAGAAAGATTGAACCCTTTGGCTTCCTTTAGGAGCAAGCCCAACATATTCTAGGGCTATGACCTACAAAATACGAGCAAACGAATGTGTTAGTTAGAAAAAAATATATATATATATCCTTTTTAAATGCAAAATATGAACGGATCTTGCCATATTCTTTGTGATAAAGCGTCCAGCAGCTGTCAGACGGAAACTGCTGAGCGAGAAGTGGCTTGTATCCAGAGGCAAGTACCAGGGAAGTGGTGAATCTTTCGCAAGATCTTTGTCCCATACAACCTTGATACACAAAGATACGTCACATTCGATGCCAATCATATGTCAAAAATATGCCAGGTATGTTGTACTCACCTCAAAACCTGCTTCTTTAAGAGCTGCAAGACATTGTTTTGTATATCTTATATCCGGAAGGCCATCACCGATCTCAATTTCCGCCTGTTACCATGAAGTTATATTATTAGATATCTATAGGAGCTTCAAATGCCCAATAAAATGACAGAAAACATGTACAAGAAGTATACCTTGATTTTCTGATGCTCTTTGTTATTGGGGTCAAATGCATCAGTCATGCACCACTCATATGCAGCAAAAGACTGACCAGGCTTCAAGACTCTGTATATCTCTTTGTAGATGCCAACCTTAGGAAAAACAAAGTATATAGACATAGTTGTTTGAAAAAGATGAAATAAGTATAAACCATACAAAAAATGTCTGAATGTCAAAGAATTGGTTAGTGAAATTACATACCGCATCTGGAGCATGGCACGTAGCTTCAATTGCATACACTGCATCAAAACTGTTATCAGGAAATGGCATCTTCATGAAATCAGCCTGAAACATTAGTGGAACACAAAAGAACGATCAGCCCCTTGTACCTAATCCATATATTCCTCTAACATAAAATACAAGAAGACAATAGAAATTGACCTTTGTGAAGTCACAGGTCTTGTCTACTCCTGCGACACGGTTCAATGCCTGGAAGAAATGCAAAAACATAAAGATTGTAAATTCAAACAAAAGCACTGAAATTGTAAGAGAACAACTTGTGTCATAAGAAACTTACCTTTCCTCTTGTTATCTGGTATTCGTTGTTGTTGATGCCCGTCACAGATGTAGAACTGCCAAAAGTAGATAGACAAGTCAAACACTCAAGAGCCAATTATATTTGTGACTTCACTTAAGTAGGATAAAAGGAATAAGTATAAAGTATTAGCGACTAGATTGAGTTATTTACCTAAATCGAGCAATTTCTCTTAATGGTCCACCAATTCCACATCCTACATCCAAGACCTTTAGAAAAAGCAGGGCAAAGTTAAATTTTAATACAAACACCCTACAATTAGTATCAAATACACTATCAATCACATAACTTGGATTGACTAAAATATTATACCTTTTGACCAGGTTTCAAGCCTAATTGTAGAGCAAGAAAATGTTCATGTCGCTTAATGCTCTCTTTAAGTGATTCTCCCTTCCATCTGCAGATATGACAGAAAATATTAGGCATTGGCAATTACTTATAGCATGGGAACAGTTACGATAACGTAAGCAATACAAAATCAACCTGTGAGCAAAATGGAATGATTCTCCCCAACCATACTCGTAGAAGCTTGTGACAAGATCGTAGTATTTGTTAACCTGAAACAGAACATAAAGTTTGGAGTCATCATGATCTGGTTAATGATATAAACTTATAGTACTACTAGGTGCTTCGATAGTTAATTAGGCTAAAAATTTTATAATTACAACTCCACCTAATAACACATACATAGTGAAGTCGGGAAACATATTTCTCACATATTCAAATTTTGCTGAAATTTTATTAACATGAATAAATCATTCATAGTTTTACAGGACGGCACTTAAACCTGTTGTAATTTATCGGCAAACTAGTGTACTGCCAAGCCACATGTATAAGTAGAATGTGAAAGAGTAATCTGACTTTCACTTCTAAGAAATGAAAACACTAGACTCTGATTCTTAGAAATATGATTGAGCAGAGGATGAATAAACAGGTGCAAGATGGAGACTAATTCAGCAGGAAAACAAAGCAGCATTACTAAGGATTGAAGATTATATACAGTGAGCCAATGAGATCAGTTAAAAGCACAGGATTGACAGAGTATCTAAGCCCAAAAACTAATGCCCCTTTACTACACAGTATAAAAGATTAAAACCATATAGGAATCGGCTATAAAGGATCACGCTGAAGCAAAAAAAAAAAAAAGGCTTGGTTTGCGCTGTAACCCAATTCTTTACAGATAATTATGAAGGGAGACTGCTAGCATTAAAAAAGTTCAGGTTAGCCAATATTAACATGGGTAAGTAGTCAAGAGACTTAAAGTTAGTAAAGTATCTAGATAAATGGATTTAGATCAGAAGAAAAATGATAGTTGGACCTAATTATAGGCCTAAATATCCTGTGATGACACGTGTTACAGCAAGACAAATTCAACCAAATATTAATGTTATCCCTAGTTTACCCTTTTGTAACTGATTAAATTATTTTAGTTTATCATCTTCATTATCTCTTAGGCATCCCGTATCCCCTTCTAAACTCATTTGCAGCCTACTAACCGAATTGTATGGTTGTTCTTTTGCCCTTGTGTCGCCACCCTATTAGCACCGTCATTAAATTCATTCTAAAACAACCATAATCCAAATAACATATTCCCTCTTTTGAACATCAGCGGGTCCATATGCGTCTCATTAATTGGTAGCTTTTAGTGGATCATGATCTTAAAACTAAAATGTGCTACCCAACTTCTGTTGCATGAGGGCCTCGTGTCTAGATATTATTTCCTGGTGGTTGCTATTGATTTTATTGAGTAAATTAGTAATGATAGAGAAAATCGGTTGAGTTTTTGAAGTAATGACAAGTGGTCCAATAGAAATGTGTAGAGATCAAAACTCAGATCAGAGTGTGTAGAGGTCTTATTCATGTCATAAAACCTTGAACTTGTTATTTTTCAATACATACATGCTAGCTTCTCACATTTCCGAACTAGTTTGGGGCAGAGGGCTACGTAACATACTCATCTTCCATCTAGACACCACAATTTTAAGAGAATCACCAGATAATTCAGAAAAAACAAGTACAACAACATATTGATTGGCCACGATTAAGAAAAAGACAACATCACATTTGGATAAAACTCACTTAATATGACAAATTTTTACAGAATAGCCAATCAAGTATATATGCTTGGATAACCAGTCTCCAAAAAACTAGAAGTGAATCTTACCATGTCAGTATAATTAGCCTTTCTTTCTTCCTCCACACCTCCGAAATCTGAATGATACTTCTCGTACCTGCATTAATGTACATGTATTAAGAATTGAACCTACAAGTTTCATACAGATTATCCAAACTCAAATTAAGTTTCAAGCGTCTGGGAATTTTATAAACTGCCTTGGTTCTTTAATAGCCGATCTCCTGTTATTGGATACCAAACTTATATTTGCACCAATATTATATCCATAATTTATACTTCTACATCTTACGTACCATTGTTTATTGATAACGTTGTATTTAAAAGTTGTTGTAAAAGTTATTAATTCGTTTTGACACGACACATCACCAAAAACAGAGCAATTATCTCCTCCCTACTTGAGCAACCATATAGAATAAACATGCACATGCATTCACACAGTACATAACAACTGAACTACACTTATTAGTCTAGTCCTATATTAGCGGATCGGGTACAATCAGTTTGAAAATCCACATCCAAACACCAAATATACGTACTCTCCCCAAATATTTATCAAGTCGAAAGAGCATCACATCTAACACAATAACCGCTCATACATAATAAAATTTAAAAAAAAAAAAAAAAAAAAAAAAAAGAGTCAACTATTCAAACTTAACTTACGGTACGCAAGATCCATACGATCTGGTCACAAACGTAAGCCCAAACACTATTCTAACAATACAACAACTTTTCATAAAATCAATGTCGACTACTTTAAATAAATGCTAGTAAGTTTTAGATAATTCAGATCTTGATACAAATTCAACATTTTTTAAAAAAGTATACACAATGTCATGTTTCTCGATTATTCCACCTGAACTTTGAACACATGCAACGGTTATAAATAATAATCAGAATTACATAAAACACTTTTTAGATCACATTTTATATAAACCTAAGTCAAAAAGTATACAACACATACTTATCAACGGCGGAAAGAACGTCATCTTTTTCGATTTTGCCTCCGAGTCCAGTCGCTAAATCAAACGCTCCACCTTTCGACATATCTCTCTTTAATACAATCAGAAACAACCTAACAAATGTTAAAACTTAAATCAATCCGATCAATTTTTTTTTAAATAAAAAAGAGTGAATAGATCTTACGAGAGAGTGTAAAGTTGAGAGGAGGATCTGAATGAATCTGTGAAAGAGGCAAAATATATAATTTAAATTTTGTGAATGAAACAAACAGCCAAGGAGAGAGTGTCGTATAGGAATCGCCAAGTAAGCAGACACACGTGGTGGTGGGGATCTGCAGGCTTGCTGGATCTCTGTCACTTACAGGCTTTTGTTTATTTATTGATTTGTGTTTTGGTTATGTTTGCCAGCTACTAAAGTACTATATTGGACCAAAACAATTGGTTTTAAAACCAAAAGTTTGTTTGGCAATTAATGATTAGTATAATTAGAGTTATAGTTGGTACCAAAAACGTTTTTATGTCGAACATACCTTTTGTGTAGATTCAATTTTTAGTCCCTCACCTATTCTATTTAGTCAAACATACCTTTTGTGTAGATTCACTGTCTCGCTTTACTTATTGCTCAACTTTACATCAGTTTTGCATTCATTCTTTTTTCCTTGCACACTTCTATATGTAAAATCTCTATGTTGTCTTCTCTTCTTTTCATTTACAAATACGCTAATTATTATAAAACACATACTCCGACAAGCAAAAATAAAAATATACCACTATTATCTTATGACTACTGCTACAAAGAGTTGATTTCATACGTGGTGGGGAAGAGGATGCATGTTGTCCTACACATTATTTTTTTTAAGTAAATTAGCTATCTCACAATATTTATAATACATTAACCCCTCATAATATCTTAAGCAGAAATTGAACTAACAACCATTTGATTGAGGAACATTCTCATACATGATGTACCAGTGGAACTCAAGCCTTTTGGTAATATCTCACACATGATGGGACCTTTAGTATTAGGAACCACTAAGGATGGCAACGGTGCGGGCAATGTTTGGGATCGTATTTCTCATCCCCCATCCCCATTTCCCACTCTACATCCCTATCCCCAACGGGGATTGGGGATCCCCGTGGGTTTTTGAGGATTTATCCTTATCAAGAAAATGTAAAAAGTACACAAACTCATCAAAAATATAAAGAATTTGACCCATAAAGTGTTTCGAGAAACGTACATCACTCATACTTAAATTAGTTACAATGTTAATCAAACTTTAAATCATCGTAGATATTGAGACAACACATATAGTATAAGAATAACGTGCATTGTATGTAAGTATTCGAAAAAAATATTGGTTAAGTAATATATAATAATTAGTGTTGAATTGTTTATATTTTTTATGCTATTTGATCATTTAAATTACATTACATGCCAATGCTCATAAAAATATATATACGAACGTAATTATTGTATGGTTGTACATATAATTTTCATATATTTATACATTAAAAAGATTAGGGCTGGGTTCGGGTTTGGGGATTGATGTCCCGTCCCATGCCCAGTTACATAATTCGAGGATTCCCTGTCCCGTCCCCGGACAAATCGGTGTTCTTTAGTCAAATTGAGTTTGGGGATCTGGTCCCCGTTGAATACAGGTGTTTTTTTGCCATTTCTAGGAACCACGTGTTGGTAAAGAAACACTACCGTTATAAGCAGCAACAAAAACAAGATTTTAGATACAATTTAAGATGATATGTTCCGGATACAAACGTAATATATTTGTTTGTAAAGACTATCATCATTTTATTGAATCAAAGTTTGTGTTTAACTCGCCAATATTCTACCAATTTTCATGAAATGATACAATATAAGATGATATTGGCAGTATTTTATTTTTGGTGTCGATTCTCTTTATAAGTGGTTAGATGACAATTTTCTTTAATTTTAGAGCGCTAGGTATCGAGAAGAGCAAAAGCTCTGCATTTAGGTCCCACAAATGTCACGTTACTTTAACACAACCATTTCAAAAATAGCCCCTGTATCATAACACAAAACCTCTTCTTCAATTGGAACCTACCCACCCTCAATTTTGTTATCTTTTCCATTTTTCAAACACACTAAATTCATCTCATTCAAATCAAAATTTATGTTGATATAAATATATGCCTAAAAACGTTATTCATATCTTTCGATTTCTCTCTGTTTTGATAATCACAAAACGAAAACTCATCAAACCAAAGATCATGACGTAAATAAGTATTTAGTAGTAAATACTCACTTTTACCATCTAATCACTTAAGGTATGAATAAACAAAGTGTCTAATGCATTATAAGATCAAATGAACATTTTTATTAATCACTAGATTTTTATAAAATGTCACAAAATATTTTATATCTTTTATAAAACATTTTTGAAATTAAAAGAATATGTTTAATTCATTATAAATATATGAATTCAAATTTTCAACTAAAAATGGCAAATCTTATCCAGAAAAATTTTCCTTACAAAAGGACAAAGCTGGACAACGTTCTGGAGGGGCGGCCCCCTTAATTAACTAGGCGGCCCCCTTAATAATTATGGGGACCGGCCCCTAATTAAGGGGACCGGCACGTTCCTGATTCCCCCCCCCCCCCCCCCCAGCTCTGCCTTTAAATACTGGTTCATTCCACTAATTTTTCTCACCTTTTTGCACTCTAAACATTCTGATTTAAACCTCCATTTCTATCCTCTATAATCCTTTGATCATATATACATTAATCTTTGTTTCAAAGTGATTCTAGCCTCAACACTCAAGTGCAAAGATAAGAATACTTCTATCATTCAAGACTAGAAGTATTACAACTTAGTATCATCTTGCCATCTAAGTTGTTTGTTTATTTCATCTTGTAAATCATTCATTCTTTAGTGCATAAGGTGTGCATATTAGTTAGTTAGATTTAGACTTGTTGAAGGTGTAAAGTGGTACAAGAAGTGAAGAAGTAGAGGTGGTTAGGAATAGTTGTAGGAAGTATAAGAAGATATTATACTTTGAAGTGGTGGTGAGTAGTTAATATATAGAAGCTATATAGTTGTGTAGAAACCTTGAAGTAGCAAAGACGTTGAAGCCTTAGAGTAGTGAAGACGTAGAAGCTTTTAAAGTAGAAGAAGCTTTGTAGCAGATCATAGATTAAAGCCCTCAAGTAGTGACATAGAAGTATTGAAGTTGTGAAGACATAGAGGCTTGGAAGTTGTGTAGAAGTATTAGATTTGAAGTAGTGAAAAGATAGAAGTTGTGAAGAAGTGAAGACATAAGTGTTGTGAAGAAGTGTAGAAGGAATAAAAGGGTGTAAAGAAGTTGTGGTGTGTTTGAAGTTGTGAGATTGGTTCTAGTTAGGATTAGAACTTGACATTTAGCTTTGTGTCGTTAAATTGGTGTAAGCTAAGGTGTGTACGGTTTTCTCTGCCATAAGGGAGCATATTGATTTAGTGAATAAAACAACTTTGTAGTTTTTATGTGTGTGTGTGTGTTTGTGTGTGTGTGTGTAATAAACAACTTTGTAGTTTTTACTCAACAACCTTACTTAGTGGTGTTTAAACAACTATAGTGAACAAACTCAAATCTATATTTTTGAATCAAAGTTTATATAAACTTGAACTACTCTTTGTGATGCAAACTTTTATAAAACGAAAAAGAAGTAAAACTATTCAACCCCCCTTCTAGTTTTCCACAATTGGTATCAGAGCCACGTCAAGCGAGATTTTTAAAATATATTGTATTTTAAAACTTGCAACGATCTATGGAATTTGAAGATTATTTAGAAGGGGGATTTACGCAACAACCACCATTATTTGAAAATGATCATTTACTTGATTGGAAAAATAAATTTGAAAATTATGTGAAATCAATAGATCTTGATCTTTGGCATATTATTTCAATTGGTTATCTTCAACCAACTAAAATGGATTTTGAAAATCAATATAATCGTCTTCAAACAAAGATTGATAAAAACACTAAAGCTAAATCAATGATTTACAAAACTCTACCAAGAGTTTAATATGAAAGAGTATTCTTTTTTAAAACGACAAATGATATTTGGAAATGTCTCTTAAATTTTCACCAAGGGAAATATAAAACCAAAGATGATAAACTTGATATTGCACAAGAATTAGTCACTTTAGAAAACTTGATAGATAAATATTTACTTGGAATAAATACAAGTACTACGAGTTCAAATGTAATTATTGAAGGTATCAATAACGAAGAATACATGAGCCAAATCCAAAGAAAGAGTGTAAATAAATCATGGAGCGACAAGGACGAAGAAGATAATGCAAATATGGCTTGTGAAGACATTCAAATAAATGAAAATACAAGTATTGATGGCAAAGACTACATGCGCCAAGATTTAAGCGAACATACAAATAAAACATGGAGCGACATGGACGATGAAAATGATCATCGTATAGCATGTGAAGATTGTAAAACTACAAATAAGGTACAATCCGAAACCGAACATTTTTGCTATGATCAATTTATATTAGAGTTTTCAAAATTAGAAAACAACTTCAAATACTTTTGCAACATAAACTCAAAAATCATTTTTTAAAATGAATCTTCAATATCCGTTGGAAGTAACTTTGAAAAAGAAATAATTTTAGAAGATAAAATGTCTAGACTTGAAAGTAATATTGAAATTGATCTTGAATGTAAAAAATGTCAAGACTACAAACATGAAATTAAAATGGAAAATGAAAAAGCAAAAATATTAGCTAAATTTGAAAATAGTTCTAAATCTTTAAAATATCTATTTAATATTCAAAAGTCATTTAATGATAAAACCGGTTTAGGATTTACTGCAAATGATCCTTCAACAAATACATCAAGACAAATAAAATTTGTAAAACCTAGTAGAGAAATTTAGAATTAATATTATTTGCATCTATTATTAATTACTTAAGTCAAGAAAGTCATTGTTTGTTCGTTAAAACAAACTATTGATGAATTCTTGTACTCCTCTGCGACATCCTCATCATGTACATTTAAATGCAATGGATGTCCTTAACTAACCATCTCGGACCCATGAGAATCTGGGTACCAAGTTGTTTTTCATGTTTAGGTAGTAAACAAATGAAGAGACGTCTTTATGGATCGCTCACTTTCATATCATACATATGAAGACTAGTGATTCTTATTACCTTGATTCACATTCTACACACGATTTGCAAATGATGTTGTTGCGGCCATTAAAAGAATTGATGATAAGATCTTTATTATTGGAGTGTTGATTTTGTGATGTATTCTTTACTACCTCAAGATGAAGGAATCAAGCGCAATTATTTGTGACAAACACGACTCATGATACTTGAAGGGATCTAATACGTGTTTCGGATCAAGATACCTTGATCTTTAATAGCGTTGGGGTATTACCTTGCTACTTTGTCATGCTTTGGGCAAACATTGAAGATGTTTACCAACTTTCTCATGCCTACTCCTAATGAAAAGCTGGACCTGAGGTAAGTTTTCTTTTCAAAAACTTGTTAATATCACATTATATCAAATTATGCCATAATTAGTTTATAAATATGCTTAAGTTTGTAGGTTGCCTTGTTCATATATCATTAATATTACTAATATATGTATAAATGAAATTAGTATAGTTGACCCTCTTGATTTTAGGTCTATTGCCCATTTTTTTATTCATCATTGATTTTGGAAATCATCTATGACCACTAGTAGAATACTTATCATTTAGGATAAATGACCATTCTAGTTGCAATAATAGATGTGCTATAATATTACTTATGATTAGATAAGTATACAATACATACTTATCAACGGTGGAAAGAACGTCATCTTTCTCGATTTTGCCTCCGAGTCCAATCGCTAAATCAAACGCTCCACCTTTCGACATATCTCTCTTTAATACAATCAATTCAATTCAGAAAAACAACCTAACAAATGTTAAAACTTAAATCAATCCGATCAAATTTTTTATAAATAAAAAAATTATATAAAAAAGAGTGAATAGATCTTACGAGAGAGTGTAAAGTTGAGAGGATCCGAATGAATCTGTGAAAGAGGCAAAATATATAATTTAAATTTAGTGAATGAAAGAAACAGCATGTCGTATTTGGAAATAGGAATCGCCAAGTAAGCAGACACACGTAGTGGTGGGGATCTGCAGCCTGCTGGATGCTTTTGTCACTCACAGGCTTTTGTTTATTGATTTGTGTTTTGGTCATGTTTGCCAGCTACTACAGTCGCATTTATTTTAAAAAGTTTTGGAGCAACTAGAGTTTTAAACGTAAAATTTGTTTGCCAGCTACTAGCATTTATTTTATGGGAGAATTGCATATATACCCACTAAAACTCAAAAACTTGCATATTTACCCAAAATACAAGTTTTCAATGCATGATTTACAATGCAAGTTAAGCATGTTTTGAGTATATATGCAAATATGCAAGTTTTAGTGAGTATATATGCAATTGCCCCTTATTTTATTTTGTGCTTATATTCAAAACACTTTCTGAAAAAGCATTATAATCTTGTTGCATAGGTTTTTCTTATTGAATTAAATATATACACTCAAAATTATTTAATTATATTATATTGTAATGTGTATATGTCATTTTAAGGTTTTTTACATTTTATAATTAGAGTTATAGTTGTTACCAAATGTTTTTATTAAGAAAACAGCTACTGCCACTGCTACGTTTTGTCAAAAAAAATACCCTTTGTGTAGATTCAACGAGGTTTTGAACCCGCGCATTGCCGCAGGGTTTTGTATACGCAAGTTAGCACAAAAAAGAGAGGGACAATATTGCTTCAGAGCGTGAGGGTCTAGTTAAGGTAACAAAAATTCACGAAGTTATAATGTTTTAGTAAATTCATCGATGTTCAACAATTAATAACCAACATAAATACAACACGACGCCAGCATTACAGAACACTAACAAAAACTGTCGTATACCAAAATATTGCAGATTAAGATATAATATATTCATTTAGCTACAAAGTCCCACAGGAACAGAACCCTTATGTAACTTTTACGATATAATATTCTAAATATATACATAGAATCTTAATCTAAGCTCGGACAAAAAATGAAATAAAAAAGTTGAAAGTGCACTTATAATAATTAGTGAAGCACAGGAACCAAATTAGATTAAAAAATATCTAATCCAAAAATAAGATAAATGTGAACATGTTTTGCTACAATAGCACTAACTTATCTATCAATATATTCCCTTTCTAACAATGAAATGAAATGACAACAAACAGGTACATTGGTTGTTTCCTAGTCAGCAAGTTTTGATTACAGAAACAAATATTTTTTTAAATGGAGTAAAGACCAACAGTGATTCTACTAACATCGTGGCATGTTCTGTGGCAAGGTTGATGCACATCTATCCACAAGCAAACTATGTCTCGATGCAGGTTGAGCACCTGCAAAATTGGATATCTAAAACAATTATCGAAAGTGTAGCTAACATGAATAGACAAAGTCAACATAGAAACATTTGAAAGCGGATCGTCATACCTCTCAAACCATCGTTGGCCTTCCTTTTCCCAAGAATCCGTGAACGTGCGCTTGTGCCTGCTGTAGGCATGAGTTGCACATAGATCTATAAACATCTGGAACCTCATAGAACATTTATGTGTAAGAATGTCACACCAGTTGTGGCGCCACGATAGACCCGCGATCCAGCACCAGCGACGTTTGTGCATTGCTGCCAACCGAAGTGTAATGACAGATATTTAGAGTAGCATTCGTTGTAGCTTATCTATAAGCTATGTGTGGCACACCAAGACCGTCGCCCAGGTGTTGCAATTCTTATAGTTACAAAACGACAAACAGTTCTCAGTGACGGAGAAAGAAGATGAAAAGGACAACAAATGTAACGGAACACATTACCTAGCAAAAAAGTGACTACCTTTTTCTCGTGTTGATCATTTACAGCAGACATATGCCCTTTAACAACTTGAAACCTTTTTGAGGAGCTTCATAAATTCTTGCACGTCTGTCCCAAATTCTCGAACTATTTTCACTTTCTCTCAGCCCTGCATTTTCAGTTTAACACCAATAGTCAACAATAACGTGGGTATAAAATTCCTCTTCCTCCCATTTTGTAGTAAATCTTAAACTATATACATGTTACATCTTCAGGGGTGTATCGAGCACGGTTTTCCATAGAATTAGTGATTTAACATTTTAACGCTCAGTCACCTAAGTGAGGAGAAGAGAGCATGAAGGTTACCGACCATAGCCTATACAAACTACTAAGATCAAATCGACACTAAACATATAATTACCATGTTATGTTCAGCCCCCATAAAAAACCTCCGCTATAAAATGAAACCTGATGTGGCATCCTCTTCTGACAGTTACCACGACACATTTTTTTAATGAAGTAAATTACAGCCCAAATCACATTAAAATAATAAAATCTACATACCATTAATGAAGAGGTTTTAATAAATCGTTACAGCAACGCCTAAACACCCATTTTTACCAACCAAAACCCATTAAAAAAAACAATTGGGATACTACCGTGTTGCAATTGTTTTGTAGCAGTTCCAAAAATACCCAAAATCCTACTAAAAGCCACCCAAACATTCGCTAAAAATGACCCATTTACCTCTTTCCTGCTGCTATTTCATACCAGTATCGAACTTACGTTTTGCATGTTTTCAAAATCGATAGTATTACCTAAAGCCGCGACCATAATAGGTCGCCTCGCCAAGATAGGAACAGTCACATAGCAGCCCATATAATCAAAAATCTGCCATTCATTTTGAGTACACTATATGAGGCTCAAAATGGTTAGTAATCTCAAAAAGCGGATACATCCAGATTGGCGGCAAACTTGATAGTTTGGTGCCCATATCGATAGTTACAATAATAAGGGAAGACTGTTTGCACCTGAAGTTTTATAGTGTAGAAGATTTCTTTATCCATAGTATTACACGAACATCGCGTGGTTAAAGTACCGTTCTCCCATCTTTCCCCTTTGTTGACACCTGCACTCACAGAGTAGGACCCAATAAAGTGACCAGGATACGCAAGAAAAACGTAAAATACAAAAGTTTACGTACGTTTTCAGTAAATCTCGATATTCAAACTCTGTACTTCTTTATCAATTGGCCTATCATTATAATTACAGGAAAATACTCTTTTTAGCCAAACATTATATTGTTAAATGTCCTTTTGTATGTAGTTTCTGCAATTATGATGGTTGCCGCAAGTAGGCAAGCAGGCCAAGAAAAAGAATATATCTGCCATGGCTGCAAGCTAAGTGAGCTTGCCTCGGCATGATTAAAAAATACAACCAACCAATCCCAAACACCTCTTAAGGGACAGATTTACGAATATGGTATGTGTACCAAACACCCGCCATGGATGCAATCATACATTTAGTGTGATTGTCCAGTCAAGATACGCTCATATATAAACTACATTCAGTAAACACAATTCATGTCTTCTTAGTCACCCACGCCATTTAACGTAACTTTTAAATTTTTTCCTTTAGCTTATACCTGAGAAGCACCCCTGTGGTTGCGATAACTCCATCTCTAGGCTGCAAAAACAAAGGACCGTGTATTTATTTATTTTATTTTTAACTAAACATTCGACCTGTAATTCCATGAATCTCATACCATCTATCACTTAAACACTACTGTGTAGTTTTGAGTTCATCTTTTTTTGCCTAATACTGCCTCTAGACTAACGTCCTTTTAAACCACTTTTAGCTACTAACGAATGAATTACCTAACCTGCCTATCATGCATCGGATAACATCAGAATCATATATTCATCTATAAGCACACTTATACAGCAAAAAATTGATTTTCCGCCATGGGTCCCTTTATATGTGGTATTCATTAAACTCCCTAATAAACTACATTCTGCTACTTTTTTCCATCTCCATGTTTTTGACAGAGTTTTAATTTAACCGCATCCGTCTTTATTTGCAAAATCATATAAAAACTACAATTTAAATCGGTTGGACTTGGAAATCTTAAATGCTACACTTACCATTGTACGTATGTGTCATTTCAGCATGAGTTAATTGCAATTATCACAGGTTTTTCGAGGGTTTCGTATTTTAGCTACAATTTTATGTTTTACCCGAAACAACTTTTAACTATAAGTACCTTTTTAGAAGTCGGTAAAACTTTGCCTACAGGAGCGGGATTCTCTAAAAAGCCAAGTTCGTAGGTGGCCAACTTGTGATACGACCCCAACATTAAGACTGGTCAGTTTGGATTATTTCATCCAATCAAAAGTGTACAAAGTATTTCCTAGTTTTTTATCAGATCTTATATTCAGTTTTGACGACCCATACCTTCTAAGTGAGTTGATTTGGCTGTGTTTGTATTTAATTGGTCTTTTTCATTAAAGAATTAGATTAATTATAAAAACCTATCCATCCAAAAATGATATCACTAAAAGTCTTTCTAATAGGATTCAAAAACTACTATAGTACTATCATTATAAGTGCAGTGATCATTTTTATGAGTTTTAAGTACATCTATAATAAACTTATGTGTTGTACTGCACATACCAGAGACGGCGGCGTAGAGGAGCCGTATCCATGAGTATCAAACCACTAATACAACGTGTAGCAGCTTCTCACCAACCTTAAGTATGTACTGCAAAATCAATAGATAAGAAATTACAGGGGCATTTGAGACGTTCCATTATTAATCGAAACTTCATATAAAGTTTGAGTTAACCTGTTCAGGTGTAAGGTCCAAACTTTGTTTAATATATACAAACATAACTTTTCGATTACTAATGGAATCATCCAAGTCTTACGATTCCAGATATTTACTTGTTTTTCAAAGTTTTTGAGCAAAAGTAAAGGATACAATTGGAACATAAAATTATTCAAAATGATTTAACCATACTGCAACTCTACCATACTTTCGCTAGGATAAGACAGGGTCAGTGAGAGATCAAACTATAACCTCCTAACATTAGCGGGAGTAAGTTTTCATCAGTAAAAGTAATCATTTTTGGCACCCTATAAATTATCAAAACTTGAATCTTATATTTACCAAGAAATAATAAAAAATTGGATGCTTGATGACTACTATTACAGGAAAGAAAAAAAAAAGGTTATACGATCACATTCGACTAACCTTTGTAGGTCTTGTGGTATAGGTTAACTTCTCCTTAGCTTTTTTCCTCTTTCAGATGAGCAAATCCATAGCTTGAGTCCTTGACGGCGCCTGACTTGTTCACTCTGTATTTTTTAGCATCAGGCCAACACACAGTACCACGTGCAACTCCAAATATCTCCCCAAGAGCCTTCAATGTGACCTACATGAAGATGATAAGTTGTAGTTTAATATATATACACATCTTATATATGTGATGGTAGGCTGCCCATTTGTTTCCCAGAAACCCATAATGACTCATTAGCCAATCCGTTGTAGCAGGCCGTTTTCCCACTACTACTCACAACTAAACCATACCTTCATCAATTCTTGATCATGGAAATGAGCCTTGCCTGACTTCAAGCATCCACCTGCATTTAGCCACGAACAACTTCCACCAAGAAGAACCGGAGATTTTCTGTGAATCCAAGCAAAATTGAGAACCCAATATAACAAATGTAAATTTATGCATAAAGATGCGAAAACAAACCTCCAGCCCATAATTTTCAGTAACTTGGTCTGATACTTGTTGCCAAGAACCTATAAATGTATATGACATTCAAAAAAGGTAGCTTTACTAAATAGAAGTTAACAACAAAAAAAACTTTTAAACGCAAACGGGATTATACCTTTACAGCCACTTCCAAGGACCTGCAGTAAAGCTCGTTCCCCGAATCGTGAAACAAAGATGATCATGTTTTAGCCTTGATATCATAGAAACTTGTTGTCGTGTAAGTAGAAAAAACCTCATAAGCTGAAAAAAGCAAGGTATTCAACTTTCCTGAAAATCTTAAAGATTTAAAACTTTTTCCAAATACCCTAACACTAAACTAAATCATATCAATTGAGCATACCCAAATGAACATAATAAATTAAACCCTACGCACCCATTATAAATCCAAGCCCCAACACCCACCTTAAGAGCTTATTTTATGAAATAAGCAGTTTTCTCCTCCAAGACCAAATTACTTATGTGTTATAGCATCCTAATAAAACCTTAATCCGTGCTTTTCCTTATAACATAACCAACATGATCACAAAATACACTATAATAAACAACTAATTTCAAGAACCAAAATATAACAAACTAACATTTATGGTTATATCTAACAAAAAATCTTACCTTTAATTAAACACGGATCGAGCATAAACAAAAACAATCCTCCAGGACAAAAAAGCCCAAAATAGGGACCCATCTTCCAAATAGCTGCAAACAGCATCAGCAACCCAACCTTCAAAACAAATAAAAAAAAAGAACCCCAAATTAACGAAACCCTAATGTGAACGAAAAATAAAAATAAAAGAAATATCTAAATTAAACCATGAATTAGGCAAAACTAAACCATCTTGGAATTGGTGGTTCTTCATCCTTGACTTGTCCACTTTATTTTTTTGGCATCTTGGAATGTAAATAATTCAATCTTCGTTTGGTGTTGTTCCTGAATAGATCTGCTAGTGTGTGTGTGTGCGCTTTGACAAAGAAAGGCAGAAGATTCTAGATATGTTTGAGAGAGTGTGTTTCAGGCTAAACTAATGGTGTGGGGATAGCAAGGTTGAAGGAGGCAAATCACTATTACTAACACTGTGCAACTCCTCTAAAATCCCTGTAGCTCCATCAAAAAAGTGGGGTGGGAGCAATTTTGGGTAGTAACGCCCGCTAATGTGTTTGTACCACAAAGTGTGGTAGTAGCAAAATGGGGGAGCATTGTAGCAACAAAGCCCTCTGCTTAGTATGGAGATATAATGTTTAGTCCCTCCACTATTCCATTTAGCCAAAAGTGTAAGGCACATTTTGTATTTTTCTTTAGGAAATTGATTTGCACACTTTTAAAAATGATTGAGACACTCTATTTGTGCATTAAATACTTGTATATTATTAATATTGTGCTTTAACTGTTTATACATTTGAGTATCCCAATAACATTTTAGAGTGTGCAAATCACCTCCCTTTTAGGGAATTGATTTGCACAGTGTCTCATTCTTTTAGCACAGTGTCCCACTTTACTCATTGCTCAACTTTACATCAGTTTTACATTCGTTCTTTTTTCCTTGCACACTTTAGAATATAAAATCTCTCAGTTGTCTTCTCTTCTTTTCATTTACAAATACGCTAATTATTATAAAACAGATACTCCGACACCCAAAAATAAAAATTATACCACTATTATCTTATGACTACTGCTACAAAAAGAGTTGATTTCATACATGGTGGGGAAGATGATGCATGTTGTCCTACACATTTTTTGTAAGTAAATTAGCTATCTCACAATATTTATAATACATTAACCCCTCATAATATCTTAAGCAGGAATTGAACTCAAGCCTTTTGGTAATATCTCACACATGATGGGACCTTTAGTATTAGGAACCACTAAGGATGGCAACGGTGCGGGCAATGTTTGGGATCGTATTTCTCATCCCCATCCCCATTTCCCACTCTCCATCCTCATCCCCAACGGGGATCGGGGATCCCCGTGGGTTTTTGAGGATTTATCCTTATCAAGAAAAGGTAAAAAATACACAAACTCATAAAAATATAAAGAATTTGACCCATAAAGTGTTTCGAGAAACGTACATCACTCATAGTTAAATTAGTTACAATGTTAATCAAACTTTAAATCATCGTAGATATTGAGACAACACATATAGTATAAGAATAACGTGCATTGTATGTAAGTATTCGAACAAAACATTGGTTAAGTAATATATAATAATTAGTGTTGAATTGTTTATGTTTTTTAAGCTATTTGATCATTTAAATTACATTACATGTCAATGCTCATAAAAATATATATACAAATATAATTATTGTATGGTTGTACATATAATTTTCATATGTTTATACATTAAGAAGATCGGGGTTAGGTTCGGGTTTGGGGATTGATGTTATCCCGTCCCCGCCCCATGCCCAGTTACATAATTCGAGGATTCCCTGTCTCATCCCCATCCCTGGTCAAATCGGTGTTCTTTAGTCAAATTGAGTTTGAGGATCTAGTCCCCGTTGAATACAGGTGTTTTTTTACCATTCCTATGAACCACGTGTTGGTAAAGAAACACTACCGATATAAGCAGCAACAAAAACAAGATTTTAGATACAATTTAAGATGATATGTTCCAGATACAAACGTAATAGATTTGTTTGTAAAGACTATCATCATTTTATTGAATCAAAGTTTGTGTTTAACTCGCCAATATTCTACCAATTTTCTTGAAATGATACAATATAAGATGATATTGGCAGTATTTTATTTTTGGTGTCGATTCTCTTTATAAGTGGTTAGATGACAATTTTCTTTAATGTTTGAGCGCTAGGTATCGAGAAGAGCAAAAGCTCTGCATTTAGGTCCCACAAATGTCACGTCACTTTAACACAAACATTTCAAAAAAGAGTAAACTACATCGTTCGTCCTTGTGGTTTGCGTTGACCGACGAGTTTCGTCCTTTGACCGAGAATTTTGCACCGTCCGTCCTTAAATGCGAAACGTTATCTACCGTTGATCCTTCCTTTTAATGGACTTCATTAACTATCATTAAGTCGCTGCACTTGATACTTACATGAGGGTATAATGGTAAATTTGCTATATATATTTTTTTTCTTTCCCTTTTAAACACAAAGAAATAACAAATATCTAATGTGGGTCCCACCACAATCATCTTCTACTTCTTTAATATATCATCTTCTTCCATCATCCTCACTTCTCTCTTATCACATTCAATAAACACTCATATCCTCAAATCCAAAGAAATTATAACAATAACAACAAAGACAATCACATAAACATCATTTCATCAAAACCTTCTTTAACAACCACCATCACCTTAAACCCACGAAACAACCAACCACCTGGAAACCTTTGCCGGCCACCACTCCTGACCGTCACCACCACAATCTTTCCTTAATATAAATTATGAACCCACAAACCAATTCTGTAATCAAAATCCTCTACAAATGACAATTCACTAAACTAAAAAATAACTTTTAAAGAAAATCCTATAAAAATAGATCTGATGTAATTTGGTATTTGATTCAGATTGATCTGCATGGTTAGCAACATCTGTGAGGGTGGCGTGGTAGTGGTAGAGTGGTCAGCGGTGTCATGGTGGTCCCAATAATTCGGTTCATTTTCATAGAGATGGTCAGTTGCGTCTCACTAGTGGGCTAGACAAAAAGTTACGTTTTTTATTTATTTATTTATTTATTTTTCTTCTTCAAATTGATGGAAAAGAAACACAAAAATCCAAACTTTGTCCACTTAGAAAAGCGTCCAGATGGGTCTTAACTTATTGTATCGGGTAGGAGAAAGTTCTTCTACAGTTTTGACTTGGTCAAAGCAAAGATGGATAAAATCAGTCTACTAATTGGAGTAAAAAATGTTTGACTGTTATTGTTGTAGTTTTGATGGGTTTTATGAATTTCTGGTAAATGAAAAAGAAGTGTGAATTGCTTATGTTATTTTTGGATGATAATAGTAACTTGATGATAATATATGTATAAAGGAAAAAATAAATATAAGAAAATTTATGGTAGATTACGGCATATGATTGATAAGTTGAAAAAAGAAAGATAAATAATTATTTGCAGCTATTTGTTTGGTGATGGTGATATGGATAGAACTTATTAAGTTGGGTTGAATTTTGTTTTGATTTTGAAGAAGGTTGAGGATAGAGATGAGTAAGGAAAATAAAGTACAAAGGGAAAAAATAGAGGTATTGTTGGTGAAGGTAAGTGGAGAAGATGAAGTAGAGAGAGAAGTGGTAAAAAGACAAAAATACCCTTACATGTGTAGACTTAACGATTGTTAGTGTGTCCCGTTAAAGCGAAGGACTAACGATATATAACGTTTCGCATTTAAGGACGGACGGTGAATTTTTTTCGGTTAAAGGACGAAACTCGTCGGTCAACGCATACCACAAGGACGAAAGATGTAGTTTACTCTTTCAAAAGATAGCCCCTATATCATAACACAAAACATCTTCTTCAAGTGGGACCTACGCACCCTCAATTTTGTTTTCTTTTCCATTTTTCAAACACACTAAATTCATTTCATTCAATTAAAATTTCAATACGATACGGGAAAAAATTAAAGAATAGATCAAGAATTGTTACTAAACAAACTACACCAATGAACAGTGGCGGAGCTTGACCGTCATGATTGGGGGGCCAAAAATTTCCGAGAATAAAATTTAACACTTATTAAAAGACTATCAATAGTTACTAAACAAAGTATCAATTGACAACTATTTTCTTAAACTCTTGAAAGCTTTATATATTCATGCCTAGTCAAATTACTATAAACGAAACTAATTTCTACCATAGAAAAGAATAATAGCAAACAAAATAAGAGACTAAGTAAAAAAAACTGCTACTTTGCACGCTTCTTTTTGTTTTAAACTTTGACTTTTTCTCATTAGCCATGTATTTGTTCCAAGTTTTTAGGAGCACACAATGTAAAATATTTTCATAGATCACTGTATCCATATAAATCGCTAACCGTGAGCAAAAAATTGGGGGGGGGGGAGCACCCTTTCTAGCCCCTTATATCCTTTGCCCTTGCCAATGATGCCAGATCATTAAACTTCACTTAATTCATCATCTATTTCACCCAAAACCAAACACGATCCATTTTACAAACAATCATATCACCAACTTCACTTCTCGACACGCACAAACATTTAACAAATTTTGGTGGGAACCTATTTCGTTTCACGAAAAACCCAAAAAAGCCCATAAACAGTTTTGATGAACACAAACCAAACATAGAAAATCTTGATTCTGAAGGTATTGCTATCATCCTACTTCAAGAAAATATTTATTCCAAAATTTTTAACTACAAATCAAAACATTTATAAATGGTCACCTGCAAAAAAGTTGTTTGTATTATTCACTTCTTCTTGCCAGCGAAGGAGTATGTGGCACGGGTGGCGAGGAGCCACGTATGAACTGATGAAACTATTAGACCTTGATAGATCTTCTTGAGCACTCTAGAATTGTTAGTTATGTCACTGCAATCAATAACACACTAATAGACAATCTCTGTAACTTGTATTTTTAAAGCGGAAACAAAACACAAGCTTGATACTAAGAACTCTTGATCCTCTATGGATCTTTTAATAATAATAAGAGTGTTTTCTAAAAAACCGTTATTCAATACATAATCATGTGTTCCTTTTATACACAAGGAACCCTAAACCGTTTCTCAAGAAACGTATATTCTTAAACTTCTAAAAGATATGCATTATCACTTCCTAAATAAACTCATGCATATCCAAACTATAATACATAAAATACGGAAATACTATATCCGCAGAAACTAATAATGTTGAAACTAGTCTTCAGCAGATACACTGCTTCAGCAGGAACCAACTCTTCAGCAGTATCCTTCAGCAGAATTCCTACTTAACAGAATTCCCAACAATCCTCCCCTAATCTTGAATTTGACCTGGTTAAGTTCAAGATTCTTGATAGATCTTCAAAATAACATACCAAGAGGATTGTAATAAGATAGCACCACTAAAGAATCATCTTCAGCAGAATCTCTATGATCATCAAATACTTGAAAGCTCCATTCTTTGCAGCAATAAATGACTAAATGTACATCAAAACAAATTAGTTTCATACTATTCTCATCACTTCCAGGTGTGTTAACTCCTGTGAGAGGTGAATCATTGAAAATAATGGATTTGATGTCTCTTTACCAATAGCCATCACTACTGGAGTAGCCAAGTGTTCTAAGGTACACTGATAACCACATGATTTTTAGCAAATCATCAGCTATAAACGGATTTGAGATGTCTTTACCTGTAGCCGTTTGCTCAGGACTAGCCAATTATTTTGACGAAAATCATCTTGGTTAACTGATTACCAAATATGGTTTTCCACTGCCTTTACCACAAGCCATATACATGTGGGCTAGCCAATTATTCAGAATCCATAAAGGAAAAATCCATGGTCAATTGACAACCATTTCAACTACTCAACAATAAAGCATGGGTGAGTTGAAAACCCCATGGTTTTGAGCAAACCATTACAGCTATCAACAGATTTGATGTGTCTATACCAAAGCTGTACCCTTTGGACTAGCCAACTTTATGATGGAATAGTCAACATCAGGTAAGTTGATAACCAAACCTGCATACAATACTATACAACAACAAGTTATTTATTTGTTTTTATTATTTTTTTTAAATAAGAAATAAAAACAAATATACAACATAATATCCCTAATCAGATGCTGCTCTGGAAGTCTTAATCCTTTGTTTGAAAACCTTCACCAAAGATTCAGCAAACAACCTTGTATTCCCTGCTGGATCAGGAGGAATCTCCAACTTTTGTTGTAGCATTTTCTCCATCAGGGACACTTTCAGAGGATATCTTTTGGTAAGATCCATAATAAGCCTTAGACCAGTTGTAGTTTCCAACACATGAACATAAGGCATAGGATAGAACTTCCAACTCTGAACTTTCCATCTCTGATTGTTCTTCCATATGTCATAGCTTGCACCAGTGGGAGTAGAAGAATCAAACAACACTTGAAGATCACCCAACAAATACAATCCAGACCCTTTAGGAGTATGAGTTGCATAATACTTAAGGACTAACTCTTATAGAGTGACCAAATCCTGATGATCCACAAGATGTAGAATCTGTTGAAGAAATGTAAAGGATATGAAAGTTTTATCCAATCTGTAAATGGTATTAACTTGACCATTTTTACTTAACTCCCAATGAACCAAAACATCTCTTGTTCCCACAGGCCAATCATCAGGGGATCCTTCCCTTATAAATGAAGCATCAAAAGCATTCACATTGATTAAACTTTGTTTTGAATGTGAAGATCTGACTTTAGCCATTCTCTTGCCTCTTCTTCCAGGAACATAAATAGCATCATGAACTTCTGCTTCAGCAGATTCAACTTCTGCAGCATGAGTTTCCACTGATGGAGTATCCAAGTTTTCATCAGTAGAATCTTGAGAAGATTCAAGTGCAGCAGAGGCATATTGTTCATCCATAGCCTTCCTTATTTGTTTGTTTCTAGCAGCTTGAATTTCAACTTCTCTTACCTTCAGCTCATGAAATCTTGCAAGCTCAGCTTTTTGTTCAGCTTCTTGTTCCTCAGCTAACCTCCTAGCAGTCTCTTCACCCAATCTTTCCTGCTCCAATTGTCTCCTAGTTCTCTTTCTAGTTGGAGGATCTGATGTCATCACTTTTGCTTTACCTTTATCCACATAAGAGGAAGCAGCAACATGTGGTGCATCAGCAGAAGTATCAGGTAAAGATACCTTTTCAGCAGCAATAGGAATATGCACAGATGGAACAGCATCAGCATTGAGGAAAGGAATATTCTTGGAAGCACCCATTCCAGCTTTGTCATTCCTAGCCTTGATTTTGTTATAAATCTCAACCAGTTTGTCAAATGGAAGTCCCCACACTTTTGTTTTAGACCAAGCAGTATTAAATAATGAGCTGCTTTGACTTTTTACATATGTTCTCATATAATCCCTCTGTTGTGCTTGAGTCATAGGTTTATCTCTTTTAGCTTTAGCTTTTAACTCATATGCTACCTTCTTCCTCATCTTTAGCACTTTCACAATTTCAGAAGCATAGTCTTTCTCCTCTACCCTTTTACCAATAATATCTGCAGCTACATCAGGATTATCAAGCATTTGTTTTCCAATCTGCTGCCAATCTGACTCATCAAATTCTAGAACAGTTGCATCCAATTCCCTTTGTCTTTCAATAGGTAATGTAGAAACATATCTTTGAGTGATTGTATCCAATTCTGCATCAAACTTGGCTTGTTCTTCCCCAGCTAGATTAGCACTCTTCTTATAATCTTCCCATTATTGGAATAGTTTTTCTTGTCCAGCTCTGTCTTCAGCTGTAACAAGCTCATCCAAATCATCATGAGGAACATTATCTGCAGCAATATCAGCATGAGAAACATTCACATCTGCCATAGGTTCATCATGTACATCTTGAACCTCTCTATCAGGAGAAACTTGTTGATTCTCAGATGAATGATGAACAGGAGAATTCAAATATTCTTTCCCTGCTACAAAGTATGCTTCTCCTGATGTATTTCCTTTATCAGCAGATTTGTCAGCAGCAACCCCACTTAGTGATTGTTTCTCCTGAAGTATATCTACAGCTTCAGTCATGAGCACATCATCATCACCACCAGACACTTTTGAAGTTTCAGCAGCTTTCCTTGCCAAATATTGTCTTGTACTTCTTCTTCTGTGGACTAGTATCTTTGGTTTAGATTGAGATGCTTCAGCAACTTTAGGAGGAACAACATGAGACTGTCTAGCAACTTCAGCTAGAATCTCAAGAGAATCCAAATTTGCCTCCTTTGCAACTTCAATAGAATCCAATCCATCCTTACTTTGCTTCTGCTGACTCAGCTGTGCCTCCAAATCTTGAACCTTGCTTTTCAAACTTTTAATTTCATTACCAAGATTAGTCTTGGTATCAGCAAGTTCCTTTTGGAGATCTTCAGTCATTTTCATATACCTGTTAAGGGAATCATATACAAAAGTGAGAGTAATAGGGTCCTCTGCTCTACCAGCTGATTGCTCAGTGGTAAGATGAGCTTCATTGAACCCTGAAGGAGAAACAGACTCATTTACAACATTAGGAAAGCCTTCATTACTTAGCTCTCTCATAGGACTAGGTGTATGCATTCTAGTGATCTCAGGTTCATGAGGCTGAAAGTTATCTTCAAACTCATGAATTTGCTCAGCTGGAGCATCCTGAGCTGGTGAAATGGTAGGACTAGGTGACATATGTACAGGGGTAGGTGGTGGTAAGTCAGTAGAATCAGGTAATGGTTCAACAGTTGTAGCTGGCTCTTCCTCCATTACCACTGAAGGATTACCATCAGCAGCAACACCAGAAGATGATGGATTACTATCATCAGCAGCATTAGGAGCAGGCACATTACCAGCATCATCACCCTCAACTACATTGCCATGTGGCAACATAGCTTCTAACATAGGGTGATGTTCCCCAGTATAATTAGTTTTCATGGAGGCAAATAACTTAGAACCAAGACTTCTAATAGGCACATGGGTTCTATCTTCAGTGGTTATGTCTAAAATTATTTGTAAGAACCTAGGATACATTAAGAACTTATGCTGTTGTTTATCAATGTTTTCTAGCATATTATCAAAGATAAACTTAGAAAAATTATAAGTTTGACCCTTAGAAAGACAAACAATATCACAACCCAATTGCAGAGAGAATTGGTTCCAGCCACCACACTTGTTACTTATACATTGAAGCAGCAGATGTACCAAATACCTCCACTTAGGACAAAATTGATTCTTGTGCCACTTGGATGTATCAGTACTTTGATATCCAGCTTCTCTTAGCCCAGCAAAAATCTCTGCAGTGTTTGAATGATACACACCATTCTCATCATCCAACTGAAGCTTTGTCCTAATCAATCCTTCTGTCACCATATACTCTACACCATCAATATCAGCAACAATCTCGGTGTTAGATCTCTTAGCAGCAGATGCCCAAAATTGTTTCACCAACGATGCACACACCAAATTGGGACTATGAGTCAAAGCATAATGAATCTTTGACCTTTGTAGAAATTCCACCATTAAATCGAATTCTTCATGTCCCTTTGCCTTTTTCAGAATAGCATATTTGTTATAGTCGCCCCTCAATTCGAGTTGTGCCATTTGAATGAACTTGTGTGAAACGGTTATGAATTACACAGAGAATAATGGGTTTAAATGGAGTGATAAGTGACTAATTTAGTTTAGGAAGAGATATGCAAAGTGAGTTAAATTTGGAAGTTCCCCAATCGTGGTCAAAATTATCGGAACGAATTATTGACCTAGTCTGACATGTAGTTCAAAACTTCCAATTTGAAAATTTACCCTTCAGCAGAATTGAAAGTCAAATCTGCTGAAGAATGGTCAAACTCAGCAGAAACCAACCAAAAGTAAAAATATCTTCGGTCAATATCTTGGTTTTACTGTGCCACCCAACTCGCATTAATTATCGTAACCCCTAAACTTGGCTTATTTAATCACCCCCAAATCACATCTCAGTCACCAATTCACCCCAAATCATCTTTCAAACCCTAATTTCTCAATTAATCCCAATTCTACACCAAAATCATGTCATCACACTCAGAAACCTCAGATCACAATTCCTCTTCTTCATCTTCAGAAGAAGATTTACCACCTTATCCATGGGATCTTGATGGTTCCGACTATGAAAGAGAACTGAAGAAACGATGGGATGCACAAGAAAGACAATGGAATGCTCATAGGAAGGGTGAACCAAGCCATGTAGCCATTCCTGCTGAGAGAGAGCTTGTCTCTCCCTTCATCTATACCTCTGATGAAGAATCTTCAGAGGAAGAAAATGAAGATCCAACCTTTCTTCCTCCTTCCACACCAGAGAGATCCCAACCAAGATCAAGTAAGAGGGATCCATCTCTTCCAACATCACAAAATTTGGTGTTGGATCTTCCTGCTCCAGGACTTGGTCTTCCTCATCAAGAACATATTGGACAGAGCAAGAAGGCTGAGATCATACGTAAGGGAAAGGAGAAGCTGAAGTAGATGATTGAGGAATGTTGCCATGGAACAAAGTTCTTGAGTATTTTCTTGACTTTGGTTCTTGAGCATCTTCACAGTATTCCTTCTCTTCTTTTTCCATTTTGATCTTCAGCTTCATCATTGTACTTGTCATAGCCTCAAGTATTTTGTAATAAGTGATAGAAGCTAGTAGTACTTAATTAGCCAAATGTTTAGGAATGGTCATTGTAATTCAGTTGTAACTTTGAATGTAAGCTGTAACTTGTTTCTTTGAATGAATGAAAAGATCTTCTTAATTTATCAACTGTGTAAGATCTTCAGCATAATTAACTCATCAGTAGAAACCATGTTCAGCACTTTTGACCTCATTCCTTTGACTTCAGCTCTTGGTGACTTTAACATATAACTTACAATCTCAGAACATCTGCAAAAGAGACATAAAACATGCAAACACACCAAACAACTTGCAAAACTATTAGTGGGTTAGTGTTAAAACTCAGAAATTATACAACTTATACAAATCTACAAAGTTTACCCAGCAAAATAGGAGTTGTTTCATCTTTAGTTTTTAGAAAGAATACCCAGCAAAACCTGCTAAAATCATCTGTGATAACCAGGCAGAAGTACTTGTGATCAATACTTCTGATAGGAGTTGGACCAAAGAGATCCATGTGCAGCAACTGAAGTGGTTCTGAAATGGTGCTCACAGCTTTGACTGCTTTGTAAGAGGCTCTGTGTTGCTTTCCCTTGTTGCAAGCAATACAATTGTGTTCATTGGTGAAGAGTTTAGAAGGAAGGCCTTGAACAAGACCAAGTTTAGACAACTTGTTGATAGTCTTGTAATTCACATGAGCCATTCTTCTATGCCATTTGGTAGATTCATCCAGGGAAGCTTTGGCCACCAAACATGTTAGATCACCTTCTGGCTTGACATCATTCAGATTAAAGGTGTACAAGTTGAAGGTTCTAGGAACTCTCAGCAAAACAGTTGTGTCTTCTGGAAGTTTGAAGTCCTTGGAAAGTACAAGACACTCATCTTCAGAGAAGAAAACCTTATTCTTAGTGTCACAGATTTGTGATACAGAGAATAGATTAAAATGCTCCAGTTCCTTCACATAATAAACATTTTCAAAATCCAACAAGGGTGTCTTAATAGTTCCTTTCCCTGTAATTTTGCCATCTCCTCCACCAAAAGTTACAGTGCCTCCTCCTTCTATGGGTACAAAGTCATGCATCTTGTCCTTGTTCCCTGACATACTTCTAGAACAACCACTATCAACAATACCTACTTCAGTACTTATCAAAGGATGTTCCTACAATAACAACAAAAAGTATACAATATTAGTACACATTGGAGACTCAAGTCATTGCTGACTTGAGCCTGCCTTGTGGATCATTAGTAATAGGCCATGTAGATGTTTTAGATCCACCATTGTTCTTGGGCCTGTATTGCATATTGGGTCCCTTCTTTGTCCAAGAACAACCTGCTGAGGGCTTCACAGCAGTATTCCAATACCCACCACCATAATACATTGAGTCAAAGTGATTAGGCCAATAACCATTAGAAAAGAAAGAACTAGTGGGTCGAACATATGGTCTAGTACTGGTTCTTCTCCATGAAGAATGAGAGTCAGCAGAATTGGGTTTCTGCTGATGTGGAACAAAAGAGGGTATGTCACTAACATTCTTCCACATTTGCCTAGGTTTCCTATGACTAACACATTCACCCATTCTTTGCTCATGAAATGTACAATCCTTAATCAAGTGATATTTACTTCCACACACAAAACACTTCTTCTTTTTAGAAGATTTATTCAAATCAAAAGAAGTTCCATAACATGAAAAAGTATTCAAATCACCATGATAAACAAAATTGTTTTTAACATAACCAAAAGTATTATTATGCAAAGAATTTAAAAATAAGTCTTCAGTAGAAACTGTCTTGTTATCAGCAGCAACTCTAGAAGTCTTGTGGGGATTCTTGGGTGATGTCTTTGGTGTGGTCTTGGGAGTGGTCTTGGGCAGGTCAGACTTCTCACTTGAATCACAGCTAGCAAATGAGGTAGACCCTTCATCAGAAGACTTGTCACTGTCACAACAAGAGACAGAGTCAGTAGATTTCATAATGGGGTCTGGCAAGTCAGTTGACTTTTTGCCATAGAGATGGTGTGATCCATCAAAGTCACTAGGTATGGATAGGTCAATAGGCATATGTTCCCCTTTTATAGGTCCAGGGACAGCATGTAAGTTACCTTCTTTGACAAAGTTAGCTAACCCTGCTGGTGTTGATTTACCTAGGTCATTCTTAGCTTCTAAACCAACATATTTTTGAAATCCCAAACCTATTTTAGAGTTCACAGCCTGACTACCATAAAGTTCTCGAGCTAGATTATCACCTGATATTAACCATTGTTTATTTCTAGCTATTTCTTTGTCTAACTTAGCTTGTAATTCTTGTTTTTCTAATTCAAGATCAGACTTCTCTTTTTCAGTACGTCTTAAGTCTATCTTAGCCACTTCTAAATCACTTTTTAGAACTCTTATTTTTTCATCATACTTAACTTGATTCTTTTGAAACCAGACTTTTTGTTTTTCTACAGTTTTTAAAGCCATTTTATAAGACTCTACTTCAACATAACACTCATTGTACTTTGGTTTCAATTCATCAAATTCTTGTTTAAGCTCATTGTATCTTACACTACATCCAAACACACAGTTGTGTACCTAAGAGATTCCCATCAAGGAGACTTGCTCCTTCTTGTCCTCTGAAGGTGAGTATGCCAGCAGATTCACTTGTGAAGAAGTAGAAGCTTCCTCTCCAGCAGGTTCATGTTCAGCCCAATCAATTTGGTGATCCAGAGTCACCATAGCCTTTGAAGGTGCAGCCTTAGTATTCCCTGCTTCCACTGGATAAGAGCCATATCTAACTTCATCTCCAGGCTTTCTCTCCTTGCATTCTCTTGAAAAATGTCCCACTTGACCACAAGTGTAGCATTTAACCTTCCTTCTATCAAACCTTGCTGCCTCTCTTCCATTAAAACCAAACTTCCTTCCAGACTTGGCTTCAAACCTCTTAATGTTCATGGAGATCATTGCAAGCTGCCATTTCAAGTGCATCTCCTCCATCTCCAATGGATCCACCTGTTCAAAATCCTCATAATCAAGAAACTACTGATGTTCATATTCAGCCACAAATGAATGAACAATATCATCCAACACACTACTGGATTTTGATTTAGGAGCAGATTGAGTATGGGTTTGTGAAGATGCTTCAGATGAATAAGAGCTTGAGGCTTGTTGCACAGGTTTTGTAGAGGCACCAACAAATGCAGAATGAGTGGATGGACGAATGGGACTTCTAACATCAGGCTCAAGTGATTTAAGCCTATTGTAGAGGTCATCAAAGGACATCATGTCCAACCCACCTTTGGTCTTGAGAGCAATACAAACTTGTAACCAAGATGGCGGCAGAGATCTCAGAAATTTAGCATTGCAGTCCTCATTATCGGGTCTAGCCTTCAACTGATTAAGTTGACTTAAGATTCGATGAAACCTATCATAACCCTTATGAATTCCCTCTTTTTCAGATATCTGAAATTCTTGGAACTTTTGCTTCAGCATAGACTTCTGCAACCTTCTTGATTCATCATTCCCACCAAATCTTGCTTTTATAGCCATCCAAATGTCCTTGGCATCCTCCATAAAATGGAAGTCACCCATATGGTCATCGGGTATAGCTTGGAGCAGAATTGTTCTTACTTTACTCTCCCTTTGCACAGCCAGAATCTCTTCAGCAGTTCTGGGACCTACAATTGTAACAACCCCATCAGCATCTGTAACATGCTTCTTCAGACTATTCCCTTTTTTGACAACCTCCCACAGATTCCAGTCTATGTTTGTGATCCAGTTCTGCATCTTCATGGACCACAGATGATATTCTTCAGCATTCTTCAAGTATGGAAACTTAGCATTACTGTTGGAAAGGTTGAGGTGTTGAAGAGAAGTGGTGTTAAGGTTTTGGGTTGTATCAACCTCATCATCAGACCCAGGCATGTTTGTTGATTTGTTTGGATTCTTGAGGTGTAAGATTTGTGTTTCTTAGTATGACAGAGACTCTCTCAAGGCTCTGATACCACTTGATGAAACTATTAGACCTTGATAGATCTTCTTGAGCACTCTAGAATCGTTAGTTATGTCACTGTAATCAATAACACACTAATAGACAATCTCTGTAACTTGTATTTTTAAAGCGGAAACAAAACACAAGCTTGATACTAAGAACTCTTGATCCTCTATGGATCTTTTAATAATAATAAGAGTGTTTTCTAAAAAACCGTTATTCAATACATAATCATGTGTTCCTTTTATACACAAGGAACCCTAAACCGTTTCTCAAGAAACGTATATTCTTAAACTTCTAAAAGATATGCATTATCACTTCCTAAATAAACTCATGCATATCCAAACTATAATACATAAAATACGGAAATACTATATCCGCAGAAACTAATAATGCTGAAACTAGTCTTCAGCAGATACACTGCTTCAGCAGGAACCAACTCTTCAGCAGTATCCTTCAGCAGAAACAACAGCAGAATTCCTACTTAACAGAATTCCCAACATGAACGGCGAGCCCCTCCTCGTTATCATAATGTTTGCTCTTAGCATTAAATTTTTGCACTAATTTAGTGTCAAAAGTACAAAAAGTCTTCTCCTACATTATGACTATCTTTAACACTAATTTAAGAACGGACCCTTTTTCCATTTGAGGTTATGTTTGGCATGAGGCTTATAGAATCTTATAGGGACTTGATCTTTAAAATAAGCTAGTTTATAAAATAAGTTTTGTTTGTCACACATGCTTATGGAATCTTTTATGAGCCATAAGCCATTATAAGCCCAAGCCAGTTAAAACATACTTATGGGGGCTTATAGTTAGTCAAATTACTTTCAAAATATAGTGAAGTATCACACAAAAGCTAGAAATGTACATGAATTTAATTTGATGTATCTTTATGCGATTTACATTAATAAGCTTCAGCTCCAACTAATTTGTCAAACAACTTTGTAAAAATATAAACTCCAGCTTCGAACTTATAATATAAGCTCCAGCCGAGCCCTAACTCCAACCCATTTCTCCAAACATACCTTAATTGTTTTAAGTTTTAACTATTCAAGTCCTTAGGGCATGTTTAGTACAATGGAAATGAAACATGAGAAAAGGAAAGAGAATAGCTTGCACTGTTTTGTGTACCTAGAGAATGGAAACATTTGATACTGATTCTATTCCTAACCTTTAATTTTGATTTTTCAAAAAAAAAAGGAGAAAAATTTATTCCATTCCAAACCCTCAATTTCGATTTTTCATAACAAGGAGTCATTCTATGTCCTTATTCTAACATGAATAAGAAATCCTCCCCAAAAAGGGGTATATATACCTCGAGCACGTGCAATGCACATTTAACACAAACAATCCTCTAAACTTCACATATGCAAATCTCAAACAGTATCACCAGCCTCAAGTTGTAATTAATCCCAACAATGGTTATTCATCTCTTTGATTTTGTTTATCCATTTATTTACCAAAATCAAAAATAGTTAGCAAACCCTTGTAAATTTGGCCAACAGTCATAATCTGTTACTACGGCCATGATTTGTTCATGAACCCTTTGATTACAATTTAAAACTAGGTTTTCTTATCGAACTTAAATGATTTATTCAAATCTTTTGTTTACTGGATAATATACATAAGATTATAATGCATTCAAATCTACTACAACATTTGTTTGTGATACTGGAGGTTTTTTTTATTAAGCACATTTTTTTTGTTGATTATGGGGATGTAATCCTGCAGTTCCATATTTCGATGCAGAATTGAAATCTAGAATTGTCATCAAAACTTCAATTCTAATACTTTTTTAGTTATAAAATAAACTTGTAGCAATGGGTTAAACATGTGTGTACTTAAAAGATTTTTATAAATCTCATTTTTAATGTCATGTTCACTTGGTTAGTACGTGTTGTTTTTACACAACAGTTTAAAGCTTTGATGTAATTGGTTCAATTGTGATATCCGTTACAGAATAAAAAAACATATCAAAACAAACAAATTGACATAATAAAACTTGTATAAGTGTCAATATTTAGAAAAGATATCATGTAATTAGTTACGTTTATGCAGTGATTTCATTTTATGTTCTCACCAAACGTTGGAATCGTTCTTAAAACCATTTCACTGCTTAATTCGGTAACATTGTATTAAATGGTCTTTGACCTAGCGCTATGTATGTGAGTGAAGTGACCTACTATCAAACAAAGTGTAAGTTTCAAATATCCTCTTCTGCTCTTCGTCTTCTATACGATAGTGTAAGACATTGGTTGGTATGCATGTGTAAGATAATGTAAGACATTACTGTTGGTAATTTTAGTGTTATCAACTTATTTTATGTAGTTGTGTTTTACATGAGACCAATGGCCTTTTTCAAGGGGCAGGGCCCCTTGCTGGCGTGAACACTCGTTATAGTTAGCTTGATACCATCGGGACAAAGATGCGGGGGTCAAGGGGCAGAGCCCCTTACTGGCGTCCCGCTCCCAGGTGAGCGGGCGGGAGTCGAAGGGGGACGCCCCTCGCGGGGTTTGGGGCAGTGCCCCTGATGAGTGCTTATTCACTTATCCTTTTTAGGCCTTAATTCAGACCAATAATACCAAATACTAACCAAAAATGCCAAGAGAATGCATGTTTTTGTATTTGTATATGTGCAGGAACGGATATGAGAAAAATGAACGAAAACAAAGCAAAACCGACAAAAACGAGCACGAGAATGGAAAAAGGTCAAAAGCCGGAGCCGGGGAAGCAAAATGATCAAAGGAAGCTTAAAATGTCATGAGAAGTCCTCAGAGATTCAGAAAGTTACAAAATTAGTCCCTGGTCAAAATTTGAGAATTGGCGAATTTAGTCCCTGCAGTTTCAGAGAATTACACAAATGGTCCCTTGGAATAATATTCAAAGACTGGTCAAAGTCAACCCTCAACTATATGAGAATGGCAAGAATTATCCTTGGGAAGTACTTTGGATAAAATACAGTTTTGGTCCCTAAGCTTTGAGTTTGTACAACATTGGTCCTTGATTGAAATAATACTACTCCTAATAAACCTTAAACCGGATCCACTTATTAAGTTAACCCAACACACCCCAAGCCCAGACTAAACACAAGCCCATCAATCCTACCCGGCCTGCTAATCTACCCGGTCAACCCTCCCATATTACCCCCAGTCAACGCACCCTTATAATAAATCCCAAAACCAATACTCCCGCCCCCTCTTTTCACTTTTTACCCAGAAATACCACTATTCACGAAGAACCCTAATTTCACCACGCCTAAATTACCCCGTGTTATTAATAATTACCAATCATTGGGTCTTCTAGAAGGGTCAGAAACGTCAGGGATGGCAAGGAATGACACGTGGGCCAATGAGCAATCACACGGAGGATACATCACATCAGGGCACGCAAATCAAGGGTCCTAAATGATTGGAACTATCTGGAATATGATCAAACGGCTTAGGAAGGACCAAACAAACACAAGATAGACACGGATTGATGAGCTGGATCCTTAGGACTCAAACCCTAGCAGCTCCCTACTCACCTATATATACCCCCTCCATTTCATTGTAATAGTGTGCCTCTTTTTAGTATTGTTATGCTGTCCTTTTAATTTTTGTATTTGAAATCCTTTTATTAATGAAAAGTTAAATTCAGTTTTATTATTTACTTGTCTTAATTCTAGTTTACTTTATTCACTGCTTATTGCTTAATTTCTGTTTTCAGCTTATTAATTCTCTTTCAATATTACTTTTTGAATTCAGTATTACCTTTTAGTTTATTTACTTATTGCTTAAAAAAAAAAAAAAAAAAAAAAAAAAGTAAAATCAGTAAAAAAATAAAAAATATCAAGTATTTAATTCCTTAAGCTTCAATAAGCTTTTTAGTTGTTATACAGTTTCATATAAGCTCCTTATAGCTTTTGTGAAGCTCACTTTGGCACCAAATACTCATTTCTCTCATAAGTTCAAATAGTCAACTCTGGTCAACATAGCTTATTGGTGATAAGCTAAGCTTATTTTGGAGATTAAGGCAGCCAATAAGGAGCTTTTTGGCCTGTCTAAAGACAGGCTGTGTGGGAGTCCCCCTCTGTTTGGCTGAGGGGGTTTGTAAGCTCTTATTTTCATTTTCGTCTTACTTTTGCATCTGTAGTATAAACAGTAGTATAGATATGTGCTTATCTGCTTCTTATTAATTGATATTACTTGTTTAGTTCTGATAATAGTTGAGTTATAGTAGTTTGTTTAATCTGTTTAGCTGATTAGATTGTGGTTTGATATTAACTGTTTCATTCATATCTCTGTCAACATAAGTGGTCTGAGTTTCTGAGTATTGTGCTTCTGTTGTGATTTGGATCTAAGTTTTTGGTGTTTATCTTAGATATTGGATCATACTAGTTACCTAGGATTGTGGATTGGTTTGCTTTAGTACGGATCTGTGGTAATACTTGGTTTAGACAGTCCACTCAGGGGTGTTTGGAACAGTGTAATTTGCTGGTTTAGTCATTGTTTCAAAGGATACAAATGGTTTAGGTAATTCACTTAGGTTACACTAAAGCTTTATTCATCATAAAACCTAATAGTCATTTGATAAAAAGTTCTAAACACCTTTCCATTTAATCATCACAGTTAGTAGTGTTAAGCTTAGGTCACATAATCAGTTAGGTAGTTGCACAGTTGTAAGTTATAGCTTATTTCAATCTTATATAAGTTTAATATATCATTCTTAGTTTTATTTTAGTCATAAAAATCCATTTTAGTCAAAGTTTAATTGCTCATAAAAAGTCAAATAGTTCTTGGTTGCCTGTTTTTGGTCAGAATTTTATAAGCTTGCATAGTTCTCATTTTTGATTCAAAATATATTTGGAAAGCTGTTTTGTGAAATTTGTCAGGGTGTTTTCAAGTTTCAAAAAGAGTTTTGTAATTTGGAATTGGTTAGCTTACTGAAAGTTTGAGTTGAAATTGATTGTCCGAACTAAAAGTACCCTGCACACTCAGCTTTTGACCTAGTTCCTAGGTAGATTTGAGGTAGTTAATTGGATCTCAAGTCATTTCTCTGGGTTGATTTGTGTTCTCTGGTAGTTAGTAAAAAAATTTCACCCATAAGTTTCAGCTTAATTGCTTTTTGGCTCAGCTTATTGTACTCATCAAAGTAGGTGGTTGACACAAAAATCTGTTTTTCAAGTTAAGGCTGCTATTGCTTCTCAGTGATATTTTTCTGTGTTTGATTGTTCATTTAAGCTTAGTATAACTGCTAGTACCTGTTTAAGTTGAGATTTGGTTTTTGACTTAACTGCTTTGCTTATTGCCCTTTCTCATAATAGCTTATTTGATCAACTTGCACCTCAATTTGTGCTTCTGAGTGACTTCTGGTCCTAAATCTGTTCCAACAAGTTTTTTTTAGTCTAAAAATCATTTGGGTCAAGTTTTGGTCAACTGGGTCAACTTTTGCTTATCAATAAGCACTTTCCAATAAGCAGTTTGTGGCTAATCAGCACTTCCAGTGCTTATTTTGCAATTTTTCTATTTTTCCTAGCTTTCAAACATTATTTTAGAATTTCCCTGAAATTTTCATATTTTTCTGAGCTTATTTGCTATTTTTCCTATTTAATTTTCATTTTTAATCATTTTTTAATTACTAAAAAATACAAAAAAATCAGAAAAGCCCCAGAAAAATCCAAAAAAATATTAGAAAATTATTTTTAGTTATTTTAGAATTTTAGAAATTTATTTTGCATTTTTCTCAATTTATTTACATTTTCTTTTAATTTTTAAATAGTTAAATTAGTTTTTAATTCATAAAAAATAAACAAAAAGTCAAAAAAATATTTTTCTTTTTCTCAAAATTTTCTTTTATCATTTTTAATTTTTGAAAATTATTTCCAAGTCCGTAGGAGTAGCGTAGCTTAAAAGTCGCGTTTTATTTCGTACGGTTACGTTTATTTTGCATTTTAGCTTACGTTTTTCGTTTCTACGTTACGTTTCTAGTTGCCTTACTTGATTTACGTGTTTAGTTGATTATTTGTGCTTCATTTACTATTTCATTAGTGTAATCTCATTCACATCACTTTTTACCACTTTTCACGACACGTTTTCCGAATCGGAAATTCGGAATCCATTCACCCTTCACACGGAATACGACCTCGGGTTATCCGTATTTCTTTGCGGATCTCTTGAGCTTATATCTATACTATACTATTGATATTGTGTTTTTCACGAATCAATTTTTGGCGCCGCTGCCGGGGAAGGTTGAAGTGAATTTTTGAATATTCGTTTTTGAAAAATTGTGTTTTGATAAACCTTCCTCTATTTTGTATATATTATATAAATATCAAAAAATCAAAAACACTTTTTCTAAAGTGTTTTCACAAAAATACCAAAAAAATAATAAAGTTACAGCCTCGACTCGATCGAAAGAAAGGGCGTTGTAAACCAAATAAGTCTCCCAATATAACTACGCGTGAAATTAGTTGCTAATCGGATTACTTTAATTCTACAACCGAATAAGCGGAAAATACGGATAGCTTTGACATTAAATTGCAAGCTGAAGAGAGATCCAATCTTCTCTCCCGTTCCGTCGCGAGTAGATTAAGGGAAACGGTTTACGATTAACGTAACGTTTGAAAAAGAAAAACAAAAGTTTAAGTTTTTGAATTTTGCTTTATAAAAACAAAAAAAAATACAAAAAGATTTTCCTTTTCAAATTTGATTTTCCTTTTATTTTTCAAAATTTGAGTTTTTGTGGTGTATGAACACCCGTTCATCTTCTAAACGTCTTATTTCTCCGTTATCGAACCCCGAGAGTTTGATACGTCACACACACACAAAGTTCGTTTCCCTAACATCACGGAAATGGAACAAAACAACCACAACAATCAACACCCTCGGGTGGGTGTTATTCAAAACGCACCAGCTCCCGATCTCCGAACGATGGAGGAGCTGTGTCAACCGACAATGCACGGTAGAGGCGGTCCGATTGCCCCTCTCAATATTGAGGCCACTGATTTTGGACTTAAGCACCATATGATTCATGAAGTCCAGAATTCGTTCCAATTTCACGGATTACCGGGTGATGATGCTAACAAGCATCTCGACAAATTTTTAACCGTCACCCAAAGTATGAAACAACATGGGGTCTCCGATGACGCCCTTCGTCTTTCTCTCTTCCCCTATTCTCTTACACATCATGCCACAGCTTGGTTTGATCGTCTTTCCAAGAACTCGATTCATACCTTCGAAGAAATGGTATCGAAGTTCTTGGCGAAATATTTTCCACCATCGATGGTGACGAAACTTCGAAACGATATTAGCAATTTCCGTCAGCTTCCCGACGAATCTTTATTCGAAGCTTGGGAACGTTATAAGCTTGCTATTGATCGGTGTCCAAACCATAACATGCTTCTTGTTACGATAATTGATACGTTTTACATTGGTTTGACTTTGCGACATCGGGACACGATCAATGCAGCTGCGGGTGGAACTTTTATGAAACGACGTCCTGAAGATTGCTACGAACTTATTGAGAATATGACGGCTCATTACAATTACTGGGATTCCTCTGCCGAGAGGAATGAGTCAAGAACAACCGTTGCTCAAAATTCTTCTACGTCTAATTCTGAAATAGCCGCAATTACTAAGAAACTCGATGATTTGTCGACTGCTGTTTTACGAATGCACCAAACGTCTCAGAATCAAAATCAAGTCAAAAACCATCAAGTTAACATGATCAACAATGTTTGTGAGACTTGTGGTGGTCCTCATTCGTATTTTGAGTGCCCAGCCACCGGTGGCTACACTCACGAGAATGTGTATGCTACTTCGGGAACCTACAACATGGGCGGTAACGGATACCAACCACCGGGTGACCGAAATCTTCTTAGCTACCGTTCGAACCATTATGTTGGACCACCCGGTTTCAATCAACCGAATCAAGTCAATCCAGTTAATCAAGTCAATCAAGGTAATCAAAATGTGCAAAACCGAAATCATCAATTCAATCACAATGCTAATCAAAATCGGATGAACAATGGTTTTCAGAATCAAAATCATGGTTTTCAAAATCAAAATCGGGGAAATTATAACCAAGGCCCGAATCAAGGGAATTTTCATGGAAATTTTCAAAATGCTAATCATGGGAATTATAATCAGAATTTTCAGAATCAAGGTTTCAATAACAACAATCGTGGTCAAAATTTTCAAAATCCAGTTGTGAATCAGTCTTCTTCGGATGAATTACTTAAGCAGTTTATGAAAAGTCAAGAGGAAATGAATAAAATGTTAATCAATCAAATGGCCGAATTGAAGAAGTCTTTAAATGATCGACCCTCGGGCTCGGGAACTCTTCCAAGCAACACGATCGCTAACCCGAGGGGCGATGCTAATGCGATCACGACTAGGAGTGGTATTGTAATCGATGGACCAACGGCTCCGACTACCACTTCTTCTTCTTCGTCTCCCAAGGTAGTCGTCCGTGAAACCGAGGCGACAACGGATACGGAAATTCCTAGTAATAATGGAAGGACCGAGAACATCCAACCTCCGGTGGTCCCAACGTCTAAAGGAAAAGATAAAGTTGTTAATGAAACTGAAAGTCCCGTGAAAGTTAATTTGCCTTATCCATCACGCTTAAACGAACAAACGCACCGTGAGAAAGATAAAATTCAGATGGAAAAGTTTTACCAAGTTTTTCAAGAACTACATTTTGACATAACTCTCGCGGATGCTATACTTTTGATGCCTAAATTTGCTTCAATGCTAAAAGGTCTTTTGAATAACAAAGAGAAATTGTTTGAAAAATCTCGAACCCAGATGAATGAGAATTGTTCGGCGGTTATCCTTAAAAAGCTCCCCGAAAAGCTTGAAGACCCCGGTCGATTTCTCATCCCGTGTAATTTTCCTGGGATGGTTCAATGCTTCGCCTTGGCCGATCTTGGTGCTAGCATTAACTTAATGCCGTTATCAATTTGGAAGAAGTTGTCTTTACCCAATTTGACTCCGACTTGCATGACCCTCGAGCTTGCCGACCGATCTACTTCCCGTCCAATGGGAATAGCCGAGGATGTCTTTGTTAATGTTGGGAAATTCCATTTCCCTGCCGATTTTGTCGTTGTTGATTTTGATGCTGATCCGCGGGTACCTCTCATTCTCGGAAGAAGTTTCCTAAGGACTGGCCGTGCTTTGATTGATGTTTTCGATGAAGAAATTACCCTACGCGTTGGTACCGAAGCCGTAACTTTTAACTTGGATCAAACCGCGAGGTACTCCTCCGAGTTTGACAAATATTCCATTAACCGAATCGATGTTATCGATGAAGTTACGGAGGAGTACGCTCAAGAGTTACTTGGTTTTACCGAACATGCTTCGAGTGGCAATCCCACTCATTCTTCTGAACCAATAATTTCCGATCCTTCCCCTTCCCTTACTCCGTTTGAGGGAAGTGATTTCATTTTGTAAGAGATCGAGGCCTTTCTTGCTAATGATTCGATTTCACCGGAAATTGATCATTCTGATTGTGACCCGGAGGGGGATGTTCTTTTGATTGAAACAATGCTAAACGAAGATCCCAACCCGTCCCTCCCTCCGCTTGACCTTAAAATGGCCGACGTTAAAGAAGTTAAGCCGTCTACTGAGAATCCTCCGGAGCCCGAGCTCAAGGATTTACCTCCTCATCTCGAATACGCATTTTTGGAAGGAACCGACAAACTTCCCGTCATAATTTCAAAGGAACTTAAAGATGAGGAGAAGAAACGTCTCATAGATGTGCTCAGGAAGCATAAGAGTGCCATCGCTTGGCAAATTTCTGATATTAAGGGTATCGACCCTCGTTTTTGCACGCATAAGATCTTACTTGAAGATAATTTCAAACCGTCCGTTCAGCAACAACGGCGGGTTAACCCGAAAATTCATGAGGTTATCAAAAAGGAAGTTATCAAACTCCTCGATGCCGGAATGATTTATCCAATCTCGGATAGCTCTTGGGTTAGCCCGGTCCACTGCGTACCGAAGAAAGGTGGAATGACCGTCGTTACAAATGAAGATAATGAATTGATTCCGACACGTCTTGTTACCGGATGGAGAGTTTGTATTGATTATCGTAAATTGAATGATGCGACTCGTAAGGACCATTTCCCACTTCCATTTATGGATCAAATGCTAGAACGCCTAGCGGGAAATGAGTTCTATTGTTTTCTTGATGGATTTTCCGGCTATTTTCAAATACCTATTGACCCTCCGGACCAGGAAAAGACTACCTTCACTTGCCCTTATGGAACGTTTGCCTATCGTCGTATGCCTTTTGGCTTATGCAATGCTCCAGGCACGTTCCAAAGGTGTATGATGTCGATATTCTCGGATATGATCGAGAAAACCATGGAAGTTTTCATGGATGATTTCTCAGTTTATGGAGATTCTTTCACTTCGTGCCTCTCCCATTTAGAAAATATGCTGAAACGGTGTGAAGACACCAACTTGGTTCTAAATTGGGAGAAGTGCCATTTCATGGTCAATGAGGGCATTGTCCTCGGCCACAAGATTTCGAAATCTGGGATTGAGGTCGATAGAGCTAAAGTCGACGTGATTGCGAAATTACCTCATCCCACGACCGTTAAAGGAATTAGAAGTTTTCTCGGTCATGCCGGCTTTTACCGACGTTTCATTCAAGACTTTTCTAAGATAGCCCGGCCTCTGACCCACTTACTTGAAAAAGATGCTCCGTTTATGTAACACCCCCAATTCATGGTTGCAGCGGAATTCAAACTGGGTGTTACTCGACAGCACAATAGTCATAATAATAGAAAACGAACTCCAATTGAGTCGTTTTAAAAGATTTATCATTCAAATTGTATAAATATCAGAGATTACAAAATGAGGTCCCAAATGGTTCCATGTTTACAATGTATAATAAATGAGTTTTTGAATGATAATAAAATTTATAGCCCTCTTGAGTATCCGTGCCCTTCCGTGCCATCCTTGATCGTCATGAACCTGAAATACATGCTTGAGAGGTCAACACAAAGATTGAGTGATATTCATAGAGTTTGTTTAATGTTTGAACACAATATGTTGGTAGTGTGAGCTATAGACTCACACCAATGTTTGGAAAACAAAGATGGGCCACGTTGTTATACGCCCGGAACAGTTATTATCAAATACTAAGCTTATGACACCAAAACGTTAACGGGTACCAATATCGATCGGCGGAGTTATCCCGGTAGGTACTTTGCCGTCATACCTAATGTCTCAAATATTAATGCATTTGTTTGAACTTAGTCAATACAAATGGGATTCGTCAATCCCAATAGGCCTATTCACAATATTCGCGCTCACTATTTCTAGTGATTAAATGGTTCATAATAAGGGATCTCGGTTTGGCAAGGATGGTACTTAGTGATAATATAACAATCAGGCAAGCATACAATTTTAAAAAATTGTGCTCGGTTAAAAATAACATGTATTCCCCCCAAGGGTTTGTAAAACAATTAAGTAATGGAAAATGGGGCTATGAACTCACCTTGAGTTGGATGATGTATAATGAGAATGATGGATATGCCGTAAGAACTTCTACGAGCAACCTAGAATAATTGTTGTAACTTAGGTTTGGAATAATGTCTAAGGAAACATAAACATGCCAATATATGTCTTGCATTTAGTCCATGATGTGGTATGATGTATATTGTAAGTCTTAGAAAGAAAAGATTCATAAAACATGTATGTTTTGTATATCGTTTACTACCGTTCGGGCCGACATAATTCAGAAGTCATGTTAGTAAGCGTTCGAGGAGCCAGGACACTTTAATTCGTAAATCCACAACTCAACTCGACGGCTTACATAATGAACTCCTCACATGAGGCTCCCTACTATTGTAGTAGTTGATGAAATATATAGATATAAGTTTTGATCCGAAAAGTTACATGTCCGATATTTGAATAAACTTAGGAAAGTTTATTAGTGCATGAAGATTGTTATTAGGGGTAGTTTCATAAGTCTTGTGTGACCATTTTCTCTTTGTAATATCTCATGGTTCCTTTTGAAGTAAAGTAGATCCAAATTGTTTGTTCAAGTTCTCGCCAATTCCTTGTTTCATGTTTTCGCCTAAGTAAGCTTGTATGGTCATTTCGTCATGGCCTTGCCATGACCTTTGGTCTTTGTTCCAAGGTCATGAGACACAACCTTGGCTCTAGCCATGGTTGTGGTCTTGATTATAGGTCATAAGACCTCTTGTTCCTTTTAAAGTATAACCATAATCTAGTGACTTTCGCCTAAAATGGGCTGTTTAGAATTTGAAGAATTTTATCACTCGGAAAGCGTTTTTAGGGCTCGAGCTTCTTTGTTCCCGAACGAAAACGTCGTTCCGGACAACTTTCGTGTTTTAACTTTTTGATGAATCGGACCAGAAGTGTGACTTTCAAAACCCAAATTTGATCAGAATGGTATTTGGAAGTTTGCCGCAAAGTTTTGGTAACTTCAAATGGGCGTAACTTTTGACTCGTATACTCGTTTTTGGTGGTTCAAGTTGCTACGGTTTCCTTGTTAAGTCCTCTACTGTAATATGTAATGATCAAATATCATATTTTTACCATTTTGATCAGGTCTTACCAAGAAAGTCACTAGTTTGCTTGTTATAGTAACTTGTCTTATCAATCAATAACAATAACTTGTTTTGCTCACTTTTATACATCATAGACATAACTACAAGACATAATATAGCAAGAATAATATGTAAATAACATGAACATGATTATTTAACAAGAAGCAAGCTAGGGTTTGGCTTACAACTTTTGGCTTTCAAAGATGAAAGGAAGTTAACATGTAAGGATAGGACTTTGATAGACTTGCTTCAACCCACTTCACTTCATGCAATCTTTCTACTCTTGTAATCTTGAAATAGAGATGATGAAAATTGAGGTGACTTGAGTGGATTCAAACTCAAGAGAAATCACCAAAGTTTCTAAGGATTTGAAGTAGTTTTGATGAATCAAAACTAAACTAGGGTTTATGTATGGATATTGCACTTGATTTCTTGGATGGAACTTGAAGTAAATGAGCTAAGGATGAGATGATGGTGTGTTTTTATGTGTGTGGGTCGTTGGAATGGCCAAGGAGGGGAAGAGAAGGCTTAAATAAGGTCTTGAGGAGGTTAGAACCTTGACTAGTCAACACTTGCTCACCAAGTTGAACACATGTTCACATCTTAAGGCTTAAAGCATGGGATTAAGCCACCTAGGGGCTGAATCCCCCCCCCCTAAGTCGGTTTGCCAAGCTTGGGGAGCAAGGGTGGACTTTTGATGATATTATCCAAGTTATTGAGTTAGTTTTGGCTCCGTAAAATGCTAACCGTAAATGGTTAAGCCACGAAACGTAAAACCGGGTATCGTAAAAACACGAAACTTGGAAGAATGGTTAAACATGTCAAAATACTCCATAATAAAATATAAAATGAGTGGTAGGTTCCATTGGGGTGGTAAAACCCTGCTAAAACTGGAAACACGGGTCTAAAACGCGTAATACGTAAAATATACGAATATTGCGTAAAATTGAGAAAAGTAAAATGTTACTTTTCTAATAGGATAAAAATGATTTAAAAAGACTTATAATGTCTAGACTGGGCTCAGTCTAGTGTCGGTTGGTATTAAATGTCTTTTAGACATCAAACCGTAAGCCTAAAAATCAAGGAATGATTTTTGGTCAATGGAGGAGGAAAAATATGTTGACTTTTTCTAATAAGTTGAAAACTCAAATAGTCTTAGAAACGCGGTGCAGGTATAGGCTAAGGTTACGGCTGAGTAAAAACGCTTAAAACTGAAAATTCCAGTTTTTCACGGCCGAGGTTTATTTTGGTCATGTTTTTCTCAGTCATGATTTATTCTCAAATAAATCATAAGTGTGTCAAACATTTTTCTGATACGGGGAAAATTAACGCGATCGAATTTCGTTGTGCGTAGAATTTCTGAATGACGTTTTACCCTAAAACGTGTAATCCCGTGTAATTCCTTAATAACTTTCACGAAAATGAGCTTATGAATGTCAAACTTTTAATTTGCCATGGAAATGATTTATCACTTGAGCCCAAGAAACAAAAATCAAGTTTCGGGAAAATTTTCGGGAAAAATGAATAGTAAAAGTGAATAGTGAAATTTTCCGGGAATAGTAATTAACCTGAAAAATGCGAATTGTTACAGTCTCTACCCCTTACGGGGAACTTCGTCCCGAAGTTCTTTGTGTGTTATATGTTGGAGTGGTGTCGATGAAAAGGTGTGGTTACTTATGAGGACTAAAGTCTGGGATTACCAGTGATGTAGTTTGATTTGTCGTTTCAGTGTATGGTATAGGATGAGGCTTACTTTTATGTAGGAAATGTATGGTAATAGTCGAATATCAAAGAAAATTAATATAGCAGTCGAATATTAATAGGAATTGATATAGTAGTTGCAATCATAGCCTAGTTGGTAATCTATTGTTGTACCTAGTGTTTATTGACTTCGTACTTATGTTATTTCGGATACAAATAAGCCCACTTATTTATAATTCTTTATTTATATAGAGAGGCATCACAAACAATGTAAATACAGAAATATAAACTTATGCTTCGGTGATTTACAATTTCATTATTTAAATGAAGAGGCATCCCAATCCATTCAAATAATTATAAATCATCCTACTTAAGAATTCCCAACACAACATTCATACTTTGCCGGTGAGTTACAAGGTAGTGTATTACGAGATGATTCTGGTGTTCCAAATGTACAAGATGAATATTCAATCTTGTAAAGCTGGTGAGGGTGCTTGTGGTGTAACTAAGGATGATTTGAGCTTTAAAAGTGCATCAAGATCTGTTAATGAGCTTGTGTTTGTAACGGTTGTGAAGATAATGATGTGATATGTTGATGAACAGAAGTGTGTAGTTTATGCTTAACATTAATACTCTTAGGTATAGATGTTGAGTTTGTTTTAAAAATCTTAAGAGATTTTAAAAGTTTATGATGGAATGGTATCCTTAGGACCTAAACAGGATAGTACTTCTACAGGATGAAGAGAATAATTGATAACTATCCCAAGATAGTAGTTCGGATTATCTCATAAATGAAAAATTTCAAGAATGAATTTAGATCATACAAATAAGGTGTTAAGATCTTGCTGAGTGGTAAGGCACTATCGTGTCTCTAGATTGTTTTAATGTATTCTGGTGGTTTATCGAGTTCAAGTAGGAAATCAACCTAAACATAACCCTAGTACAACTATTCTCAGTATTTGGAAATTTTAAGTCGAATATAGTTAGTCAGACTATATTCCACTGTCCCTAGGTTAAATATAGGTGACTAGTCTATATTTAGCCAAGGTTCGATAAAATTTTCAAATACCTAAATTAGGTATACTTTTGATATGTCCGTTGTTTTCGGGAAACTGTCCGCTAGACAAGGCGATGTTAAACAATTCAGTTGCAAGTCCCGCCCATATAAGACTTGTAACCTATGTTTTCATATTCTATTGCATAGAAGATAGTAAGGGTAGGTACGTATGGAAAGGAAGTTTTAAGTAGTTCTAAAATAGAACATACTTGGCCAGGATCACGGACTTTTAACAATGAAGGTTTCAGAAGAAAACTTTGATAAATGTAAAGCTGAACTTCAGCTTTTGTAGGTGATGGATTTGTTTGTCCTTTAGAAATCTCATATTTCTTGTTTTGAAATCGATAGATTGTGACGGGTTTTTGATATCATAAGAAATGATATTGATGATGTGATGGAATAATTCTAGAGACCATTTGCACAAAACACAATGTCTCGGAAGTAGGTTAGACCATTGTGCAATTTACAATGTCTGGGAAGTAGGTTAGGCCATTGTGTGACTCAAAACATTTGAGAAATGATTAAGACCATTGTATCATACAATGTCTTGGAAAATGAATGAGACCATTGTATCTCACAATGTCTTGGAAAATGAATGAGGCCATTGTATCTCACAATGTCTTGAAAAGTGAATGAGACCATTGTATCTCACAATGTCTTGAAAAATGAATGAGACCATTGTATCTCACATGTCTTGGAAAATGAATGAGACCATTGTATCTCACAATGTCTTGGAAAATGAATGAGACCATTGTATCTCACAATGTCTTGGAAAATAGGAAAGACCATTGCAATCAGTTACAATGTCTTGGACATATAATGTTGGAGTAGGAACATGATTGGGAGAGTGTGGCTGTGCCGAAATGCCTTAGAATAGGCATACACAGATATGTTTAGTCCATTGTTTAGATAAATGATTGAAATATACTAATGCTTACGGGGAAATGCTCAATTATGTTTAGGGTACATATATCAATATGCAATTATGTTTGTGTAGCACAAAATGTCTACGGGGAAATGCTCAAGATGGGTATATATGAATATACTAATATGTTTGTGTATCATAACATGCTTACTAAGTCCATAATCGTCTGGAGGATGGAAGACACGGAGAGCGGAAGGCTATAAAATGTTTTTGCTTGTAATTGCGGTTATAGTTTAGGTCTCAATTAGACCCGTTTCTCTATAACCATGGCTCTGGTACCAATCTGTAACACCCCCAATTCATGGTTGCAGCGGAATTCAAACTGGGTGTTACTCGACAGCACAATAGTCATAATAATAGAAAACGAACTCCAATTGAGTCGTTTTAAAAGATTTATCATTCAAATTGTATAAATATCAGAGATTACAAAATGAGGTCCCAAATGGTTCCATGTTTACAATGTATAATAAATGAGTTTTTGAATGATAATAAAATTTATAGCCCTCTTGAGTATCCGTGCCCTTCCGTGCCATCCTTGATCGTCATGAACCTGAAATACATGCTTGAGAGGTCAACACAAAGATTGAGTGATATTCATAGAGTTTGTTTAATGTTTGAACACAATATGTTGGTAGTGTGAGCTATAGACTCACACCAATGTTTGGAAAACAAAGATGGGCCACGTTGTTATACGCCCGGAACAGTTATTATCAAATACTAAGCTTATGACACCAAAACGTTAACGGGTACCAATATCGATCGGCGGAGTTATCCCGGTAGGTACTTTGCCGTCATACCTAATGTCTCAAATATTAATGCATTTGTTTGAACTTAGTCAATACAAATGGGATTCGTCAATCCCAATAGGCCTATTCACAATATTCGCGCTCACTATTTCTAGTGATTAAATGGTTCATAATAAGGGATCTCGGTTTGGCAAGGATGGTACTTAGTGATAATATAACAATCAGGCAAGCATACAATTTTAAAAAATTGTGCTCGGTTAAAAATAGCATGTATTCCCCCCAAGGGTTTGTAAAACAATTAAGTAATGGAAAATGGGGCTATGAACTCACCTTGAGTTGGATGATGTATAATGAGAATGATGGATATGCCGTAAGAACTTCTACGAGCAACCTAGAATAATTGTTGTAACTTAGGTTTGGAATAATGTCTAAGGAAACATAAACATGCCAATATATGTCTTGCATTTAGTCCATGATGTGGTATGATGTATATTGTAAGTCTTAGAAAGAAAAGATTCATGAAACATGTATGTTTTGTATATCGTTTACTACCGTTCGGGCCGACATAATTCAGAAGTCATGTTAGTAAGGGTTCGAGGAGCCAGGACACTTTAATTCGTAAATCCACAACTCAACTCGACGGCTTACATAATGAACTCCTCACATGAGGCTCCCTACTATTGTAGTAGGTGATGAAATATATAGATATAAGTTTTGATCCGAAAAGTTACATGTCCGATATTTGAATAAACTTAGGAAAGTTTATTAGTGCATGAAGATTGTTATTAGGGGTAGTTTCATAAGTCTTGTGTGACCATTTTCTCTTTGTAATATCTCATGGTTCCTTTTGAAGTGAAGTAGATCCAAATTGTTTGTTCAAGTTCTCGCCAATTCCTTGTTTCATGTTTTCGCCTAAGTAAGCTTGTATGGTCATTTCGTCATAGCCTTGCCATGACCTTTGGTCTTTGTTCCAAGGTCATGAGACACAACCTTGGCTCTAGCCATGGTTGTGGTCTTGATTATAGGTCATAAGACCTCTTGTTCCTTTTAAAGTATAACCATAATCTAGTGACTTTCGCCTAAAAATGGGCTGTTTAGAATTTGAAGAATTTTATCACTCGGAAAGCGTTTTTAGGGCTCGAGCTTCATTATTCCTGAATGAAAACGTCGTTCCGGACAACTTTCGTGTTTTAACTTTTTGATGAATCGGACCAGAAGTGTGACTTTCAAAACCCAAATTTGATCAGAATGGTATTTGGCAGTTTGCTGCAAAGTTTTGGTAACTTCAAATGGGCGTAACTTTTGACTCGTATACTCGTTTTGGGTGGTTCAAGTTGCTACGGTTTCCTTGTTAAGTCCTCTACTGTAATATGTAATGATCAAATATCATATTTTTACCATTTTGATCAGGTCTTACCAAGAAAGTCACTAGTTTGCTTGTTATAGTAACTTGTCTTATCAATCAATAACAATAACTTGTTTTGCTCACTTTTATACATCATGGACATAACTACAAGACATAATATAGCAAGAATAATATGTAAATAACATGAACATGATTATTTAACAAGAAGCAAGCTAGGGTTTGGCTTACAACTTTTGGCTTTCAAAGATGAAAGGAAGTTAATATGTAAGGATAGGACTTTGATAGACTTGCTTCAACCCACTTCACTTCATGCAATCTTTCTACTCTTGTAATCTTGAAAGAGAGATGATGAAAATTGAGGTGACTTGAGTGGATTCAAACTCAAGAGAAATCACCAAAGTTTCTAAGGATTTGAAGTAGTTTTGATGAATCAAAACTAAACTAGGGTTTATGTATGGATATTGCACTTGATTTCTTGGATGGAACTTGAAGTAAATGAGCTAAGGATGAGATGATGGTGTGTTTTTATGTGTGTGGGTCGTTGGAATGGCCAAGGAGGGGAAGAGAAGGCTTAAATAAGGTCTTGAGGAGGTTAGAACCTTGACTAGTCAACACTTGCTCACCAAGTTGAACACATGTTCACATCTTAAGGCTTAAAGCATGGGATTAAGCCACCTAGGGGCTGAATCCCCCCCCTAAGTCGGTTTGCCAAGCTTGGGGAGCAAGGGTGGACTTTTGATGATATTATCCAAGTTATTGAGTTAGTTTTGGCTCCGTAAAATGCTAACCGTAAATGGTTAAGCCACGAAACGTAAAACCGGGTATCGTAAAAACACGAAACTTGGAAGAATGGTTAAACATGTCAAAATACTCCATAATAAAATATAAAATGAGTGGTAGGTTCCATTGGGGTGGTAAAACCCTGCTAAAACTGGAAACACGGGTCTAAAACGCGTAATACGTAAAATATACGAATATTGCGTAAAATTGAGAAAAGTAAAATGTTACTTTTCTAATAGGATAAAAATGATTTAAAAAGACTTATAATGTCTAGACTGGGCTCAGTCTAGTGTCGGTTGGTATTAAATGTCTTTTAGACATCAAACCGTAAGCCTAAAAATCAAGGAATGATTTTTGGTCAATGGAGGAGGAAAAATATGTTGACTTTTTCTAATAAGTTGAAAACTCAAATAGTCTTAGAAACGCGGTGCAGGTATAGGCTAAGGTTACGGCTGAGTAAAAACGCTTAAAACTGAAAATTCCAGTTTTTCACGGCCGAGGTTTATTTTGGTCATGTTTTTCTCAGTCATGATTTATTCTCAAATAAATCATGAGTGTGTCAAACATTTTTCTAATACGGGGAAAATTAATGCGATCGAATTTCGTTGTGCGTAGAATTTCTGAATGACGTTTTACCCTAAAACGTGTAATCCCGTGTAATTCCTTAATAACTTTCACGAAAATGAGCTTATGAATGTCAAACTTTTAATTTGCCATGGAAATGATTTATCACTTGAGCCCAAGAAACAAAAATCAAGTTTCGGGAAAATTTTCGGGAAAAATGAATAGTAAAAGTGAATAGTGAAAATTTCCGGGAATAGTAATTAACCTGAAAAATGCGAATTGTTACAGTTTATCTTCTCGAATGAATGCATCGAAGCATTTAATGTTCTTAAAAAGAAGTTAACGGAGGCTCCCGTCTTAATTGCCCCCGACTGGGACTTGCCCTTCGAGCTAATGTGCGATGCTAGCGATTATGCCATTGGTGCAGTCCTGGGGCAACGCAAGTCAAAACATTTTCAGCCGATACACTATGCTAGTAAAACAATGACCGACGCTCAATATCATTATACGACTACTGAGAAAGAAATGTTAACCGTCATTTACGCTTTTGAAAAGTTTCGACCTTATTTGCTTTTAAAGAAATGCATAGTGTATACGGATCATTCGGCTCTTAAGTACCTTATGGCAAAGCAAGATGCTAAGCCACGCTTGATGCGGTGGGTTCTCCTCCTTCAAGAATTCAAAGTTGAAATTCGAGATAAAAAGGGAGCTGAGAACCTTGCTGCTGATCACCTGTCACGTTTAGAGAATCCCCACCAAAGTGTTTTCGAGAAAAAGGAGATTAACGAAGCTTTTCCTCTCGAGACACTGGGGAGTTTATCACATTGTGATTCTAGTACCCCATGGTTCGCCGACTTTGCGAATTACCATGCGGGGAATTTTATCCGGAAAGGGATGTCGTTCCAGCAGAAGAAAAAATTCTTCAAAGATGTTAAACATTATTTCTGGGACGATCCCTACTTGTTTAAAATATGTGCGGATCAAGTGATCCGGCGGTGCGTTCACGGCAAAGAAGCCGCTGACATTCTTATGGCATGCCACAATGGACCCACGGGGGGACATCATGGTGCCAACTTCACTGCTAAGAAAGTTTTTGATTCCGGCTTCTACTGGCCGACGATTTACCGGGATGCTCATGAGTTGGTTAAATCATGTGATTCTTGCCAGCGTCAAGGAAAAATTACTCAGAAGGACGAGATGCCTCAAAATGCTATCCAAGTCTGTGAAATTTTTGACGTCTGGGGTATCGATTTCATGGGTCCATTCCCGTCTTCTCGTGGTAACAAATATATACTCGTGGCCGTCGAATACTTGTCTAAATGGGTCGAAGCGAAGGCGCTACCCACCAATGACGCCCGAGTTGTAGTGAAATTTCTTAAAAGTCTCTTCGCCCGATTTGGTGCACCTCGTGCTATTATAAGCGATCGTGGGACCCATTTCTGTAACGACCAATTCGCTAAAGTTATGCTCAAATATGGTGTCACACATCGTCTTTCTACGGCATATCATCCACAGACGAGTGGTCAAGTTGAGGTCTCCAATCGTGGCTTGAAACGTATTTTAGAAAGGACCGTAGGTGAACATCGTGCTTCATGGGCCGATAAGTTAGATGATGCACTTTGGGCCTTCCGTACAGCTTACAAAACACCCATCGGGTGCACTCCTTACAAGCTGGTTTACGGGAAGGCCTGCCATTTGCCCTTTGAACTTGAGCACAAGGCCTACTGGGCCTTGAAACATGCTAATTTTGACCTTCAAACCACGGGTGATCACCGAAAAGTTCAATTGAATGAATTAGTCGAGCTTCGTGATCAGGCCTATGAGAATTCTTTGATCTACAAAGAGAAGACAAAGAGGATTCATGATGCTAAAATTAAAGATCGCGTCTTCAATGTTGGTGACCGAGTCCTTCTTTTCAATTCTCGGTTAAAGATTTTCTCGGGCAAGTAGAAAACCCGTTGGTCTGGACCATTCACTATTACCCAAGTATTTCCTTATGGAACCGTTGAACTTGCTCAACCTAATGGTCCCAATTTTAAGGTGAATGGTCATCGTGTTAAACATTATTTTGGAGGGGACATACCACCTATGGTTGTCCCGGATCTCCAGACTTTCCCCAAGGACGATTAAATTCGGGGATCGAGTCAAGCTCATGTGACTCGGTGAACAAAAACAAGCGCTTCGTGGGAGGCACCCCATGCTTATCCATTTTCATTTTCTATATTTTCTATTTTCTAAATAACGTGACGTGAGGGGGGCGACCCTTTCCATACTCGTGTTTTCGTGGTTGTTGTTTATGAATGTTCAGGAATTTCCCCGAAGTTTGAAGACTCTCGTGCTCGTGTTTTGTCATTCTCTCCACTCGAGTCTCACCCTTCGCTGCTCTTTCGGAAATTCACCATATCCTAAATCTTATCAACTAACGTTTATCTCTTGGCATACTTAATAAACGGCCTTAGATTTTACGTAGGATTACCTTTACCCTTAAAACATTGAGGACAATGTTTCACTTTAGTCTGGGGGGGGTGAATCTTCGAGGCGAGAGTAGAAATAAATGTTCCAACTTGACCGGGCGTGTTGAGCCCTAGCTCGTCTCCCTTAACCAAAATAATCAAAAAATTATGGCTAAGCATCCGCGGATCTCATTATTTGGGATTTTAAATTTGCGGAGATCGAGGAATGATAGAGTTTATTTAGAAGTTTCGTGCTATACACGGATCGCATTACTGGGATTTAAAAAACCCACGAGGGGTACTTGTGGCCTCCTTGTTCCCACCAGCTTGCACACCAATATATATAAATAGATGTCTAGGATTAATTAAGGGTATACGGTTTGGGCAATACTTAGTTTTTTCTCGTTCCCAACAAAATCTCTGCATATGGGGGTTTGGTACACATTGAGGTACTGCCAGTGTTACGGTGAAATAGACTATTGCATCTTGCCGGTTCGCTGCCGATGTTGTGATCTTAGTAAAGGCCGTAGGACTCGGGGTTTGGCATATGACTATGAATATCAATAATAATAGTCCAAAGCCAAATAAAAAGGCAGAGGAATCCAAAGCTATAAAAAAGCAGCGGATAGAAATCCAAGGTCATAATAAAGCTCTTACATCTTGGCGGCTCATAAACCGTTGACTGTAAAAGAATAAAGGACTAAGGACCAAAGTATTATTAAAGTGCTTATGATTATGCAAAAATGCCAAGCTTCGACTCCGGGGGTTTCCCTAATAAAAAGCTTCCGTTTCGGGTATCAAACATGGTATGTCTCGGTCGTAAATAAAAAGGGAGCCCCCACAAATCGTGTTAAATCAGAGACCTTCATGTGGACCCGATTTCTGTATGCAGGGGTTTTCAAGGGAAAGTTTGGAAACTACTTAGCGTTCAAATTTTGTGCTCTTATCGGACTAACAAATATCGAAACGAGAAAATATGAAGCAATTCATTTCTCACAAATTAAAATCTTTAGATACAAAACTTAGGACCTGGGGACAAGAGGTAATACACAAGTAACTTTTGTGGGCAGTGTTAGCATCTAACTTCTGATAAACAATGATTTCGATTTTACGCTTAGTTTGGGAGCTTGTGAAAAATCAAGGATGACGATTTTTATCCGTACGGTCTCTTCTCTGTGAGAAGTGTTTCTACTCGTTGACCCTGAAAGTTATCAACAGATAAGAATTGATAATGAAAGTCAAAGCAAACCGTCACATATATAAAAATGAAAAAATACAAAAAGAGTAGTAGTAGTTGTTATTCATGAAAATTGGAAAATGAAGCGTTTTTGAGAATAAATGATTTTACTATCTCTTTTGAACATCATTGCTACTTTACAACGTCAGTAAAGAGAGGTTTTGAAATTATTTATCTCTTAAGCGTGAGGTGATGACATTGCGTGAGGGCACGGCAATACCTTAGTCTGGGGGATTTTGATGAGTGCTTATTCACTCATCCTTTTTAGGCCTTAATTCAGACCAATAATACCAAATACTAACCAAAAATGCCAAGAGAATGCATGTTTTTGTATTTGTGTATGTGCAGGAACGGATATGAGAAAAATGAACAAAAACAAAGCAAAACCGACAAAAACGAGCACGAGAATGGAAAAAGGTCAAAAGCCGGAGCCGGGGAAGCAAAATGATCAAAGGAAGCTTAAAATGTCATGAGAAGTCCTCAGAGATTCAGAAAGTTACAAAATTAGTCCCTGGTCAAAATTTGAGAATTGGCGAATTTAGTCCCTGCAGTTTCAGAGAATTACACAAATGGTCCCTTGGAATAATATTCAAAGACTGGTCAAAGTCAACCCTCAACTATGTGAGAATGGCAAGAATTATCCTTGGGAAGTACTTTGGATAAAATACAGTTTTGGTCCCTAAGCTTTGAGTTTGTACAACATTGGTCCTTAATTGAAATAATACTACTCCTAATAAACCTTAAACCGGATCCACTTATTAAGTTAACCCAACACACCCCAAGCCCAGACTAAACACAAGCCCATCAATCCTACCCGGCCTGCTAATCTACCCGGTCAACCCTCCCATATTACCCCCAGTCAACGCACCCTTATAATAAATCCCAAAACCAATACTCCCGCCCCCTCTTTTCACTTTTTACCCAGAAATAACACTATTCACGAAGAACCCTAATTTCACCACGCCTAAATTACCCCGTGTTATTAATAATTACCCAATCATTGGGTCTTCTAGAAGGGTCAGAAACGTCAGGGATGGCAGGGAATGACACGTGGGCCAATGAGCAATCACACGGAGGATACATCACATCAGGGCACGCAAATCAAGGGTCCTAAATGATTGGAACTATCAGGAATATGATCAAATGGCTCAGGAAGGACCAAACAAACACAAGATAGACACGGATTGATGAGCTGGATCCTTAGGACTCAAACCCTAGCAGCTCCCTGCTCACCTATATATACCCCCTCCATTTCATTGTAATAGTGTGCCTCTTTTTAGTATTGTTATGATGTCCTTTTAATTTTTGTATTTGAAATTCTTTTATTAATGAAAAGTTAAATTCAGTTTTATTATTTACTTGTCTTAATTCTAGTTTACTTTATTCACTGCTTATTGCTTAATTTCTGTTTTCAGCTTATTAATTCTCTTTCAATATTACTTTTTGAATTCAGTATTACCTTTTAGTTTATTTACTTATTGCTTAAAAAAAAAAAAATGTAAAATCAGAAAAAAAAAAAAATCAAGTATTTAATTCCTTAAGCTTCAATAAGCTTTTTAGTTGTTATACAGTTTCATATAAGCTCCTTATAGCTTTTGTGAAGCTCACTTTGGCACCAAATACTCATTTCTGTCATAAGTTCAAATAGTCAACTCTGGTCAACATAGCTTATTGGTGATAAGCTAAGCTTATTTTGGAGATTAAGGCAGCCAATAAGGAGCTTTTTGGCATGTCTAAAGACAGGCTGTGTGGGAGTCCCCCTCTGTTTGGCTGAGGGGGTTTGTAAGCTCTTATTTTCATTTTCGTCTTACTTTTGCATCTGTAGTATAAACAGTAGTATAGATATGTGCTTATCTGCTTCTTATTAATTGATATTACTTGTTTAGTTCTGATAATAGTTGAGTTATAGTAGTTTGTTTAATCTGTTTAGCTGATTAGATTGTGGTTTGATATTAACTGTTTCATTCATATCTCTGTCAACATAAGTGGTCTGAGTTTCTGAGTATTGTGCTTCTGTTGTGATTTGGATCTAAGTTTTTGGTGTTTATTTTAGATATTGGATCATACTAGTTACCTAGGATTGTGGATTGGTTTGCTTTAGTACGGATCTGTGGTAATACTTGGTTTAGACAGTCCACTCAGGGGTGTTTGGATCAGTGTAATTTGCTGGTTTAGTCATTGTTTCAAAGGATACAAATGGTTTAGGTAATTCACTTAGGTTACACTAAAGCTTTATTCATCATAAAACCTAATAGTCATTTGATAAAAAGTTCTAAACACCTTTCCATTTAATCATCACAGTTAGTAGTGTTAAGCTTAGGTCACATAATCAGTTAGGTAGTTGCATAGTTGTAAGTTATAGCTTATTTCAATCTTATATAAGTTTAATATATCATTCTCAGTTTTATTTTAGTCATAAAAATCCATTTTAGTCAAAGTTTAATTGCTCATAAAAAGTCAAATAGTTCTTGGTTGCCTGTTTTTTGTCAGAATTTTATAAGCTTGCATAGTTCTCATTTTTGATTCAAAATATATTTGGAAAGCTGTTTTGTGAAATTTGTCAGGGTGTTTTCAAGTTTCAAAAAGAGTTTTGTAATTTGGAATTGGTTAGCTTACTGAAAGTTTGAGTTGAAATTGATTGTCCGAACTAAAAGTACCCTGCACACTCAGCTTTTGACCTAGTTCCTAGGTAGATTTGAGGTAGTTAATTGGATCTCAAGTCATTTCTCTGGGTTGATTTGTGTTCTCTGGTAGTTAGTAAAAAAATTTCACCCATAAGTTTCAGCTTAATTGCTTTTTGGCTCAGCTTATTGTACTCATCAAAGTAGGTGGTTGACACAAAAATCTGTTTTTCAAGTTAAGGCTGCTATTGCTTCTCAGTGATATTTTTCTGTGTTTGATTGTTCATTTAAGCTTAGTATAACTGCTAGTACCTGTTTAAGTTGAGATTTGGTTTTTGACTTAACTGCTTTGCTTATTGCCCTTTCTCATAATAGCTTATTTGATCAACTTGCACCTCAATTTGTGCTTCTGAGTGACTTCTGGTCCTAAATCTGTTCCAACAAGTTTTTTTTAGTCTAAAAATCATTTGGGTCAAGTTTTGGTCAACTGGGTCAACTTTTGCTTATCAATAAGCACTTTCCAATAAGCAGTTTGTGGCTAATCAGCACTTCCAGTGCTTATTTTGCAATTTTTCTATTTTTCCTAGCTTTCAAACATTATTTTAGAATTTCCCTGAAATTTTCATATTTTTCTGAGCTAATTTGCTATTTTTCGTATTTAATTTTCATTTTTAATCATTTTTTAATTACTAAAAAATACAAAAAAATCAGAAAAGCCCCAGAAAAATCCAAAAAAATATTAAAAAATTATTTTTAGTTATTTTAGAATTTTAGAAATTTATTTTGCATTTTTCTCAATTTATTTACATTTTCTTTTAATTTTTAAATAGTTAAATTAGTTTTTAATTCATAAAAAATAAACAAAAAGTCAAAAAAATATTTTTCTTTTTCTCAAAATTTTCTTTTATCATTTTTAATTTTTGAAAATTATTTCCAAGTCCGTAGGAGTAGCGTAGCTTAAAAATCGCGTTTTATTTCGTACGGTTACGTTTATTTTGCATTTTAGCTTACGTTTTTCGTTTCTACGTTACGTTTCTAGTTGCCTTACTTGATTTACGTGTTTAGTTGATTATTTGTGCTTCATTTACTATTTCATTAGTGTAATCTCATTCACATCACTTTTTACCACTTTTCACGACACGTTTTCCGAATCAGAAATTCGGAATTCCATTCACCCTTCACACGGAATACGACCTCGGGTTATCCGTATTTCTTTGCGGATCTCTTGAGCTTATATCTATACTATACTATTGATATTGTGTTTTTCACGAATCAGCCCCAAAACCTAAATGATTTTTATGAATTGACATAAAAGGATTTACCAGTTTTCCCGCCCAAAACGCAACCGTCACATCGTTTGTCAACCAACACAATTGTTGGTAAATAACCAAAAATAACTGTTTCGGTTGGTGGTTTTTTAACCACATTCCTGGTCTCATTAGCAAAATATACCAACAATAATACTCTAACGTTTTTTGATTGATTTCTCGTGCCTTAGATTTCCATTGCACAATCTGTCTTATCCGATTAAGGATTTCGTGAACCCAAGGCATATAAGGTCAAAATACTTTAATCTGAAAGTGTTTACACGATTCAGATTGATATCCAGATTAATAGCCATTCACACATCATTAAATTTTCCTACAATTAGGTGGTATGCATGTGTGTATAATTTTCATATCTGAAACAAAGGAATAAAAAAAGATGAAATTACTTAAATGAACCGTTTGTGGGTCTATATTTTGAAAACGGACCGTGCATTTACATCTTACCAATATAGATCTTCATCACGTTTGGTTTGCGCGCTTCCATTAGATATTGAAAACCTGTCCCAAAAAAAAAAAAAACATAACATAACATAACCACACTTTAACGTCAAGCGCACTTGCACCTAAGCGCACCCCTAATAAGAAAATTAGGCACAATTTTATAAAAAGACAAACTCAAGCGCACTTTAAAAACTCATGCACTCTCCTAACATTCTTAACTACACAAAATTACAAACCTAGGCACACCTAGGCGCATATCATTCATGTGTGCTTGTTTCTTTTTAGTTTCCTAGTCAATGCTTGCAAAAGCTTTTAAAGTGAAGTCCGCAAAAAGTAAACACAAAGCCTATAAAAGCTTTTAAGAATTAGTAACTACACAAAAGTTATTACTCTTACATACTACACAAAGTTAATAATCTATCTAAAAGTGAATTAAAAAAAGTTAATGCCTCGGTGCATGAATTAAAGCCTACAAAAAAGTGAATAAAAAAAAATGAAGATTGCAAAAAATTGAAGACACTCACATGAATTTTTGGCGCATTCTTTAAATGGGTGCCTGGTGACATGTGTTTGTTTGTTTGTGAGTGGTTTAAATTAATGGTGTGCGTGCATAGAAAAGTAGGAACACGACTTGGTTCATTTTGATAAAACCTTGAAAAAAAGTCCATGTTGGTAAATGGGGTATTGAAAAAGTTTATTTTGATAATTTGTTTAAAAAATAAAGTCGTATAGCTATATAATATTCTTTTAATACCTATAACTTATATCATAAAGTGGGATAAGGATCCTCTCATGTTCATTTGAACATGAGAGGTAATGTTGTGTTTGTTATAAATGTACATTTGGTAGGGGTGAGATCAATAAAGAACATATTTTTTTTCTAAAAAACAAATTCGTGAATCGTATTCATTCATTTTTTAGAGTGTTGATTGGCACACTCTTATTTTTTTATCCGTACACTACAATGTACAATCGTCAAAAACATCATACGATAAATGTACACTGCTTAAAGCACAATTTAAAGTGTGCAAGTAAAAAATAAGAGTGTGCAAATCATTAGCCATTTTGTATTAAAAAAAAAACCTCACTTTTCCCATTTTTTAAAACGACATATCTTACAAGCGGTAAATCTTCAAGCAATAAAAAAATTCACCATCGCGACGAGAATATTTTTATGTTTCAGTAAATGTGCACTTTGATATACTTTCGACTATTTTTAGTGTTGAAATTTTTGCCTAGAAAAACTACACGTGATTTGTAAAGTTATTTGTTATTTTAAAAATCACGGTTGATTTAATAAATTACATATTTAAAATCACATGTAATTTTAGCCGGCTCGCAATGTCGAGTCGTAAACGCATGCTAGAAAAAAATCAAGTCACATGTGATTATTAAAGTAAAAAAATCACATGTGATTTTTTCTGGGCGGGAATTTTGAAAAAAAAAAGAAGTTCGTCGAAAGTATATAAAAGTGCATATCTATATAAAGATAATTTAATTTTCGTCGCGATGGTATAATTAATTCTGCATAACGATTAACAACTTGTGAGATATATATATATATATATATATATATATATATATATATATATATATATATATATATATATATATATATATATATATATATATATATATATATATATATATATATATATATATAAGGGTTAATGTGAGATCAAACTTAAAGTTGTAAAATAAGATCTAGTTTAAACAACCACTAAAACCATTTTATAAATAACCAAATTAGCAATAATACACAAAAAATAAAGTATTAATACGAATTAACATTTTATCAACTAATAACCAATTGATACATGCTTTTGGATTAGTGATACACAACTATAAATTTACATGTCGAATCAAAGTGTATTACCTTAACCTGATACATTACATGTCGAATCAAAGTGTATCACCTTTGTTTCGTCAATTTAAAAAAGAAAACCATCGGAACTTTAACAACTTTAGTTGTACTCAATAAAAAATTTAACTTTATTTTAGCGAGAGTGTCACTTGTCAGATTTTAGTTGGATCTTATTTTTACAACTTTAAGATTGATCTTATTTGATCTAGAATATATATATATATATATATATATATATATATATATATATATATATATATATATATATATATATATATATATATATATATATATATATATATGGGAATGTTAATGTGAGAACTTTCTTAAAGTTGTAAAAATGAGAACTATTCTAAAATACCATTAAAACATTGATACATAACCATTTTAGCAAAGATGCACCAAAATATTATATATTAATACAAGTTAACATTAAATCGACTAATAACCAACTCATACATGAGAAACGGATTACTGATACATAATTAAATACTTGATACATATACATTAAAATCTAAAAAAACAAATTTCTTATACATAAATTGATACACCTAATACACAACAACCACTAAAAACTTGATACACAATACTAAACCCCGATACACATTATATATTGAATCAAAGTGTATAACTTAGTTTACGTCAATTTTCATAAGAAAACCCATCAAATCTTTAACAATTTTAGTTGTAATTGATTATATTTTTATTTTCTTTTAAGTTGACTGTCATTTGTGAGATTTTGGTTGGTTTTTATTTTTACCACGTTAAGAAAGTTCTCATTTGATCTCAATTATATATATATATATATATATATATATACGCAGACACACGTGAGTTTTTTTATTTGATGAAAAAATGGATGTTCATGATTCACCCATTTACCTTCTAGAAAAAATGTGTTTCGTAATAAACTTTTCTCAATAAAGTGAACCAAATAACTAGGCTTAATGGCTTACCAAAATGGAAGCACAAGTCACGGCCTAAAACAAGCAACAAAGGCGATTGGCTCATCATTCGGTTTCCGTGCAAGCTATATATTATTTATTTGGTTTGTTAGTGTATGTGAAGTATTTAGTGGGATATATTTGTATAAAGTGAGTATTTAAAAAAAAATTGAGGGGAAGGTAACTAAAACGGGTGAAAGGTGAGAGGGAGCGAGGGAAAGTGAGAGGAGAGAGAAAGCTGATGTAGCGTTTATGTGGATGGTAAGGGAGTGGTGACCACTCCTCTTAGGCTAAAGGGAGGTGGTGACCGGCTCACCATCTACATCAGCGCAACATCAGCTTTCTCTCCTCTAACTTCCGCTCACTCCCTCTCACCTTTCACCTGTTTTGGTCATATTTCTCTCACCTTTCATTAAAATACCCACTTTATACAAATATATCCCACTAAATATCTCACACACGCTCATAAAACAAATAAAAAACATTTACTTTTTGAAAGTGGACCCCGTGTTTTTGCACCCCACTTTCGGTCACCAAACTTATGCAATTTGAGCGTGACATCTCACTTTCATTTTGGTGGTCACCATCCACTTGGCACTAACGGTGAGCTAGTCACCCACCACTCCGGATGACCTTATTATAATAAAGGAACACAAATACATCGTCTCAATTTGGCAAATTTACTCGATTTAGGCTAAATTACATACACGCTTACATTCATACTGAACATTGTGTTATATCTTTGAATATGAGGGCGACCATGGCTGAAACTTGTAGCACTTGTATCCCTAGAAAAGCAATTATGGCTTAATGCCATATTTGAAAATGAACTTGTTATGTCAAAATTAATATTTTGTTTTGCATTTGATTACCAATTAATGAACAATGTGTAAAACTTTCATTCTAAACAAAGAAAAAATGACATTATTCAAGTACTCTTGAGAAGAGGTCCAACCAATAAGAATAACTAGATAATATGTTAAAGGGTGGGACTAATGAGAAGTGGTGTGCACGCTATTTCATGTTAAGATAAAGGTGTGAAAGACATAGAGGTTGACCAATGTTTTGTTTAGGTGGTGTTTAGAATCACCTTAAAAAAAATCTTCGATAAGTGATATAGTAATTTTTTTAGGAACCACCTTATAAAATAACAAGGAACTACCTTGAAAAGCTTGGATCTAATAATAGCAAAGAAAAAAGTAGAAAAACGGAAGAAAAAAAGTTATGGCCGGAATCTGAGATATGTTACTATGCGGCGTGAGAAACGTGAAGTAGATGAAAGTTTAATCAAGTCTTTCATTGATTGTTGTGCAAACACGTTCTCAAATTAGTTGCTTTTATTATGGTTTTAGTAATTTTTTATTTTAAATATAGCAAAGAGGAGAATTTTGTTTTGGATATAACACTACCAGGATGGGCTAAAGTAAAATTCTTTCTCTTTATCAGGCTACATTCTCAATACTTATAAGACAATATCACAACAAAATTATTTTTCTCTTATTGAGATACACATCGTAAGAAAAAGTTTTCTATTTCAATCATCAAAAAACATTACACATAATATCGCATAACTTTTCTGTAGAGTTCGACAAGATCATACTTAACCCGACCCCCATTGACTTTCTTGACTTGTGGACCCTGTTGACTTTGTCGTACCGACTGAGAAAAGGAACCACCTTAGATTTTCTTCTAGGTATGCCACTCGAAAGACATTTTAAAAGCGCAATGCGTTAGAGCACAAAGTACGGTAACACAGAGACTGGTGTTATGCCGACGTGGCTCTCATGTTACCGACGTTATCACACCGAGGACACAAAGGTTAACAGCACTGTAATTTACGTTGTTGTGGGCCTTGTGGCAACGTGGGACAAAACGCAAAAAAAAACCTAAAAAATTTCATTTACTCCCCCAACGTGATTTGTATGTGTATGTGTTTTTTAAATGGGTTTTTGATTGGGTTTTTAAATGAGTGTGTGTGTGTGTGTATGTTTCAGTGTGTGTACAGAGTTTGTGTGGTGGTGAAGATGATATAAAATGGTTTTTTTTGCAGTTTTAGTCCTTATGGTTAATGGAATTTAGTCCATGTAGTTTTCTTTTGTTGTTGTTGTTGTTGTTGTTGTTGTTGTTGTTGTTGTTATTATTATTATTATTATGTTTTTTTTTTTCTTTTTATTAAAAGTAAATAACATTTTTATTTATTTATTTGTTTAAATAAAATAAAATTTATTTATTTTTATTTAATATTTAGTTTGTTTAAATAGATGGAAAAGAAAAAAAAATGGTCTAAAAAAGGTGGTGTTATGAGGTGTTATGATAAGGGTTATTTTTGGTGTTTTGTTGTTATAATGTTAAAGCTGATGTGATGCTGATATAACGGTGTATGGTACATTGGCCTATTTTACACTAGTTCAATAGATTGCATTGTCCTTTATACTACATTCTCCTTAAGAGCACAAGGTGACATAAGTCAAGCCAATCCACGATCTTAGTGTCATGTCATGGCACATCACTTTTCCCCCTTAACACAACCTCTTCACTCACACACCAAAAACACCATCCATCATAACTCAAGCCAAAACACTTCTTTTGGACATACAAATATAGAAATTTTATTAAAAAAAAGAAAAAGAAAAAAGAAACAAGAATTAAAAGCTTTTTGCGGAAACGATAAGACTATAACGGGCCTTCTTTTACTCTTTAATTAACAGATAAAAATCTATTATAAACCAACCATTTAGACTAATTTTAAATGAAATTAGACTCAAAGACCTTTAAAACGACGGTTGGTACGACCTCTAACATCTTAACCTTTGCATTATTTGCAAGAATGGTCCGTTAACGGCTACTGTAGTTGCAAACTAACGATTTTGGCTAACACTCATCACTAAATCCCTTTAGTTATTTGTCACGTGCGTTGCACGTAAGGGTAATTTTGTTAATTCATAGTTCCCGCCTTTAATACCCACCTGCTACCACCCCATGCACGATAATCGACGAGGACATTTTTTGCAAATAAACTTAGTCGTGTATAACACATTAACATGATCAAATCACACACACAAACAAATTGTATATTCTTTCAGCCGATCAAATCACACACCCACAAATGCATACCATGGTAGTGGTTTTCCCACTTTGGCAGATTCGAACTCCTGAGTTTTTGACCCATGAACTTGATTCCATTTGTAGTAAGCTTAAATGTTTTAAGTTGTCATTTGTTTTTCTTATTTGAACATGCATGTGTACATTGTAGGATATGTGATTTTCATACTTATAAGTTGTTGTTTGTTTTTCAAACTAGATTTAAATGGTACACTGTTCACTCAGAAAATCCATGACAATAGGCTCTTCATAAATCCACCAAACCAAAAATATCGGTTGGGACATATAGCCTATGTTGACCTGATTGATGTTGACTATTTATGCATTCAGGAGTATGTTGGGATGTTAGACGAACTAGGATTAGGGGATGATAGTACTCTGTTCTCACATTTTAGGATCCATGGGGAATCTTTGGATCATGGGTTGGTCCCATTAACGAGTGTGGAAGATGTCGTGCAAATGTTTAAATACGTGCCTCGGTTTAAGGAAATAGAGGTTTACATTGAAGAAGGTATTTCATCAGTCGAGCAATATTTGTTGGACATGAAGAATATTCATGGTAAGGGTGTTGTGATTGAAGATATATAGGGTGGTGATGTCATTAAGGAATCTTAGAAAGCTGGTGATTTGTGTTTGCTAGAGTGGCATGGTGCTACTGAAATGGGAAATGAGGGAAATAAAGGTGATAATTCAACTCATGCTTCATCTAGTAAGGTTAGATGCAGGGATGATGAGAATTGTTGTTTCATAGATTTGGATGATGATGAGCTTGTTATTACAACACAATGGTCTGATGAAGGGAAGAACAAAATAAGGGTAAAAAGGTTGAGTGGTGAGCATGAGTCTAGAAACATCTTGTTCGAAATGGAATTCTTAATAAATGATGGGTTGGATCAAATGAAGGAGAAGCTAAGCAAAGAAACTGAGATGAGTCAAGAAGAGGCTGTGGCAGATATGAATCAAACTGTTGACAACATTATAAAAGTCAGTCAAAAGGGTGTTGGAAAGGGTATTGGTGAACTTGAACTTTAACAGGGTTTGGAAGGTGAGTTGGAGACAGGGATAGAGGATGATTTCGTCCACAAAGAAATTGAAATTGATTGGTTGGATGATCAAGCATACAATGGACCTAATCAAGAGGTAGAGATTGATATGTTGTATGCTGAGTTAGAATTTGTTATTCAGAATGTGGCTTTTCTACACAATGAGATGAAGCTGTAGTAGTTGCTATGAAGCTCCAACAACAGATGTTGAAGAAAGATTGGAAAGGGCAGACACGAAAGCTCTAGCTACATATTTATAATCTGCCAGTGTGACCTTTGGTATAGAAAATAAGAGAAAAAAGTTGGATCCAGCTGATCAGGATGAGAAGGCAATAAAAGCAGAGGAGGAGGTTGATTCCAAGTGAGGAGGGAATGGTCAAGGTCATGAGAAGGCAATGGTTAAGCTTGTAATATGGCATTGGTGAAGCTTGTTCGGTTTATTTTGTTTATTTCATAACTTGGGAAAGCATGTTTTGGAACAAGATTAGTTTATGTAGGTCAAATAGCATTTTAGTGTTTTCTCTAGTGGTAGTTTGTTGATGCAGGTTTTACTGACCAGGTTTTAATATTTATAAAGTCTCGTTTACCTAAGGTCTACCTTTTATGCACTAACGGACAGTGTATCCGATCGTGTGTGGTATAGTCAAATGGTAAATCCGAGGTCATCCCAAGAGCTAAGGTGCGGAAATTATCTAAGTCGTGTCACGTTTAAAAGGGGGTCTTGAGTTGAAAGATTAATTAAACTAATTAAAAGTAATGACAAGACAATAAAGTGAATAGAAGAAAATCAGTAAGGAGAAGTAGTGTTAACCTAATTACTACTCTTGTTATGATCATGATTTGTTTTCCTATAGGTGCATCCTATCATATCGTTCGGGGATTCGATATTCATTTCGGGTCAGATGGTCAAATTCGCTTAGATCTATCTTATACCTTGTCCTATCCAAAGCTATTGTAAAGCCTTGGGTTCATTGGTTCGAAGACATAAGAGTCATTAAGTGCCTCTACTAACATGGACAAGGCTAACGAATGCGGCATGGTCAGAACTTACACCCCTCTAACTCCGTTAAGTGTCTAGCATTGGTAGGTGGTCCTAGGGTTAATTCGCACATGTATGGTGATATTGCTAGTACCAAGTCACATCCCTAGCGACTTGCTTCCTAGGGTTAATTCCACAAGTATCTAGAGAACAACCAACACTAATCACTACGGGAACTAGAGTGTCCCAAGCCTCGCCATGAAAGTAAACAAACAATAGATAATAGATGCATGGAAAACTAAATCAATAACATAAAAATTTCATAACTAGGCTAACACCAAAAGGTGTTTAGCCACTCATATTCATAATCAGTAAAACAATGTTGAGTTAATACAAATCTAAGCATGAATCGAATACAAAGTAAAGGAATGAAAACACTTATGATTGGTGTGTGATTCCTCCCTTGGAAAGTTCTCCCTCCTTCCTGAGTTTTTCCCAACGTTGCTGTGGTGAAGAGATAGGAAGTGATATGAAAAACTCAGAATTAGGGTTGGTATTTATAGGCCCCGACTATGTTACGGCGTAGCGTATTAGAGTTGCTATGCCGTAACCTTTGAAAATTGTGTTACGCCATAACTTGATCAAGTGTTACGGCCGTAAAGTCTTGATGATAAGCCTTCTACGGCGTAGTAGATAAGGTTTCTACGCCGTAGCTTCTTCCTTGGCCTCGTTAGTTCTTTACTGCCTCAAATGAGATCCTACGTCGTAGCTTAGAAAGTTGCCTACTCCGTAGTATTCTTTAGTGGACTTCTACGTCGTAGCCTGTTGTTGGGCTACGCCGTAGTCTTCATAAATTCTTCATTACGCCGTAGGTAGGAGATCTTCTACGGCGTAGTCTTCGTAAAGCCTTGCTACGGCCAGTGCCGTCTATGAGTTTATGGAGGCCCTGTGCAGGATTCAGTTTAAAGACAAGTACGGGGCCTAAAATAGAAAGTAAATAATTTACTTAAAAGATAAAATGAGAAATAATCGTTTTCAATGTGTCTGACCATCATTTTTTAATGCAACACTATAAATCAAATACATGAAGTCACTTTTATAGGATATATAAACATATCATATAAAAATTTTGGGGCCTCTATAATTTGGAGGCCCTGTGCGATAGCACGCCTCGCACACCCTCATATACGCCTCTGGCTACGGCGTAGGTAGATGAACCTCTACGCCGTAGTTAGTGCAGAATCCATAATTTTCACATATTTGCTCCAAAGTCCTTCCATTTCCGCGTAAGGTCGTTTTTTACTCATCTTTACCCTGAAACCAAAATAGGAAGAAATAAGAGTATATATTCTTCATAAAAGTAGAAAAGATGAGTATTTTAAGGGGGAAATTAACACTTAGATTGGGGGTAAATTTGATGTTATCAAATATCCTCCCACTTGAACTCTACTTGCCCTCAAGTAAACCTTATAAGAATGATTTTCAAAAAGATATCCCCCAAGAAACTGGAGAATATGAATTAAAAACTTCCTATGCTAGAATTTATCAAAGCCGAACACCTCACAAAATTGGAACAAACACTCACATCTCTCTCCTAATCTAAGTGTTAATTTTGGGGTGATCACTCAACGCACAGTCATAGAATGTATTCTAGCATAGGCTTGGCAGTTACACAAATCTCTACCACTGGCGCTAAGGTCAAAACAATTTTTAAAGGCAATATTGGGTGAACACATATAAGGCTATTTGGGTGTAGCGTTGTTACTAATATACTACGGCAAGGGCGACAAAGGCAATGGTACATGACCGGAACGCCGGGCAAGACACCAATGACTGCTCAAATCCCTCACCTAAGCATGATTCACAACTAAAGAGTAGGATAAGACATGGGATGCACAATAATGGCGTAAAATGAAAAAGAAAACAATAGTCTTAGCCTATGACCGAGTTGCTACCACTTGCCGTTCATCCAAAGTCCAAGTTTCAAAATGCGAGAATTGGATCTTGTAACAAGTGTGTGCCATTAGAGGACGTCATGATGGGGCACCACACTTGGTCTTCATGTTGGTGATTAAGAACCAACAACTTCATTCTTCAAATATGACCGAAGTGGCCTCTTCGATGCTAAATATTTCAAAGCTCTTATTATGGTGCTATACAAGGGTGCACCAAACTAAACATATCTACATACAGAAATTCATTTTTTTATAACTATAACATATCCCCCCACTTGGGATGAACAATACATGTACAATAGTAGGTTTCCTCATGATCTTCAATGATGAGTCTTCAACGTAGGTGTGATTCTTGAACCTCTTGACTTGGACCTCAAATTAGAACAAGTGGCAACTTCCCAATCAAAAACAAAGACCACACGGTAGGCTAAAGTGTATAGGTGTATCGAAAAAATAATATGGGTAAGAAACGAAAGGATAGGCTCAAAAGGGTGTATCTAGGGGTATCTTGTACTAAAGGTGAGTGCAACAAAGAGTTTTAACATGGGGGTCGAATAGTCGATGTGACTAATCGATAAATACACACATAAAGGTTATTTGGGTGATAATCCTAAAATATTGCCTTCTTAAAAAGTTTCTTCCAAATGTATTAAGAAATCTCAATACAATACTCGTACACGGTTTCAAAATGATGTAAAAGCCAAGTTCTAAAATTTACAAACTACCGGCACACTCATATTTTTGGTGGATTTGGGGTAAAACAGGGTGAAACTGAAATAGGCTAAACCTCACCATGGTATTAAGGGTTAATGTGCTCGGCTAAGGTCCATTCTAGTTAGGTTCGAAAAAACATGTCAAAAGTTTTAAAAGTGGCATAATTTTTCAAAATAAACTAGAAAATTAAGGGAAAAACAAAGTTCAAGTAAATAATTCTACCCCCGTCCCCACTTGAGTTGTACAAAGTCCCTTTTGTACATAAAATAAAAAAAAAATAAAGAGGAAAAGTAGAATCAGAACGAGAACTTCCCTGAAATTCACTCTTGAAAATAGAAGGATCATGTTGAGAAACGTGCCTTCACTACGCCTTATGAGCAAATTTCAATTCCTTGGAATCATAAAACTACCAAAAGCATAAAACCTAAAAAGAAAAAGAAAAATAAAAAGAAAAAACCTGATTCACTTTCATAGGAATCACAGTTGCATTTAGCGTATGCAACAAGCCTTTTAAACCACTTGGTGTCCCAAGTGGACGAGTGAAGTCTCGTGAGGGTTTACAGGGAACACACCCACAAAGTTCATTTAAAGACTAATACAAGTTTAAAATATGATTTGTAAAATTAAAAATTTTAAGGTACAGAAGGAAGCTACGGCGTAGCTTAAATGGGGTGCTACGCCGTAGTTGCTCAATAAATCCAGTATGAAACCTGGAGGGTGCTACGGCATAATCGATGGTAGAGCTATGACGTAGCAAGGCCCTGGAGAATATTTCTTGGAGTGAAAGTCCAAAAATTTGTTCCCCATCGCAATGCTTCCTTTAGGACCTGCAAATCATTAACACAAAGCATACCAAACCAACTATGCTACTAAAAATGAAAAGCAAAAATAAAAATTAAATAAAAGGATAAGCATGGGGTGCCTCCCACGAAGCGCTTGTTTTTGTTTGAGTCACGAGCTTGACTCTACCCTTATTTAACGAGTAAAAGGGTGTTCATCCCCTCACTTGAAATCAAGTGTGGATGAAAATAGCAATAAACATCATGAGGGTGTGAATTAGCCAAATTGTAGGGAAATGATGATTTAAAATCATTCCTTATAGGAGTTTTCATTTTCCTACTTACTCTAACCAGATTGACTGGTGGATTTGTTGATATGAACACTCCGTGTTGTGGTTGATTGATTGGCTTCCATGCTTCAATTGCCTCTATGTTATTCACAGTAGTGTATATGACTTCACCTCCTAACTCCTTCTCAAGTTCAACCAAAATTGGTTTAGTAGTTGGTGTAACATAACCATCTTCGGGTGGTATGATAAGCATGGTTTGTGTGGTTAACGGTTGCACTCCGTCATCCATCATTTCTGCAACCTGAATGGGAAAACTAGCAAGATCATTAGTAATAAAAGAAGAGTTAGAAGTCATACCATTTTGTGTTGTAGTTGATTCCACATTAGCTTGTGGAATTGCTTCTTCATCTTGTAAGTTTCTTGCTTCCATCTTCTTCACTTGATCCTTGCTTGTTTCTTCTTTTCTCACAACCTTCAAACGTCCTGGGAATGGGATAGGTGGAACATAGGGTTTGACAATAGGTAAATTACGAGGAACCGACTCCATGTTGACTTCCTTGATCTTTCCCATTAGTGCATTGACCTCCTTCTTTTTATTTTCCAGGACAGTTTGGCTTAACTTTTCAACCGTTGCTTCGATCCTAGCATTGAGCTTCTTTAAGTTCAAGTCCGAGGTTACTTTGAACTTTCTAATCCATTCACGACGTGATTTATTCTTCTTCCTTGATTCTTCAAAATATTTGTTGATGTTTTCCTCCAAGGCTTCCACATCGATCTGCTCAAATGCTTTGCATTCCTCACGAAGAGAATGCTCATGTATAGCATGAATGTCTTCTTTAACCTCCTTTATATCGCACCTAAGTCCAACAATCTTTTCGGTTATGTCACCAATGTCATCCAGGCTATTTCCATTTTCCATCAAAGTGGTTGCTCCATCATACCAATTTTGTGAATGGTTTGCCATCATTTGTATTGAGCTAAGGGCTTGTGCTGGTGTCATCATAGGGATCGGACCTTGAGAATCCAGCATTTGGCGGGAAGGGATTTTTAACCCTTTGTAGAAAATAAGGACCTTCTTATAATCGTTGAGATCATGCGTAGGGCACATGTAAAGAAGGTCGTTAAACCTTTCCCAAGCTTCAAATAATGTCTCATTCTTTCCTTGTATGAAACTCCTTATTTCTTCCATCTTCTTGGTCGACATTGAGGGAGGACAATATCTCCGAATAAATGCCCTCTCTAGAAGAGCCCATGTATTGATTGTTCCTGTAGGAACTTTATTTAACCATCTTCTGGCTGCCATTGTGAGTGTCATTGGAAACACCCTCAGCATAAGTGCATCATGGGTGATGCCAGGAATGTGGAAAAGATCTGCAATCTCCAATACTCTTCGTACATGTAGGTGGGCATCTTCATCATTCTTTCCCGCGAAAAGCTTATGTGTTAGCTCCCTTATAAACTGGATACTAATCTCAAAGTTGACATTATTATCAATTTCGGGTCTTACCACGCCCGGTCTATTGTTACCTTGAGTCAAAGCCATGTATTGCTCCATAGTGAGCATGTTGATATCAACGTCACCCATATCCTGAAATTACAAAACAAACAAAAATAGAAAAGAAAAGAAAGGAAAAAAAAAGAAAACTAAAAACAAAAATTCTTAAAGAAAAAAAATAAACACCTAAAATTTATAAAAGCAAAACTCAAATAAAATCCTATATAGCTCCCCGACAGCGGCTCCAAAAACTTGATGCAGGTTTTACTGACCAGGTTTTAATATTTATAATGTCTCGTTTACCTAAGGTCTACCTTTTACGCACTAACGGACAGTGTATCCAATCGTGTGTGGTATAGTCAAATGGTAAAGCCGAGATCATCCCAAGAGCTAAGGTGCGGAAATTATCTAAGTCGTGTCATGTTTAAAAGGGGGTTTTGAGTTGAAAGATTAATTAAACTAATTAAAAGTAATGACAAGACAATAAAGTAAATAGAAGAAAATTAGTAAAGAGAAGTAGTATTAACCTAATTACTAGTCTTGTTATGATCATGATTAGTTTTCCTATAGGTGCATCCTATCATATCGTTCAGGGATTCGATATTCATTTCGGGTCAGATGGTCAAATTCGCCTAGATCTATCTTATACCTTGTCCTATCCAAAGCTACTGTAAAGCCTTGGGTTCATCGGTACGAAGAAATAAGAGTCATTAAGTGCCTCTACTAACATGGACAAGGCTAACGAATGCGGCATGGTCAGATCTTACTCCCCTCTAACTCCGTTAAGTGTCTAGCACTGGTAGGTGGTCCTAGGGTTAATTCGCACATGTATGGTGATATTGCTATCACCAAGTCACATCCCTAGCGACTTGCTTCCTAGGGTTAATTCCACAAGTATCTAGAGAACAACCAACGCTAATCACTACGGGAACTAGAGTTTCCCAAGCCTCGCCATGAAAGTAAACAAACAATAGATAATAGATGCGTGGAAAACTAAATCAATAACATAAAAATTTCATAACTAGGCTAACACCAAAAGGTGTTTAGCCACTCATATTCATAATTGTAGTAAAACAATGTTGAGTTAATACAAATCTAAGCATGAATCGAATACAAAGTAAAGGAATGAAAACACTTATGATTGGTGTGTGATTCCTCCCTTGGAATTGACTTGGATGTGGCTAGAACTTCGTTCTCCCTCCTTCCTGAGTTTTTCCCAATGTTGCTGTGGTGAAGAGATGGGAGGTGATATGAAAAACTCGGAATTAGGGTTGGTATTTATAGGCCCCGACTATGTTACGGCGTAGCGTATTAGAGTTGCTACGCCATAACATTTGCAAATTGTGTTACGCCGTAACTTGATCAAGTGTTACGGGTGTAAAGTCTTGATGATAAGCCTCCTACGGCGTAGTAGATAAGGTTGCTATGCCGTAGCTTATTCCTTGGCCTCGTTTGTTCTTTACTGCCTCAAATGAGATCCTACGTCATAGCTTAGAAAGTTGCCTACTCCGTAGTATTCTTTAGTGAACTTCTACGCCGTAGCCTGTTGTTGTGCTACGCCGTAGTCTTCATAAATTCTTCATTACGCCGTAGCTAGGAGAGCTTCTACAGCGTAGTCTTCGTGAATCCTTGCTATGGCGTAGGTAGATGAACCTCTACGCCGTAGTTAGTGCAGAATCCATAATTTCCACATATTTGCTCCAAAGTCCTTCCATTTCCACGTAAGGTCGTTCTTTTAATCATCTTTACCCTGAAACCAAAATAGGAAGAAATAAGAGTATATATTCTTCATAAAAGTAGAAAAGATGAGTATTTTAAGGGGGAAATTAACACTTAGATTGGGGGTAAATTTGATGTTATCATGTGTCAAGTATGTGTGTGTTATTGAACAAGTTCGTTTATGTATGCATCACCTGCATTTGGCACACAATATTTGGTGTTACTCATTTGTTGTTACATATGTTTAGCACATTTGACATGTTAAGTTACTGTTTTACTTGTTGGTTGACTACTAAAGTCAATGAATGATATGCAGGTTCACAAATGGTTATGTTTATGTTGAAAGTCAAGTGGTTCACTACTAAACTTAATCAATGATATGAGATGGTTAGTTTTAAATACATGTGTAAGATTTGGAAACAAGTTTGCAATGGACAAATTAGTTAGAACTTCCTGAATTTCCTTTTAAGTTTTAACAAACAGGTAAGATTTTGGAAACACATTGCAGTGGACAAATGGGTTCGAACTTCTTTTAGTTGGCCATTTCATGGGTAAGATTTAGAAACATAATGAACAGACCCATTATGACTATCGAAATCTAGATCCTACTAAACTATACAATAACACTATGAGGCTTTGGACAGACCCCAAAAGACCTCATCAAAATAATTTTCACTAGTAACCAAATGGCACATAACCGTTAACCCTAAATAAGACTTGACCTTCTTAAGACTTTCACTTCTTGGAGGTAGGCAAATACCAGCCCATACTGTTCTTGCTTGAGCTACCCACCTTTTTTCCAAAACCAAGTACAACATTTGTTATTCTTTCCAAACTTTTTGGTCTTTTAAGCTCACTTGCAGGAGCTCTAAAAACAAGGGTGCCAACAGTTTTGGAAGTGGACAACTTGGAATTGGTATGCTTCCCCCTTGCCCTAGATATGGAAGCCTTTCCCTTCCACTCCCTCCCTCTTGAAGTGCAAGCCTTGGAAGTGGTAGCCTTTGGTGATATCTCCATTTCTTCATCCTCATCACTGGATGTTATGTCTATTTCTTCATTCTCATCACTGGATGATATGTCCATTTCTTCATTCTCATCACTAGATGATATGGAAATCACTTTGACAACATAATGCATACCTTTATTCACCATCCCCATCTTTTGTTGGTTTGCCCTAACACACCCGTTTTCAAGAAACTCTATCCTTTTTTCAAGATATTCTAGTTTTGCATCAACCATAGTCCTGTTTTCAAGAAACTTTATCCTTTTTTCATGATCTTCCAGTTTTGCATCAACTTTAGTCCCATTTTCAGTATCTTCAAAACCCTCATCAAGTTTCCCCTTTCCATTATTCTTGTTCTTAGGATCTTGACAAACCTCATCAAGTTTTTCCTTTCCCTTATCATCTACAGATTGACATCCTCGTATTATGCAAACCATTACCATATTATGATAATTGACAAAGGGGCTAAATACATAACAATGACAATTTGTAGACCATTAACGTACAGACCATGTATAAAGGGGCTAAGTCACACCATATTCAGGATATCAATGGTCACATTCGAATTCTAAATCAGAACAATGCAACAATGGGCGAAAGTAACACCATTCCATGTAAAACTAAATGTGTAATATACACAAATCATATCAATGAAAAAGAATACACTAACCTTTCACGATCTCAGGTTCTTTGTGCGCATATTCCCATAAGCCATCAAGAAACTCATCAGAAATTTCATCCATTTCCGTCCAAGAGTGCCCATATTTTGCCTGAACAAACGCTACCATATCATCGGCTAACTCGAAATTGCTCCAGTCCTTGTCTGCCATTGGTCAAAATAGTGTGAAAAATGATCGAGTTTGGTGTAGCAGAGGAGTGTGTGAGGATTTATGCGGGAAAAGACGGGTTGTGCAGCTAATGGGTAGCTACAAGCTAGAGTTTAGGGTTTTACTTAAGTTGCACACTTGCAAATTATGTCCCTTGACTTTAGCATTTGGTTTGACTAAAATGGGCCATATCACGTGCCAAGATCAGTTATCTTAACTTTTAGTTGTCATTAGAAAAAATTCAACATGACACATGTTATCTTCTTTCCCAATTCACACACTCATCCAAATCCTACATAATCCTTAAAATAACTCAATCAATTCTATTCGAAGTCTTCGTCCTTCACCACCTACCATTTGTGAACATGAAGAACCCGTTATTCAACAAACATCACGAACCATCTATCATATTTTAAGACGTTTTCTAGGCTGCATAAATTTTTATATTGTAAGTGATTTTTACTTTGATTATTATTCGAGTATCTGCTAATATGTCTAAACATGTAGGGTTCAAAATGTCGCACCTTTACTGGCTTGATCCTGATTTACCAAGTGACTACTACAAACAAGAAGTGTTCAAGTTGATTTAAAAGGATAAAGAATTAAAAAGAAACAAATGCAGTTTGAATGAAAAAAATAAGAGCTTGCAAAGGGATTTTGACTTTCAAAAGTCAACTTTGCAAAACCAAGTGTTACTTCTGCAAATGAAATTGAAAGAAAGCAAATCCACTTTACTGCTTTATAGGAAATGTGTTGTTGTAATTGCTATGATTGTTGCTTTTATGTTGTTTGTAATGTCACAATGTAATGTAGTAGTAGAAATGTGGAAGATGTAGTGTAGTTGACTCTTTAGCTCTATGAATAGAGGTCTATATTCTCATTTCTAGTTATTGAGAATCTAACAAACTTTCCTCCAATATGGCTTATCTCTTATTTTCTTTAATTCTCAATAAGTTTCACTTTCAAAAGTTTGGCAATTGAAAAGAAAACAGTCTGCAATAATCAATAAAACCTGCATTGGACCAATGTTTGACTTTTAAAAGTAAAACAATGTCAATTGGTAATAGATCAATACAACCTGAAATACAGCAATACAACCGGCTACATTGGAGCACCCACATACACAAGAGTTGATAGAACACAAATTTATCCAAAAATCCTAGCTGAAAACATGCTGAAAATCCAGCTAAAAACCTGCTGAAAATATGAGTTCTATAGAATGCAAATAGAACATAAATTCATCCATAAATCCTGTTGAAAACCTAAAGTTATGCAGATAGGTTGTATCAGCTACACAATCAAATAGACAACATTTACAAAATTGATTCATAAACATTCATAGCAACTTGTATCAGCTACACAATCAAATAGACAACATTTACAAAACTTATTCATAAACATTCATAGCAACTTACATATACTCTATTCAAATCAGCAACATACAAAACATCCATCCAGGTTTTTCGTGCCCACCATACATATAGACTATTATGGAAAATCCTATATGGTCTATTCAAATAAGAGAATACAAAAACTCATTCATAAAAGATCATTTATCCAACTTATAAACAGTTTTAAACAACTAACTGGACATACTATAGCCTAATCCATATCTGATTAAAGACAGTTGTCTCCTCTACCAATTCCCATTCAAAAACACAAAATAGAGGACCACATTAATCCATCCTCACCAACCCTCATAACACATCAAACCTTAACACTCCTTTTGTCCAATTTGTTTCGTCTATGAGAAAGAACCGAACCATCTTACTTGGAGCAAACCCTGCTTCTTCCTAAAACTCCTAGAAACCAGGTGAGGAAACAACTGCCACACTCGCCTTCACCTTTGATGGACCTACTATCTTTGTTCTCTCACGCACTTCGAACACTTTCTCCACCCTTTCGTACTTCATAACAGCGAGAGAGAACCCATACAAGTTATACTTCTTCACAAGTTTTGATGGAATATACTGTTACAAAATGTACAAAACTTAGCATTAGTTTTTTTGGGGTGATTCTATCAGACATTCTGATCTATCAATCATCCTATCAGACATACAATATCTTAGACAAATCACAACTACATATCTGATTGAGCAACTCTGTCACTACTGCTTCCACAATAACAAAATAGAGGACCACATCAACCAACATCCACAATAACATTAAGCATAACAATTTAACAAATTAGCAAACTTATAATATACTTACAAGTCCACATTAAGCTTAACAATTTAACAAATCCACAATAACATTAAGCGTAACAATTCCTAGAAAGTTGCACTCATCTTTCTGTAAAATGTCCTTTCTTCTTAATCATGGACAGTGTGAAACGTCTAGTTACACATCCAGTTCATCCGATGGACATCGAAATCTGAAATTAATAATACAAAATTAGTTACTGATAATCCAAAATGTTACACTGATATCATACACTCGATATAGTTAAAGTTATTAAAGAAAAACGTACCATATTCATGTCCTTCGTGACAAAGGACATTCATAGCTATGTTAGTGGAGTATGTCTCCACTGTTGTGATGGCCCATCCATCAGGTTCAAACAACATGACACTATACTCCGTACCTGGAACAACCTGAGTAAACACCATCCAATGACCAACTTCCTTTTTCAAGTCTTGAACTTGTTTCACCTAACCAAACCCATACAGGAATGAGTTTACATATTGACCATACAAATCTTTTGAACTTTCCACCCTGACTTCGTTCTCAATCGTGTTACTACTAACCATGACCGACTCTGTAGGGATTGGACCATTTAAATATCTTAGAAAATATTCTAGCAACGACTGTATATAAAGAGATGTGTCTGTAACTGGCACTAAACATCGCTAAAATTGAGCGCTTTCTGGTTCGTAATTGTGAAATTCCTCCCCATCGTTGCTGTAGCAAGTTACATAAAAGACGTCTTCACCCTCTTTTACAAAATGTATGTAACTAACAACCCATGGCTTCATGTCGTACATTACAAAACCATTCCACCTAGGTCCCTTAACAACACAGACTAACTCTGAGACTCTCCTAACACTGACTTTGCATCTAACGCCTGTACAGTTAACTAAGTAAATAGAACGATTGCCATGATAGGAACCTCATAACATGTAGTCCTTATGCAGTTGATGTATGTCAAAATTAAATTTTAAACATTATGAATTTCTTAATAACTAGTTTCTTACTGAATTAACACTTAATTCATATATATGGTGTTAACTTACAAACTCATCCAAAACATCAACAGTATTGTCCACCGCACACACAAATTGATTCCCGTACATTCTGACTGCATTAACGATTAAGATTAACACAAATAAAGTTTTAATGAAATAAAAATAAATAGATATTCTTACATGGTATTGTTTGATTTTGCACGCTTGCTAAGTTCTGACGGTATGTGTTTGTAGGTGTGATTTGATCGGTTGAAAGAAGATAGAATGTGTTTGTGTCTGTGATTTGATAGTGTTAACGTGTTATACATGACTAAGTTTATTTGAAAAAAAATGTCCTCATCGATTATCGTTCCTGGGAAGTAGATGATGGGTGTAAAAGGCGGGTGACTCCTCCCAAACTAACCAGTCAACCAGGTGTGGTCAATAGGTCAAACCAGGAGGGAGTGCAAGATATCCGGTGAAGTATAGGGAAATCCCAGGGTCATTATGTCCCAACGAGGTGTGCAATTGTATTTAGACGAATTTGTGATCGGGTGATTTTGAATGGGAAAAGGGAATAGTTGATTGGATGATTACACTAAGAAAATATAAGTTAAAACAACTTAAACAAGCTAAATTAACAGCAACGTGAAAGCAAATTATCTTAAAACGTATTAAAACTTAAAAACGCGCGTTTTAATTAAAATTAATGTCAACGCGCAAAATAAAAAGTGAAACGAGAGCAATACTAATCCTACGGGAATGAAAATTACTTTTCTACGATCCCAATGATAAAAGAAAATTTTACGAAAAAGAAAAATATTTTTTTGACTTTTTATTTATTTATTATTAATTAAAAACTATTTAATTACTAGTTAAACTAATTTAAATTATAAAAAATAGCAAATGAATAGTAAAAAATCTAAAACTTTTTCTAAAAATACTTAATAATATCAGTTAACTAGGAAAAATATAAAAGTGGTAAAAATATTATTAATAAGCTAAAAAATCAGCTAATAAGCAAATAAGCTTAAAAAGACACACACTACTATAAATAAAACTTGGGAGAAATAAAACACTAACTTATCACTAGGGGAGATGATGCACGGTTTTGCTTTGATTTTGTCTTTTGTAACCACGTCACAGGTTCAAGTCCCACTAGTGGCAGATTTTGCAAACATTTTTTTTTTTATTTTCTCTTTACAAAAACATTTTAGCAACAAATATAAGCTACTTTAACAAAGACAACTTTTCTACAAACACCAAATAAGCTCTGTGGAGAGCTTATTGCTCAACAATTGAGCTTTTACTTTGAAAAATGGATTTTAAACTTTTAAAAGGCTATGAAACAATGTAATTAGCTAACACTTGAATAAAACAAGATCACTCCTACTAGCACAATCTTAAAATAAGCTAAGAGAAGCAATTAAACTCACTGAGAAGCCAATATAAGCACAAACAAGCATATGAAATAAGCAAATCCACACAGTCCCAATTTACGGCACCTCATAAGCCAACCAAAAAAAATCTAAAGAATAAAATAAAAATACCACTAAGTCAACAATATATCAGAGTACATTACCCCAAAATTTTATAAGATTTGGTTAAAAATTGAGGAAATGAAAATTCAAACACTTTTTTTGCTGTTAAAAACGACTTTTTGCAGCCCGAAAAAGGTTGATTTATCCCTGAAAAAAATCTAAAAATTAAAATAAAAATACCACTAAATTAACAATATATAAGAGTACGTTATCCCAAAATTTTAAAAGATTTGGTTGAAAATAGAAGAAATGAAAAATAAAAGATTTTTTTTGCTGTCGAAAACTTTTTTGACTTTTTATGATGAACACTTAGGTTAACTTTTATGAACTTTGATCCTTCCTAGATGACTAAATATGATGTTATAAGATAGAATGAGGCTAACTTTAGCTCCTAATACTACTTATGTACCTATGTGGTAGATCATGCAACTGAGATTCTTAATAGTGTATGCTAATGGGGAGGTCTCAAGTAATTTTGACTTATGAGCAATGGACCACTAGATTCTATGTTATAACTAAGCTGCACTAACCTTTTGAATGCTATATAAGTTAACTTTAACCTCTTTATCCAACTTTAACACAGAGTACATGTTAAATCCAAACACCCTCTAAAGAGTGACTGCCATGTAATTTTCAAATGAAATAAGCATTTTAAGCCACAAAAGTGATAGGCAGGCACTTAACTAGATGTAATATGACAAATCAAATAGGAAAATCACAAAGATAAGCAGTTAAAACAAGTAACTAAAAATAAGTAGTAAAAGCTAAAATATGACAGTGAAATTAGATATCCTTATGAAAACAAATATTTTAACTAACAAATGAGCACAAATGGGACAATTAACAACCAATGAACATAACTAAGCAAGAAAAAGCAGTGAATAAGCAATAATAAGCAGTAAATGAGCTATGATACAATACATAAGCTAAAAATGGAATTTTGCTTACAAAGAGTCCAAGCACAAAACAAGACACCCAACTACTTCTCTAATGTCCTATTGTCTCCCATGAGACTCTAAACCATACTCCAGCTTCTTCTTCTCTTCTTTTTCCTCCTTTTTCTTTGTTACTGATTTATTTTTTTTATTTTTTATTTTTTATTTTTTTTTGGAATTTTGAAATGAGATAAACAACAACTAAGTTTTAGAGTTCAAACAAGTTCAACACACTTATCTTGAGTTAATTGAACAGTAAACAACACCTTTTAACATGAATTAAGCTATAATGAAATTTTGAACAATTTTAAGCCAAAACTGATTTTAAACAAATGAACTTGGGATTTTACTGAAATAACTTTGAGAATACAACACTAATACTGAGAATTTAGCTTGAAAACTAATTTAACACTAGGAATTGATAAAGTACATTAATTCTAAACTTACACTACTCCTCATTAACTACTAACTAACTAACATTTGACTTCTCTCTTCTTTTCTTCATTTATAGGCTTCAAAAATGGGCCCTGGCTTTTTCCCACTTCAATTCTAGGCCGTTGGATGAGTTGTATCAATCTTGGCCCTTTATTTCAGTTTTGACGGGAAAACATATTTAGCAACTTGGGCTCTGATAACTTGTGGGGTTGAAGAAAGGTTTGGACTGAGGTGTTTGTTTGGAGTAGCTAGGAGGGGGTGGAGTGTGGCAGGGGTTGTGATGATGATGGTGCAAGGTGGTTTTATAGGTGAGTGGTTTTGGCAGTGAAGTGGTATAAGGGAGGAAAGAGTGGTTTTGTTGTTTGACTTTTTGACCCCAGGCTTAAATAAAACGGGGTGTTTATTGGAGTGGAGATGGGCCTGGTGTTATGTTGCGCTTGGGGTGTTAGGATGGGGTGGTGCTGGGTTTATAATAAAGGGTTGAGATTATTTAGTGAAAAGGGTTGTTTGTTTGTAGCTTTTATTAGCCCAAGGACCAAATATGTCAAAACTGAAAATCCATGGACCATTCCTGCCACTATTCTAAACTTGTTACAAGGACCACTCTTGCCAACTTATAATTCCACAAGGACCTTTGTTGTTCATTTTCCAAAATAAAATCACACGGGGGCCAAAATTGCCAATTATGAAAGTTGAGGGACCATTTCTGCCAAATGTTGAAAATTGTACTCCAAGGACCAGAAATGTCATTCCATGATTCTTGGGGGAGTTTTGTTGACTTTTCTTCAAAAAAAATCTTCCAGGGACCAAATCTGACAATTCTTGAAAGTTGAGGGACTGATTTTGCCAATTTTGCAAACTTTGCTCGTTTTTCATCTGTTTTCAATCCTTTTGTACCTGAAACACATAAAAACAAAATCCAAGGATATTTGCAATTTTTGATGACATATCTGTGTGTTTTCAGTCGTTTTTACAGTTTAAATGGGTATAAAATGATGAGTATTTACACACTCATCAGCGGGAAAACTGAATGACGAAATTACCCTCATGTGCAACACACGTGAGGACTAACTAATGAGATTTAATAACGAGCGTTAGCCAAAATCGTGAATTTGCAGCTATACTAGCCGTTAACGGGCCACTCTCGCAAAAAAACGCAAAGGTTAGGGACATTTCTCGCAAAAATCGCAAATTTAGGGTATTTTTTGCAGTTTACTCAAATATTAATGTATTATGAAGATCAATGAATTATGAATAACTAAATACCAAAATACATACTTTGGATCGATGGTCAGATTTTTGTGAGGGTTTTGGATGGAGTTTTAATGTCTGAGATAAGAAAAAGAAAAAAAAAAAAAAAAACTGATACGCACAAGCTTAAATCAATGGAGAGAATACTCACGTTTAGAAAGACGAACAATCATAGAAATGTTATCTATTGCATTCGAAAATAAAAGCGACTTGATCTGTTACATTACAGACATTAGGGTAGTGAAGCAAAATAGACGCAGTAGGAAAAATAAAAGAAAAAAAATGAAGTTAATTTCGAAGATAAATAAGAAAATTATGCCAAATCTCATTTTTTTATATTGAAACAAACGATACACATAATTCAATTAACTTTGTAAAAAAAAATCTAAGAAAAAAAATCACTCTTTGGTTGATTCATGCAAAGAATTTGAAAAATGTTATTTGTACTAGCAACTGGTTTATGGATGAGTGCTCTTGGAGTAGTCGGTCTAGCCTTGAACCTACGTGCCTATGATTTCATTTCTCAGAAAATTCGCGCGGCGGAAGATCCTGAATTTGAGACTTTCTACACTAAAAATATTCTTTTAAACGAAGGTAGCACAACACATATTCTATATCTCTTTTGTCTACAAGGTGAACAACTTAGCATACAACACAACGTGTTCGCCACCACACTGGCTGGCCTGGTGCATTACCCCTTTGAGTGAAGAAGAGAAGGGCTTTGGATAGACAGTCATCTTTCGCCATGTTCGTCGCCCTACCCTAGATTTCACTTCATTCTATTGATTATGAATATGATCCTCTCAGAGTTTCATGGATAGTTTTTGTTAGATTTTAAGCTTCTTAGAACGATTACAGTTATATATATATATATATATATATATATATATATATATAATCTAGATCAAATAAGATCAATCTTAAAGTTGTAAAAATAAGATCTAACTAAAATCTGACAAGTGACACACTCGTTAAAATAAAATTAAAATTTTTATTGAGTGCAACTAAAATTGTTAAAGTTCCGATGATTTTCTTTCTTAAATTGACGAAACAAAGGTGATACACTTTGATTCAACATGTAATATATCAGGTTAAGGTGATACACTTTGATTCGACATGTAAATTTATAGTTGTGTATCACTAATCCAAACTAATGTATCAGTTGGTTATTAGTTGCTAAAATGTTAATTCGTATTAATACTTTATTTTTTATGTATTATTGCAAATATAGTTATTTATAAAATGGTTTATGTAATTGTTTAGACTAGATCTTATTTTTACAACTTTAAGTTTGATCTCACATTAACCCTCCCATATATATATATATATATATATATATATATATATATAAAAACAGTGGCGATTTGAGTTGTTTACTCTAGTGCTTTTTGGAAATCGTATGAGAAGAATAAATAAATAGATAATTGGCTTGGTCACATTTGTGATTTTGACATGCCCATATGTTTATCATCCCTCGTCGACGTCCCAAGGATAGTATCTTTTGCATTAGATTGCTTTCAACATCATCACATGATACATGACCGAACCCTTGTAGTGCATAATTAAAAAAAAAAAAAAAAAAAAAAAGAAAAAAAGAAAAAAAAAAAAAGGAAAGAAGTTAAACATAGCCGTATGTATAAAGTGTTATGAGATGCATATTCGATTTCTATCATAATAATAAACCACACATTTATGCAAATAACAACCCCCAATCACCTTAATATACCACTGTACTTGCAAGTTCTTAAGTCTTGAACACAACCCATAGAGTTATATTTAAGCAATACCTTAATTATAATCCACATTATTATAAGTCCTTGTTAAGGTTTTTGTAATTTGAATTTATGTCACAAAAATATCAATATACAGTATTCCTATTAAATAAACTAGACGAATACCTGAGCAAAACGATGATGTATAGCGGTAAATAAATATACTATGCGAAATTATGATTCTGTTTTAACCTATGATGCAAAACTGACGGGTTCAATTTGTATTAATTGTGACAAAAAAGTCTAAAAGTTAAAAACAAAAAATAATAAAAGTTTAAGGATTAAACCATATAAAATATTAATTTAGTGGTAGATGGTATTACCATAATAACATTTAGTGCATTTTTTAAACTTACATTTAAGAAGTCTTCTCATTGTTGCGTGTGTTTTTTCAAAACTTGTTTTTTAGTAAGTCTTTTCACTGTTAGAATTGAAAACTGTATGTTAGAATTAAAAAGCAACTATTGACATTTTTATTAGACTAAATTACACCGTTCGTCCTTGTGGTTTACGTTGACCAACAAGCTTCGTCCTTTGACCAAAAAACGTTTACCATCCATCCTTAATTGGCAAACGTTATATAGCGTTAGTCCCTCCCTCTAACGGGGCCACTAACACTCGTTAACTCTTGTAAACCATAAGGGTATATTCGTCATTTCGTATCCATAAGGACGAATGGTGAAAGGACGAACGGTGTAGTTTCCAATTTTTTCAGGTTTTAAACGATTTCGTCCGTTTTTTTTACGTTTTTGTCCTTTTTTTTTACGTTTTTGTCATTTTTTTTACGTTTTCGCCCATTTTTTTACGTTTTCGTCTGTTTTTTTTACGTTTTTGTCTATTTTTTTTACGTATTCATCCGTTTTTTTACGTTTTTGTTCATTTTTTACGTTTTCGCCCATTTTTTAACGTTTTCGTCCGTTTTCATCTATTTTTTTTACGTTTTCGTCTATTTATTTACGTCTTCATCCGTTTTTTTTTACGTTTTCGTCCGTTTTTTTACGTTTTCGCCCATTTTTTTTTACGTTTTTGTCCATTTTTCTTACGTTTTTATCCATTCTTATCCACCTTCATCCTTTTTTTACGTTTCAATCCTTTTTTTTTACTTTTTCATCCGGTTTTTATGTTTTCGTCAGTTTTTAACCTTTTCGTCTGTTTTTTTTTACTTTTTCGTCCATCTTTTTAGATTTTCACCATTTTTTTACCTTTTTGTCCGTTTTTATACGTTTTCATTCTTTATTTTTACGTTTTTACCCTTTTTCTTATGTTTTCGTATTTTTTTTACGTTTTTGTCCTTTTTTTACATTTTCGTCTGTTCTTTTTTACTTTTCATATGTTTTTTTTACTTTTTCGTTCGTTTTTTTTACGTTTTCGCCCATTTTTTACATTTTTGTCCATTTTTCTTACCTTTTTTACGTTTTCGTCTGTTTTTTTTTAACTTTTAGTACGTAAAAAGATGACGAAAAAGTAAAAAAAAAAAGACAAAAACGTAAAAAATAGACAAAAACATAAAAAACGGATGAAAAAGTAAAAAAAAATAGGATCAAAACGTATGAAAAGGTTGAAAGTGGATAAGGATGGATAAAAACGTAAGAAAAACAGACAAAAACGTAAAAAAATAGACGAAAACGTAAAAAAACAGACGAAAACGTAAATAAAAAGATGAAAACGTAAAAAAATGGGCGAAAACGTAAAAAAAACGGACAAAAACGTAAAAAAAACGAATAAAAACGTAAAAAAAACGGACGAAATCATTTAAAAACTGAAAAAAAGTGGAAATTACACCAAATTAAAGTGGATAAGAATGGATAAAAACGTAAAAAAAACGGACGAAATCATTTAAAAACTGAAAAAAGTGGAAATTACACCAAATTAAAGAGGATAAGAATGGATAAAAACATAAAAAAAGGGCGAAAACGTAAAAAACGGACGAAAACGTAAAAAAACGGATGAAGACGTAAAAAAATAGACAAAAACGGACGAAAATAAAAAAAATTGGCGAAAACGTAAAAAATGGACAAAAACAAAAAAATGGATGAATACGTAAAAAAATAGACGAAAACGTAAAAAAACAGACGAAAACGTAAAAAAATGGGCGAAAGCATAAAAAAAGGACAAAAACGTAAAAAAAATGGACGAAAACGTAAAAAAAACGGACGAAATCGTTTAAAACCTGAAAAAAGTGGAAACTACACCGTTCGTCCTTTCACCATTCGTCCTTATGGATGCGAAATGACGAATATACCCTTATGGATTACAAGAGTTAACGAGCGTTAGTGGCCCCGTTAGAGGGAGGGACTAACGCTACATAACGTTTGCCAATTAAGGATGAATGGTAAACGTTTTTTGGTCAAAGGACGAAGCTTGTTGGTCAACGTAAACCACAAGGATGAACGGTGTAATTTAGTCTTTTTATTATCACAACAACAAAGTAAATGGTAGTAAAGATATGCTTGATTTTTTCATTTATATAAAACAATACAATAGATAAAGTGATAAACAACATTACTCAAAAATTAAATACTTTTAAGTTTAAGTGATGACATTCATATTTTATAAGTAGTAAAGATGTAGCATTCAATGTACATTAGTCCTTTTGACTTTTTGAGGGCACAATTTTGATCTAAATAATTAAAGTATAAATTTAAAATGCAGATTTAATAAACGGTTCCTAAGATCTCAAACTTGTCAAAATAATCCTATTGGATATATATAGTGAGTGGTGATAGTAATACTCAAGAAAAATACTAGATCCACCTACACTTTACAAAATTTTTCCCACACGCTGACGTGGCGGAGTGTTGATTGGTTGGTTTTCTGTGGGCCACAGAAAACCAACCAATCAACACTCCGCCACGTCAGCGTGTGGGAAAAATTTTGTAAAGTGTAGGTGGGTGTAGCACACCTCAATACTCAAACTATAGACATAACACATAAGCATACTTGATAAATTAAATTAGCCAGTCTTGTAAAATATTGGGCTAAATAGCAAATGGATGTGACAAATTTCATTAAACATGATATGAGTAAATTTGGTATAATATGAATGATAGCCCTGGGCTAGGTCTTGGCTTGCACAAAATAAAAGCCCATTTAGCCTGGTTTAGTTATGGCCCGGTCAATTCGTCTTGGAAAGTTGGAAACTTGGAACTATGAAATTATAAAATTGAAACATAACTGATTATGAGAGCCATGAAATCTGGAGATGCTCATTCGAAAAAATTTGTGATTGTTGTATTAACGTGCATCACGATGTTTCAAAACCAGCGTTGATCAATGATCATGTCTGTTTATTTGATGCGTTTTCAAGATTGTTTGACACTTCAAACTAACTAGACGAGTACCAGTGCATAGCAACGGAGGTTCCTAGCGGCAGACAATTAACGATATGCGATATTGTGGTAAGTGTTTCGTATAACGTTCAAAATAAAACGTGAAAAATATCAAAATTTAATTTGCAAACAGTTGTACCCATGCATAGCAACAGAATTTTTTAACGGCTTACTTAGTTTTTATAGTTTTCATTTGAAAGTATAAGGGGTATTAAAGGGGGTTAATTAGACAATTAACTTTATTTTTTTAGAATAATTAAGTTTTCAAAAAATGAGATATATGCAATTATTAAGATAGTCGTTTATTTGTATATGTTTACATGTTCTTTTATATTTTAAATATACCAATACAACAATTGTAAAATTATTTGTGGTTCTCTTTTGCTTGATAGGTTAACTTTATTTATTTATATATTTATTTATTAACACAGAATGCTTAACCTTTGTTTGTTTACATTCATGTTTTAGGTCGAAACAATTATTTTTATATTTAGGTCCATTTAATAATGCTGCCTTTAATTAAATCACCATAAATAAGTTACTTTCAGAAAACAAAAACAAACAAAACGCTTTTAATTCATTCCAAATTTTATATGGTAAAAATTTCAAACACTATTACAAAATTTCAAATTTAAAATCCATAAAATTTTAAAAATATTTCAAATTTCAAAACTTTTAAACTTTCAAAATATTCTTAAATCTTAAAATTTTCACACTTTCAAAATATTCCGAATCTAAAAAGTCTTACACTTAAAATGAGATAATTCACACTCTAATAAATTTCAACATTTACCTACGCTTTACCAAACCAATTTACATATACTTTATAAACAAAATTTACAAAACAAAAAAAAAAAAAAAAAAAAAAAAAAATCAAATACGATTGTGACTAAATTTAAACAACAAAATACACAATAAACTTTACATCATATAAATTAAATTATTTAGAAATATACTTGCAAACAAATTACACACCAAAGTAACCAAAGTGCACAAATAGATTTTCATAAAAAATACACAAAGGTCATATAACATATATAAAAAATACCAACAAATATTGATAGGTAACTAAATGTTTTCCGGTGACGGCAACACCACAGCAGATTTCGACGGTAATTAAGCAGGTTCTGGCGGTTGTAGGCTGATTCCGGCAACGACAATAATCTAAAAAAAACGTTACTCAAATAAAATTTTAAAGCTTGAGAAATACATAGATCAATAAAAAAATACATAGATCTAAAAAAAATAGAGCTTTCAAAATCCATAGATTTTACCCGGAGGCAGCAACTCTTTCCACCTAAAACGGCGGCGACTGCAACCCTACTGGCGACAGAAGCAACGGCGGCGTTGAACTTTTCCGGCAAGATAGCAACGTCACTAAAAAAAAACCCTTCAAAACTTTAGATCTAAATATAAAAATCCTAGATCTCTAAAATAATAATAATAAAAAATGAAAGTAAAAAAAGATGAATAAAAAAAAAAAAAAAAAAAAAAAAAAAAAAAACAAACTTCAAAACTTATAGATCTACTAAAAAACTCCTATTAACTTGAAAAACTTTTTGGTGGTTTCTTTCGTTGTAGTGCTACTTAGGTGGTGGGATGATGGTGGAGGGTGGATTTCGGTCGTGGAGTCCGGTTGTGTTACTGTCGGGTGGTGTTGTCGTTGGGTGGAGGTGTAGTCAGGTGGAGGTGGCCTCGGGTGGTGGCGGCGTCGGGTGGTGATGGGGTGAGTTGTAGAGAGTGTTTGTTTGTGTGTTTTTCTAAGTGTTTTGCGTATGTGTTTTTGTTGCAATAACTCACCTTTCCGGCCTTTCAATGCTTGCATTTTAATTACAATATTTCATTATTTAAGTTTTTCAACATTTCAACATATTGACTTTTGAACAATTCACTTTGACCATACAACTTTTATAGATAGTATAGATAAGTTTGTTGTAGGTGTTAATACAAATAATGTCAAAAACGTTATTCGCATTATTCGGTATTCTCGTGTTTTGATAATCACAAAATATAAAAACATGTTACGTAAAGTTACGGTTTATAAGTTTTTAATCGAGGAAACTCGTTACTTCTACGTAGCTGCTTCAACATCACTTCAGGTATGAACAAACTTTATACCATCATTAGTTAAGTGATCAAAGAATTTTATTTTCACCTAAACTTACATTTTTAAGTTTGACGAAACATTTTCACAAAAGTATTTTTGTGTTTTTCAAAAATTGTTTTATTAAAAAAATAAATTCAAATTCAAACTTTATAACAGCTAGTTTTCCCCCCAAATCAGTTCCGTCTGAACCAGATAAGTTTTCATCACGTTTGGACAAAAAGGGGGCGTTCTGTCACGGCGGTCCCTTAAATAGGCCGACGGTCCCTTAGTGATAAAGGACCGTCTGGCATTTATGGGACCGTCCCTCTCCCTCCTGTCGCCTATAAATACCGAACAATTGTACTTCAGAAAACAGACTTTCACACACACAAAACTTTCTGGTCTTTGTTCATTTTATTCTTTGATCACTATAACATGTCGGTATATGTTTATAAGTGATTTCCTCTCCCGTCAAGTGTAAGAGAAGAACTCTCGATAACTATGAAGATTCGAGATGTTATAGGTGTCCACACACAAACGTAACAAGTGTTACGTGATAGGATATGTATATTATGTCATTGTTATCCGGCTTGTATGTGAGTCGAGGATGGGGATATTTATGTGAACTTGGATGGTGATGTAGTTCCAAGTATTATATTTATGTGAGCTTGGATGGTGATGTAGATCCAAGAAGTCTTGTAACTAGATTAGTTCATGTATTTGATGTGAGGAGAGTGATGTCCTAAAAGTGTAGGTTAGGGCTTGTTGAGTCATTATGTAAAGACTTGGATCGGGTGATGATCAAGTGTGTGAAGGCTTGATTCGGGTGAAGAATCAAGTGAGTCGTGTGTGTGAAGGCTTGGTTCGGTGAAGAACCAAGTATGTCAAATAAGTGAAGGCTTGGATTGGGTGAAGATTCAAGTTGGACAAGAGTGCTTGTTCGTGTGGCCACGTGGGCCTTGGAATAGATTGGTTCTAGCTATGATTAGAACTCGACATTATGCTTAGTGTCGTTAAGCCTTGTGTAAACATGTGTATGGATTGCTCCGCCCGAAGGAGTGTGTTGATATAGTGATTGATAACTCTCGAGTGTGGTACTTGGGGAGTGGAGTAGGACAGAGAGTGAGCTTCGTGCCGAAGCACTATAAATCGCCGCGTCTCTTGGTTGTGTTCTTTCTTTACTCTTTACTTTACTTGTTTATTTATGTATGCTAGTAACTAAATTGATATCACATGACTAGTAGAATTCAACAAGTTTGTAAATGAAAAATAACCGGACCTAAAACGACGAAACGCTTTAGAAAATTAAAAAGAAGCGGTGAAACTATTCAACCCCCCCCCTTTCTAGTTTTTACAATTGGTATAAGAGCTTCGTTTATCAAGATCTTTAAAGTATACTGTCACAACTCACAATTTCAGGTCATTTCAGGTCATATCCTGAACTTTGGAAAAACACTATTCATCAAACACTATTCATCAAAGCACTATTCATCGTTTTACTATTCATCATTTTTGAGGTCAATTCGATATTCTGAGAAACATTTGGGAATTTTACCATTCACTAAACACTATTCATTGCTGGAAAAGATTTCATCATTCACGTGCATTACACATTTCATCGTAAATTTAGTTTACGGGTATTCAAATTCGCGTAACCGTATTGGTTTAGGTGCGAATTCATTTCATTATCAGTAAGGACACTGCATACGGACTAGGGATAGTCTGCATATCATCATAACAACATTTTCATGTTATACCACTCTTAGAATTTTCAAATTTATATATATGATACATTTAACGTTTTTCTTATAATTATTTATAAATAAACGTTAACACACGGTTTATACACGACGAATATATCTAAATATTCCCACAACGATCCCGACATATTTTTATATCCATTTTATCATCATAAAAGTTATAACATTCAAATACCCAGTATTTTGGAAATTTATTTTATTTATAACGTGAGCTTATGAATATTACGACGGTTTTCATGAAAACTAAACAATAATCACCCGAACACTCAGTACTTGTACCCAACATATTTTTAACATTTTTATGACTTTATTAAGTCCCGGTTAACTTCGTTAATATTTATTTCTAGCAAACCCGGTACCCGATTATAACTAATACTTACACCAAACTACAACTAATAATACACTATATTTTCTAAGTGATCAAAACCGACTTTGCATCTCCTTTTCACATTGAAACCAGCCCCTAAAGTCCTCTCCTAGGCAAAATTCTTACATTTTTAACCCATGGCATTTATGCTTGATTATAATACATTAAAACTTGTTACTAAATTACATAAACCACCAAAAACAAAACATACATAATTTTGATAATCAAAAAGGCTCATCTCATCACTTCCATCACCAAAACCCACGACCCAACATCAATATCAAGATCAAGAGAAGTTTTTCCAAAAGTTATAGCATCAAAGTTGTTCATTTTGTTAGTCTAATCAAGATTCTTGCATTAAAAACACAAGTAATCCAAGGTTTCTCATCATCTCACCACCTATTATTTCAAAGTGAGTATTCAAAATTATTTTCATGTTTTCATCTAATTAACATATGTATCTTATGGTATTCATGCTTAATTTCATGCACAAACTAGTTATACCACTTTATTTTTGTATACTTTTTGAACATACAAACCCTAGAATTGGTTTTAGGTGTTCCCTTGTTAAATTAACTTGATTACTAGTCATTAGGAACCCATGGCACCCTAAGAAGGTGTATGGTAGGATTAGTATAGCTTTGTGGTGTTTGCAAGAGATTTGGTTGAAGTTAAAACTAGTTTTGAACCTTGAAAATGGATTTCTAACAAGTAAATATACCTACTGTCCCATTTTGTTAAATTCAAGAAAATCAGTAAACATATAGTAAACTTTGACAAAATTTTTAGAAAATACTTTCAAAAACGAAGCCGTAGGCGAAAGAACGGATTAAAAAGAGTTTATAACGAAGGAGATATGAATTTTTCAATATTAACGACGAAAACTATTTTCCGGAAAAATACATGCTGATGGATGTTTTTCGTCGGTCAAAAAGAGACTTTGGACGTAACCCGAAGGAGACAAGTTTTCCAAAATATATTACTACTTGTTAAGACGTAACCGTGGATACAAAGAACAAGTAAAACGGACTTATAACGACAAAGATATTCACGTTTCAATATCGGCAAAAATCCTCTATAATTGGCAGCTTTTAGAAATAATAATAACACTACGTACTAAATTCTAGAATTTCTAGAAATAATACCCAAGTGCCCAATTTCATAACTAATGAAGTATTAGTGATTTCAAGTATATTTTTATGGCTACAAGACGTTATTTCAAGGATTTCAAATCGAGGAGTTCAACACTTACACTTATATATACGATATATATATTTCGGCAAGTTTTATTTGCTAAATTGCCTTATTTTCCCAAGTCTTGGAAAATGTATTATTTGATATCAACAAGTATTTTTCAAGTTAAGAGTGGTATAGGAAACATGTGCATGGACATTTCCAACATCATTTCATGATCTAAATTAGATCGTTCATATCATTCATATTAGGTTGCGGTTAGAGATCGAACCTCATTTCTGTGTATCCACTTTTGTCATCATAGCTAGCGCACCAGGTGAGTCATAGCCCCTACTATTTTAATTGTTTTATCAACTCTTTGGGGGAGAATACATGCTCGTTTTACTTAAACGCATTACTCGCTTTACATGGTTGATTACCTGCATTTCATTGGTATGTTTGATTACCTGCATTTCATGGGATTTGTCATCATTGTTCATATGACCTCATTGTCTGAATTATTTATATAGCCATTTTGCTGTATTTACCTTTGAATTTAGATACAAGTATTACTTATGTTCACGTAGACTATAACATATTTGGCAGTGGGTTGTAAACACACAGGTTACAAGTCTCTTATGGCGGGACTTGGAACTGAGTGGATTTACGATGCCTTTGCTGGGACATCTTCATCCATATACATTACATTCTTTTTCACAAGACTCTATGAACTCACCAACCTCGTGTTGACACTTTAGCATGTATTTTCAGGTATTAAGCGATGGCACGCTACAGGAGGTTTTGGCAGGGCATGGCATGGTCATAGAAGACTCTGATTATTCATTTGGGGACCGTTTTAAACTATGTTAAGGGCCTACTTCCGCACTACTTTTAACAATGTAAATTCAACATTTTTGGTTAAAAGATTTTATTCTAAATGATTGAAATGAATACCATTTTACACCTGTTTTATAATACCAATTGAGTTACACCCCTGCTACATGTATGCTTCCGCTGGACCCGATTTTGGGGGTGTGACAGATTGGTACCAGAGCTTTGGCTATAGCGAACTAAGTGTTTTTAAAACCTAGACTATAGCTACTTTCAAGAAAACTTATCCCTATGACCGTCACGTGCCTGCCTGCCAAGCTGAAGCCTCATTTGTGGTTAGTCACTGACATAGGTGATGAGATTGGTGTCTCATTATATGATATATTATATTCATTTATTATAGTTGATTACTATAATTGTCTTTCATATAAGCATGTTCACGTATCATATATGTCACCGCATTATGTTTTTCCTTGCATAGTTTCATCATTTGACCTTAAGTTTGGTCACCTGCCTTAGTCTTTCAGAACGTCTTGGTATTTGTGAAGGACATAGTATTAGTATGACTGAGCTGAGTATTTCAAAATTCATGGAACCTCGGTGGAATATAGACTAGTCATTTATATTCGACCCGGGACAGTAGGACATAGGCTGACTACCTATATCCGACTCAGAGATGAATTTTGCAACACTGAGAATGGTTATAATAAAATTTTGTCTGGATTGAATCCTCTACTCAATTTCCAAAAGTTCCATTCATGTGTGTGTATACGCTCGTTGTCAGAACGTTTATATTTTTTCATCATCTTGTAAACCGCCGCCTGGAAGCACGTCAACTGGTCATTTCATCTCTTGAACATTCACGTTTATGCACAATACATTTACATCACGGTAGTCACTTTCATCACAATCTCATTATGTCACAGCTGTCACAGTTTTTTTTCCCTTCTCACCATCACTATCATTTCCCCATCCCCATATATATAAGGAATTAGCTAACAATCTATAGATTCCTATGTCACTCAGTACTCACTACTCCTAATATTGATAAGTGGATATTATCAATGACTTCCATAGGAAAGACTTTCCATACCATCTAGGAGGAGGATCCCTCGGTACACTAAGATCATTCAAAACTCAACAGAAATATCAGGATATCACAAAGCCATTCGAACCACTATCATTGGCCTGATCGCCAAAATTCCATCATCTAGAAAGTATTGGCTTGACTGAATTACAAGATTCGTTTAGATACGAGTGCTCACAAAACAACACCATAGAGATAAATCCAATCTCCTAACCAAGACTGTAGAACATTCAATTGAACATGGACTCACCAATGGACTTTATTCAAACATATTAGACATTTATACATTTGTGCAGACATACCTACCTGGCTATTTTATCCTCTTCATACTTTCACTTTTACATGGATTTTTCTCCAAACTACAGTTATGCAAAACATATATCTTGTAAGAAATACTTTTCTGAGGCACTTATTTTGACAAGCAAATTCCTTTTGGTTAATCCTTTGCAAAACTATTGAATTGTTAGGAAATTTTAAACATCGATCTTTGGTAAACCATATTATCCATCTTATATTGAAAACTGTCCTATCTTGCATAACTATTAAATTTTGAAACATCAAGAAAAATGTCACTTGGATGACCGTTTGCTTAAACTTGTAGATTCATTTATTCAGGGAAGGTTTATGAACAAAATACAATCTCAAAACAAACTTTGAAAAATCAATCACTATATTACATCACTTATACATTTAGGATTTTGTGATTTGACGACATAGAGCTTGGGGAAAATCTTAGTAATGGAGACTAAGCATCGTAGGTGGAGAAAGACTCGATTCATGACATCCTGCGGAGGATCACAACCTTATCCTAATCTATTATTTTCAACAACACCCTTTGACGGACTTAACCTTGTAAGTTTTTCCACAAGATTCATGATAATCATTCCAATTATTCCTAATAGAGGAATTTGATTCACCTCAAACTCCTAGCGATTTCATTAAGATTCCTTTGAAACCACACCGCTTATCATCTTCAGACCAATGGTCAGAATTAGAGAACGATTCAAACATAAGGAGACCTGCATTGGGTATGGATTTACCTACATTCAACGGGTATGGATTTACCTGCATTGGGTATGGATTTACCTACATTCAACGGGTATGGATTTACCTGCATTCATCGGGTATGGATTTACCTGCATTGGGTATGGATTTACCTACATTCAACGGGTATGGATTTACCTGCATTGGGTATGGATTTACCTACATTCAACGGGTATGGATTTACCTACATTCAACGGGTACGGATTTACCTGCATTGGGTATGGATTTACCTACATTCAACGGGTATGGATTTACCTGTATTGGGTATGGATTTACCTGCATCGGGTATGGATTTACCTACATTCAACGGGTATGGATTTACCTGCATTGGGTATGGATTTACCTACATTCAACGGGTATGGATTTACCTGCATTGGGTATGGATTTACCTACATTCAACGGGTATGGATTTACCTGCATTGGGTATGGATTTACCTGCATTCATCGGGTATGGATTTACCTGCATTGGGTATGGATTTACCTGCATTTATTGGGTATGGATTTACCTACATTTGGAAAAGCCCAACTCACTAGTCTAGTAAGCATTCATGAAATAATAAGGAATTTCCTACAAATCAAGAATCAGTTACAAGTTTGATAAGTTGTAAACCATTAGAATTCCAAGTTAGTGGCAGAGTCATGTTGAAAGTTCTGCCTAGGAAAAGCATGATACCATTCAGAAAAATTCGGGAAGTTAAACCCGATATACACTGGACCCAACACTGGACTATTTAATATTTCAGACAAGTAGGCCTAGTGGCCGTCAGACTTAAACCTTGTAAGAGAACCAACATAAATCATGGACCGTGTGGTCAAACAGTTGAAGCAAAGTCGAATTCCTACCGTGAAAGTTCGCTGGAATTCTCACATATCATCATCTTTTTACCAATACCACTTCAGAGACCAACATAAACTGAACTTCGGGACGAAGTTCCTTTTAGAGGGGAAGACTATCACAACTCACCATTTCAGGTCATTTCAGGTCATATCCTGAATTTTGGAAAAACACTATTCATCAAACACTATTCATCAAAGCACTATTCATCATTTTACTATTAATCATTTTTGAGGTCAATTCGATATTCTGAGAAACATTTGGGAATTTTACTATTCACTAAACACTATTCATTGCCGGAAAAGATTTCATCATTCACGTGCATTACACATTTCATCATAAATTTAGTTTACGGGTATTCAAATTCGCGTAACCGTATTGGTTTAGGTGCGAATTCATTTCATTATCAGTAAGGACACTGCATACGGACTAGGGATAGTCTGCATATCATCATAACAACATTTCCATGTTATACCACTCTTAGGATTTTCAAATTTATATATTTGATACATTTAACGTTTTTCTTATAATTATTTATAAATAAACGTTAACACACGGTTTATACACGACGAATATATCTAAATATTCCCACAACGGTCCCGACATATTTTTATATCCATTTTATCATCATAAAAGTTATAACATTCAAATACCCAGTATTTTGGAAATTTATTTTATTTATAACGTGAGCTTATGAATATTACGACGGTTTTCGTGAAAACTAAACAATAATCACCCGAACACTCAGTACTTGTACCCAACATATTTTTAACATTTTTATGACTTTATTAAGTCCCGGTTAACTTCGTTAATATTTATTTCTAGCAAACCCGGTACCCGATTATAACTAATACTTACACCAAACTACAACTAATAATACACTATATTTTCCAAGTGATCAAAACCGACTTGGCATCTACTTTTCACATTGAAACCAGCCCCTAAAGTCCTCTCCTAGGCAAAATTCTTACATTTTTAACCCATGGCATTTATGCTTGATTATAATACATTAAAACTTGTTACTAAATTACATAAACCACCAAAAACAAAACATACATAATTTTGATAATCAAAAAGGCTCATCTCATCACTTCCATCACCAAAACCCACGACCCAACATCAATATCAAGATCAAGAGAAGTTTTTCCAAAAGTTATAGCATCAAAGTTGTTCATTTTGTTAGTCTAATCAAGATTCTTGCATTAAAAACACAAGTAATCCAAGGTTTCTCATCATCTCACCACCTATTATTTCAAAGTGAGTATTCAAAATTATTTTCATGTTTTCATCTAATTAACATATGTATCTTATGGTATTCATGCTTAATTTCATGCACAAACTAGTTGTACCACTTTATTTTTGTATACTTTTTGAACATACAAACCCTAGAATTGGTTTTAGGTGTTCCCTTGTTAAATTAACTTGATTACTAGTCATTAGGAACCCATGGCACCCTAAGAAGGTGTATGGTAGGATTAGTATAGCTTTGTGGTGTTTGCAAGAGATTTGGTTGAAGTTAAAACTAGTTTTGAACCTTGAAAATGGATTTCTAGCAAGTAAATATACCTACTGTCCCATTTTGTTAAATTCAAGAAAATCAGTAAACATATAGTAAACTTTGACAAAATTTTTAGAAAATACTTTCAAAAACGAAGCCGTAGGCGAAAGAACGGATTAAAAAGAGTTTATAACGAAGGAGATATGAATTTTTCAATATTAACGACGAAAACTATTTTTCAGAAAAATACATGCTGATGGATGTTTTTCGTCGGTCAAAAAGAGACTTTGGACGTAACCCGAAGGAGCCAACTTTTCCAAAATATATTACTACTTGTTAAGACATAACCGTGGATATAAAGAACAAGTAAAACGGACTTATAACGACAAAGATATTCACGTTTCAATATCGGCAAAAATCCTCTATAATTGGCAGCTTTTAGAAATAATAATAACACTACGTACTAAATTCTAGAATTTCTAGAAATAATACCCAAGTGCCCAATTTCATAACTAATGAAGTATTAGTGATTTCAAGTATATTTTTATGGCTACAAGATGTTATTTCAAGGATTTCAAATCGAGGAGTTCAACACTTACACTTATATATACGATATATATATTTCGGCAAGTTTTATTTGCTAAATTGCCTTATTTTCCCAAGTCTTGGAAAATGTATTATTTGATATCAACAAGTATTTTTCAAGTTAAGAGTGGTATAGGAAACATGTGCATGGACATTTCCAACATCATTTCATGATCTAAATTAGATTGTTCATATCATTCATATTAGGTTGCGGTTAGAGATCGAACCTCATTTCTGTGTATCCACTTTTGTCATCATAGCTAGCGCACCAGGTGAGTCATAGCCCCTACTATTTTAATTGTTTTATCAACTCTTTGGGGGAGAATACATGCTCGTTTTACTTAAATGCATTACTCGCTTTACATGGTTGATTACCTGCATTTCATTGGTATGTTTGATTACCTGCATTTCATGGGATTTGTCATCATTGTTCATATGACCTCATTGTCTGAATTATTTATATAGCCATTTTGCTGTATTTACCTTTGAATTTAGATACAAGTATTACTTATGTTCACGTAGACTATAACATATTTGGCAGTGGGTTGTAAACACACAGGTTACAAGTCTCTTATGGCGGGACTTGGAACTGAGTGGATTTACGATGCCTTTGCTGGGACATCTTCATCCATATACATTACATTCTTTTTCACAAGACTCTATGAACTCACCAACCTCGTGTTGACACTTTAGCATGTATTTTCAGGTATTAAGCGATGGCACACTACAGGAGGTTTTGGCAGGGCATGGCATGGTCATTGAAGACTCTGATTATTCATTTGGGGACCGTTTTAAACTATGTTAAGGGCCTACTTCCGCACTACTTTTAACAATGTAAATTCAACATTTTTGGTTAAAAGATTTTATTCTAAATGATTGAAATGAATACCATTTTACACCTGTTTTATAATACCAATTGAGTTACACCCCAGCTACATGTATGCTTCCGCTGGACCCGATTTTGGGGGTGTGACATATACTGTACTTTAAAACTTGAATCGATCTGTGGAATCAAAATGATATCTAGAAGGGCGTTATTTGAATGAGCCACCATTTTTTGAAAATGAAAAATTTTGTAATTTGGAAAAATGAATTTGAAAGTTATGTGAAATCTATAGATCATGATCTTTTGCATGTCAATTCAATTGATGATTTTTAATCAATAAAAGGAAGTTTTGCTAATAAGCTTTTCATAAGAAACTTGTGTGAAATATTTGAAGCAAAAACTTTGATTTATGAATCTTTGTCGAAAATTGAGTTTGATAAAACAATTTTATGTCAAATGGCAAATGGAATTTGGTAAAATGGTTTAAACATACATCAAGGAAATGCTCAAGCCAAAGATGATAAAAATGTGATATTAGAAAAACACTTAGTTTAAGTGGAATCATATACTACTAGTTTGAATATCTTCATTGTAGGTAATGTTGCCGACAAGAATTTCTTGTGCAACCTTGTTGGTGTACTAATCTACTTGCTTTGATGTAATGACTATTAAGAATACAATGTGCGGTTTGATGTGCAATGTGGATAGCTAGCTAAGAAGATAATACGCGCCTTAAGTATGTAGACAACCAAATTGTTATCTCACCAAGCCGATCGCATAACTTATCTTATGGACAAATTGCCAAGTGAGTCTCATCTAGTTTTGCATCACCAACTGCACAAGTTTTGGTTATGTGCTAATAAGGATAGCTAAAGGCCAAGGTAAGTCTTCTTACTAATCTTGACTATTATGTTTGCTATTTGATTGCTTGCTATATGTTCTCGTAACTACATGATTAGAGATGACTTGCTTATATGCTTGATGATGTTTTATGCCAATATGTGCTAGATACTTTGTGTTGTTAAGACGCTCTGTCTAAATGCTTATCCTTCTTTGAATTCAAGCAAATTATTTGGAAAAACAATGGTCTTACCACAACCATTGTTTATATCAAATTTGACGTCAATCAATCACTATAGACAATGCACACTTGCTTCATTCTTTGTTTGCTCTCTAGTTCTCGTCTATGACGTTTCTTGAAACTTACTTGATTGACTTCTAGCTTCCTCGATGCAAATCTCATCCTTAAATCTCATTCTCTCTTTTCTTCTGTTTCGACTCAAAATCCACTCTTTAATCAAGCGTATCGAGTCTTTCATTCTTCTTATGTCTCGATTCCACTTCTTACCCATTTCTTAGCCTACTCGTGCGTATTGAGTCATTTTCGTGTTTTAAAACTCAATGTGTTATGTTTTAAAACCATCTGAAACTAAAGACTTTTCAGTTTTCATACTAACCAAAACACCAAAAATCGTCCAAAGACCACAAGCTACTGGCAGCGGTCCCTTAGCTCGCAGCGGTCCCATATCGATAAGGGACCGTCCAAGATTTTTAGCCAACACCTCGTTTTTCAACTGTAGAATTTCAAAAAACAAAACCAAACACCCCTTTAGTGCAGAAAGTGACGAAAAATTCGACCCAACACTCAAATCCTCACTAACCCATTATCAAATTAGTTCAAGGTTTTCAAAGTTAAGATCATCAATCACCTATACTCACTAATCACTCCATTGTAAGTTGATTTTCTCAATTTCATCTAATTAATTCGTAATTGAATTTCTAGGGTTCATATGAACAAAAAATTAAAAATTTGAGGATTCTCATTTCTTTACAAAATCAATAACAATTGAAGGTTAATCTTAACAATGTATCACCAACAAAACATAAATTAATAAGTCAATTATTTTAATTCGTTGGTTTTGAAAATGGGTAAAAAATGAGATTATCCCTAACTTAAATTTATGGCTGTTAATATATATATATATATATATATATATATATATATATATATATATATATATATATATATATATATATATATATATATTATAGAAAGACAACATTTGTTACGAAAACAAAAAGGAACAAAATACAAAAAAGTGGCAACCCACCTTCTTAACAAGACAGTTAAAAAGGATGAGTCCCAAAACAAAGAAACAAGAAAATGAACAATTACACCAAGGAATACAACACAAAAAATAAACATAGAGTATGCAACTAACAAAAGCATACTCAAAGCACTGTTAATATTGTTTAATCACGTAACAATAACATAATTATGCATTGTTAATACATGTCAAAAATAATTTCATAATCATGCAACAAAATGAATCAGGAACTTCAAAACTAAAGTGTATTATGTATATGGGAAGTGTTTTGAATAAGCACAATATTATTATCTAGTTAACCTCATATTAATTTTATATAGGTACAATCATGCCTCACACGTATGATATCGATCACATCTTAACTCAATCTTATATTCCCAAAATTTCTTCTGAATTTGACACACCACCTGAATTTTTTCCATGTATCAAACCATTTGAGTTAGGTCAAGTTCATGAAGGACGAGTAGTTGATCCCTTGTATCCTGATAAGGAACGTATCGAAAGAGGTTTCCGTTTCATAGGGTTTGATAGTCTTCTAAACATTAATGAACCTATTTGTCCTCGCTTTATACTTGACTTTTACTCTAGTGTTAATATCAAACAAGATCGAAATTACTTTATACACCTTAGGTGTAAAATTGGTCACTACAATGTCGATGTATCTCTTAAACAATTTGCTCAAATCCTTGAACTTCCAAGTAATGGGCAATGTGCTTATTCGGAAGAGTTTGATCTCAACTCCCTCCTTGAAAATCGAGAAGATGAAGGTCCATATCGAACATATGTTCCTTCTTCAGCCAAAATAATTGAGTCAATCTGTCAAACGTCTAACACTCTTCACCCAAATAAAATTCGTATTTCTGAACTTCGTCCTGGTCTTCAAGCTATGGCTGTTATTCTTTGTGAAAACGTTTTCTGTCTTGTCAAGGATCGTGAGTATGTACCAGCATGTTGTGCTCACATGCTGCATTGCATAATCAGTAAACGACCTTACAATCTTGCTTATTTCTTCGCTAAGCGAATAATGCAACTCGAGGACAGTAACGACAAGTTAATGCCCTATGGGATGCTCTTGACTTGTTTTTATAACTTCGTAATGCAAACATATCCACACCTCCAAAGCACCCAATACCAACTCTTTCGTCATGTTATGGATCCTATATCCAAGTCACACATTTCATCATTCCTTGAGCTTGAAAGGCTTACGATTGATGATATTCTCGATGAGGAGTTGTCCATATATAAAGAGAGACGCATCGAAGAAGACTGAAGTCAAAAATCATGTATTTTTGGTTGCTATGTTATAACCTTGAATGTTTCATAGTATTTCTATTTACCGTCGCTCTTCGGATTGGTATATTTATCACTTGTATGAACTAATCTCATTTCTTTTAGTTGCAAATGTTTATTGGTGATGTTATTGGCTTATTTAGTGTGTGCATAACATCTTTCATGGTTAAATTGTTATTTATGTTGTTCTGTGACAAATTGGATTAAAATGTACATGCAGGTTGCAGAAATGAGAAACTGGGCAAATTTCTGTGAACCTACTGCCGGCGGTCCCTTATTGATCCGACGGTCCTCCAGTGATAAGGGACCGTCGGGGGTTTAAAGGACTGTCCTTGTGGGATCCCGGATTTTTGCACTATTTTCTTCATTCCTGCAATCATAAACCTATTGCATGATTATTACCACCTTACATTGTTTAGATAAACATTTTTAAGTGTTTAAAAAATGCATGCTTTGCCCAAACCACAACCATGCTTGATTATTTAAACCTTCCTCATCACCCTCAACCTCATTTCAATCATCTTTCAATTCAACTTCATCACCTACAATGGCCACATCTTCTACTTCCTTGCCAACAACAAACAAAGAATCCACAACACAACCATCAAACAAAAGGCCTAAGCCCAAAATCATTCGACCTCAAACCAATTTCATTGACCTCACACTCTATGATACCACTCCATCTCCTAAGTCACCACCATCATCACCTCAAGCACCAAGTGCACCACTCAAAACACCATCCACCAATGGAACATATCACTCTCTATCTAAGACATCCTCTAGCTCAAAGACAACCACATCACCTTTCTCATCATTCATCAAAAACATGTCACCCTTGCTCACCCAATCTAGTTCAGGTGCTTACACTCCATTCGTGAGTAATCAACCATCATCTCCCACTCACTCTATCTCATCACCAAGAAACCAACATCCTCCTCCAACAAACTCATCTAATCATACAACCACATCACCTAATGGGCCATTGGAAAACACTCCTCAAACTTCACCTTCTTATCCAACCCTTGGTAATCATTTACCTTACTACTTTGTTAACAACCACACTATGGGGTGTGCTTGTTGTTACCACAATTTACATCTCATTTGTACTCTTCGAGATGAACTACACATTATGTTTGGTCACATTGAGTTTCTTCTTGCTCAACAAAATATGCAACCAACTCCTCTTGCTTCAATGCCACCATCGGCACCACCTTCTACTCCACCTTCATCCTCACCATCATCCACTCCACCCTCCGACTAGATATTCTCAAATGTCTAGTCATGAATAATCAAGTGGAAGTTGTGTTTTGGACTAAAACATGCTTTGGGAGATGACTTATTGTGTTAGTAGATGACCTTTGTTGTAGTCTAATGTTACTTTGGCTATGTACTAATGATGTATGTGTTTCACGAAATGAAATGAATGAATGATTATGTTTTGGATTATGATAAATTGTTGTGACATTAGTCTAATTTAAACATGAAAATGGACTAAAGATATCTAACCTTGAAAATGGGAAGTAACTTAAATCACAACATACCTGCCAATTTGGAAGCCTACTGCCGGCGGTCCTTTAAATGGACTGACGGTCACCAAATCAATGAGGGACCGTCCCCCTATTTAAGGGACCGTCCCCAGTAGTGCTCATAATTAGATTATATTCTGTGTTTTTTATCTGATTCCTGCACTACATAATTGATTTCACATCCATATCATCTTCTATATGTGTATATGCATGCATGTGCTTTGTCCTAACTTTGTTTTATAGCACATCACCATAGCTCGATTCCCCGGTGCCCTCATTAAGGGGGAGCACTTAGCTAGGGGGAGCTTGTATTTTGTTGATCACTCCAACGATTCTCTTTCAAGGGTGCTCGTGTCTCCTCTCCTCAACAACCACGACACACCTTTTTGATTCTACAAAAAGGGGGAGAAGTAACGGGAAAACTCATTAAAAATTTATCAACGCATAATTTTACCGAAAATGAGTTTATAGTTTGTAATCATCAAAAAGGGGGAGATTGTTAATACAAATAATGTCAAAAACGTTATTCACACTATTCGGTCTTCTCGTGTTTTGATAACCACAAAATATAAGGACATGTTACGTAAAGTACGGTTTATAAGCTTTTAATCGAGGAAACTCGTTACTTCTACGTAGCTGTTTCAACATCACTTCAGGTATGAACAAACTTTATACCGTCATTAATTAAGTGATCAAAGAATTTTATTTTCACCTAAACTTACATTTTTAAGTTTGACAAAACATTTTCACAAAAGTATTTTTGTGTTTTTAAAGAAATGTTTTATTAAGAAAATAAATTCAAATTCAAACTTTATAACAGCTAGTTTCCCCCCCAAATCAGTTCAGACTGAACCAGATAAGTTTTCACCACATCAGGACAAAAAGGGAGCGTTCTGTCGCGGCGGTCCCTTAAATAGGCCGACGGTCCCTTAGTGAAAAAGGACCGTCTGGCATTTACGGGACCGTCCCTCTCCATCCTGTCGCCTATAAATACTGAACTGTTGTACTTCAGAAAACAGACTTTCACACACACAAAACTTTCTGGTCTTTGTTCATTTTATTCTTTGATCACTATAACATGTTGGTATAAGTTTATAAGTGATTTCCTCTTCCGTCAAGTGTAAGAGAAGAACTCTCGAAAACTATGAAGATTCGAGATGTTATAGGTGTCCACACACAAACGTTACAAGTGTTACGTGATAGGATATGTATATTATGTCATTGTTTTCCGACTTGTGTGTGAGTCGAGGATGGGGATATTTATGTGAACTTGGATGGTGATGTAGTTCCAAGTATTATATTTGTGTTAGCTTGGATGGTGATGTAGATCCAAGAAGTCTTGTAACTAGATTAGTTCATGTATTTGATGTGAGGAGAGAGTGATGTCCTAAAAGTGTAGGTTAGGACTTGTTAAGTCATTATGTAAAGACTTGGATCGGGTGATGATCAAGTGTGTCAAGTGTGTGAAGGCTTGATTCGCGAGAAGAATCAAGTGAGTCGTGTGTGTGAAGGCTTGGTTCGGGTGAAGAACCAAGTATGTCAAATAAGTGAAGGCTTGGATCGGGTGAAGATTCAAGTTGGACAAGAGTGCTTGTTCGTGTGGCCTCGTGGGCCTTGGAATAGATTGGTTCTAGCTATAGAACTCGACATTATGCTTAGTGTCGTTAAGCCTTGTGTAAGCATTTGTACGGATTGCTCTGCCTGAAGGAGTGTGTTGATAACTCTCGAGTGTGGTACATGGGGAATGGAGTAGGACGAAGAGTGAGCTTCGTGCCGAACCACTATAAATCGCCGCGTCTCTTGGTTGTGTTCTTTCTTTACTCTTTACTTTACTTGTTTATTTATGTATGCTAGTAACTAAATTGATATCACATAACTAGTAGAAGTCAACAAGTTTGTAAATGAAAAATAACCGGACCTAAAACAGCGAAACGCTTTAGAAAATTAAAAAGAAGCGGTGAAACTATTCAACGCCCCTTCTAGTTTCTACAGTAGGCCTTTATGCTTTCGAGACAAGTAAACAGGTGACGGTTAACGCAAAGATGGCTGCTCATACGTTGGATGATTCGTTTCGTCGCAAGCCAAGTGGAGGTATCGAACAAGCACAATATACCGCACTGTCTGATCTGGTCCAAAATGTTTCTCTTGTGGCGATATAGGATAGATGGAGTTGGTCCTTGGAAGGCTCAGGGGAGTTTTCTGTTAAATCTATTCGTAAGGTAATTGATGACAAAAGGCTTCCGGATTTGAACTCCAAGACTCGCTAGATCAAATCTGTTCGTAATAAGGTGAATGTTCATGCTTGGAAAATGAGGCTCGATGGTCTTCCAACGAGATTTAACATATCTCGCCGTGGTATTATGATTGATTCTATTTTGTGCCCTATTTGTGACAATGGTGTGGAGTCTTCTAGACATCTTTTTTCAGTTGCATTATGGCTAAACAAATTACACGCAAGATTTCTCAATGGTGGGATGTACCTTATGTCGAGGTTAACTCGTATGATGAATGGAGATCGTGGATTTTGTCATTGAGTCTTTCCTCTAAAATTAAACTGATTTTCGAAGGTGTGTTCTATGTCATGTGGTGGCACTTGTGGTCTTACAGGAATAAGCTTATATTCGAGACTAAGAATCCACTGAAGGCGATGATTTTTGACGAAATAGTGTCTAGGTCTTTCTTCTGGTGTAGATATCGTTATAAAGCCTCGTTTAGTTGGAATGATTGGCTCAAAAATCCTTTTCTTGTTTCCTTGTAACTCTAGCTCCTTGCTAGTTTTTTTTGAAATAAATTGCTGTAGGCCTTGCAATGTTTGATTTTTCTAAAGCAAAACTAATAAGTGTGGACTTATTACTTGTAAGTCGTAACTATCTTAGGCTGCGTTTGTTTTTTTAGATATTTTTTTTTCTAGTCTGCAAAATTATATCTGCAAGAAAAGAGGTAGCATTAAAAATTTTAAGATATAAGAAGTGATAATTAGACAAAAAAGATCTTTACAAAATTAAAGAGGAAAAATGTCATTTTTGCCTTTTATGTCTATAAATAAACAAACATACTTTTTTTTTTTCATTTTCTCTTGCCGCTTGCAGACATAAGAGGAAAAAACGATTGCACTTTTTTCATTTCAACTTCCCGCCTGCAGACATAAGAAGAAAAAACAAACACACTTTTTTCATTTTATCTTCGCGCTGGCATACAAAAGTGAAAAAGAAGTGTTTTTTGAAAAAACAAACACCGCCTTAGTATCAAATAATGAGTTGCGATCTCTTGAAAAGGGAAAAAAATTAGAAAGTCTAGAAAGTCTATCATCTAGTGCCACATGTCCCTCACCTATTTCATCCCTTTTTCTTATTAATTTCGGTTAGGAGTCATTTTGGTCTTTTTGACCCGTTTTCCTATTCCACCCAAAAACTTCAAACGTAAATAACTTTCAAACGACAAACTTTTATGAAAAAACCGATTTGACCATAATTTTTAATATTTAATTCTCTTTTATTTGGTATGCATTATAATATATGAATCGCAACTTTTTTTCAACTTTTTAAGTAGGTGTTGATTTTTTTGAAAATTTTGGCATTTTTGGCTCTAATTTTGTCCTGTTTAAAGGCCGAATTTTGCAAAACTTAAAACACGAAAGTTGTAGCTTTTTTGCCATTCTTTATCCAGAAATTTGAATCACTCAAATCCGATATGATATAAGTGATATATCACACGTTAAAGATGACGCCTTAGTCATATTTTAGTGCACACAAAGTATTTGATAAAATAATTAAAAGAGATTTTTCAAATAAAAGTACATTTAAATGCACTAATTGGTGTACCACGATACATCTTTTGTTTTTTTTGTTATTTTTAGTTTTTTTTTAACTTTTAAACAAAGACTAACTGATGAACAGGCTAACTGATGAACAAGATAAACTGATGAACATTGTGACAAAAACTGATGAACATTGTGATTTTTTAGACAACTGATGAACATTATGATTTTTTTTTTTTTAAAAACCTGATAGAATGATGTACATTAATTTTTTTTAGAGTAAATTACATGGTTGGTCCCTGTGGTTTGTCCAAAATAACAACTTTCATCCCTCGAAGTTTAAAGTTGCATTGGTAGTCCCTAAGTATGTAAACAAATAACACACATGGTCCCTATAGGTGAAATTTTTGCCTCCAAAGAATAACATAAATGGTCCCTATAGGGACCAGGTGTGTTATTTGTTTACATACTTAGGGACTACCAATGCAACTTTATACTTCGAGGGACGAAAGTTGTTATTTTGGACAAACCACAGGGACCAACCATGTAAATTACTTTTTTTTATTGATGAACAACACTTTTTATTTATGAACAACACTATTTATTGATGAATAAACGCTAATGATGAACAACATTTTTTTATTGATGAACAATTGTGATCGAATTGATGAACATTAAGTTTTTCTTTTCTTAGAAAACTAATGACCAATATAAATTTTTTTTTCGAAAACTTTTGAACATTATAAAAAATAACTAATGAACGTTATTAAAAATAACTGATGAACAATATCAAAAATAACTGTTTTTTTAAAAATTGATGAACTGATGAACAATACTAACTTGAACTGATGAACATTATCAAAAATAACTGATGAACAAAATTAACTGATGAGCAAAGCTAACTAATGAACTGATGAATATTATCAAAAATAAGCGGATCAAATAAAAAGTTGTACAACCACTTTTTAACAAAAAAATTACACCTTATTATAATAAAGAATTTTCATCATATAGTAGTGATTGGGAGGCCTAAAAAATATGCCTAAATTCATGCCTAAGCTTACGTGTCATCATCCTGATGGTTGTAACCAGAGGACCCACTTTTCTACAAACTATCTAATGGTGATGTATGAATATAAAAAATATAAGAATCAAATAAACACAGCGGAAAACATCACCAACAACGGATCCATATTGCCATATGATCAATCATTAAGATAAACAAGATAGTTATACCTTTGTAGCGTGATCGGTAGAATCGTATGGAGACCATCACCAACACCATGAACCACCAATGAAACCAAGTGACCAAAATAGATCACCTCTATGATGGAAACACACTACACGTCATAGAACACCACTCGATGCTAGTCTAAACATTGTAACCATTATTCTTGCAACAATCTACTATAGATTAAGCCAAGAAACAAAGATCAAAAACATAAACCCTAGATGGGGTTTTGTTTTGCCGTGAGTTTTATGACGAGAGAAAGGGGGAGAGACTTTTGGTAAGTTAATTCCTGTATCTCTCATTTTGGAAGACTATATCAATTTAGTCTTATCATAATAGAAGTTACACAAAGCCCCTCAAAAGCTCATATTTGCCCCTCTAGTCCCTCCCTAGGCCGGCCATGATAAGGGCCCAAAATGGGCTTGCTCATTGTTGGCCCGGTCCTAAAACACTAAGTCTAACTTCGTGTTTAAAGGTCCGTTATTGATCCCAAGTTACGTAGTCATTTATATATTGTAAATACGATAAATACAATCTATAAAATGGAGTCTCTGTGTATAAGTGTGTGACCCAATAGGCTCACATATGTCTAGCCATATAATTATTTATTATGACACGAGTATACTCCAACAGCTCCCACTTGCGACGTCATAATAATTAAGTAATTATACAAGCAAAGGTTAGCGTCTAGCAACACGCCAATGCCCCTAGAAATATGTGAGGGAAGTTTCTTAAACGTCTCATTTAAATGGTTTATATGTCATCCATCCTTATGTTGAACACTAGACATGGATCAAAGTCATTCTATTTGTTCAACTATTATGTTTCTCGATCTAGAAATTGAACAAGATTACCAATTGAATTAAGATTCATCTTAATCTCATTTGGGTACGGCCATACAAACATCCGTTCAATTCATCGAGGGGCCCAATAGTATCTAACTCCATGACATGTGGAGGAACAAATCCTATTTTGACTGCACGTGTCATTCATGTGTTTCAAATCACTCCTGAAAATGGTTTTTATAACTACCTTATTCAGGGCAGCGTTTAACCATATCAAAGAATAAAATTCCACACATGCAAGACCTACTTGCATCTCAAGTCTGAGGATAAGAGACATAACCATTTGCGAGATTCACTATTGACGCCGATCCATGCAGTGAAATCTTGAAGGTTGGGTCAGTTTAATGTTCATCACAATGAACAACATATGAGTTTGGCAAATAAATCACCAACACGCTCACATTTGCCTTAATTCGATGATACTCCCGTATCGTCAACTGGCAATGGACAATTTTAGAATAAATAAATTATTCATGGATTAAACATGCAAGTATAGAACACAGTAGTATAAATGAAGACGATTATACCCGGTATATCAATTCATTATATAATATGACTGCGTACAGTTCCATTATCCAAATACTAAAAACAGATATGCACAAGACTACATATAGATCAAAATTTGATGTTTCCACCATGATCAATTTTTTGTACAAGACAACAAGTAGTCATCTGAGTAAACTTTGAGAATACTTATTTCAAAATTCAAAAATGTTTTGAATGATGATTGTCCTTTTGTATGTATGCAATCAAGTAGAATACGAGTATTGCAACAATACATTTAATAGTGTGTTTGAAGCTAGCAAAACACTTACTCTAGACAGTCATAATAAGAGTTTCCCAAACTGTAAAATATTCGTATTCTTTTAATGTATAATGCATTAATGCTCTCAATCGAGCATATTTAGTTAGAGGTGTCATCATTCATGATGTCATCCAACTACGACTAGGGTTGAGCATCATCTCAGTTATATAAGCATCAATGAATGAAAATATAACAGAGCTCCTCAAATATCCGTAAACTTTTGAACAAATCTTTGGTCCTTTGCAGGTCCATTAGGTTGTTCGTTTAATAATTATCTAATGACTTTCACTTAGATATTTGTTGTTATTAACTCATCTTGCATTCATGTAAATGATATAAATAATCCAATACATACTATGACTTACATAATGAATCCTTTAGTTAAACTTAAGGTTTCCGTTCATGCATTCAATCTCATCATATAAGATTGATCATTGAGACTCCCCTCAATGACATGTCATATTGTGTTTAGATTATTAACCGCTTAGTTTATCCTAATAAACACATGCAACAAGGTTTTATGTTTTATTTCCTAAATTCCTTAATTGAAACTTCATTCCAGGCTAAGGATTAAAGTCGAGCTTAGATGGAATATTGTTTCTTATATGTTAACAACATATGAGATTTAAGAAAATAAATTCATTTATCCTACTTGCACTCTGAGTTCTCGGGAGTAATCTTATTTAATCAAAATCAAATTAATGATTAAATTAAGATCTCTGCTCCTAGATGCATGATCTAATCCACACCTGGATTCTTATGTCTTGTATACATAATAAAGATTATACAGATTCATAAACCCTTTTGATTACTCATCGTCCTCGCAAAAGTAATCAAAAAGTGTTTTGAAATCCCATTGTCATATTTCATTTACATGAAAACAGGTATGACAATTAATCTTCTTTATACATTTAATGTTTGTAGGTATGAAGATTTAATCATAATCAATTTCTTGAGTATGAGTAAACTCCTTCTACTACGCATGCATTAAATATGTGTACAAGTTTGTCCTTATGAGTCTTCTAGTTTAAGAAACACATTTTAAACCTCACAGTCTAACTGATTTGGTAAGAGATCAATCAAGCTCCTTGAGTGATTATCTTTCAAGGACTGCATCATATCATTCATAGTTTTGAGCTATTCATTAGATTCAAGATCTGATAATGCATCTCTTTAGTTAGCAGGTTCACTATGATCCTCCAACTTATGTCCCTTAACATTGATATAAAAAATATATCATTCAGGTGTTAGGGGTATCCTTGCGGATTTATGAATGAGAGATATCAATCTATGGTTTAACATATGCATGTTCAACCTTAGTATGACATTAGCAAGCGTACTCAAAAGGTTGTGTATTTAGTTCTTGAATAACTTCAAGATCTAAAGGTGCTCCCACTTGTTTTTGTAAGTGGAGACTAATCTCCAAGTACTCAGCATCTTGATAACAATAAATTGTTTTTAAGTGGGATATCCAAAATACATCATTAGTTCTTGATTCTAGTTTGCTAATTACTTACTCTTAGGTATTTAACAAATTCAGAACTTCAATCAAGACATAATGGGATTCATCCCATTCCATAATACAATGGTGTCTTAAATTCCTTCTGGGTTGGAACCATATTGGGTGTACGCATGGCACATCTAATTTTCTATCCTTGATTGCTTTTGAGGTAAAAGAGTTTAAGTCATCAAAGATTAAACAATATCCATGATGGACATACCATAAAGTTGTGGTATTCCACGTGGATAGATGTTGTGAGACTATCACACAACTCATTAGATGAACTTATACTCTTTGGCTTATGTATCTGCCAACCAAGTCATACCAGATAGCATCAATAGTATTTTTAGCCTACTGCATACTTTATATTTAAAGTCTTTGACCAAGTCAATGACTTCATGTGTATGTTTTAACTAGAAACATAAACATTAAATATTTTATTATACGTCGTCAGTATACATGTCTTTAACAAGAAGACATAACAAATTAACGTCTTTACTTTACGTTATAAGTCTTTCAACAATTAACGGAATTTATGTTTATGTCTTTACAAGAGACATAAACATATTCAACTAAAGTAATTATGAGTGTCGACAATTGGCCTCAATAGTAATTTCAAGTTAATTACATACTTCATGATTATGAATTTACAAGAAGATATAATCATATTTACTAAACAATTCAGCAAATATGTTGAAGTAGCTTTTCATGTTATCTTGATATTTTTTCTAATTAGGGCAACATACATTTTATGTGTATAAGTCCTAGTAGAACATTATTTTTCTTATCTTGCAATCAAGAAAAACCATTAGTCATATTGTTATATGTTGTACCTTGCACACAATTAAGATTTCTCCCACTTGTGCATGGCACAACATTATGCAAGCAAATATGACAATGTCACAGATAACGTATGATTTTAGTCAAAACCAAAATATAGATATGTAGAACTTTATCGCTTTTATATAAAGAATCATGCAAAACAATTTTATTGATAACATTTCAGGAAGCAACATCAGGAACGCGACAAGTTATCTAATAAATTCATGCAATGGTTCTTATAAAAACTATGATGCTTCATATGTGGAAAGTAATGTATTATTTCAAGACAATCTAGAAATAAGATGGGCAACTTGTAAGTTAATAGAGCTTACAACTCTCACTGGATTAGAGAACATAACATGTGTTTCATCTCCAGTAATACAATCACGTATCTCCCGCTGGATTAGACAACATTACAAGTGTTACATCACCAGTGGGGAGTGAGTGATGATTAGATACTTTCCTACTTTCTTTGAATATCTACACATTATTGCTAATGTGAGTCACTATGACTAGTAAACATGTACTTATGTATTCAAGGAAGTGTATCAAGTTCTAACATATAGATGATGGGCTAGCTATCATATTAAACTTGAAAATAGGCATGCAGTTCCTCCATGTTTATTGAGTTAAGACACATTGCTAGGTAATCATGCTAGTAATTGCCTTTACCATTTTGCGGTTTATTGATATTTCCTTTTCTAGTTATTTAAACTCATTTCAGTTTGGTAGCTATAGAAAACATGTTCTCTAGTTATCCAAATATCTTATATTTCTTCAAGGTACAAACTTGTTGGAATAAGATGTGCAACTATACTTAACCATTTTGACTTTTACAAGACATCACGATTTCTAGAGTATGTGTGCTTTGAGTTTGATTAGAATTAGGATAATTCAAATATTCCTATTATGGCTTTTCCTCATAAGGAAAAGGATAGGAACAAGTCTCTTTCTTACAAGGAAAGGAAGACTTAGTTTGATCCTTTTAACAAGAAAAGAACAACCTTTTGTTTACGTTTTGTGGTGCATTAATTCATTAATTGAATTCTCAAAGTTCATATTTTGTATTTTCGATAATTATCCTTTTATGAATTAATTACCCCATGTTTACAATTTAAAACAATTAATTTACGTAAAAGGCTAAGATCCACATTGTGCTTCTACTATCATATCAGTTGATCTGCTAGCAATAGTAGATTCAATTGGTAGGCGACGATCACCAATTGCATTACAAGTACAACTCTTAGATCCTTATGGGACTCATGGCATCTATTGTCAAACAACTAGTGTCATGTAGGCATGTTTAGTCCCATCTTTGCCTCGGGTCAAGGTCTCACCGCTTAACTCGATTAAGTCATCCAATTTGAGAACGTGCGAGAATATATCTAGGTCTCACGCATAGAGAATAGTCACATTGGGTTACAATTCAACCTAGGTCCCACGCATAGGCAAAAGGTAATTGCAAGTGTTCTCAATATTGGACGGCATGACTTAAATTTTGACGGGTAAAAGTTTTGATGTGAATCAAAAGGTGTACGAAAGAAGCATGCATTCATCCTTCGTAGCACATGTTAAAAACTTTTCTTAACTTAAGTCTAATCATTGTTTTAATTTATGTGTGTCAAGTTGTCCATTTTCATGACTAATATTAATCCTACATGGCTAATAAAGTTTGGACAATACATAAATAAAATAACATACATAACAAGTTAACGTGTTATTTTAAAAAACAATGATTTGAAGTTTCAAAAACTTAGCAAAACTAAATCATAAGACTTAGTTTTGAAAGTGGTTTGTGTTTCGTTTTAAGTTTATAGAAAACTATTTGCACTTTTACATATGATAACAAGATATATAAAAAGCAAAATCACAAACACACAACCACAATATGCAAAGCCTCAACCGATGAAAAAACCTATGCTTGGTCTCGTGAGCCATCACGAGAACCAAGAGTCAACTAGGGACAAATCACACAACCACATGGAGGACTCCCACTTGCTCCAAGACAATCAAGAGCAAGTAGAAAGCCTATAATGCACATGAAAAGTAGTTGATGTCCTTCCAGAATTTCTGTGTTCGGGGGCCCAAAAGTCCATGAAGGAGGCTTCCCCGGGCTTAGCTCAAAACTAGAAAGTTGTAGGCCCATGTCTTAGGTACCTGCAAAAAAAAATTTCAGCCAAAAAGACCTTACCAATCACCAGGAAACTCCGTTTTAGCAACTGGTGTTCCAGTAGTCATTTTTCGGCAAAAACGTCTTTAACTCTTTCGCCTTTCACCATCAAGCCACGATTACATTATAGTGAAAGTAAAATACAACTAATCTACTTTTTATCTACTGTAAAAGTGCCCAAACAATGGCTACAACCAAAAGTATATTATTACATAAATGCCGAAACAATGACAAAAAACCCCAAAACACGAAATTAAACAACATTCACAACCATCCAATGCACAAGTGGTCTAGGTTTTCATCGGCTTTGCATATAAACATAATAATACCATAATATTATGAATGAAACATGGTGTTGGCTAACTCCATGGACAAACATACACGTATTTGCCATGGAAAACAAAATAATAACAAGAATTAAATTGTTAGCCAACGAAAACGAAGAAATTAATAGACAAGAATTAAAACCCTGTTAGGTACGTGTTTCCTATGACTTAAGGGTCAAAACCCACTGATATTAGGACATTCCAAATACCATTTAACCACAGAAAATATGGCCTTAGGGGCTGAATTAAAACCGTTTTAAAAACCGATAAAAAACACGCGTTTTAGGCCATTTTTCATGTACCCAACAAGTAACCAATTAGCGTATGCATAACAAATGGCCATGGGACCAAAAAGTGCAGATCATATGACCCCTAAAGGGTCATCCTATGAGGAAAAAATTGGAGCCCTAGGGCTGTTTTAACCATGACTTCAAAAATCATCAAAAAACACCCGTTTTAGCCATTTTTATGCATACCCGATAATCATATGGCACATATGATGGCTCGTGATATCACTAATGGTGATGTATGAATATAAAAAATATAAGAATCAAATAAACGCAGCGGAAAACATCACCAACAACGGATCCATATTGCCATATGATCAATCAATAAGATAAACAAGATAGTTATACCTTTGTAGCGTGATCGGTAGAATCGTATGAAGACCATCACCAACACCATGAACCACCAATGAAACCAAGTGACCAAAATAGATCACCTCTATGATGGAAACACATTACACGTCATAGAACACCACCGGATGCTAGTCTAAACCTTGTAACCATTATTCTTGCAACAATCTACAATAGATTAAGCCAAAAAACAAAGATCAAAAACACAAACCCTAGATGGGGTTTTGTTTTGCCGTGATTTTTATGAGGAGAGAAAGGGGGAGAGACTTTTGGTAAGTTAATTCCTATATCTCTCATTTTGGAAGACTAAATCAATTTAGTCTTATCATAATAGAAGTTACACAAAGCCCCTCAAAAGCTCATATTTGCCCCTCTAGTCCCTCCCTAGGCCGACCATGATAAGGGCCCAAAATGGGCTTGCTCATTGTTGGCCCGGTCCTAAAACACTAAGTCTAACTTCGTGTTTAAAGGCCCGTTATTGATCCCAAGTTACGTAGTCATTTATATAAATACAATCTATAAAATGGAGTCTCTGTGTATAAGTGTGTGACCCCATAGGCTCACATATGTCTAGTCATATAATTATTTATTATGACACGAGCATCCTCCAACACTATCAAGATCATGCCACATATGTTTAGGCATGAATTTAAGCATACAACTTAGGTCTCCAAATCATTTTCCTTCATCGTATACCTTATATGCACACAAACTTTTCCATCAGCAACCATTTGTGCATACTAACTTTTCCATCCTCATCCAACTTATCAAACATAAAGAAAAGTGGTGCACTCCTACCAATTATCTCTCGTTATATTTCACTCCATCCACCAATTATTGAAACTGTTAATGATTTGCCAAAACATTATAGTCTATACTAAACAACTTCATAATTTACAATTACCAAATATTGTATTTAGACATTTTATCAAACATCTACTATACAACAATCTTCGTTCTCAATTTTCACCATCATTTTTCGATATCATCTTCAAAGATTTGGGTTTTCCAAAAGTTGTAATATCAATATATATTCATTTTGCCTCTTGTATATCATTCTTCAACTTTGTTTTGATTTTTCATTGCGGTCGCAGACGTGTAATCAAAAAAAAAAAAAAAAAAAAAAAAAAAAAAAAAAAAAAATTCAGTCATCAATTGTAGAAAGTAACTTGACATGATGATGGTAGGTACGTGAAAAAGGAAAATAAATTTACTCCTAGTAGTGTAAAGGGGATCGAATGATGTGTGGTGGGAGAAAAATGTAAAACCAAATGAATTGTGTAACCTTGGCTAACAATTTGTTAAACCCAAAGAAAATACTAAAATGACAACCATACCCTTACGAGGACATGCGCACTTCTGTGTTACTCTAGTGTTAACTATTTATGACATCCATTGATCTGGTGAGGTACAAATCCAAAGGCTTATATTACTGGGTAATTCGCCCACGACCTATCTGTATAATCAATGCTTTCTATTATCCCAGAAAACTCAAGCTTTTGCGTGATGAGTATAAAGTCTTTCAATGTCGGTATATGTTGGCTTTCACAAAAACTCTTCACCATATAACTCCATGGCCTTACAAAATTTTCGAAGACACTTACGGGCTATTGTTGCACCCATTTGCAGGTATTCATCCAGAGAATCAGGTAGGGGTGAGCATCAGGTCAAACCCGATCCGAACCGAGAAAAATCGACCCGACCCGAAAACCGAAAATTAAAAAACTCAAACCGAGAACCGAACCGAGAAATAGATATCAAAACCAAAACCGAACCGAATAACTCGTTTGGGGTCGGTTTTCTGGTTTCGAATAGAAAAAAATCGACAAAAACCGAATTGAACCGAAACCGACAAAAACCAAAATAAATACATAAAACCGAAACCGAACCAAAAAGGGTAGGTTCGGTTCGGTACGGTTTTGATCGGTTTGTCGGTTTGGGTCAGTTTTCGGGTGGAATTGCTCAGCCTTAGAATCAGAATTGGATTTGTATGCCATTTGACGAATTACCGATGTACACTTCATCAATGGGGAAACACCAAGTGTGCCCGCACAATTAATAGTTTATTGAAAATAAGGGGAATGATCAATTACCTTGCGAACAATTTGTGCGAATAGTTGTCGGCTCATTCGGAACCGCTTACGGGATGTTTTTTCGTCATACTGTGGGTGTTCGGAGAAGTAAACCGTTACTAAATGATTACGAGCACAGTAATGATCCCTTCTATGTGGGTTTATGGGATTTTTGGCTTTGATGCTTGAAAAGCCACCCAACAGGCTTCCGTAAAAAGCGAAAACTCGCTATTAACTTCATCTTTATGGTCTAAAGATGAAGTGCCAAAAAATAGCTCGTAAGACATTATGTAAATTATGTAAATTAAATGAGAATATATTAGCCACAATTAAAATTGTAGCCAATAAAAATTCTTGACTTTCAGATTAATATATACCAGAAAATACGTCGTTGATTCTTAGTTTATGGAATCTAGTACGTAACCTTACCAGCATCAAAAAGGCAAGAACCAATTGTTGTAGTCTATAGACGAAGCTTTGCCTCCCGTTCTTTATCCTCATTCAATTCCCTACCAATCGAGTTTTCTAGACATACAATGACAACGACATCCATCTCGTGAAACATGAAATATAACGACACAATCAAATTACTAATATTTGTTAAGATAAGTAACGTTTTTAAAAGTTCCGTTAAAATGTTATAACAATTATCAGCCTGATCACTACAAGGGAGATTGACATTTAGTGACAAGTTTCTAATTACATATAAGTGTCTGTCGCAAAGGAAAAAATATGTCAACGATTATCAGCCTCACTACAAGGAGATTGACATTTACTAACAAGGTTCTAATGAGATATAAGTGTCTGTTGTAAAGGAAAAAATTGTCCCAACACTTTTTCATGTGACCTGAAATAAACTTTTACCTACTACCTACACTATTGAAGTGTCCAAGAAACCCATGAAATTTGGCTGGCAATTTTTTTCTTTAGCGACACTTCTTATCTTTAGTGAAAATTCATGTCCGTAGTGACAGTTGTTTGTCTATATGACAATTTTGTTGTATTTAACTATTTATAACTGTCATTGTGAAAAGTAATAATGTACTATAAGGCTGAAGTTTTTTTAAAGCGCACTTTTATACAGCAAGTGTCATAAAAAAACAAATGCAAGAACAATGAAAAAAAAAAAAAAAAAACATAGAACAATAGACGTCACTCCAAGAAATTTGTCATTCCGACACATAAAAAGTGTCACCAGAAGTAAATATGTGTTTACAGTTGTGAAATGATTAAAGTAGAAAAATGTTTATACGTTTCCCTTAATTACAAAAATACTGCAAGTAAACATGCCGTTAGTAAGTAATCTAAGACATATAATTGCACAAAGAGACCGTGGGAAAATAATACTTAGCTTTTTGTGACACAATTTTTAAATAAGAGCCTCACCAACGTTTTTTTTCCCATGGTGCCACAAACACATATATAGTAATATAGTATGTCACTAATTATTTCCCTCTCACTTACTGAAGACTTACCGAAGAAAACAAAATTCACAAGATTATTTCCAAAGCTCTCTTTTTAATGTCATGTTAGAGTTAGTAATAAGATTCCATTAGTTAACCAAGCTTAGGGGTTGGCAATGCACCACTCACCCCAAATACTTTCACTCACAAACAATCAATCCTCTTATGCCACATCACCCTCCCATTTTTTCATTCACTCACTCACTTTTTGTTGGCATCACACCCCTTACCCTTCACTCACTTTTTTTTTTTTTTTTTTTTTTTTTTTTCTTTTTTCTTTTTTAAATTCTATTAAAATTATAAAAAAACCAAAATTCCATTAAATTCTATTACTAAAAAAACATTACAAGACATTATACTTTAAAAAGTTGGGCTGACCCACATAATTGGCCCATAATGGGTTCAGGCCCATCTTGACAAGAACCAATCCCCTTATTTAGCAGTTGTAGCCGACCTTCATATCTTCACTGTGGTAGCCGACCTTCATATCTTCACCCAGGTATTTTTTTTTATTACTAAAAAAAAAGAGCAATTTGATCTTTAAAGCTCCAACGTTCGAATAATTAATTGCACAAACGGCTAGTTTGCTTCGGTAAGCTTTACCGATTTTCATCTCCCCCGTGCGGTAAGGAGGCACCGGCGGCGGTGTTCCCGTGCGGTGGGGCTACCGTGCCGTGCCTCCCCGCATGTGTTGCCAAGGCCCTTAGCCTTCAACCAAACAAGGGTTATTTATACTCTTGTAGTTTCAGGGCCCGTTTGGTTGGTGAGCTTAATGAGAATTAAATGATAAAAAAGAAAAATTTGTGTTTGTTTGTCATAGTGGGCTCACCTTTTGGAAATCAAAGTATCAAAATTTGATAGATTTCATAGACATGTATATTAGAAGGTATCAAAAAGAGATACATAATATTTTTGTCTCTTCCTAGTTCCTAATATAGTGACCCCATCTCCACACTATCTCACATTTTTTTTATATATATTAATCAAATTTATATATTATTTTTAAAACTAATAAATTATCAATTTTATAATATATTTTCTCTCTCTTATATCAAATTAAAATCAAAATCTGAATCTGAATCCGAATCCAAATCCATCTACAAACCAAACGATCCCTTAGTCTTTTATTATCAATTCCAAAAAAAAAAAAAAAAAAAAAAAAAAAAAAACCTCATTAGTTAAATATTATTATTCTTTACATGGTATCACAACAAGGATTTTGTACCCATTAGGGGTTCGTTTTTTGTAACACTCCAAACCCGACAAGGGTCTAAAGTGTAACATTATGGTGTCATTTCAGAATATAAAACGCAAGCGGAAGACTTGACGAAATAAATTACAAATCTTGAGACTAAAAGGACTAATAAAACAATCATAATCAAAACCAGCTTCTAAAATAACCAAATAAAATCCATGAATACTAAGGTAGGTTTGGTCCACTAATAAGCTCCTACTCTCATCACTCAATTCCAGCCTCCAGCTTGATACCTGCAGCAGGGAAAAGAAAATGCGGCTGAGCTAACGCTCAGTGAACAGATATAAACATATGAAAGGTAACCGAACATAACGATTAAACAAACAATCCAATGAGAACCTGCTGAGATACAATGTCATAAAGAATATAAAGGGTCATGGAAATCAAAAAATAATACAGAAGTGGTAAAATGGGTAGTAACAGAATTTGCTCATGTACCAAAACATTCAATCAATCATTTCATTTCACAATACATTATACCGTCAATTCCTTTATTGTACATGGAGCTGCAGACTCCAATGTACCAGATTGTGATGGGGTGTAGGGTCACACACCTACCAATCACCAGATATCATTACACATTACCTAAGATGCATCCATACGCTCCCCTGCAAAACAGATTAGCACATACACTAGCTCAAGGCTAGCATACATACTCAAATAATGGCCACAGATACAGATAAGGGAAACGCCGTGGATCAATCACACCTCCACAGAAAGTGTCATGCCATTGGTGCCTCAATGACATGGCCATGTTACCTTCATGGCTAGGGATAGCACCTTGAGCAATGGGTCAAATCAAATGGATCAAAACAAAGGGATCATAACAATAGGATCATATCAAATGGATCACAACAAAAGGATCATATCAATGGTTCAGATCAAGGGTTCATATCAAAGGTTCATATCAAAGTAAACGAATCAAAGTCAATGAATACGAATCATGAGAAACGAGTAATCAAATAAACGAACCAACCGATACCGATGTAAATAGAAATGGGTATCCAGAATATCAGTACCAATACGAAATGCAAATGAAATAATATCTAAAAATAAGACTGAATATCCGTACAAATACGAAATACAAACGAAATAGTCTTTAAAAGGAAGACTGAATATCCGTACCTTAATGCAATGAATGAAAAACAAACGAATCAATGGACGTTACGTTTTCTTCAACGAATCTACACGGATTAGGGTTCATAACATATTCATTAGTTAGGGTTTCATTCCAATTTTAGTAACTTTCCACATTAGTCAACTTAGGGTTTAAAACATATTAAATGCCATTAGGTTTATAGTTTCTATTAAAGTCTCATTACCGTCAAAGTAAATGCTACTATTTAGGGTTTCAAATACATTCAATGTCATTAAATTTATTTAACCGAAACGTACCAATTATTATTATGTGGCATTTTAATAACCGAAAATATTTATTAAAATTTAACTAAATAAAATTATTCTTAATTATCACCTCTTGAATAAATTATTATATCTACTAAAATTTGCAAGCTGCTTCATGCATGGTTCATGACCAAAAGACTTTTAATTTTACATATATACATAATATGACTAACTATACTAAAGACAATATGCAAAACTTCGTAATACATAGTATTACCGAAACGATTTCGAACTCTTTATTATTCTATGTTTTATTCCTAGATTTTGTCATGTATTAATGAGTATTAGATGGTCTTATTTAAGGTTTCTAAAGGTCTGCTTTGATTGGCCAAAACAAAACGAAGGTCGACATATGGTAAACAATTTAGGGTCGATTCCTACTGATCTAATTTAATAAAATCAAAGGTATACATATGTCGAATTCATAAACAAACTTGGTTGAATATCATCATGTGATCAAGTAGAGAAATATATTATGGTCGATTTTATAACAATAGGTGGTCAAGTATTTTAAACAACATGGCCTATAACAATAGGTGGTCAAGTATTTTAAACAACATGGCCGATTATCATTTTTATGTGGGTCGACAAAACAGGAACATACACAAGGTTGATTACATTATGGGATTGGTTTCACTTGTGGTCGAACAAAAGAAAACAAGTTTCGACATAATCGGTTATGAATCGAATGGGAAAAAGAAAGAAATATCGAGTTACCTTGGAGCGATGAAGAGCAGCAAAACAAAAGAACTAAAACTGGAATTAAACACTCCACCCTCTTGTTTGATCAATAGCAACGCAGCAGCAGTAGTCAATATTTAGAGAGAGTTTGTATTTGTGTTGGTGTTGTTGTTTGTTGTTCGTTCGTATGGAGTATAAGAAAAGAAGAATGGTCTCGACATATATAACTGGAACCAAGGAGCATATCAATTTAAGTAATCATTACACATTAAACGGATTTTTATGGATGTTTTAAATGGGCTTCATGGTCATTTAAGGTGGGTCGGTTTTGGGGTTTCAAAGATGGACCGTTAATGATTTTTAATTAGTCGAGTAATGGATGATTAAAGGGTCAAAGAAGATTTAAATGTTTAGTCACTTATGGGGGTTTAAGAGCCTTTAAATTTTGCATTTAAATGTCATCATTTTGTCTAACTATGAAATATATACTAACTAAGTCTAACGTAGCTTTAGGGTTTTATAATTAAATGTACACATTTTTCTTATAGCGGATTTAGGTTTCTTAATTTTTTTAGGGTTTTACAGTTTTTAGTTTTGAAGAATAGTACCACTGTAAGTACTGATCTATTTTAGGGCCTCTAGAATAAGTTTCCTACTAGTTCCCTGAGGGATCTAGTCTTGGTTTTCAGGTTTTGATTTTTGATTATGTTTATGTTTTGATCAGGTTTGCTATTGTTTCTTTGTTTTATTTGTTCTTCGAGGTATTGTTTAGGTTTTCTAGTTGTGATTCGTTTTGGTAATTAAGGTTTTGTTTGAATATTGAATCTGGAATTATGGTTAATGACATGAAGAATGATGGGGCATCTAGAAGTAGTTCTATTGATGGACTTCCGGTAGTGACTCGAATCATAGATAGCAAACTTGATGGCTCCAACTTCTTTGCATGGATCAAAACAGTTCGTATCTATCTACGCATTATTGGAAAAGCTTCTCATCTGAAAAATAAACCTCCTACGGATAAGACTAAGATTGATTGCAGAATGACGCTCGGTTGTTCTTGATGATTAGGAACTCTATCGAACCATATGTGATTCCTTTACTTGATCATTGTGAGTATGTAAAGGAATTGATAGATTATTTGGATGTTTTGTATTCGGGACAGAAGAATATCTCTCGGATATATAGTGTGTGCAAGGCTCTTCATCATGGAGAACGACAGGATCACTCACTTACTGCTTCTGTCATGGAATTCAAGAAAATATACGAGAAATTGAATTCTCTTCTCCCTATAAGTACTGATGTGAAAGTGATGCAAAAGCAAAAGGAACAAATAGCTGTAATAAGCTTTTTGACCGGTTTACGATAGGAATTTGACTTTCTTAGATTTCAATTCTTGAATGAGACAGATATTCCATCTCTTCAAGACACATTTGCTCAAGTTATTCATAATGAGACTCTCCAGTGTCCTCATGTATTGGCTTCTAATAGTGCTCTTGTTAGTCGTGGTAGAGTTCAAGGTGGTTCTAAGAATTGTAATAGTGATTGAGTTGATGATTCCCAAGGTTTTAATTTTGATGAGGTTGAGTGTTTTATTGTCATGAATTAGGGTGTACCACACGTAATTGCAAGAAACTCTTAGCTAAGAAAGAGGGTTCCTTTGCATGTACTTCTGCTACTTCTGATAAAACGGTTACTATTTCTGCTGAGGAATATGCTCGTCTCAAAGGTTCTGTAGTGAACTCTTCTACTGCTGCTACTGCTATTGTTGGGACATAATCTGTAAAGGTATATGATGACCAAGATGATTGTATCTGGTGACCAAGAAAAGAATTGCTCTTAAGTTATTTGTTAATTTTTGTTGATGATTCAGTTTTTTGATTTCTTTTTTGGTTAGTTGAGACCTGCCATAAGTTGCTTTGTTTTTTTAAAGTATTTTGGTTAGTTGAGACCCGAACACGTCTGTTCCGGTTGCTTCGTATTTCGGTTAGTTGAGATCTCAGTTTAGGTTTGGGTTGTTTTGCTTTTGGGATTTTTTGGTTAATGAGACCTGTTCCGACAGGTTACTTCATCATATAGGGTTTTTTTTTTTTTTTTTTTTTTTTTTTTTTTTTTTTTTTTTTTTTTAATTATTATTATTATTATTATTATTATTATTATTATTATTATTATTTTTGTTAGTTGTTAGTTGAGATCTGCCTTGAAAGGTTGCTTCTTTCTTTTGGAAATTTTAGTTAGTTGAGACCTTTCAGTTGCTTCATATTTTAGTTCGATTAGCTTTGCGTTTTTTGAAGATTTGGATTATTGCTTCGTGGAACACTTTTGCTTATTGTTTTTTGGGTGTTTATATTCGTAACAAGCTGAGCATGATCAATATTTATGCTCCAGCTTGAGGGGTGACGTTAGAGTTAGTGATAAGGGCATAACCCATTAGTTAGCCTAGCTTAGCCTTCAAGCTAAGTAAAGCTTATTTATACTCCTATAGTTTTAGTCTTTTATTATCAATTCAATAAAAAACCCATTAGTTAAATATCATTGTTCTTTACATGTCCAAAACTAACTATTAGCATTTATAATTAGAGGTTTGTGGAAAGGTTTATAATTCATTAAAAGCTTTATAATGTATTTCAATCAAAGTGAGTTTAATGTATCATGCTTGCTTAGGTGTCATGAAAAAATTCATGATTTTTAACCTTTTCATAATTAAATCCATTTGATTGATGTGAGGCCATTATAGAGCTTTACAAGTTTATGCATAGTGAATAAAAGTATATAACACAAAAGAGTTTATAATTACTTCATCTGTTTCAAAATTATTGTCCCCAAACAATTCACAAAGTTTAAGGAAAATTAATGAATATCGTTTTTTCTTGGTAAAAGGACACATTAAACCTTATCAATCTCCACTAATTCTCATTAGGTTTTGTTATGTAAATTGATTAGAAGGGTAACATGAGAACGTACATATATTTTAGCTATCTAATTTTGGACAGGGACAATTATTTTGAGAAAACCAACTATAATTTTGAAATGAAGAGAATAAATGACTTGAAACAATTATAAAGCTTGCCTATAGTCTATTTGTAATTCTTATCGGATATTAAAAATAATTATTGTCAGTTTTGTTAATCAACATTTTAGCTATTCGGCTATTTTTGTTGAAAGATTTTGTAGGCCACTGATATGATTTATCAAGAAGTCGATCCAAATAAATGTAAATAAACATAATATAATTGTGTAAATTTTAGTTAAGAATTGCAAGTGTTACAAGTAATCTATGTATATAAAATGACATCGATATCATATATCATTGAATAACGTACATTTATATATTGAAAAACATATCAAATTAAAGTTTTTAAACATCACTAACTCGAACCCTTACACCCAGATGAAAAAGAAAAAGAAAAAAATAATAATAATTTAATAAAAATAAAAAATAAATGAGAATAAGATGGGATGACTCTTGATAGTCACATATTTGCATGGCCTTCCATAAAACTTTGGTTTATCTGCATGTATCTAATTCTTTACTCCTTTGCAGCCAATATGCAACTATGCAAGTATTATCAACCATTTTCATCCACGGCTACAATGAAACAACAACCTTTTTGATGGATTGAATTATGTCCCTTAGATGAAATTTTCCTTACTCCTTATACCACTATAAATACCTACAAAGCAATGCACCAAAGCAACTCAAGCGAGTATCGAAACCAAATACTAAATGGCTTCCCTCTCCTCATCCTCTGTAGCCACCATGAGCCGAACCATCCCAACTCAAGCCACAATGGCTGCTCCATTCACCGGTCTCAAGTCTAACGTCGTTTTTCCCGTTACCAAAAAGGAGAAAAGTGACTTCTCTTCACTCCCTAGCAATGGAGGAAGAGTCCAATGCATGAAGGTGTGGCCACCACTTGGAAAGAAGAAATTCGAGACTCTTTCATACCTTCCACCACTAACCGATGCTCAATTGGCTAAGGAAGTTGACTACCTTCTCCGCAACGGTTGGGTTCCTTGTTTGGAATTTGAAGTGGAACACGGGTTTGTCTACCGTGAGAACCACAGGTCACCAGGGTACTATGATGGAAGAACTTGGACAATGTGGAAGTTGCCCATGTTTGGGTGCACTGACTCAGCCCAAGTGATGAAGGAGCTCCAGGAGGCAAAGACGGAGTACCCCAACGCATTTATCCGTATTATCGGATTCGACAATGTGCGCCAAGTTCAATGCATCAGTTTCATCGCACACAAGCCACCAGGCTACTAAGCAAGAAATATGTTAAGTTGTAACCCTTTGGACACTTGACTTGCATATGAATTTTGTATTTTGTGATCATTTTGTCTCCGGAACAAGCAAAGTAGCCGAAAAGAGAAACCATGTAAGGAATATGAACATATATTACGTGTTTTCTTGATAAAAAGAAGAATTAATAATATATGTATGGGTCAATATATTTTGAGAAATCTTTGTCATTGCAATATCATTTTTGTTCATATATGCAATGAAACGGTGTCATATTTAATTAAGCGGAAAATATGTTATACTCATGTCGAGAACCATTACAAAACAAATTTAAATGGACCTGTTTATTAATTTGGTTTAAACGACAAGTTTTTAAAAATACATTTGATTATAAATGGTAACATCTATCACTAATTAATAATTTAAATATTGTTTAATCCTAAATCTTTTTATTATTTTTCGTCTATAATCAATAGTATTTTTTTTTCTGGCAACAACTACAAATTGTACTCGTAAGTATTTCATTAATAATAACACCAAAACACAAATACGCAAGTATAATTATTTGCCACTATACATCGTCGTTTTGCGCGAGTATTCGTCTAGTTTATTAAATACTTCTATTACTTATAGAGTAAATTGCAAAAAATGTCCCTGTGGTTTGCCAAAATTGCAAAAAGTGTACTCATACAAGAATTTTTGCAAAATGTGTACCTCAGCAAGTTTCGATTTGCAAATCATGCCCTTCTGGGGGTACTGTTCATGCAAAAAAGGTTTTTTGGACTAACGCTCATTAACTTTTCATATTAGTGCCGTGTGAAATGACTATTTTACCCTTCTTTTCTTCCATAATTTCTACTCTACTCATGTACTTTTTCCCGCCAAATTCACCAGTAATCACTTCATTTTATTCACCCCTACCCAAAACAATACCATATTACAAATCACTCAAGAGAAGATGATGAAGAAACTTACTACTGGTTTATTATCCTATATATCTAATGGCCAGGAGGTGGGTGCTTCAGAAAGTTGTCACCAACCGTTGGAATAAGAGTAACCTGCACTTCAACGGATGGTACAATACTGTTATTCCAAACTGTTCATCACCAAACCATCTACACACTTCTCTTATCTTCTCCTCCCTCCTCTCCCACACACTCTTTTCATATCTTCCCTACAACTATTATTCTCAAAACACACACAACAACGAATCTCCAAAAAAATACATCCATAAATCATAAAAATAAACAGGCATGATCATAAAAAAACCAGGTCCACAGGCTTTGATAATTTCTTCATGAAAATCAAAAACCGATTCGACGACAACACAAATCCAAACACCCCGAATCAAGTGAGATCTCCAGGCATCAATTTTTTTCCATAAACTTCACTGGAGAGTCAGTCGGTGTGTTCACTTTCGGTCAGAGTGGGTTGTTTTTTTGTGCTTTTCAGGTTTGTGTTTGTTATTTTGTTGGGTCATTTAAAGTTTCAATTCGTTTGTTCGGTCATCCCTAATAAGTAATAACTATAAGGCGACAATTTTAGCATGTAAATTTAGTGGATTGTAGCAGCAATGTTGGAGATAAGGGTTCTGATTGTTCAATGTACACAAACTGTTCGATGAAATGCTTGAATGAAGAATAAAGGTTTCAAACTGCTGAATTAGTTTACTTGCACTTCGGTATATTTGGTATACTAGATTTAATTAGTTTACGATATGATAGCCAAACTTAATTTACTATGTTTCAATATTGATAAAGAGTTTGAAAAGCTTTCGGTACTGACAATCTTAAATGATGCCATTTAACATGGTGTCCTTCAATTGGCTTTCTGACCGACTGTGCCATCAGATCATGTTGCCAAATGCATATGGGAAAAAAGTTTAGTTTTTGCATTATTTTGGTTATAGTGTCAAGATCAAAATCTACGAAAGATGCAACAGTTTTCAGGTTGAAGTGTATGGTATTGAGCCAATAATAAGATATGTTGCTTTTTATGAGATTTTAAACTTTAGTTTTGGTATTTTGACTCACATCGCATATTGTGTTGCAGTAAGATGTGAAGAAAATTGACAGAGATTCGAAGAGAAATACGTGCCAACAGGTTAAAGAGGTACCTTTCTATGCATATTTAATTCATACACTTACATCATATAGGGGTTGTTTGGAATTACTAATTGTGATGATCAAGGGATTATTTGCTAATATGGTTATCTTACACCTGTTTTAGTCCACTCAATGGTTATGTATCTTCTTTGGATACTTTTTTACATCTTTAAAAGAAGTTTCACTAAGCAATCCAAAACATAACATTTTTTTAGCAAGAGTTCCAGTAGGCAACCCAAGCACCCATTTACAAGCAGTTATGATAAGCAATCACCAACCACCTAACATATTTGGTAATTCAATTTAACAATTACAGAGTGTATATTAATTCCAAAGTTGTTAGCAACTATTTATATGTACCGTTGTAGCATTCATCTATATCAAAGATTTAGGTGTAACCTTTTATTTAACAAAATGATCAGTCTATGGTGCTGGTAGATTTCTTTTAGGATCATTTAATTGGGGAAAATATAAAATTCAACTTGACTAAGTGGGAAGACTGAAATTTGTAATTGTTCTTTGTTAGATTTAAGTTGCAACCTTTTATCAATTTACTGATTCTCTTTGGTCATTGTTTCTCTTACTTCTCTTACTTCTTTTTAGGTGTTTGGAACACTATGTATGCTGTTTGTTCTGGCCCCATAGCTTGCACCAATTGGTTCTAAGACGAAATTGGGGTTTTCGTGCGGTTGGGTGAGACCTTGTACCTAAGGCGATAATGCACCGGCTTGACGCCTCTCAGTTTAATGAAATTTACAAATAACATAATTTATTATGTTGGCACCCTAAAATAATGCTTTACATTTATTGCAGGCATCGAGGCATTTTGTGATATGGCATTAAGGCATTTCGTGATACATTACACATGTGGCCTGGAGCCACTGCAGACACTATACCAGGTAAATTCTTCTAAAGGGTTGGGTTGGTTTAACCGGAAACTTTCTATCTCTAACCTTAGGGAAAAGGGGTTAATGTCCTTATAAGTCCTACGCTAGAAAAGTAATGCAAAACATATAGTAGTGTGTTAGACACTTGATAACTTAAAGAATCATATTTTTAGGCATTTATCCTAATAAGATGTGGGAAAATCTGATATTAGTATTACTGCATAATATGCACTTTATGATACCTCTGTGTTGTTTGCATTTATCAGGTATCGTGTGTCGTCTTTGTTTACAGGTTCCTGTACTATGGATGCTACTGCTTTGAGTAGTTTTCTGTCAGAAATGATGCCAGATGGAGTATGAGCTTCAATGCTTGAATGTTGTTTATTGGTTTGTGAACGTTAGCTTAGTACTGCTACGTTTACAAGTTTCTACTGATAGGTATTTTTAGTACTGCTATGTTTACGAGTTACTACTGCCATTGAAAATTACTGCCGCTCAAAGCTCATGGTTTATACTACTTGTTGTTATTGCAAGCAGCTTATTGATGTTGGTTGTTTGGGACAGCAAGGATGCGGCGCGAACGACGACAAAAAGAAGGGTAGTACTTCAAGGCAAGGTTAAGTTGTTTTAAAGTCTCTAAGGTTACTCAATTATGCGAAGGTTTTGCTCGCGGTAAAGTCATTTTATTGGAAGGTGATCGAAAGTATGTTTTGAAGGGTTCTTGTCGATTGGTCTTGTGGTCGACAATTTCTTGGTGTTCGATCAACCAACAAAATTTAATATCAACAAGGTAATTTGGAGCTTCAAGGGTTTTGAGTTCAAGCAAGACAGTTTGCATGTTTGACGGTTTACATGTTTGTGTGTCGAAAAGACATTATGGCAACCAACCGAGGTAGAAACTCTAGCATACACCTACTAACAGAAGTTCTGTTTTGGAGATCACCACTGTGTTAAACTCTTCCAACTTGGCCTAGTAGAGTGATTTTATTATTATTATTATTATTATTATTATTATTATTATTATTATTATTATTATTATTATTATTATTATTATTATTATTATTAATGTTCTCGTTTCCAATATATCTCACGTTTCCCAATGCCCAAATAATCACAAAATAAAAGTTTTAATGTGTCTCAGGTACGAAAATAAATATTTTGGCTAGAAGTAAGTTTAGAAAAAGTACCGGGGGTTACATTACGTTCAACGATTCCTTGACTCTTTAGGTTTGTTTAAAACAATATAAGCTTTGCTACTTTGTGAATATCCAAGAAATACACCTTCATAAGATTTTGGGTCAAATTTAGTGAGATAATCTTTGGTGTTAAGTATAAAGCATATACTCCCAAATACTCTAAAATATCCTAATGTAGGCTTTTTACCTCTATATAATTCATATAGAGTGTTGTTTAAAAATGGTCTAATCAAGACACAGTTTAAAATGTAAGTTGACATGGCAACGGCGTTACACCAAAACTTTTGTGGAATATTTTGTTTATTAAACATTGTTCTACTCATCTCTTGAAGAGTTCGGTTTTTACGTTCTACTACAACGTTAGATTGAGGAGTGCGTGGTGCCAAAAAGTTATGCGTTATACCATTTTTGTCACAAAAGTTTCCAAATTGTATTTCATTGTCAAATTCGCGACCATGGTCCGTTCTAATTGACACAATGCAAGTTCCTAATTGATTTTGAATTTTCTTACTAAGAATTTCAAATTGGTCAAAAGCTTCGTTTTTACTTTTCAAAATTTTTGTCCAAGTATATCTTGAATAATCATCCACTACAACCAAAGTGTAGAAGTTACCTCCCTAACTTTGTATAGCGGATGGACCGAACAAATACATATCTAAAAGTTCTAGACACCTAGATGTAAACACCATATTTTTAGCCTTATGGCTATTATGAACTTGTTTACCAATTTTGCAAGCATCACAAAAGTGTTGGTCGTATTTCAACTTGGGTAGGTTTCTAACTATGTCTTTGGAGGAGAGGTTTGGATAAGTCTCATATTAGCATGTCCTAAACGCCTATGCCATAGAGTTTAAGATTTATCTAATGAGGTGAGGCAAAGTTTATGTAACACCCCCAAAATACCGCAGCGGAAGACTGTGTCATAGGGGTGCTACTTCATAATACAAAGTACAAGGTATAGAAAACGAACTCTAAATGAGACGTTTTGAAAAGTTACCATTCGATTAATGAATTCAAAGTTACAAACATGAGATTCCAAAGTATGATACATAAATGTATACAAAGTTTTGAATGGTAAATGATAAAAGCGTAAGTCTTCAGAATATGCAGCTTGACTCTAAGTTCCACGCACTAGCTATCGCCTTACTAACCTGAGATAAACATGCTAAAGTGTCAACACAAAGATTGGTGAGTTCATAGAGTTTGTCTTAAAATAGTTGAAAAAGCCTCAAAAGAATGTTCACATAGCAAAGGCATTGTGAATCCACTCAGTTACAAGTCCCGCCATAAGAGACTTGTAACCTGTGTGTTCACAACCCACTGCTAACATATAGTATAATAAAGACATGTATAAGTTCATCAAGACAATTAAGCAATTAGTAGTGAGTCTCTACTTCATCTCCGAAGACCTCACTTTTATGATGTATCCAACATTCGCAAATGTTAGGATGTATCAAAGACAACTGGGAGCCACTTCCCAAAGAAAACTGGGAGCCACTTCCCAAAGATAAAAGTTTACTGGGAGCCACTTCCCAAAGATAAGACAGTCATGTATGTATGAAATCAAGTATAATGCAATCAAGTATAAGACAATCAAGTATGAAACAATCAAGTATAAATGTTTTGAGTATTTGTACAAGTAAGCAAGTAGTTGTGCATGTATCCCCCCCAAAGAGTTAAAACAAGTACGAAAAGAGTAGGGGCTATGACTCACCTTAAGCTTATGTAATGAGAAATGAAAGTAGTAGTCGAATCGCGAAAGTCTCTAAGAGCAGCCTATAATAGAACGTTGCGACTTAGGTTTGGAGTAACGTCTAAGAATACGAAGAATTGCCCATATATGTCTTGCATAATGTTCATGATGTAGTACTTAGTATATAGTGTAAGTCGTTGAATATAAGTGGTCTATGAAACATGTATAAGTTGTACATCTCTTACTACCGTTCGGGCCGACATAATTCAGAAGTCATGGAGTAAACGTTCGAGGAGCCAGGACACTTTAACTCGTAAATCCACAACTCGTCTCGACGGCTTACTCAATGAACTCCTCACATGAGGCTCCCTACTATTGTAGTATTTGATAACATATATATATATATATATATATATATATATATATATATATATATATATAAGCTTTTTGATCTTTAATAGTTATATGGTCTTTAGCCGTAGCTTTGCCGTGACCTTGGTCATTGTTACCATGATCTTGAGACTCAACCTTGGCTTTAGCCATGGTTGTGGTCTCGGCTTTAGGTCATTAGACCTCTTGGTCTCATCTAATTATAATGATTATATAGTAACTTTGGTCTAAAAATGGGCTGTTAAGAATTTGAAGAAATTTATCACTCAGAAAGCGTTTTCAGGGCTCGAGCTTCTTTAATCCTGAACGAAAACGTCGTTCCGGACAACTTTCGTGTTTTAACTTTTTGATGAATCGGACCAGAAGTGGGACTTTCAAAATCATAATTTGATCAGAATGCTATTTAGGCAGATTTGCCGTTTTGGTTTCGCTAACTTCAAATGGTCATAACTTTTGACTCGTGTACTCGTTTTGGGTGATTCAAATTGCTATGTTTTCCTTGTTAAGTCCTCTTTAACAATAAGTAAGTGTCAAATATCAAAGTTATACTATTGTGGTCGTGGTTTTCCATAAAAATCACTAGTTTGCTTGTTTACTTGTCATAAGTTAACATATGTATACCAATACTTGTTTTATCCATTTTTAAACATCATGAACACAATACAAAGACCATATATAGCATGAAAGAAACATAATAAGCATGAAAATGATATTGAGCAAGAAAGTGTATAAGGGTTTGCTTACAACTTTTGGCTTTCTAAAGAAAGGAAGTCAAGTATAGAACTAGGACACTAAACCTAAGCTTGTAAACCCTTCACCATAACTCTTGTAACCCTTGCTAGCCTTGATCTAACCCTTGTGAAAACCATTTAACTTCAGCCCTAGTAACCTTGTGTAGCTCCTAATTCAACCATGGAATCACCAAACAAACTTAAGAACTAGGTAGAGAATACTAAGACATTGAACTTTGTAGTGTAACTTGTATATTGAAGATCAAAGGATCATGGTGCTAGGATATAGTAGTGTGGCGTTTTTATTGATGAAGAATGAAAGGAATGAGCTCTCTATTTATAGCAAGAATGAGGAGGTTAGGAAGGTGGCTAGGAAACTACATAAACTTGGAGACAAAGTTGTAAATAAAAATGATCCAATGGCTAAAGTCATGAGATGATGCCACAAGTGTGAATGCCCCCCCCCTAGTGGCGGTTTGAAGAACTTGGAGAACAAGGTGTGGACTTTTGATGGTATTATCCTAAGTATGTAGCTAGTTTTGACTCCGTAAATCGCTAACCGTAAATGATTAAGCCTCAAAACGTAAAACCGGGTATCCTAAAAATATGAAACTTATAAATATGGTTAAACATGTCAATATAGTCCATAATAAAATATAAAATGAGTGGTAGGTTCTATCGGGTGCTAAAACCCTGCTAAAAACTGGAAACACGGGTCTAAAACGCGTAATACGTAAAACGTACGAAAGTTGCGTAAAATTGAGAAAAGTAAAATGTAACTTTTCTAATAGGATAATAATGACTTAAAATGACTTATAATGTCTAGGCTGGGCTCAGGCTAGTGTCGGTTGGTGTTAAATGTCTTTTAGACCTAAAACCGCAAGCCTAAAAATCAAGGAATGACTTATAAAATCAAAGAATGATTTTTGGTCAAAGGAGGAGGAAAAAATATGTTGACTTTTTCTAATAAGTTGAAAACTCAAATTGTCTTAGAAACGCGTTTTGTGGTCTAACGGTTAATCGCCCATACGGTTAAGCGTGCTCATGCGAGAGTAGTACAGGCTTGGGTGACCTACCGGGAATAGTAATTAATCTGAAAATGCGAATTGTTACAGTTTATCTCTAGATGTTTGATCAATCTTCATGACATATATGTTGTTCTTAAGGACACTTTTGGCTACGGTTATGCTGTCTTTAAGTATTTTACTTCCATTTTCATTGAAAAGGACGTTATATTTTTTACGGCAAAGTCGACTAATACTAAGGAGATTAAAACCTAGGTTATCAACATGAGCTACATCATCAATCGAAAGAGAGTCATGAGAGATTGTGCCTTTTCTGATGATTTTGCTTTTAAATTTACTACCAAAAGTAACGTTACCTCCATCATATTCTTGATATGTTGAGAAGAGGCTTTTGTTTACCATCATATGCCTTGAGCAACCGCTATCTTTGATCCATTCATCCGGTTCCAAACTAACTTTCAAGCATACATATTTTTATGAAAAACACTCAAATGTTTGGTCCCCAATATCTCATGGGTCCATTTTGGGTCCATTTTGGTTAAACATACCATTAACTTGATCCATGTATGGAAATGGAAGATACGAGTTCCATGACATGTAATTTTGAGTTTCATAGTCTCTAGGTAAGTCTTGGTTCCAACCATGTTGGTAGTTTGGTTGTGTGTTGTAGTTTCATAGTGTTTAGGCCTTGGTTGAGTAGTTTAGTTCTAAATTCATTTCTAGCAAGTCCTATTCCAACTTTAATAGCCAGTTTTAGTTTTGCTTCATTTACACTAGTATTGGACTTATTTGTGACTTTAACGAATTTAGTATGATCCGTTGTGGAAACTGACTGTTCTGCTGCAGACCTCGCGGAACCTTTGGGTTCAATGGACGGAACCAAATTTTTGGTTCCGTCTGGCCCGTGAGTACCTGCAGCAGTTTTGTTCGTTTCTTATGATTTTTCGCCTTGTTTTGTTTGACTCTTTGAAGTTCCTGATTTCATGAATCCTAGTCCCGTTTTATCAAATGGTGACTTTTGAAGTTTCATTATTTCATCCGTACAAGAAATACTTTTATCAAACCTTTTAAACTTTGTGATTTGTTTGATTAGATCATCTTGTGTAATTTTAAGCTTTTCAATTTCAAGTTTAAACTCTTGACATGATTTACACTAGGGGTGGCAATTCGGGGTCGGGTTCGGGTTGGCGGGTTCGGGTTGTCAGGTTGGCGGGTCAGAAAACCCCAACCTGAACCTAACCCATTTAAATCATCGGGTCAACTATGTCAACCCTAACCTGTTTACACGTAACCCGAACTTGACCCATTTAACCCGTATATATACTTAGGTTGACATGTTAAATAGGTTACATGGGTTGAATATGTTAAACGGGTTTCGAGTTGACCCATTTAATCCGTTTTATATATAAAAGTTAGCACATTACACGAGTTAAATGGGTTAAACGGGTTAGTGGGTCGACCCGTTTAACCCATTTAACTCGTATAATTAAATATAAATATTTTTTAGTTAAGAAAAAAAACTTAAACGGGTTGGCGGGTTGACCCGTTTATTTTATTCTCAACCCGAACCTGACTTGTTTAATAAACGGGTTAGATATGTCGACCCAAACCTGACCCACAATCTATTTAGCTCAACCCGAACCTGTTAATTTTCGTGTCGGTTTCAGGTCGGGTTTCGTGTCGGGTCAGAAATTGCCACCCCTAATTTACACATTGTGTCAATATTTTTACTCTTTTCTAACCGTTTAGCTTTTTCCTTTAATTCATAAACTTAATTTTCTAAAAGTTCCTTTTTAGTTTTCAAAAATTTGTTTTTGTTTATGATTTTTAAAAGTAGCTCACAAAGTTTGTTATATTCTTTTTGCAATGTGTCATCATCCATAGAATAACAAGATGAATCGGAGTGTACCTCATTTTAGTCATGAGCCATGTGAGCAATCTCGTCATTCTTTGGCTCCTCGTCATCATCTTCACTATCACTCCAAGCACCACTTTCACCCTTTCCTTTCTTATCATCATGATCTTTTCGGAATCTTTCTTGTCATCTTTAGGTTACCTTACAAACTTCCCTCGTCTTCAAAAGAACTTCTTGAAGTCTCTAACGGCCATGTCATATTCTTCATCATCAATATCCGAGCTAGATTCTTCATCATCACTATCCGAGCTAGATTCTTCATCATCACTTGATTGAACTCTAGCTTTCAAGGCAATGGACTTGACTTTTTCTTTCTTCCCTTTAACTATTTCTGAATCTTTTTTCATTACTAACTTTGAGGTTTTCAATTAGCTCGTTGATGAGTGCTCAAACGCTCATCATTCTTGGTCAAATCTGAACTGCAAAATATTTAAAAACACTAAAAAACGCATCAAAATAATAAAAATATCGCGGGATTGTGTTTTATATGTTTCAGATGCAAAATGTTTAAAAAAAGATGAAAAATGAACAAAGTTTGCATAATTGGCAGTTTCAGTCCCCCAACTTTCAAAACTTGACAAAATTAGTCCCTAAGCATTTATTTTGAAAGAAAAATCAACAAAGGTCCTTTGGAAATCACAAGTGTCATAATTAGTCCTTTGATGATAAGTTTCACAATTTTACAAATTTGGTCCCTGTATTTTGAAAATTGGCAAAGTCAGTACCCGGGATATTCAAATTTTGGAAAATATCTTTTATGATACTTATATGGATGGAATGTGGTAGAATTGGTCCCTTGGAATAGTTTAAAAGATTGGCAGAATTGGTCCTCAAATCTTCACCAAATTTACAAAATTGGTCCTTGTATAACAAACGGACCCTTTGTATTATTTCAAACCAATCCACCCAATCCAAACACAAACATAAAACCAATTTAGTCCACCCAAGCCCAATGACCCAAGCCCAAACCCCACATGTTTTATTAATAAAACGTCCAGGTCAACCATGGTCAACCCTGTCTCTTTCTTCCTTTTTTGCCGCCCAAACCAAACAAACACCCCTGCAACTCCAACATTCTTGTCTCCTCCCCCACTCTCCAAATCACCTACTAGCCACCCTACTCCACCACTCCAAAGTCAACCCCATTGATATATTACCTCCTGTCCCCCTCCACGTTGGCAATCCAACAACTCCATATATTGACAAAAATGCAATCAAAGGTTAAGATGAGGCAGAAGCTAATCCAATGGTTGGGAATGATTCAAGGAAGCACAAAGAGTGCTTTTGCACTGGTTTCTCTCAGTAACAAGCAAAAAGAGAATGAAGCCCTAGTTTTCACTTCTAGTATAAATAGAAGCTCTTGTAAGCCTTTGATGGCATGTCTTAATTAATTTAGCTTAGTTTTAATTCTGTAATGGTTTCTCAATTTTAATATAAAAAGTTTCAGTTTCATTCCAAAGTCTTGTTAATTCTCAGTTTCAATTATTCCAAGTATTTTGTTAAAACTTTATTTATGCTCATTTAGTGATTAAATCTCTTTCATAAGCTCATTTAAGTTCCATATATATAAAAAGAAAATATAAAAACAGAATCTAAATCAAATGTTCAAAGAAAATTACCCATGCTTGACCACTTGGAAAGCTTTGGGAAGTTGCCAGTTTTGGAATGGCAAGATGGACTATACTAGCTTGTTCTAGGACAAGCTAGAGCTTGCAACTGTTTAGAGATGTCCTAGTTCAGCTAGGGTGGAAGGTCTCACATTTTATTCTCTAATTTCTCAAATTCTTAGTATAAGTAGTATAAATTGTTCTTGTTATTTGAAATTGTTATTTGTTGGTTGTATTTGCCTATCTATGTTCATATAAGCTTAACATAAGCTAAATACTCAGTTTCATATCCAAATTAGCTTATTTGATTCATGAACCTTGTGAAAGCAGAAATTAAAGTGGTGTTTGGTTTTGCTGTAAACTTTGAGATTTAGTAAGCTCTTGGAGTTGTCTTCTGTTTGAAAATGTCACAGTAGACCACAATAAGATATTCAAGGCTTAAAAAACTAGACTTTATTTACAAAAAAGTCAAATTCATCTTCAAAACACCACACTAGGTTAACTGTTAGGACTTGAGATTGCCAAATCTCAAATTTGGATAAAGAAAGTGTTTAGATTACTAGATTTGGGCTTATCATAACTTAATACAACATAATCTTTCATCTAGGATCGTTTAAATATGAGTTCAGTCAACATATTGCAAAAAACCAAAAAAGTCAAAATGGCATTTTAGTTCAGAATCCCACTTTTTGGGAGATTTTTCCTGACTTGAAATTTGTTGTGTTTGAAGTACTTCACCTAATCTACAAGAGCCTACAAACAACTTACTTTTGTGAATTTTTATGGTGTGTGTGCACGTATCTGTTTGAGGGTGCAGGGTGCAAAGACTCCCCTGCACCAGGGCATTCTGCCCATATTCTTTTGCTTGCAGTGACATACCCAGTGGACCCCACCCTTAGTTATTTGGGTTTTTAGAAAGCTTGTTAGTAGATATTTTGACTTCTGAGCTTATTTTATACTTTGGCTTGTTTGCATATTGCTTATTTGGCCCTTAAACCTCACATGTCCAACTCCTACACTGTATCACTCAGTGTATGCACCCCATTTCACAAGCTCACACAGAGCTCAATTGTGGGATCTGAGTTTTGCTCCTTGGCTATTTGGATATCTCACCAAGCCATCTCTTTAGACCAACCTTGACCCTGGACCCTGGGTCACCCCTGTGGGCCCCACAGTAAGCTGCAAGTGCCACATTTAGCCTGTAGGGGCTGTGGGTATATTGGATTTGCTCATTTGAACTCATCATCTGATTCAATGAGCTTTGATTGTTGATTTATCTTATTATGAATATAATTAGCTTGCTTGTATCTTAATTTGTCCTTGGTTCTAGCCTTGCAGCTTATTTGACAGCTTATTTAAGCTTAACATAACAATTTGAGCCCAAAAGCTCATCTGTTAAGCTCATTAAGCTCCACAGTACTTATTTTTGAGTTCCATAGTGTCCATCTTCACAAAAGTTTCCTCATTTCAGTAGCTTAATAGATTTATAAAAGAAAAATTAGAAAAAGACAAAATTAAATTAAGTGATAGCTTCTATTTAAGCTTTTTAGCTTATTCTCAGCTTTTTCAAAAAGCAATTTTCAATTTTATAATTTTCCTAGGTTCCTGACATCCTGTAGTATTTTTAGAAATTTTCTCAGATTTTTCTCATTTCATTTAGTATTTTTTATAATTTAATTTAGTTTAAATCAATTAAATAATTAGTTTAATTAATAATAATTAAGTAAAAAGTAGGAAAAATAGATTTTCTGTTTTAAAATTAGTTTTATAATATTTTAGATTTTTATAAGTTTTGTTGGCATGAATATTACGATATTTAATCTAAACATTCTCTTCATGTTTTGATGATGACAAAGATGTAAGTTACAATATATAACGTAAAGTGCTTAAGTTACTTGTGATCACAATTCATGTTTGCATTCTTACATCAACAAGCCTCGACATCTCAACGTCTCGAGTTTGCCTCAACAATCACTTAAGGTATGTACAAACAAATGTCTAATACATTTTATGATCAAAGGGATTTTATTTAAACATTACAAAGTTTATAAAATGATATAAACATGTTATATATTTTTTGAAAAACAATTTTGGTAATTAAAGGAAAATGTTTAATTCATAACAAATATATGAATTCAAATTTTTAACCAAAATTAGTTAGTTTTTCACCAAATAAACTTTCTCCACTAAAAGACAGAAAATCTGGCCGTTTCAGTAGGGCGGCCCCCTTAATTATAAAGGGCGGCCCCCTTAATTTTAAGGGGACCGGCACACAATTAAGGGGACCGGCCACGCTCCCCTGTTAAATTTGGTCAGAAATTTTTCCCTATAAATACCACCTCAAACCTGGAATTTTTCTCACCTTTTGCACAAAAATTTTCAGATCCAACTCTCTCTAAACATCCTTCTAAAACCCTTTGATCATAAGATTATTAATCTTTGTTTCAAGTGATCCAATTTCTCATCACTCAAAGTGCAAGAGAAGAATCCTCCCTATCATAAAGCCAAAGATGTATTATGATCTAGTTAGTGCTTATGTGAAGTTGTGAGTTATGTATATGTAATAAGTAGATCAAGATGATCTTACTTAGTAGTGATTTAATGAGTGAGTAAGAAGTAGTGGAAGGAAGTAGTAGTGTGGAGAAGACATGTAGTTGTGAAGATGTAGGTGTGTGATTAAGTAGTGGAGTTTAGAAGAAGTTGTGATGAAGTTGTGAAGTCGTGAAGACGTGAAGAAGTTGTGAAGCCGTAAAGAAGTTTAGAAGAAGTTGTGATGAAGTCGTGAAGTCGTGAAGTCGTGAAGTTGTGTAGAAGTTGTGTAGTGATCGAAGTTGTGTTGTGAGATTGGTTCTAGCTACTATTAGAACTCGACATTTAGCTTAGTGTCGTTAAATGGTGTAAGCAAAAGTTGTGTACGGTTTTTTCCGCCAAAAGGGAGCTTGTTGAGTAGTGAAGAAAACTCTCGAGTAGGTGACTCGGGGAGTGGAGTAGGAACAAGGAAGGTGTCCTTGTAGCCGAACCACTATAAATCATCGTGTCCGGTTTGCATTTCCTTTCTCTTATCTCTTATCATTTGTTCTTGCATTTATCGCTTTACTTCTATGCTTGCCTACATGTCTTAGTTGTTGCTTATATAGTTGTGATGATTGATTGTGTTGAACATAGTAGTTAATATTGTGATTGTGTGTATAATTGCATGATATGGTCAAATAGATTATTATTCACACTTCTCATATTAAGTTTAACTTGATAGATAATTTGATACAAAACGTTTTAAGATTTTAAAAGGAAAACATATTCACATAAAGATCGACCAAAGCTTCATTCATAAAACTAAGCTTTTCCAAAAGCTTACATATATAATTGATCATATTGATTATATGTTGTTTTCATACTAAACTCTAATTGAAGTTTTCCAAACAAACAATTGAATAAATTTGAATCAACATTTTGAAACAAAGTTTTTATAAAATGAAAAAGAAGGGAAAACTATTCAACCCCCCTTCTAGTTTTCCACAAGTTTAATTTTCATTTTTCTAGTTAAAATTTATAATTAATGGTAATTTAGTATAATTTAGGTAATTAATAATTAGTAATTAATTAATAGTAATTAATTAAATAGTGTAAAAACAATTTTTCTTTTTCTAAAAATTTTCTTTTGTCATTAGGATTCTAAAAATATAAATTTCATAACCGTAGGATTTTATTTGCTCCCATTTCACTTTTTATTTTGCGCGTTTGCGTTTATTTTTAATTTAAACTCGCGTTTTTAGGTTTAAATCACGTTTTTAGGTTATCGGATCATCAGTAATTGTTAATATAGTATTTTTAAGCTATTCTCAATCATAATCTCGTAGTGTAAGCATAATAATCAAAATCCTGACCTTTCTGTCAAATCACCCGATCACTTAAAACGTTCACGATTACAATTGCACACCTCGTCGGGACATAACGACACGGGGATTCACTATACTCCTTGGATAGTTGGTCTTAGCCATTTGACTTAGTTGATCATTCACATTGGTTGACTTAAGTTGACTGTTCAGGACCAATCAAAATTTGGTGCCGCTGCCGGGGAGGCTGCTGCGTATCTGACACGCCTTTTGAGATTAGTGGTTTTTCATTCGTCATTGTATAAACTCAACCACCTTTTGTAAATCTTAATCAAAACACAAAAAGTCATTAACACTTTTCCTAAAGTGTTAACAACACAAAAAAAAAAAAAAATCAAAAACAAACAAAACAGATCGTAACGTTTTCTATATCGGGTTTCTTTTAAGGTGATTCTTAAAGAGATATGATTTTGGTTAACGAAACGATACCAAAAATATTTTCCAAAAGTTTTTCACCCATACACAAAAACCCAAAAACATTCGTCTTTTTCTTGTGTATAATAGTACAAAAAAATAAACCGTCGCAAACCAAGACAGAACACCTACCAACTGGGGGTGTGAACATTAATCAGTTCCCAAACAAAAGATTAAAACTTGCCATTGTATCTTTGTGAGTGGCGTACCTTTCTTAAAGAAGCCATTTACTTGTGATTATTGGTTTAAGTTCAATGTGGTTTTGCCTCGACTTTGTTTTGATTGATTTTGCTCCTAGTGCATGCGCACTCGCTCTTCTAGGTCTACTAGCCCATTACGAGAGCTTTTAAGAATTCCTAGAAGACATCGTAGACGTTCAGCACCAATAGTCGGATCTGAGATCCGTACTGTTTCCACATCTGCTGTCACCATGGCGGAAGACCGCCCCATGTGTGAGCTTCTCCAAGCACCCATCGAGGGTTACGGAGATGCTATTGTTGTTCCAGCCATCGTGGCTGATAATTTTGAGCTAAAAACTGGGTTACTCAATCTTGTAACCTCAAGTCAATTCTACGGTTTTGAGAGGGACGATCCTCATGCTTATATTCGATGGTTTAACAAAATCACGTCAACCATCAAGTACAAGAATGTCCCTTCAGAAGCAATCAAGCTTCTTCTCTTCCCATTCTCCCTCGAGGGTCAAGCCCGGATTTGGCTTGAGAAACAACCCCCTCGTTCGATTGAGACATGGGAAGATTCGGTAAAAAAGTTTGTGAATGAATTCTTCCCGCCTTCCAAGACCTTGAGTCTTAGAAACTAAATCACCAAGTTCACTCAAAAAATATGATGAATCATTTGGTGAAGCGTGGGATCGTTTCAAAGAATTACTTCGCAAGTGTCCACATCATTGTTTCTCCGAGTTGATGCAACTCGATACTTTCTACAATGGTGTGAGCCAAGCTGATCAGGATTCTCTCAATGCCTCCGCGGGAGGTAACTTTTTGAGTAGAACAACCAAAGAAGCTTTATATAACACCCCCAAAATTGATCAATACAGCGGAAGACTTAAAATGTTAGCGGAAGACTTTTGGGGTATTATGTCATGGATCTTTGTCACAATTATAGAAAACGATTCAAGTGATCATTTTAAGTTTTATTTTAAATACCAAATATTCATAATTCCAAGAGGATTCATTATTCAACAACCAGTTTTTATTCAAAGAGAAATAAACGTTTCTTTATTTGCCCACTTCGTGCCTTTGCCATCCATTCCATTTAGTTACCTGAGATAAACATGCTAAAAGTCAACAAAAGTTGAGTGAAATTCATAGGTTTATAATTAAGAGTTTGAACACAAAAGATAGGTGCTTATTGTATATAAATACAAATAAACAAGTTAGAAAGTCGCATTCATTATTGCCTTAAGCTCATGACACTCAACGATTCAACAGACATCAATATTTTCTGTAATAATGATGTAAAATATATATAGCCCCCAAGATAGGTATTTGCCAGTAACCTATGATATTCAAATAAAGTGCATTTGGTGACTTTCCTCTAGCAACCAAATGGGGCTTGTCAATCCCTAATAGATCTATTCACAATTATTTACGTTCACCCTTCAAGTGATTAAGGTTCATGATCGAGGGACTTTTGGCAATAGCTACTTAAGCAATAATAATATCAGGAAAAGACATGTGTTCGGTTTTTGAGAATGTATCCCCCCCACAAAAATAAGTTAAATGTGGGCTATGAACTCACCTTAGTAGGATAGTGGAACAAACGTAATCTCAACGATGCAAGGCAACGGCTTCACACACAACCTATAAGATATGGCAAGTTTCAGTTTTTAAGTCTCGTTTTATTGCGAACGTTTATTATTAATTACGAATAATCCATAAAGTGCATAGGCGATGTGTTACGTCATATATAAAATAGATAATGGTTACGTATTGTTTTATCATCTAAATTTAGTTATCGTTATATAAATTTTTATACGTATATATATATATATATATATATATATATATATATATATATATATATATATATATATATATATATATATATATATATATAAAGTTACGTTTATTATTTCTATTATTTCAATTTATATATATATATATATATATATATATATAATTATATATAAAATTTATTATTAAAAAAAATCAATATTACTATTAAATCCTTTAAGTTTCTCCAATTTACACATTTTACCCTTAACGGAAAACATTTATGTCGTTAGTCCAAAATTATATATATTTACGTTTTGAGTCCAAGTATATCAATATTTACATTTTTCAATCCAGAGTTTCAATATTAACTGTTTATATCCTTAGAAAAACTATTTTAACACTTTTTACCCAAAGTTTACACATTTGACACTTTTAGTCCCTATCTCTCGAAAATTTGCAATTTTAGTCCAAAAAAAATCACCAACTTTAAAACTTAACATTTTTATTATTTTAATAAGCTCAGGAAGTGTACACTAGCTTATTCCAACAACTTATTAGCTTATTTTCTTCTTTTTCACAAAAATGGGCCTAACGAGCCAAAATTTAAGGCCCGTTAATGATTTTTGATCCAAGGGGTTTTGGGAAACTTTGGGCTTATCAAAATCCATCTTTTTAAGTCCTAATAACATTTCAAAATAGCTTTTTCACCCAGCTTATCGTGATAAGCTAAAATTAGCTTTTTGGGCTTTTCGGCCCACGTAAGGTTTTTAATTTCTGAAAATTCTTAAGAAAACTCGTTTAGCTTTAGGCTCGTACGAGTGACAAAATCAAATTGTTAGGTCGAATTATTTACCATTCTCGTTTGTATACTAGGTAGACAAATAGTTCGTGTAAAAATATGGGTTGGTCATGTGTCGAATATTGAAATGGAGAGGTCAAAGTGTAGCCAAAAAAACTCAACGTGTATAACTTGTAAAACTTGAAAAATAAACTAAGTCTTTCAGTAAAATCGTATAGGTCCAATGTGACTTAGGAACGTGTGATTATTTTCATGAATACGTTAATATTAGCTTAACGTTATTATATGTACTCGTTAATGACATAACTAAGAAATAGTATGATACAAAAAACGTATATGTTGTTTTTAAGATTTACGATTTATAAGCTCCAAGTGTTTGTGCATAACATAAACATACGTATGTATAAATAGAAAGAAAAGTTCAAGTCCTCACCTCACCTATAAAAGGTGGCGTAAAAACAAGTGTAAGGTTCGTGTAATGGTACAAATGCTTCGTGGTTCACTTCCCGTTCCACCAAGGTTCAAGAGGTTCCAATCTTTGCTTCCTAGGTTCACTTCAAAGCGTGGTACACTTGAGAATCCGTTCGTCCTTCACAACTCTTCTCTCGTTAATATTTATGTGGAGTGATACGTATATAGTGCATGTAGTGATTTAGGTTTGCATGTAAGGCTTATATAGACAGTTTTTGAATGTGTAGAGAGTAGAGACAAGATAAGCTCACAAGAGTTTGAGGGTGCATGTGAGGGCGAATAGTAATGCCACAACCATGTCCAATCGATGGTTTACAAAGCCAAGATCTTGTAAGATCTCTTCCTATTCATTCCTGATACTCCATATATGCACATTGTTTGTTTAGATGGGATTGGGGAGCAAGGGTGGCAACAGGGAATATCTTGCCACGTTTAGACTTATCTTTCAAATGGTGGGTTTGGTGATTCACTTGGGTGTTTTCTAGGGTAGTAAACGAGCAAGAAAAGGTGTAACAATTATCATCTCTGTTTCCTTGGCACTAGGTGATACGAAACAAGTAAAAATATTGATAGGTTATATGTAGAAATCGTAAAAACATAGGGGTGTTTTGGGTGAGATCGCGACAGGGAACAAAGAAAAGAAATAAAAAAAATAAGGGTGCGTTTGGGCCCAAGGCCTGGTGGGCTTATGAATTGCGTCGGCCCAAAGGAAAAAGAAAGAATAAAAGGAGTCCGTTTGGTTTAGAAATTGTAACCGTGGCCCAATGAGTGTTGGGGGCCCACATGGCGTGTTTCGAGTATCGTGTCGAAGTTCAAAAATATTAGTGAGCGTTCTCGGGAAGTTTCGTAGGTTCCGGGAATATAAAAATAATATACGGTATTTAGACGAAACGTATTGTTATAAATATAAACGTTTTATATATATTTATCGTTCGCAATAATCATAGGTTATCTAGGTCGTGTGTAAGCATCGTTCCTGGGTAAACGGTCAATCACAGTTATCGTAGTGGTTCAATATCAAGCCATATCATAAAAAAAAAAAATTTTTGTTACCCGTAAAATGGTGTTAATTTATTGTAACATCGTTTTATTTATTCGGGCATTTACTAATCGTAAGGGAAATTTACGAGAGGTTACACTTTAGCAATCATCGAGAACAAGTCCAAGGTCCGCTCTACACGAAGCAAGCCGGTTGTTTCCCAAATTAGTGCGGGTCCTTCTACTTCATCTTCTATGAGTCAGTCTAGCACCGATGCTTAGATTGACAAGCTCACTGAAGCTATTCAAGCTTTGGTTCTCGCCCAACAAAAGAAAGTCTCTTTTCCACACACACCTCCACCTGCTGAGGTTAAGAAAGTGGAAGTCTGTGTGACTTGTGGTGGGCCGCATGCCTACTACAATTGCACAGCTACTGATGGTACTCCGTATGAAGCTCATGCTATAGCCGGGACCTCAAATCAAGGAGGCAACCAATTCCGCCCTCCTATGGACCCGAACTATCGTCCTAACCACTACCACTGGACCACCTGGTTTTAATCAAAACCAAAATGTCCAAAACCATAACCAAAATCAAAATATAGTGAACCAAGGTTTTCAAAACCAAGGTAACTTCAATCAAGGTCACGGTTTCCAAAATCATAACCAAGGTTTCCAAAATCAAGGTTTCCAACATCAAGGAAACTTTAATCGAACCCAAGGTCAGGGTAACTTCAATCAAGGGTATTTCCATGGAAATAACAACCAAAATCAAGGAAATTTCCAGCACCAAAATCAAGGAAATTTCAACCCAGGTCCCAACCAAAATAATCGTGCTCAAAATTTTAATAATCAACCTCAAGCCATTGTTCCAACTGGGCCTTCATCTGACGAGTTGTTAAAGCAATTCATGAAATCCCAAAAAGAGATGAACAAGTTGTTGGTCAGCCAGATTTCTGAGATCAAGAAGTCTTTAAATGATCGACCCTCAGGCTCAGGAACACTTCCGAGCAACACGATCGCTAACCCGAGGGGCGATGCTAAGGCGATCACAACTAGAAGTAGTGCTTCATATAATGAACCCGCGATTCCTACTACCTCTTCTTCCTCTCCTCCAAAGGTAGTGGAACGTGAACCTGAGGAGACAACGGACAAGCTGCAATCTCCTAGCTCACAAAGTACCGCACACGTCCAACCTCAGGTTATTCCAGAAACCAGATGCAAACCTGGAGTTGTCTTTGAACCACCAGAAATTCCAGTGGACAACCCTAAATCCAAAACTTCTATTCCTTACCCATCACGTCTCAATGAACAAAAGCTCCGCGAAAAATCTAGTCACCAAATGGATAATTTTTTCCAAGCCTTTCAAGATTTGCATTTTGACATAAGCTTCGCAGATGCTATCATCTTGATGCCCAAATTCGCATCAACAATCAAGAATCTGTTAAATAATAAGGAAAAACTCTTCGAAATGGCTAGAACTCCTTTGAACGAGAACTGCTAAGCGGTTCTTTTGAAAAAGCTTCCCGAGAAGCTTGGAGATACCGAAAAATTTCTCATTCCTTGTGTTTTTCCGGGTATGGTTGAATGCTTCGCCTTGGCCGATCTTGGTGCTAGCATTAACCTGATGCCATATTCTGTGTGGAAGAAACTATCTCTTCCCGAACTCACTCCTACGTGCATGACTCTTGAGCTTGCCAATCGTTCAATATCTCTTCCTCTTGGCATTGCCGAGGACGTGTTTGTGAAAGTAGGAAAGTTCCATTTTCTGGCCGATTTTGTGATTGTTGACTTTGATGCCGATTCAAGGGTCCCTCTAATTCTTGGAAGGGGATTCCTTAGAACTGGGCATGCTCTCATCGATGTATTTGAGCAAGAGATCACATTGCGTGTTGGAACTGAAGCAATCACCTTCAACCTCAATCAAACTTCGAGGTACTCCTCAAATTATGACTCTGAATCGGTAAACCGAATAGATTTCATTGATGTTGCTGCTGATTAGTATGCTCAAGAGGTTTTAGGTTTCACTGATAATTCTTCGAGTGAAAACCTCAATCCATCTTCTCATCCCATCATCGCCAATTCTTCTCCTTCCCTCACTCCGTTTGAGGTAAGTGACTTCGTCTTAAAAGAAATTGAGGCCTTTCTCAAGAGTGATTCGATTCCCGATGGAGTTGATAACCAAGAGATTGACCCTGAGATGGATATTCTCCTACTTGAGAAATTATTAAACGAAGATCCCTCTCCTCTTCCTGTTCTTCCACAAACACTTCATAATGAGGAAATCAAATATGTTGAGAAAATTGATGATTTTCCTGAGGTCGAGCTCAAGGACTTAGCACCTCATCTTGAATACGTATTTTTGGAGGGTGATGATAAATTGCTCGTCATAATTGCTAAAGATTTGGGTGATGAGGAAAAGGCTGCTCTAATAAAGGTTTTAAAGTCACATAAACAAGCAATTGCTTGGAAACTCTCTGACATCAAGGGTATCAACCCGGAATTTTGTATGCACAAAATTTTAATGGAAGATGACTTTAAACCAGCAGTCCAACAACAAAGAAGGGTTAATCCAAAAATACACGAGGTCATCAAACAAGAAGTTTTAAAATTTCTTGATGCCGATTTGATTTACCCTATCTCGGATAGTCCTTGGGTTAGTCCCATCCATTGCGTTCCAAAAAAGGGTGGCATCACTGTTGTCACTAACGAAGAAAACGAGTTGATTCCAACTCGATTGGTTACGGGTTGGCGTGTATGCATTGATTATCGCAAGTTAAATGACGCCACCCGTAAAGACCATTTTCCTCTACCCTTCATGGATCAAATGCTCGAGAGATTAGCGGGGAATGAGTACTACTGTTTCCTCGTGGTTTCTCGGGTTACTTTCAGATCCCCATTGATCCACAGGATCAAGAGAATACTACCTTCACATGCCCCTATGGAACCTTTGCCTACCGTCGCATGCCATTTGGCTTATGCAACGCTCCTGGCACGTTCCAAAGGTGCATGATGTCGATCTTTTCTGACATGATCGGGAAAACAATGGAGGTATTCATGGATGACTTTTCGGTCATTGGGGATTCATTTCAATCACGTCTCTCCAATTTAGACAACATGCTCAAACGTTGTGAAGACACAAGGTTATGTCTAAATTGGGAAAAGAGTCACTTTATGGTCAAAGAGGGCATTGTCCTCGGCCATAAAATTTCAAAAAACGGGATTGAGGTTGCCAAAGCCAAAGTGGATTTCATCGCAAAATTACCTCATCCCACTACCGTCAAAGGTATTAGGAGCTTTTTGGGTCATGCCGGTTTTTACCGTAGGTTTATTCAAGATTTTTCCAAAATCGTCCGGCCTATGACCCATCTCCTCGAGAAGGAAGCTCCTTTTATCTTCTCACCCGAGTGCATCGAAGCTTTTGAAACTTTCAAGAGAAAGCTTACTGAGGCACCGATTCTTGTTGCCCCCGATCGGGATTTGCCCTTTGAACTCATGTGTGATGCTAGTGATTTTGCAATAGGGGCAGTCTTGGGGCAACGCAAATCAAAACACTTTCAGCCGATACACTATGTGAGCTAGACAATGACCGAGGCTCAAAGTCATTACACCATCACTGAAAAAGAACTATTAGCAGTGGTGTATGCCTTTGAAAAATTTTGGCCATATTTGATATTTGACCAAATGAATAGTGTATACGGACCACAAGGCTTTGAAGTATCTCTTTGCAAAACAAGATGCAAAGCCGAGACTACTCTGTTGGGTTCTCTTCTTGCAAGAATTTGACATCATAATTCGTGATAAAAAAGGAGCTGAGAACCTAGCTGCTGATCATCTCTCCCGTTTGGAAAACCCCCATCAAGATGTCTTTGAAAAGAAGGAAATTAATGAAACCTTCCCTCTCGAGACACTCAATGCGGTTACCTTTCATGGAGATTCTATTACCCCATGGTTTGCCGATTTTGCAAACTACAATGCGGGTAACTTTGTAGTGAAAGGGATGTCGTCCCAACAAAAAAATAAATTCTTTAAAGATGTAAAACATTACTTATGGGACGACCCCTACCTTTTTAAAATCTGTGCGGATCAAGTCATCCAGCGGTGTGTTTATGGTCAGGAAGCCAATGACATTCTCAAGGCTTGCCATGCTGGTCCCACGGGGGGCCACCACAATCCAAACCACTCCGCCAAAAGGGTGTTTGTTTCCGGTTTCTATTGGCCCATGATATATAAGGATGCCTAAGAATTAGTCAAATCCTGTGACGCTTGTCAACGTCACGGGAATATTTCGCAAAAGAAAGAAATGCCTCAAAATGCAATTCAAGTTTGTGAAATCTTTGATGTGTGGGGCATTGACTTTATGGGGCCATTTCCGTCATCTCATGGAAATAAGTACATACTCGTGGCTGTTGACTATTTGTCAAAATGGGTTGAAGCGTAAGCTTTACCCATGAATGATGCCCGAGTTGTTGTGAAATTCTTGAAAGCTCTTTTTGCTTGATTTGGAACTCCACGTGCTATTATTAGTGATCGTGGTACGCATTTTTGCAATGACAAATTTGATAAAGTCATGCAAAAATATGGGGTAACTCACCGTATTTCTACTGCGTACCACCCTCAAACAAGTGGACAAGTAGAAGTTTCCAATCGAGGAATTAAAAGAATATTGGAAAGGACTGTAGGTGAAAATCGTGCATCGTGGTCGGATAAATTAGATGATGCACTCTGGGCTTTCCGTACAGCTTACAAAACACCCATCGGGTGTACGCCTTACAAGCTTGTGTACGGGAAAGCGTGCCATCTTCCGATCGAGCTTGAGAACAAAGCCTATTGGGCTCTCAAGCATGCAAATTTTGACCTCCAAACTGCGGATGCTCATCGCAAAGTTCAACTGAATGAATTGAATGAACTTCGTGATCAAGCTTACGAGAACTCTTTGATCTACGGGGAAAAGACAAAGAAGATTCATGACTCAAAAATCAAGAACCGCGTTTTCAACGTTGGTGACCGAGTCCTTCTTTTCAACTCTAGACTCATGATCTTCTCGGGAAAACTCAAAAGCCATTGGACTGGCCCATTCACTATTGCCAAAGTTTATCCATATGGCACTGTCGAGTTATCTCAAAATGACGGTCCAAATTTCAAAGTGAATGAGCATTGTTTGAAACATTACTTAGAGGACATACCATCCATGGTGGTCTAGGATCTTCAAACTTTCCCCAAGGACAAATGAATGCGGGGATCGAGTCAAGCTAGCGACTCGGTGAACAAAAATAGTAGCTCAACATGGGTTTTCACCCATATCTCTGACTTCTTTCTCTTTTCTAACACCTAGGTGTGGGGGAGTTGCCCCTGCTGTTGTACATAAGCAAAAAAAAATTATATATAGATTTCCGTTTCACACTTGGCTATTAGTATTACCTTTTTACGTTCTAAGTTTCGGCATAATAGCCGGTATTTTGAATATTGAGGACAATATTCAATTCTAAGTGTGGGGGGGGGGGGGGGGGGGGAATTCTATTGTATTTGTCACATGTTTTTGTACATGTTAGTGCCCTAATACCCCCGTTTTGCCCAAATTTTTTTTATTTTGTGGAAGTTTTTTGCACTAACACAATAAATGGTTATCAGTCCACCATGTCTAACATAAGGACTGGCTAATCCAGGAGCAAACGGCTCTTGGTAAAGATATCTCAAATCCATTTATTGCTGACAATTTGCCAAAAATTGCATGGTGTTCAACTCATCATATCTTAAAAAGTTAAGAGTTGGCTAGCCCACAAGGTTATGGATTGTGGTAAAGGCAGTGGAAAACCATAATTGGTAATCAACTCACCAAGATGATGACTATATTCCATCAAAGAGTTGGCTAGTCCAGAAGCAAACGGCTTCTGGTAAAGACAAATCAAATCCGTTGACAGCTTATGGTTTGCTCAAAATCATATTGTTATCATTGTACCATAGTTCTTACTTGAACTAAAACATTTGGCTACTCCAGAAGTAATGGCTTTTGGTAAAGAGACTTCAAACCCATTATGTTTTCATAAAAGATTGCTAGGGACTAGCAATAGTTTAGTGTGGGGGATTGATGAGTGCTCAAACACTCATCATTCTTGGTCAAATCTGAACTGCAAAACATTTAAAAACACTAAAAAAACACATCAAAATACTGAAAATATATCGGGATTGTGTTTTGTAAAAAACGTTTAAAAACAGATGAAAAACGAACAAAGTTTGCATAATTGGTAGTTTCTGTCCCCCAACTTTCAAAACTTGACAAAATTAGTCCCTGAGCATTTATTTTGAAAGAAAAATCAACAAAGGTCCTTTGGAAATCAAAAGTTTCACAATTAGTCCTTTGATGATAAGTTTCACAATTTTACAAATTTGGTCCCTATATTTTGAAAATTGGCAAAGTTAGTACCCGGGATATTCAAATTTTGGAAAATATCTTTTATGATACTTATATGGATGGAATGTGGCAGAATTGGTCCCTTGGAACAGTTTAAAAGATTGGCAGAATTGGTCCTCAAATCTTTACCAAATTTATAAAATTGGTCCTTGTATAACAAACGGACCCTTTGTATTATTTCAAACCAATCCACCCAATTCAAACACAAACATAAAACCAATTCAGTCCACCCAAGCCTAATGACCCAAGCCCAAACCCCACATGTTTTATTAATAAAACGTCCAGGTCAACAATGGTCAACCCTGTCTCCTTCTTCCCTTTTTGCCGCCCTAACCAAACAAACACCCCTGCAACTCCAACATTCTTGTTTCCTCCCCCACTCTCCAACTCACCTACTTGCCACCCTACTCCACTACTCCAAATTCAACTCCATTGATATATTACCTCCTGTCCCCCTCCACGTTGGCAATCCAACAACTCCATATATTGACAAAAATGCAATCAAAGGTTGAGATGAGGCAGAAGCTAATCAAATGGTTGGGAATGATTCAAGGAAGCACAAAGAATGCTTTTGCACTGGTTTCTCTCAGTAACAAGCAAAAGGAGAATGAAGCCCTAGTTTTCACTTCTAGTATAAATAGAAGCTCTTGTAAGCCTTTGATGGCATGTCTTAATTAATTTAGCTTAGTTTTAATTGTGTAATGGTTTCTCAATTTGAATATAAAAAGTTTCAGTTTCATTCCAAAGTCTTGTTAATTCTCAGTTTCAATTATTCCATGTATTTTGTTAAAACTTTATTTATGCTCATTTAGTGATTAAATCTCTTTCATAAGCTCATTTAAGTTCCATATATATATAAAGAAAATAAAAAAAACAGAATCTAAATCACATGTTCAATGAAAATTACCTATGCTTGACCACTTGGAAAGCTTTGGGAAGTTGCCAGTTTTGGAATGGAAAGATGGACTATACTAGCTTGTTCTAGGACAAGCTAGAGCTTGCAGCTGTTTAGAGATGTCCTAGTTCAGCTAAGGTGGAAGGTCTTACATTTTATTCTCTAATTTCTCAAATTCTTAGTATAAGTAGTATAAATTGTTCTTGTTATTTGAAATTGTTATTTTTTGGTTGTATTTGCCTATCTATGTTCATATAAGCTTAACATAAGCTAAATGCTCAGTTTCATATCCTAATTAGCTTATTTGATTCATAACCCTTGTGATAGCAGAAATTAAAAGGGTGTTTGGTTTTGCTGTAAACTTTGAGATCTAGTAAGCTCAAATGTCACAGTAGACCACAATAAGACATTCAAGGCTTAAAAAACTAGACTTTATTTACAAAAAAGTCAAATTCATCTTCAAAACACCACACTAGGTTAACTGTTAGGACTTGAGATTGCCAAATCTCAATTTTGGATAAAGAAAGTGTTTAGATTACTAGATTTGGGCTTATCATAACTTAATACAACATAGTCTTTCATCTAGGGTCATTTAAATCTGAGTTCAGTCAACATATTGCAAAAAAAACCAAAAAAGTCAAAATGGCATTTTAGTTAAGAATCCCACTTTTTGGGAGTTTTTTCCTAATTTTTGTAGATTGATTTAGGACTTGATATTTGTTGTGTTGGAAGTACTTCACCTAATCTACAAGAGCCTGCAAATAGCTTAATTTTGTGAATTTTTATTGTGTGTGTGCACGTATCTGTTTGAGGGTGCAGGGTACAAAGACTCCTCTGCACCAGGGCATTCTGCCCATATTCTTTTGCTTACTGTGACATACCCAGTGGACCCCACCCTTAGTTATTTGGGTTTTTAGAAAGCTTGTTAGTAGATATTTTGACTTCTTAGCTTATTTTATACTTTGGCTTGTTTGCATATTGCTTATTTGGCCCTTAAACCTCACCTGTCCAACTCCTACACTGTATCACTCAGTGTATGCACATGTTTTTGTACATGTTAGTGCCCTAATACCCCCGTTTTGCCCAAATTTTTTTTTATTTTGTGGAAGTTTTTTGCACTAACACAATAAATGGTTATCAGTCCACCATGTCTAACATAAGGACTGGCTAATCCAGGAGCAAACGGCTCTTGGTAAAGATATCTCAAATCCATTTATTGCTGACAATTTGCCAAAAATTGCATGGTGTTCAACTCATCATATCTTAAAAAGTTAAGAGTTGGCTAGCCCACAAGGTTATGGATTGTGGTAAAGGCAGTGGAAAACCATAATTGGTAATCAACTCACCAAGATGATGACTATATTCCATCAAAGAGTTGGCTAGTCCAGAAGCAAACGGTTTCTGGTAAAGACAAATCAAATCCGTTGACAGCTTATGGTTTGCTCAAAATCATATTGTTATCATCGTACCATAGTTCTTACTTGAACTAAAACATTTGGCTACTCCAGAAGTAATGGCTTTTGGTAAAGAGACTTCAAACCCATTATGTTTTCATAAAAGATTGCTAGGGACTAGCAATAGTTTAGTGTGGGGGATTGATGAGTGCTCAAACACTCATCATTCTTGGTCAAATCTGAACTGCAAAACATTTAAAAACACTAAAAAAACACATCAAAATACTGAAAATATATCGGGATTGTGTTTTGTAAAAAACGTTTAAAAACAGATGAAAAACGAACAAAGTTTGCATAATTGGTAGTTTCTGTCCCCCAACTTTCAAAACTTGACAAAATTAGTCCCTGAGCATTTATTTTGAAAGAAAAATCAACAAAGGTCCTTTGGAAATCAAAAGTTTCACAATTAGTCCTTTGATGATAAGTTTCACAATTTTACAAATTTGGTCCCTATATTTTGAAAATTGGCAAAGTTAGTACCCGGGATATTCAAATTTTGGAAAATATCTTTTATGATACTTATATGGATGGAATGTGGCAGAATTGGTCCCTTGGAACAGTTTAAAAGATTGGCAGAATTGGTCCTCAAATCTTTACCAAATTTATAAAATTGGTCCTTGTATAACAAACGGACCCTTTGTATTATTTCAAACCAATCCACCCAATTCAAACACAAACATAAAACCAATTCAGTCCACCCAAGCCTAATGACCCAAGCCCAAACCCCACATGTTTTATTAATAAAACGTCCAGGTCAACAATGGTCAACCCTGTCTCCTTCTTCCCTTTTTGCCGCCCTAACCAAACAAACACCCCTGCAACTCCAACATTCTTGTTTCCTCCCCCACTCTCCAACTCACCTACTTGCCACCCTACTCCACTACTCCAAATTCAACTCCATTGATATATTACCTCCTGTCCCCCTCCACGTTGGCAATCCAACAACTCCATATATTGACAAAAATGCAATCAAAGGTTGAGATGAGGCAGAAGCTAATCAAATGGTTGGGAATGATTCAAGGAAGCACAAAGAATGCTTTTGCACTGGTTTCTCTCAGTAACAAGCAAAAGGAGAATGAAGCCCTAGTTTTCACTTCTAGTATAAATAGAAGCTCTTGTAAGCCTTTGATGGCATGTCTTAATTAATTTAGCTTAGTTTTAATTGTGTAATGGTTTCTCAATTTGAATATAAAAAGTTTCAGTTTCATTCCAAAGTCTTGTTAATTCTCAGTTTCAATTATTCCATGTATTTTGTTAAAACTTTATTTATGCTCATTTAGTGATTAAATCTCTTTCATAAGCTCATTTAAGTTCCATATATATATAAAGAAAATAAAAAAAACAGAATCTAAATCACATGTTCAATGAAAATTACCTATGCTTGACCACTTGGAAAGCTTTGGGAAGTTGCCAGTTTTGGAATGGAAAGATGGACTATACTAGCTTGTTCTAGGACAAGCTAGAGCTTGCAGCTGTTTAGAGATGTCCTAGTTCAGCTAGGGTGGAAGGTCTTACATTTTATTCTCTAATTTCTCAAATTCTTAGTATAAGTAGTATAAATTGTTCTTGTTATTTGAAATTGTTATTTTTTGGTTGTATTTGCCTATCTATGTTCATATAAGCTTAACATAAGCTAAATGCTCAGTTTCATATCCTAATTAGCTTATTTGATTCATAACCCTTGTGATAGCAGAAATTAAAAGGGTGTTTGGTTTTGCTGTAAACTTTGAGATCTAGTAAGCTCAAATGTCACAGTAGACCACAATAAGACATTCAAGGCTTAAAAAACTAGACTTTATTTACAAAAAAGTCAAATTCATCTTCAAAACACCACACTAGGTTAACTGTTAGGACTTGAGATTGCCAAATCTCAATTTTGGATAAAGAAAGTGTTTAGATTACTAGATTTGGGCTTATCATAACTTAATACAACATAGTCTTTCATCTAGGGTCATTTAAATCTGAGTTCAGTCAACATATTGCAAAAAAACCAAAAAAGTCAAAATGGCATTTTAGTTAAGAATCCCACTTTTTGGGAGTTTTTTCCTAATTTTTGTAGATTGATTTAGGACTTGATATTTGTTGTGTTGGAAGTACTTCACCTAATCTACAAGAGCCTGCAAATAGCTTAATTTTGTGAATTTTTATTGTGTGTGTGCACGTATCTGTTTGAGGGTGCAGGGTGCAAAGACTCCTCTGCACCAGGGCATTCTGCCCATATTCTTTTGCTTACTGTGACATACCCAGTGGACCCCACCCTTAGTTATTTGGGTTTTTAGAAAGCTTGTTAGTAGATATTTTGACTTCTTAGCTTATTTTATACTTTGGCTTGTTTGCATATTGCTTATTTGGCCCTTAAACCTCACCTGTCCAACTCCTACACTGTATCACTCAGTGTATGCACATGTTTTTGTACATGTTAGTGCCCTAATACCCCCGTTTTGCCCAAATTTTTTTTATTTTGTGGAAGTTTTTTGCACTAACACAATAAATGGTTATCAGTCCACCATGTCTAACATAAGGACTGGCTAATCCAGGAGCAAACGGCTCTTGGTAAAGATATCTCAAATCCATTTATTGCTGACAATTTGCCAAAAATTGCATGGTGTTCAACTCATCATATCTTAAAAAGTTAAGAGTTGGCTAGCCCACAAGGTTATGGATTGTGGTAAAGGCAGTGGAAAACCATAATTGGTAATCAACTCACCAAGATGATGACTATATTCCATCAAAGAGTTGGCTAGTCCAGAAGCAAACGGCTTCTGGTAAAGACAAATCAAATCCGTTGACAGCTTATGGTTTGCTCAAAATCATATTGTTATCATCGTACCATAGTTCTTACTTGAACTAAAACATTTGGCTACTCCAGAAGTAATGGCTTTTGGTAAAGAGACTTCAAACCCATTATGTTTTCATAAAAGATTGCTAGGGACTAGCAATAGTTTAGTGTGGGGGATTGATGAGTGCTCAAACACTCATCATTCTTGGTCAAATCTGAACTGCAAAACATTTAAAAACACTAAAAAAACACATCAAAATACTGAAAATATATCGGGATTGTGTTTTGTAAAAAACGTTTAAAAACAGATGAAAAACGAACAAAGTTTGCATAATTGGTAGTTTCTGTCCCCCAACTTTCAAAACTTGACAAAATTAGTCCCTGAGCATTTATTTTGAAAGAAAAATCAACAAAGGTCCTTTGGAAATCAAAAGTTTCACAATTAGTCCTTTGATGATAAGTTTCACAATTTTACAAATTTGGTCCCTATATTTTGAAAATTGGCAAAGTTAGTACCCGGGATATTCAAATTTTGGAAAATATCTTTTATGATACTTATATGGATGGAATGTGGCAGAATTGGTCCCTTGGAACAGTTTAAAAGATTGGCAGAATTGGTCCTCAAATCTTTACCAAATTTATAAAATTGGTCCTTGTATAACAAACGGACCCTTTGTATTATTTCAAACCAATCCACCCAATTCAAACACAAACATAAAACCAATTCAGTCCACCCAAGCCTAATGACCCAAGCCCAAACCCCACATGTTTTATTAATAAAACGTCCAGGTCAACAATGGTCAACCCTGTCTCCTTCTTCCCTTTTTGCCGCCCTAACCAAACAAACACCCCTGCAACTCCAACATTCTTGTTTCCTCCCCCACTCTCCAACTCACCTACTTGCCACCCTACTCCACTACTCCAAATTCAACTCCATTGATATATTACCTCCTGTCCCCCTCCACGTTGGCAATCCAACAACTCCATATATTGACAAAAATGCAATCAAAGGTTGAGATGAGGCAGAAGCTAATCAAATGGTTGGGAATGATTCAAGGAAGCACAAAGAATGCTTTTGCACTGGTTTCTCTCAGTAACAAGCAAAAGGAGAATGAAGCCCTAGTTTTCACTTCTAGTATAAATAGAAGCTCTTGTAAGCCTTTGATGGCATGTCTTAATTAATTTAGCTTAGTTTTAATTGTGTAATGGTTTCTCAATTTGAATATAAAAAGTTTCAGTTTCATTCCAAAGTCTTGTTAATTCTCAGTTTCAATTATTCCATGTATTTTGTTAAAACTTTATTTATGCTCATTTAGTGATTAAATCTCTTTCATAAGCTCATTTAAGTTCCATATATATATAAAGAAAATAAAAAAAACAGAATCTAAATCACATGTTCAATGAAAATTACCTATGCTTGACCACTTGGAAAGCTTTGGGAAGTTGCCAGTTTTGGAATGGAAAGATGGACTATACTAGCTTGTTCTAGGACAAGCTAGAGCTTGCAGCTGTTTAGAGATGTCCTAGTTCAGCTAGGGTGGAAGGTCTTACATTTTATTCTCTAATTTCTCAAATTCTTAGTATAAGTAGTATAAATTGTTCTTGTTATTTGAAATTGTTATTTTTTGGTTGTATTTGCCTATCTATGTTCATATAAGCTTAACATAAGCTAAATGCTCAGTTTCATATCCTAATTAGCTTATTTGATTCATAACCCTTGTGATAGCAGAAATTAAAAGGGTGTTTGGTTTTGCTGTAAACTTTGAGATCTAGTAAGCTCAAATGTCACAGTAGACCACAATAAGACATTCAAGGCTTAAAAAACTAGACTTTATTTACAAAAAAGTCAAATTCATCTTCAAAACACCACACTAGGTTAACTGTTAGGACTTGAGATTGCCAAATCTCAATTTTGGATAAAGAAAGTGTTTAGATTACTAGATTTGGGCTTATCATAACTTAATACAACATAGTCTTTCATCTAGGGTCATTTAAATCTGAGTTCAGTCAACATATTGCAAAAAAACCAAAAAAGTCAAAATGGCATTTTAGTTAAGAATCCCACTTTTTGGGAGTTTTTTCCTAATTTTTGTAGATTGATTTAGGACTTGATATTTGTTGTGTTGGAAGTACTTCACCTAATCTACAAGAGCCTGCAAATAGCTTAATTTTGTGAATTTTTATTGTGTGTGTGCACGTATCTGTTTGAGGGTGCAGGGTGCAAAGACTCCTCTGCACCAGGGCATTCTGCCCATATTCTTTTGCTTACTGTGACATACCCAGTGGACCCCACCCTTAGTTATTTGGGTTTTTAGAAAGCTTGTTAGTAGATATTTTGACTTCTTAGCTTATTTTATACTTTGGCTTGTTTGCATATTGCTTATTTGGCCCTTAAACCTCACCTGTCCAACTCCTACACTGTATCACTCAGTGTATGCACATGTTTTTGTACATGTTAGTGCCCTAATACCCCCGTTTTGCCCAAATTTTTTTTATTTTGTGGAAGTTTTTTGCACTAACACAATAAATGGTTATCAGTCCACCATGTCTAACATAAGGACTGGCTAATCCAGGAGCAAACGGCTCTTGGTAAAGATATCTCAAATCCATTTATTGCTGACAATTTGCCAAAAATTGCATGGTGTTCAACTCATCATATCTTAAAAAGTTAAGAGTTGGCTAGCCCACAAGGTTATGGATTGTGGTAAAGGCAGTGGAAAACCATAATTGGTAATCAACTCACCAAGATGATGACTATATTCCATCAAAGAGTTGGCTAGTCCAGAAGCAAACGGCTTCTGGTAAAGACAAATCAAATCCGTTGACAGCTTATGGTTTGCTCAAAATCATATTGTTATCATCGTACCATAGTTCTTACTTGAACTAAAACATTTGGCTACTCCAGAAGTAATGGCTTTTGGTAAAGAGACTTCAAACCCATTATGTTTTCATAAAAGATTGCTAGGGACTAGCAATAGTTTAGTGTGGGGGATTGATGAGTGCTCAAACACTCATCATTCTTGGTCAAATCTGAACTGCAAAACATTTAAAAACACTAAAAAAACACATCAAAATACTGAAAATATATCGGGATTGTGTTTTGTAAAAAACGTTTAAAAACAGATGAAAAACGAACAAAGTTTGCATAATTGGTAGTTTCTGTCCCCCAACTTTCAAAACTTGACAAAATTAGTCCCTGAGCATTTATTTTGAAAGAAAAATCAACAAAGGTCCTTTGGAAATCAAAAGTTTCACAATTAGTCCTTTGATGATAAGTTTCACAATTTTACAAATTTGGTCCCTATATTTTGAAAATTGGCAAAGTTAGTACCCGGGATATTCAAATTTTGGAAAATATCTTTTATGATACTTATATGGATGGAATGTGGCAGAATTGGTCCCTTGGAACAGTTTAAAAGATTGGCAGAATTGGTCCTCAAATCTTTACCAAATTTATAAAATTGGTCCTTGTATAACAAACGGACCCTTTGTATTATTTCAAACCAATCCACCCAATTCAAACACAAACATAAAACCAATTCAGTCCACCCAAGCCTAATGACCCAAGCCCAAACCCCACATGTTTTATTAATAAAACGTCCAGGTCAACAATGGTCAACCCTGTCTCCTTCTTCCCTTTTTGCCGCCCTAACCAAACAAACACCCCTGCAACTCCAACATTCTTGTTTCCTCCCCCACTCTCCAACTCACCTACTTGCCACCCTACTCCACTACTCCAAATTCAACTCCATTGATATATTACCTCCTGTCCCCCTCCACGTTGGCAATCCAACAACTCCATATATTGACAAAAATGCAATCAAAGGTTGAGATGAGGCAGAAGCTAATCAAATGGTTGGGAATGATTCAAGGAAGCACAAAGAATGCTTTTGCACTGGTTTCTCTCAGTAACAAGCAAAAGGAGAATGAAGCCCTAGTTTTCACTTCTAGTATAAATAGAAGCTCTTGTAAGCCTTTGATGGCATGTCTTAATTAATTTAGCTTAGTTTTAATTGTGTAATGGTTTCTCAATTTGAATATAAAAAGTTTCAGTTTCATTCCAAAGTCTTGTTAATTCTCAGTTTCAATTATTCCATGTATTTTGTTAAAACTTTATTTATGCTCATTTAGTGATTAAATCTCTTTCATAAGCTCATTTAAGTTCCATATATATATAAAGAAAATAAAAAAAAACAGAATCTAAATCACATGTTCAATGAAAATTACCTATGCTTGACCACTTGGAAAGCTTTGGGAAGTTGCCAGTTTTGGAATGGAAAGATGGACTATACTAGCTTGTTCTAGGACAAGCTAGAGCTTGCAGCTGTTTAGAGATGTCCTAGTTCAGCTAGGGTGGAAGGTCTTACATTTTATTCTCTAATTTCTCAAATTCTTAGTATAAGTAGTATAAATTGTTCTTGTTATTTGAAATTGTTATTTTTTGGTTGTATTTGCCTATCTATGTTCATATAAGCTTAACATAAGCTAAATGCTCAGTTTCATATCCTAATTAGCTTATTTGATTCATAACCCTTGTGATAGCAGAAATTAAAAGGGTGTTTGGTTTTGCTGTAAACTTTGAGATCTAGTAAGCTCAAATGTCACAGTAGACCACAATAAGACATTCAAGGCTTAAAAAACTAGACTTTATTTACAAAAAAGTCAAATTCATCTTCAAAACACCACACTAGGTTAACTGTTAGGACTTGAGATTGCCAAATCTCAATTTTGGATAAAGAAAGTGTTTAGATTACTAGATTTGGGCTTATCATAACTTAATACAACATAGTCTTTCATCTAGGGTCATTTAAATCTGAGTTCAGTCAACATATTGCAAAAAAACCAAAAAAGTCAAAATGGCATTTTAGTTAAGAATCCCACTTTTTGGGAGTTTTTTCCTAATTTTTGTAGATTGATTTAGGACTTGATATTTGTTGTGTTGGAAGTACTTCACCTAATCTACAAGAGCCTGCAAATAGCTTAATTTTGTGAATTTTTATTGTGTGTGTGCACGTATCTGTTTGAGGGTGCAGGGTGCAAAGACTCCTCTGCACCAGGGCATTCTGCCCATATTCTTTTGCTTACTGTGACATACCCAGTGGACCCCACCCTTAGTTATTTGGGTTTTTAGAAAGCTTGTTAGTAGATATTTTGACTTCTTAGCTTATTTTATACTTTGGCTTGTTTGCATATTGCTTATTTGGCCCTTAAACCTCACCTGTCCAACTCCTACACTGTATCACTCAGTGTATGCACCCCATTTCACAAGCTTACACAGAGCTCAATTGTGGGATCTGAGTTTTGCTCCTTGGCTCTTTGGATAGCTCACCAAGCCATCTCCTTAGAACAACCTTCACCCTGGACCCTGGGTCACCCCTGTGGGCCCCACAGTAGGCTGCAAGTGCCACATTAGCCTGTAGGGACTGTGGGTATATTGGATTTGCTCATTTGAACTCATCAGCTGATTCAGTGAGCTTTGATTGTTGATTTAGCTTATTCTGAGTACACTTAGCTTGCTTGTATCCTAATTTGTCCTTGGTTCTAGCCTTGCAGCTTATTTAAGCATAACATAACAATTTGAGCCAAAAAGCTCATCTGTTAAGCTCATTAAGCTCCACAGTGCTTATTTTTGAGTTCCATAGTGTCCATCTTCACAAAAGTTTCCTCATTTCAGTTGCTTAATAGATTTGTAAAAGAAAAATTAGAAAAAGCCAAAATTAAATTAAGTGATAGCTTCTATTTAAGCTTTTTAGATTATTCTCAGCTTTTTCAAAAAGCAATTTTCATTTTTATAATTTTCCTAGGTTCCTGACATCCTGTAGTATTTTTAGGAATTTTCTCAAATTTTTCTCATTTCATTTAGTATTTTTTATAATTTAATTTAGTTTAAATCAATTAAATAATTAGTTTTAATTAATAATAATTAAGTAAAAAGTAGGAAAAATAGATTTTCTGTTTTAAAATTAGTTTTATAATATTTAGATTTTTCTAAATTTAATTTTTATTTTTCTAGTTAAAAATTTATAATTAATGGTAATTTAGTATAATTTAGGTAATTAATAATTAGTAATTAATTAATAGTAATTAATTAAATAGTGTAAAAATTATTTTTCTTTTTCTAAAAATTTTATTTTGTCATTAGGATTGTAAAAATATAAATTTCATAATTGTAGGGTTTTATTTGCTCCCGTTTCACTTTTTATTTTGCTCGTTCGCGTTTATTTTTAATTCAAACGCGCGTTTTTAGGTTTAAATCACGTTTTTAGGTTATATGATCATCAGTAATTGTTAATATAGTGTTTTTAAGCTATTCCCAATCATAATCTCGAAGTGTAATCATAATAATCAAAATCCTGACCTTTCTGTCAAATCCCCCGATCACTTAAAACGTTCACGATTACAGTTGCACACCTCGTCGGGACATAACGACCCGGGGATTCACTATACTCCTTGGATAGTTGGTCTTAGCCGTTTGACTTAGTTGATCATTCACATTGGTTGACATAAGTTGACTGTTCAGGACCAATCACTCGTTAAGTGACATGCTTGAAATATCTTTTGATTCTTCAATTGCCATCACTTTGGCTCTCCACTTCGGATGGAGTGCTCTAAGAAATTTCCTGACAAAATTCTTGCTACAAAAAGATTTATCAAGTGCTTTAAGTGAAGTAATAATAGTGTTTAACCTATCAAATGCACAATCAATAATTTCATCTTCGGGAATAGAAAATTGTTCATACTGTTGAACAAGAAGATCAATTTTGTTATCCTTAACTTGTGAGTTTCCTTGATGAGTGATTATTAAAGATTGCCAAATTTCTTTAGTGGTTTTACACATAAAGACTCTTTCATATTCTTTCTTTGGTAAGGCATTATAAAGCATCATTTTAGCTTCATTATTTTTAGCAATCGATTTCTTTTGATCATTATGTTTAGTAAGTGAGCTATGCTCATCTTTACCATTTGTAACGTCCTTAAAAGTGTCTTTGTTGTCACCTTCAATAATTATATACCATAGATCTATATCTTTTGATTTCACGTAAGTTTAAAAGTGGTTTTTCCAATATATAAAACCATTTGATTCAAATAGTGGTGGTCTTTGCATAGATTTTCCTTCTTTGTAATTTTCAAAATCCGTGGATCATTTCAAGTTTTAAAACACAATATATTTTAAAAGCTTGAGTAACGTAGCTCTTGATACCAATTATGGAAATCTATAAGGGGGGTTGAATAGTTTATCGGTTTTTTTTAACTTAATTAACTTTGAAAACTTTACGTGCAATCAACAATTGAAACTAATAAATGATAAGTAATATGCAAGGATAAAGTAGGAAATGATCAAACCACAACACGGATGTTTATAGTGGTTCAGATACAAAGACTCTTTTTCCTTGCCCTACTTCACTCCCCGAGTATCCAGCTCGAGAGTTTCTTTCACTAGTCAACAAGCTCCTTTCACCGAAGGAGAAAACCTTATCGCTTTCACAAGATTACTGACACAAAGCTACATGTCGAGTTCTTTTACAAGGGTACAACCACTCTCGTCACTCTATGTATTTTGAGGACTAAAATACTAACCGATCACTACTGAAAAGATACAATCAAATGAAGTATAAACTACATGAGTTTACACAATGCTAAGCTAACAAGTCTTGCAACGTTGTGTTGAAACTTGTAATCTTTGAATAAACTTGTGAACTTCTTTGCTACAAAAGAATCTCACACAAATGAAATGCTATTGAGTTAGATGAATGAAATGAGAGAATATATGCAAAATATGATTGTAAATGATGAAGGATTTCTTGGATGTGGCTTGCTATTTATAGCCAAAACAAACCAGCACACCCACGGATCAGGCGGAACCAAATCAAGGGTTCCGCCCTTGTATCCCAAGGGTTCCGCCAGGTCTGACAGCCAAGTCTCTGAGAAATCTTTCCATATCTATTACAAGTCTAATCAAGATCATTCTAAGTCAACCATAAGATATGTTGTGTGAGAATCTATCTAAGATATTCATGAGATCTTACAAAGTCAACTTATGAGATTTTGGAAATTTTTCTAAGATTACACATGATGCATGCCATGATGTCATACAACATTTTTGATTTTTAGAAATATGAAAATGTTATGTTAATGTGAAATGTAAATGTATCAAATGTGATGTTTAGTTTGAAATAAAGTCTAATTATGAAAGACTTAAGCTATATTTATGTTTTACTAAAAATTAAACTTTACACTTTATCGTTAACACAATTTAGCAAAGATTGTAAAATATAAATAACATTTTTAGGCGATATTTGTATTAACAGAAACTTTGTTGCCACATCATATACAATTGTTGTTGTTGCTCGAATATAACACCCCTAGTCGCGTATAGCAACGGAAGCTAGACAAAGGTATTACTTCATAACATAAAGTACAAATACAGAAAATGACTTTAAAATGAGATGTTTTTAAAATACATTATCATTCGAATTTATTCATAATATCATAGTAGAGGTCCCATAATATGTATAATAAGTTTAAAACGTTATCGAATGATAATATGCATAGTCTTTAAAATTTCCATTCCGTGTGCCTTCACTTGTGTGCCAGATATATCTTACGGACCTGAGATAAAACATGCCGAAAAGTCAAGACTATGGTTGAGTGAATTCATAGGTTTAAGTAATGGACAATTAGTTTTCACTGTTAAAGTGATAATTGCAACGAATACAACTATCGGGTAAGTATATTATTGCATCTAAGCTCATGGCACTCAAACTAATGGTATATATCAACAATGATATATAGGATAATAATGGCCCCGTGTAGGTACTTGCCATATACCTAGAATTACAAATATAATACGTTTGGTTACATATCCAGCTAACACAAATGGGATTCGTCAATCCCGATAGGCCTGTCTACTATATTCATGTTTACTCGCAAGTGATTAATGGTCAATGATGTGGGGGACTTGTGGCATGGGGAACTCAGACACAAGCAATAATATATATTCAGGTAAGCATACAATTTTTGCAATAATTTTCCATAAATTAAAGTTTTAGCTAAAGACACATGGTCTTGTGGTTATATATATACACGCCACATGGTATGGTGGTGATATAAGTGTGCTAGTTTGGATAATTATTGGTTTACCGGGTGTGGTTTGGTACCATTAATTACTAATGTTAAGCCTTTAAATCATGAAACTTAAAATCAGGCAACGTAAAAATGTAGTATTTATAAAAATATTACTAGTATAATTTATCAATATACTCCAACTAAGTATATTAGATGGGTGATAAGTTTAACGGATAGCGTAGGTGTTGTTAAAACCTAATAAAGTAGGTTTGAGCACGCGTATTATGTAAAGAATAAAACGTTCTCGTAACAATGACAAAGTGGTAATAGTTCACAAAAAATATGACTATTGATGAGATTTGAGTATTTTGAACTCATAATCTTATCCTAGTCTTGTGTTGGTCATGAGGAAAATTCACACGTTTGAACTTTCTTAATTACACGCAAAATTATTTAATTTAAGTAATAAAGTAATAATAAATGAAAACATAAGAGTAAAATAGTGATCTGAAAAGTACGAGTTGCTACATCAAATGTCAAGTCAAGTGGGTTAGGGTTAGGGTTTGAAGAAGATCCGGCGTTGGGTTGGGGAAAGGATTTCCAAAACCCATTAAGTTCAAAAAACTATTGTCATGTCCCAACATTTTTTATTTCTTTGAGAATAGAAGTATGTAATTTTTTTTTATTTTTTTTTTGTTGTTGTTGTTGTGAGAATAGAAGTATAAGTATAGTGGGTATATATAAGGAGTGTTGATTGGCACACTCATATTTTTTATCCGCACACTCCAATGTACAACTTTCAAAAGCAGCATGTAATAAATGTACAACTGTGTAAAGCACAGTTTTGAGTGTGCAAATCAAAATTGAGAGTGTGCAAATCATTAGCCATATATAAGTGTATAGGACCGTAGAACAACCTAAATCACTATAGAATGAAGCCTAAATCTTAGAGAGAGAAAGTAAGTAGAGAGAGAGAGAGAGTGGGAACTCTAGTGTGTGAAATAATAACCTTGATATGACTAAGAGCACCAACCTCAAAATGAGGCCTTACATGAGTATTTATACTCATAGTCTAGGGCTTCACATATCTTTGACCATATTACATAACTAGCCCTTAGACTTTATAAAATCATGAAAACTACACATAAACTTCATCATAATGATATTCTAAAGCAACCTATAACAATACATTAATGACCGACACTTTTTATAAATAAAAATACGATTCTAACAATATCCCCCTAAGTGTTGGTCATTGAGGTTGCGCGACGTCATCATCTTTGTCTTTAAACTTTATCATTCATAGCTCTTGACGTCTTTAAGAATCACTAGATGAATCATAGTTCCAGTTCATCATGCTTCATTGTTGTTGAAGTGATCCGATGATGTCATCTGCCTTTCGTCACTTCTGTGTTTGTGGTGGTTGTCTGCCATTCCAACATGCTCATACGTCTTAAGTCTTTGTGATTCATGCATTTGTTGTTTCCGTTCTTTCACTTTGATCTTTGTCACTTTACTTTGTAGATTCTTCTTTTTGGCGTAGAATCTTTCTTTGGCTGTTGCTATCCTTTGATCTTTGTGAGAACTTTCCTTTGACTTTGTGATGCATGTATGAGCATGTGGAATCTTTCGCCATGGAGATGATGTATAGCTGCAGGTAAACAGTTAGCAATAAACAACCGGTACCATGGCCGTTCTAACCCTTACCATGGCCGTTCCCATATCAGATAAAGAATTAGAGATCGTCAATAGCATAGTGTGAAGACTCCTTCTAACCCTTACCATGGCCGTTCCCATATCAGATACTCCCGAAAGAGCTTACGAGACCTACTAAGTAGCTCAATGACTGGGTGAGTCGCTGGGGATCACTCCACGACTGTAGACCGTTTGAAACCACCGCGAACACTAAGCGTAACCCATAAAGAATTACCAAAGTGACCTACTGTCAGGGCTGCTTGATGTTGACCCTGGCAGGAATTTCCGTTCAATCATTGAGAAACTACATAAGTAAATTCTCTCATAAACATTCTCGGTAGATTGCTAAGATCTGCGAAGGACTCTTAGGTTTACATCTGTTGTCCTTAATGATGAACAACCAGTGTAGAGATATCATGTGTTCCTATGAGATCTTTTGATGAATCTCGGGGCTCTAGACTCGATAAGTGCACATTAGGTTTCCTATGCGGAGATTAGGGAGAGGTCTCCTGCTTCAATATCAACCATCTCTAAGAGACAGGTCGATAGATTAAACCGGTTCCCCGTGAGAATGAAACAAGCTCTTTTAAGAGAACTTGAGTGGCTAGAAGGTTTAGTGCAGTGCGTCACTGGGTCCATGACGTCTTTATCTTCAATACCGGTGTCACCTTAGTAACAACCAGTAGCATATGAATTGAACCCGGTGTCTGCCCTAAGGTTGAACATATGGAGCGCTATTTCTTTTCACCCTTTTTCATAACTTTTCTTTTTAATTCTTCAACCCCTTCTTTCTCCTTTCTCATTTTCTCCTTTTTTTTTTCAATCATACCTAAGGACTTCTAATTCTAATCTATTGGAATTGTCCTTGGGTAGATCCCTCCGGCTCTGGCGGATCATAGGACGGTTTTCCCTAACCTTAGTCACCTTATAACTCCATGAATCCTATAATTGCCATGAAACCTTTGATTGAAAATCTCTCAAAGTGTTTATGAATATAAACACATTTTTGTTGACACTTTGAGAGTTTTTGTTTCTTTTGAAGGACTCCCCCTCCACATGTGCTCATGAATTTTTTAAGAAATTTGTACATGCGTGAGGAGTTAACACTTTTTGAATTGATCTACTTTCAGTGAACATGATCGATTCGAGACACGCTTACATCACTAGTTAGACTAGCTTGAAGTTATTACCCGTCCTGGTCAAGTCCAAAGAAAGTCTCTCGATACGGTACATTCTACTCAGACAAGTCCTATTCGAGACACGCTTACATCACTAGTTAGACTAGCTTGAAATTATTACCCGTCCAGGACAAGTCTTTTCGATTACTGACATATTAAGTTTCGTCAATTCATTGGTACTTTCTGAGTCGAGCTCTTTTGAGATTCAGTCACAATCTTTAAACATCTTTGCTCACATTTTAATCATGTCTTCTCCCCCAAAAAAATAGCATATCGTGATATTTTTGATATCAACTGATTAAGAAAAAGCTTTTGGAGAGAAAGACAGATTTCATTTTGCATGAATTCGGAACAATTTTGTTTTTGTACTCCCCCTTAATGATAGCACATTTGAAAATCAATTAAGGGTTTAGAGGGAGTTTTCTTGAGCACTAATTTTGAGAGATTATGAGAAATCTTTTGAACAATCTTTAAAAAGTGCTTCAAGAAATATGTTTGAAAACGAGTTTATGTTTGAAATCCTTTTCGTTTGTTTAGACTCGAACTTTTTGAAAAAGATTTCGTCCTTGAAAATACGAGTCCTTGATTTGAAATAATCAGAAGTCATCATTCGGGTCCGGGTTTCGTACTGAAGTATATGAAAGCCATCGTGAAGAAAGTTTTGAGAAACGACATGTTTATAGAAAAACATATAAAGAACTCCCGTTCAAGCATCTGTACATGTCCGTATCATTGTTGAATGACATTTCTAGAAACGTACAGAATATTGATTTATACGAGAGACATGTCGTGAGAAGAATATTTTTGGATTTTTTGATTTTATATTGTTTTTGTATTTTTTGAAATTTTATATTTTTGTATTTTGTTTTTCTTGGTTTTTCAAATTTTGTATTTTGTTTTTTTTTTCAAAAAATATTTACAGCGAAGCGATTGTGAAAAATATTTTTCAAGAAGATTCGAGAAGACGTTCTAGCTCCTCAGGAGTTAGGATTCGCATGCCAATTCGTCGAACTAAATAGTCAAACCTTTCTTTTGGAAGGGCTTTAGTAAATAGATCGGCGAGTTGGTAATCAATCTTAACGAAAAATAATTCAACAGTACCCTCTTCCACGTGTTCTTTGATGAAATGGTAGCGGACTTTGATATGCTTCGTCTTAGAGTGATGTACGGGATTGCACGAGATGGCTATGGCACTTTTTGAGTCACAATACATAGGTATTTTGTCAAAAGTAAAGCCATAATCTGTGAGCTGTGTCCTCATCCAAAGAACTTGGGCACAACACGCAGATAGAGACACATACTCGGCTTCGGCGGTTGATAGCGCAGTACAATCCTGTTTCTTTGACGAGCAGCTTACTAGCTTTTCACCCAAAAATTGTGCTCCACCTGATGTACTTTTTGCTGTAACTTGATCTCCTGCATGGTCGGCATCTGAAAAGGCTGTTAGATTAAACCCCGAATCCTTCGGATACCAAATTCCCATGTTAATGGTTCTTCGTAGGTACCGAAAGATCCTTTTAACCTCTTTGAGGTGAAGTTCGGTAGGCTTTGCCTGAAACCGTGCTAACAAACAAACAGCAAATTGAATATCAGGTCAACTAGCAGTTAAGTACATGAGAGAACCGATCATGCTCCGATATTTCTTCGGATCGACGGGTTTCCCAAACAAATCAGCATCAATTTTTGGTGAAGTGACCGTTGGAGTACCAACAGAATCACAATTTTCCATTCCATGTTTTTTCAAAATCTCTATTGTATATTTAGCTTGATTGATAAAAATACCACGAGGGGATTGATGTATTTGTAAACCAAGAAAGAATTTTAGTTCCCCCATCATGGACATTTCAAATTTGCTTTTCATGAGATTTTCAAAATGTTTTGAATGGTTAGGATTGGTTGATCCAAAAATTATGTCGTCCACGTAAATTTGAACGATCAAAATATCATCTTTGAATTTTTTGATAAACAAGGTGTCATCAACCGTTCCTTTGGTGAAATTGTTTTTGAGCAAGAAAGATGATAGTTCATCATACCACGCTCTTGGAGCTTGTTTTAAACCATAGATGGCTTTCTTAAGCTTGTAGATGTAGTCTGGATGATCTTTGTCGATGAATCCCTCTGGCTGACTCACATACACTTCTTCTTTCAGAGTTCCATTTAAGAAAGCTGTCTCAATGTCCATCTGATAGACTGTGATGTTTTTGTGAGCTGCATAGGCTAAGAAAATCCGGACTGCTTCAAGTCTAGCTACAGGCGCGAATGATTCTTCGAAATCTATCCCTTCTTCTTGTGGATATCCTTTAGCCACGAGACGAGCTTTGTTATGAATTACAGTCATTTCCTCATCTAGTTTGTTCTTCCACAACCACTTGAGATCAAGAACTCGTTTATCAAGTGGTCATTCAACAAGTTCCCAACTATCATGTAACAGGTATTGAAGAAGTTCCTCCTGCATCGCTTCAATCCAAGGGTTTTCTGCCATTGCTTCCCGAATGTTCTTTGGTTCTTTGAGGCTTATTGAGCAAATATAAATGCACAATTTGAGATCGGTGGCAAGTTGTCTCCTCGTCACCAATAACTTGTTCTATTGGATGGTCTTTTGTCCATTGAAACGTAGAAGGGTACCTTGGGTTTAACGTATGTGTGTTAGACGGTTCTTGTAACCTTGAAGAAGATTCAGCAGATTCTGTTGCAAACGGGTTTTCAAATACTTCTTCTCCTACTTCTAACGCAACATCGCTTGAATTATTTGTTGGTTCTTCTTGAAAATTTGTGTTTTGATTTTGCTCATCAACTCTTGGTAGTTCAGTTTCAAGTACTGGAGTGGCTTGAGTAGATGTAGATGATGTTGAGGTAGTTGGTGCTTCAGCTTCGATTATTGTAGATGCATCCAGTGGTGGTGGTGGTGGTTGAATTTGAGCGGGTGCAGTGGAATGTTGTTGAGATGCATTTGTCGAAGTTCCACCATAATATTCATCAAACATTAACTTGAAGAAATTTTCCAGTTCTTGTTCTGAAGGTTTGTCCGTGTTTGTTGACTGAGCTCCTTGAGGCACGAGTCCTGAACTGATGTATCCAGAAGTTTGCTGGTTTGGTGCGGGTCCTAATCCGTTATGATTAGAAGCCATTGGATTAAGCGCGGGTTCTAGAGCGTATCTCTCAGAAGCCATTTGTGAAATCTCATCAAACTTCACATTCATCGTCTCCATTATCCTTTTAGTTCTTCGATTATACACCCTTAATGCCCTCGAGTTTTCTGAATACCCAATGAAGATTCCAATATCACCCTTAGCTTTCAACTTTCCTAGATCTTCTCTGTCGTTCGTCGGATAGCACAAAGCGCCAAACACGTGAAGGTAAGAGATGTCAGGTTTCCGGTTATTCACTAGCTCATATGGGGTTTTATTGAATCTTGGATGGATTAGGGATCGGTTTTGAGTAAAACAAGCAGTGGCAATAGCATCAGCCCATAAGAATAGTGGTGCACTAGAATATATCAGCATTGTACGAGCAGCTTCCACAAGTGTTCTGTTTCTTCTTTCAACTACCCCATTCTGCTGTGGAGTTCTAACAACTGATGTTTGATGTGTAATTCCAACATCTTCGAGGTAAGTTCTTAACTCCTGGTTTGTAAATTCTATGCCATTGTCTGTTCTTATAATCCTTACTGGAGCTTGAAGTAGAACTTGAATACGCTTCAGAAAGGTGATGATGATGCCTGGTGCTTCGTCTTTTGATCTCAAAAACTTTACCCAAGTATATCTTGAATAATCATCAACAATAACAAGAATATACTTCTTCCCATTAATGCTTTCAACTCTCATTGGGCCACATAAGTCCATGTGTAACATATGTAACCTTGCTTCCGAACTAGGTACGGTTTTGGGTTTATATGATGCTCTTTTACTTTTTCCTTGTTCGCATGATGGACATAAGTGTTCCTTGGTGTATTTGAACTTAAGAAGTCCGGTGACGATGTTGTCTTTGGCTAACTTGTTGATGGTGTTGAAATTGAGATGGGATAATCTTCTATGCCACAGCCAGGACTTAGTTTTGGTTGCCCTTGTCATAAGACAAATTGGTGATTTAGAAGCCATTTGGTTGATGTCGATAGCATACAAGTTTGTACCACGATTACCAGTTAAGAGATCATCACCAACCAAATTTCTAATAAAAACCGTGTTTCTCCTGAATGTAACTTCTAAATCTGCATCACAAAACTGCCCAACTGAAAACAAATTATGTCCCAACCCTTCGACGTAGTAAACTCGAGTGATCAAAAAATTCCCAAACTGAAGATCTCCAAAACCCAGAATAGCTGCTACATGATCATTTCCAAATCGTACAGTTCCTATGAATTTTCAAACGAAATTGATCAGCAGCTTTAAATTCCCGGTCATGTGCTTAGAGCAACCCGAGTCGACGATCCAAAGACATATTTTGATAACCTGCCAAGAACAGAAGAGTTTGTATTCGGAAACCGTGTTGAATTTGGTTTCATTGGGTTAGGAGTAAAATCTGAGTCACACTCATATACAGTTGCTACTTGTTTAGCTTTAGCTATTTCTAATTTGCCATCCTGAAGAGTGAACTCTCTACCCGTCGGAATCCACATACAAAACTTAAGATAGTTTCTAGGCATTCGACTAATAGTGGTAGTCCTAAATAGTGCAACTAATCTTTCTATAGATCTGGATCTAGCACTAGGTCTTTTTGGAACATTCTTCTGTTTAGGCGTATCATACACATTCTTAGAAACACATTCATCATGAACATCATTAATTAAACATTTCTTGCATATTAAACAAACAGAGTCATTACATGCATTAGAACCAATACTTTCGACATTACATTCAGATGAATCATGTTTCTTATTAAAAAGCGATAAATTCCTAGGGTGTTCTTCTACTTCTTCAACTTTATTCTTGCTACTACTCTTAGAAACAGGCGAGACTCAATTGTTCCTTGTATTGCTCGTAGGCTTTAGTCTGCTGCTCCTAGAGGTGCTTTCTAATCCTGTAGAAGGTAAGGCACACACATTAGGTTTTATATTGTTGTCCTTTTTAGCATCCCTAGATTCTTTAGAATTAGCCTTTATGCACTTGTCATTTGTCTTAGATGTTGAGGCAGACACACTAGTGGGACTAATCCTAAAAAGGCCAGGTGCTATCACTTTTGGTGTTTCGACAACCACTTTTCCTTTATCGACAATCTTTTCATTTTCACTTTTCTTGGGCAAGGGTGTTGGAGTGACTGGTTTTGTCAAATCCTTTTTCTCATCGACTTTTGGAGCAAACCGAGAAATTGACATTTTAGGTTTTTGAACCGTGTTTGAAACATTTGGTTTCTCCGAAGTCAATGGTTTTGCAAACTTAGTTACCTCACCCTTTCCTTTTTGACTTTCAAGCTGAGCCCACAAAAGATCATTTTGCTGTTTCATGTTCTTTAAGTCACGCTCATACGACAATTTGTCATACTTGCATTCTTCCTTTTTTCGATCAAGTTGTTTAAAATATGACACATTTTCTTTTTCAAGTTTTATAAGAGTATTTTCATATTTTGAAATAATTTCGGAGGTCTCAGCTCTGAGTTGTTCATCGTCTTGAACATAATATGTTTGTAAAATGATGGACATTATATCAGTAGTCATAACAGCTTCGAAGAGAGAATCATTTATGTTTTCCAAAACATTGATTTGCTCAAAAGATTCATTAGCCTTCTTTACCAGGGATTTGTGATCCGTGACGAAGTCAGCTGTTTCTTTCAAAAATGCATGTTCAAAATGAATTACACGAGCATGAATGTTATTAATTTGAGGAGCAAATTCACTTTCAAGAATCTTTTTAAGCTGTAAATGAACCGTGGAATTCCAGTTAATCTCATTAAGTCTCGTTTTAGATTCTAAAGTCGTTTTAAGTTGCCCAACTCTTGTTTTAAGATCATCAAGATATCCTCTGGCAGCACTTGTGTTAAAAGTGTTGTTTGAAGACATCTTTTCCATGTTTGAAAGCGATTTGGAAGCAACTACTTTTTTAGAAAACATTTTCGAGAATGGTCGTTTTATGGAAAACACAGATGGTTCTTTTTGTGGAACAAAAGTAATACCCGAAAGTTTGTTCAATTTGTTGTAATCAATGGGTTTCAAATCCTTTTGTTTCATTTTAAGAATGCTCTCTTCGACATGTTCTATCGTTTGCACAGAATCCCGAACGACGGGAGGATCATGTTTGGTGTAAAAAACACTACCATTATACAAAACATTCTGTTCTTCCTGAGCTTTCTTGAGATTACAAGGATTGTTGTTACCAAGAGCCATTTTGTGTTTCATATGGTAAATCGGATTAGTTTGGTTTGAAATCATTTTCATTGTTTGACTTGACTGACCCGACTTAACCACTAATTCTTCTAGATGTGCAATCTTGTGTTCTGACTCTACGATTTCTTCCAAAAGTTTATCTTCTTTCATTGCAAAGTCCTTTTTCAACTCATCCCGTTCTTTTTCAAGATTGGTATAAGCTATTTCTTGTTTTGAAAGTTGGTTTGTTAATTCAGAAATTTCTTGTTTTAAAGAGTTAATGGTTTTTGTTGAACTTATTTCAAGATTAGCAAACTTGGTTTTCCATTCCCTATCTTTAGCAAGTAACTTCTTATAACCAATTTCAAATTCTGACTCGCGTTCTTTATGAATTTGAAAACTTTTTGCATTTTCCTTGTATCTCTCAAGCTCAGTAGTCAATTTCTCATTCGCGGCCTTAACATCGCGATTGACCTTTTTCACTTTCTCGATTTCAATATCACAATTATTTAATAATGATTCAAATAAAGCACGTGTTTCCTCATCATTCTCAGCATGCTGTGAAACGAAGCCTCCATTATGATTCACATCTGGAGTTGCTGAAGAAGTATTGCTACTACTTGGCGTGTCCAGGTATGTATCATAAGTGGGTGCTTGCTTCTCAGAATGCTGTTCCTCATGAGGAGACATATCAAATATATCATTATTATGACATGTGTTGAAATTTGATACCTCAGATGGTGCACTGGTGTCATAAACAGGAAGTGTGTCAGAATCCGTGTCATACTTAGCTTCCTGAAGATTCGCCATGAATATGCAGTTCGCATCGATATCCTCTCTGTCTTCCATTTCATCCATAAGAGCCATAAAATCATGTTCCTCTGCATTCAACTGAAACCATGCCTTTTCTTTTTGTGCCAACAGTACTGCTTTCTGCAAATACTCTAGATCTTTCTTGTTTGGCTTAGTAGGACAGTTCCTTGCCATATGACCTACTCCTTGGCAGTTGAAACACTTTACCGGATTACCCTGATTCACATTTCCCAGATTCCCAACAACTAGAACTGCAACATTCCGATTCGGATTACCCATTGCCTGATTACCAACATTCTGACCCCTCTGATTTCCAACATACTGACCCATCTGATTCCCTGCATACTGACCATACTTATTCCCTGCATACTGACCTGCATTCTGCATATTCTGATTACCCATGTTAATTCCAGTAGCATATCCTTGCTGATTCCCATAAACTCCAACCATTTGGCCTCCATTGCCCATATTGAAACTCGGCTGAGCGATTTGCCTGTTGCGAGTATTCGATGAAATCCTTTGGTTGTTGTTTGTTGGTGTAGAATAGCGTCCTTGAAATGCTTTAGTCAGAAAAGCAAACGCTTGTGTCAAGGCTGCAGTAGCTTCATCATTGTCAGTGAATTCTGGTTCTTGGAAATGTGGGTATTGCTGTTGTGGAATAACCTGTTGTTGCTGTGGATAGAATTGTTGTTGGTAGACCGGTGTTGGTTGTTGAATGTAGGATGGTTGCAAGTAGTTGTGAGTGGAAGATGATGATGGTTGTTGTTGTGTGTTCACTGGTATAGGTGTTGGTGTATCAGCCATTAATGCTAGAGGATCATGCTTTTTAGCTAGTAATTCAGCTCTTACTTCATTAGCTTCATCTTGATTTTGCTTCAAGAAGTCATACACTTGATCATAAGTCACTTCATGCAAATTCTTTGTCTGATAAACAATAGTGACATATCTTCCCTATTCTGGTTGTAAGTCATTCAGAAAAATGGTGTTGTTAGCAATATTTGTCTGACTGAGGTTGTGTCTTGATAAATCATTCATGATCTTACAGAATCTGTGGTAGTACGTCTCTATGGATTCACCAGGAATTGAAGTAAACTTGCGAAGTTCCTTAAGCAGTTGTGTTTCCATTTCCTGTTCCCCGATGTCTGTCCCATACATTAACCTCTTGACTCTTTCCCAGACTGCATGAGCACTTACTTCACTCTCAACAATAGCATAGATGGTTTCAGGTAAACCAAGAACGACGAAATGAAATGCCTGATCATCAGCTTCAATCTGTTTTCTGTCTTCCACAGTGTATTCAGTCTCATTCTGTTCTCTGTAGTATGGTTGTACTGGGGGGTACCATTTGGATCACCAGGGTCTAGTACTTGTGATGGTTTGAAGGGTCCATCCACAATGGATTTGATGAGAAGACTTCCATTTGTTTTGCTCTTGAGATAGCGCATCATACGACTAGCCCACTGTGAGTATCCACCCTTTGACAGCATGGGAGGTCGGTTTTCGGCACCGGCAGCATGAATATATTGTTGTGTTGCCATGGATTGACTTTTAAGTGAAAAGTTGCTCTTAGGATCTTTTGAAAGATAACAAAGGTTGTTGTTGTAGATTAGATGTTTTGGTGAAGTTGAAAAGCGTTCTCGGTTGATATTTTGTGATTTGAAATTTTCCCTCCAAAAAAATGAATACGAAAATTTTCTTTTTCAAAATTTGTAAATCACAAAGAAATACAATTCTAAGGTTACTAGAAAATTTTGAGTTTTTAAAATTTTGACGCCAAATTTTACCGAAGAAATTTGAATTTTGGCCTAAAAATTTGAATTTCGGGCCAAAAATTTCAACGTAATACCAAACTTTGAATCTCGCGTAAAAATTGAACGATTAGTCTCCTGTAAAAAATAAATTTTACTCAAATTTTCCCGCCAAATTGAACGATTAGTCTCCTGTAAAAATTGAACGATTAGTCTCCTGTAAAAATTGAACGATTAGTCTCCGATTTTTTTTATTTTTTATTTTTTTTTATTATTTTTTTTTTGTAACTCGGTAAGATTTGATTATGGCAAACTCGGTAGGATTTCTTGATGTATCAAACTCGGTAAGGATAGAAACTTTCTAACTCGGTAAGTTTCACAAATCCCAAACTCGATAGGTTTTAAGTTTCTAACTCGGTATGTTTCACAAATTGTAACTCGGTAAGTTAATGTGAGTAGTTGGCTAACTCGATAGAAAGATCTTAACTCGATACAATCTCATAACTCGGTAAGCTTAAGAAAATTTGGGTAGAGTTTCGTCTTAGTATAGAGTACAAAAATCCTTACTCAATAAACAATAAGGAATGTCAACTAACTCGCTAATTGGCTAACTCGCCAAATGAACCTAACTCGCTAACTTTTATCCCAAACTCGCTAAGTCAAATTTTCTAACTCGATAGAAAAATCCAAACTCACTGAAACTTGACCAAACTCGCAAGAAACTTGGCCTAACTCGCCAAAATTTGAACCCAAACTCGATAATACCAAAATCCTAACTCGACAGAAATTATTCGAACTCGCTAACTTGAAACCTAACTCGAGTGCCCTACAAAGCTAAGTTTCACATTTTTTAAGCTACCAGATCTTGAGGATTTATCCATATTTTTTAATAAAGTTATGACTTCTTTGGCCGGTCTTTATCCCATGCCCCTGAAGTTGTCAGGCGTCCTGTCTTCGTTGACCTCCGATACTAAAAACTCGATTTTTGGATGTATTAGAAGCCATTGATTCCTCACAAGCTGTAAATCCAGATGATGTCCCTGTTTATTTTTGTCATTTCATAAAGAATTAGTATTTCTACAAAAGATAATTTACTGTGTAACAGACTTCATGGTTTAGTAAACAACGAAACCTACATATGTGTAAGGAAACTGTAACTGGAACATAACATAAGGCAGAAAGCTGAGAGCCATTTAGTGTGCATCCTGTCCAACATGTGCATCTCTTGAAAACGCATAAACTATCCTGCCATTTGGCTTCCCATGGTTAGTTTCTTGCATAGACATGACATTAAATAATTTATAGCAACCCCTGTGTTATTAGAGGTGCCAAACGTCTTGTATCGGTTAAGCCTGGCCCTGACTTAGCCCATTGGTCTCAACTGGTCCTAACTCTTTTATTACAGGAATTTTATTTTTAAATCGTCATTGCAAGCAACTGAAGCAACATATTTTAGTTTTTATAATAGGACATTTAGAAATATAATCTTATAAAGAATAAATGCATGTTTACAAAGCATAAGTAATGGTCCTCTTAGGATCAGATTATCAGGACTAATCAAGCTTTGATGCGCGTGTATCGACCGGAATCTAATTACTTTGGATATTTAAAGTAATGGTCCTTTTAGGATCAGATTATCAGGACTAATCACTCTGTTGCCCTTTCTGTGATGGTGCACGTGTATCGACTGCCATTCCTTGATAGCATAAAGTATGTCATAACAAAGTAATGGATGCAAGATAAAGGTGATAGACAATTCATGAAAATAAAGACTAAACAAATAAGCAGAAAGCTAACCACATTCTTCGGTGGCCATAGTTGTTCCATTGTGACACTCTTTACCGGAGAGCACCGAAGAAGGTATGCCACAACTACTGGCTGTAAATGTAGCAAAGGTGTTTTGTCATACACTGGTCCCTGAAATTTACATCAATAATGTTCTATTAAATAATCGAAGAAATGTACTTTTTTACAAAAAAACATATGTCGAAGTAGTTCTGATCAAGAGAAATATATGGCATGGTGAAAAGTACCTCTTTGTCCTAATCGGTTATATAGCAACTCCAAATTAAGATCACAGTTTCTGTCAACATACCTATCCATATACCTTGCAAATTTCACAATGTCAATATGAGCATCAAATGGATGACTCACATAAATCAAACACATTATACAATATCAAGAAGGAACAATGTAGTACATAAATGAGTAAGGCGCATACCTTTACTCCCTAATTAGCTGCAAAACCGGATTTGAACAGAAGAATCCCACAAATTGCTACCAGCATCAATAAGTAACCAAAGCATTGCAATTAGCTGGGAGTGTAATATTACCTGAAAAACAAACATCTGTAGCTATCAGTTTAACTGCGTAGAGGCAATTATAAAACGTAACGTTAGATATTCGTAAATCTGAACAGAAACACACTATAAGTTAATATAAAATATGCGACACCTATATACATTACATATTTACAATTAATAACTTAATAATATTAAAATGTAAATAATTTTACCACTAATCGACGCTGGTGGTCATTTATTTTCTGCGACCAGGTAAATTCCCTTCTCTTGAAGAAACTGAGTGTATTGAATAACCTGAGAGACCAAAACTTTGTGCTCGTTATTATGAAACATGAATTATACATATAATACATTATAACTGTTAACTTTCTATACATAACTACCGTGAGTGTCACAAAAGACAGTCCTCCAAATTTGAAAAGCCAGAATTCACAATTAACATAAACGAATTTTTAAGCAATTAATAGAATTAAGGACTAAAAAACAAACCCAAACCTTGGATCGATCAATTGTGTGTACCTTGGATCGAATAAGGTGCTTAATAGGTTAGGTTTAACCAATTGGATTATGTATTAATCGAATTTAGGGTTTTGATGATGAACGTGATTGCAATCCATCAATGTTTTTCTTGCAAACCTATGATGAAGAGAAAAAGAGAAGAAGAAAAAGAGGCTGTAGCAGCTATGTGTTACCTAAAGAGATATCGTAACGACAGGACCAAGGAGTTTGAGATCCAGCCCTATTAAACTTTCCAGTTAGTGAACCTGCACATGCAAAAAGAATATCAGAGAGAATTGAGAAAAAAAAGGGCGAGGAAAAGATGAAATTAGGGTTTGGAGAAAAAGAATCGATCTGGTTAGCATTAGGGTTTTTAGAAAAACAATCGCATATTTTTTGGGAGGTGAGGGTTTTTTTTTTTATGAATGAATAAAAGGTAGGATATTAACTAAAAGATTGTAAACCTATAATTAAGGAATAAATATGGTGGATAATTGGTTTGAGATTTATAAATTTTGACTTGTAAAATATAATTCAAAAATTAACTTGCTCTAGTGGTAAGTATTCTTATTAATGTTTCAACAAATCCTAGGTTCGAATCCTACACATTTAATTTTTAAACTAAATTTACACTAATTCAATAAACCGAATTTTAAATAAAAAATCCGAAATTAATTAAAAAAAATGACATGATAAAATTGCTTACATGGCTTGAATGTGATGACATGGCTGATGACATGGCTGAAATTGAATTACTGGGCATTGACTGGACAATGACTGGGCATTTCCTTTAAATGCCTCCTGTTATATATAATGTAGATATATATATATATATATATATATATATATATATATAGATACATACATATATATATATATATATATATATATATATATATATATATATATATATATATATATATATATATATATATATATATATATATATATATATATGTGTGTTATATATATATATATATAGATACATACATATATATATATATATATATATATATATATATATATATATATATATATATATATATACATATATATTATTTGTATATATATATATATGTATATCTATATATATACAAATAATATATATATATATATATATATATATATATATGTGTGTGTGTGTGTGTGTGTGTGTGTGTATTAAGGCTGCTACTAACAGTTGCATTTAAATGTGAGGGGCTGAACTGATTTTTTTAGTCATTGTTGCGTTTCAATGTGAGTTGACAAACCAACGCAAACCATAACGCCAACATAACGCAGGGATGTATGGTATGGTTAACGCGAAATAATGCATGCCACATAGACCATGATGCAATGCATGCGTTACCATTCTCAGCCCTTTAAAGGGAGCTACTAAATGTACCGAGATTTAACTTGATCAACGCATTAAAAACTAAACTTAAGTATTTATTGTCAACTTTTTAATATTGAGAAACTAAAAAACCCATACAACTTTATTGGAAACTTAAATGGCCTTTAAAGAATCGAAAGACTTTCACTTTTACTTTCCATCCAAAATTACTAGCCAATATCTCACACTCAAACTTTTGCACTTGTCCAAATTTAACAAGCATATCAGTTGCATTTAATCCACACATCTTGTTCATGGGGAAAGAACGGGTACATCTTTGCACATAAATTGTTGTTAACCACCATGTCGCGGAAAAGCACGGCCATAAACTACAATCTTCTTCTTCCGTGTGGCTGGAAATACCACCGGGGAACCACCATCGTCATGTTAGATGGGTACATCCATGTCATTGGAGAAAACCACGTTTTTTGAGTTTCATGTGAGTGCATCTTTGATTTTTTTTTTTAATTTATTTATTTTTAGATTTATATATTTGGCTTGTATAATCTTTGGTTGAAATGGCTTTTTTGCAATTTGTGAAGTGGTAGTGAGGTGGTGGACTGGTGGGTGTAGACTTTGGAGATAGATAAGTGAAAGAGTTGTGAAAATGTGATAGAAGATGAGAGGTTTTAATTACTATTATTGATTTTAATGAAGCAAGGATATCAATAAATAAAAAGTCAAACACATAATGATTGTCTAATAATCTTTGTGTATTTAAAATATAATTTGGAATGGATTTTAAGTTTAATATTATTATTATTATTATTATATCAAAAAAATAGTACTAAATATAGTGGGGTCTTTTTATGAAGAAAACAGAAAAAAAAAATGACAAATTCGTGGCCCACCAAAACAGATTCCACTCCAAAAACCCACCTCCTAGGTAAGTATTACTACAAGCCCGAATATTTTCTTTGAATCCAATCTTTGGGTCCTACAAATTGAAATCAAACACTTCATATTTAACATGATGTCCATATCTCATTCTTACCCCCCCCCCCCCCCTCAAACAAACGTGTTGGGAATTCTGTTAAGTAAGAATTCTGCTGACTGTTTCTGCTGAAGGTTACTGCTGAAGAGTTGGTTCCTGCTGAAGCAGTGTATCTGCTGAAGACTATTTTCAGCATTATTAGTTTCTGCGGATATAGTATTTTCGTATTTTATGTATTATAGTTTGGATATGCATGAGTTTATTTAGGAAGTGATAATGCATATCTTTTAGAAGTTTTAGAATATACGTTTCTTGAGAAACAGTTTAGGGTTCCTTGTGTATAAAAAGAACACACGATTATGTATTGAATTACGTTTTAGAAAACACTCTTATTATTATTAAAAAGATCCATAGAGGATCAAGAGTTCTTAGTATTACACTTGTGTTTGTTTCCGCTTTAAAATACAAGTTACAGAGATTGTCTATTAGTGTGTTATTGATTACAGTGACATAACTAACGATTCTAGAGTGCTCAAGAAGATTTATCAAGGTCTTATAGTTCAACAAAACGCCACCTTAAGCACCATATCTTGAATAGACAATACCTTTTTAAGTTGTTTCAAAGATATTCCAAACTTGACAAACTCTACAGAACAATGTAACCTTTTCCATTTTCACATCCAAGCTAATATACAGTCAAATTAGTGTTTGGTACAAAGTTATACTCTAATGGAGAATCACAAGCACATCTAAAGGAGATTGAAGTGGCTGTAAGTTCCCGCTATCTGTTGGAGTTTCAGCAGTTACCCATATCACAGTGGCATATAGATCTGCATAAAGGTAATTGGACATCCTCTGCAGTTAGAATCGTTGTTTTTATTTTCACTATTTAGAAGTTAATTGTTAATGTCAAAACTCAATGATTTTTAGATTTAATATTAAGTATATCAAAGAAGTATTTAAGAGGCTGGTGAAAAGTATTATTTTGCATTTATAATGTTATCAAATACAGTAGAAAATTTTTCATAGGGCCTTGATGCTTTACGTGCCATACATGCATGATTGAGTAGTAGAACGAAAAAAGTAGCCACCATATATTGTTGGGAAATGACGCTATAGATGATGCTAAAACTGCCGTCGAGAGTGTATGTCCAGGTGTTGTTTCATGTACAGATATACTAGTTCTTGCAGATCATGATGCTTCTGTCGAGGCAATTACAAAATTATATCAATTGCTTATCTAAAATTTTGCTATATCCATAAATGATATACCGATAATTAGACTAAGGTTATTGTTACTACAAATAATGTCCAAACATGGTATTTATATTTTCCAAATTCTCTACATTTTAATAATAACAAAATGTAAAAACATTCTGTGTCAAAATAAACGTAAAAAGTTATTAGTCGTAAATTTCAATTTCGACGTAAATCACTAAAGGTATGAACAAACAAACCTTAAGCATGATGGATGATCAAAGAAATAAATTTTTCTTAAACTTCACTTTTTTATAAATGTGAAAAAAACATATTTACAAAAATTAATAGACAAACTATTTTTGTATTTTAAGAAAATGTTTTATTAAAAAAATGAATTCATATCTGATTCTTCTCTCCCCCCCCCCCCCCCCCCAGAAAAAAAAGAGAAAATCCTCCACCACAAAAAGACAAAAATTAGAGCGTATGTCTGGAACTGGTTGGTGACTGATCCCTTATATGGGGATGGATCCCTTAAATATAAGGGATCTGTGGATCCGTCTGATACTGACGATCAGTTTCCAGCAGCCTTTAAATAGTGGCTCATTTTTATACACATATTCACCTCTTTGCACATAGTTTTTTCTGCTTATTTACAGTTTCATAAACATTCATTTCTTTGATCATTAAGCTTGTTTAAGTTAGTTTTTAATGATCCAAACTTCATCCATTCAAGAGCAAGAGAAGAATACACGTAATCGTCAAGATACAAAGTGTTATAGTTTAGTTAGTACATTCGTAACATTGGTTACATTCTGTTGGACCCTTTTACTTGGTTAAAGTTAACTACAAAGTTAATCTAACCAAGTTCCATGATGTAGCGAAGTATTGATTAATTATCAAAAGTAAATAAACGTAAAAGATAAGACACAAAGTTTTTCAACGTTTAATTATTTCTTAGAAATTAATCAAAAGAATTATACCTAAGTGTTCGCGAAACAACACTTGGGATTGAAATGACAAGTATGGTATACTCCTCACTAAACTCAAGCTAAGTTTGAGTGACAACTAAGATCCAACTGAGCTATCTCAGGGATTGTGTTGTTCTTTGGAGAGAGCAAAGATTTGGTTTGTGAATGTCTAAGCATTAAGTGCATAAACTTAATCTTTACATCTCCCACTTATTCTCTATTTATACACAAGGTGATTCTAACAAATACCTAATAGACAAAGACTACAAGGCAAATTACATCAGCCTACATTGGATAAAATACACATGTATTTTGTCCTTGTTACAAATGACTATAAGTAGTAAAGCGCGGGGATGCTTTCTAGTCTTCAATGTTGACACATGTCTTGATTTTATACTCATTCAGGGAAAGTTGACCTTTGCATGATAAGGACCTTCCCTTATCCATTCAAACTTATCCCGCCTTTACTTAAGTCTGCTTATCTTCAATCTTTGTTCACTCAGTTTTCTTAGTTGGTGAGGAGTCATGGGAATCAGTGAGTTATTGTCAACCCTCACTGAGTCCCTCATATTCTTCTTTGGCTCAGGTATCATTCACTGAGAACCGCCTCACTGAATGGTGAACCTTTCTTCATAGATTCGCCCTGAGCACCTTGAGGATGACTCACTGAACGACTATGCATTTAGTGACTTGTTTGGTGTTCTCGGTTATCAAACACTTAGGATATTATATGTTCAAATCCTAGATTAAGGAGTTTAGATTTTAACAGACCCAACAGTCTCTCCCTATTTGGATATACAAATAGCCTGAGTGTTTCTAGGTTCAGTGAGAGATTGCAAAGGTATTATCTCTACAGACTGAATTACTAAGTAATGTTTAGGACACTGAATGTTAAACAAAACATCAATATTATTCATAGTTATTACAATCCCAAACAAAACAAAGTAAATAAAAGATAGTTGTTGTTGCAGATTTGCTCAGGATTCAGAACTTTAGACCCAAGGCTTCAATTGGGCTCTCTTTGAACTCAGTAGATGCTTGTCAAGATGCTTTTGGATTTTGATCTTCAGGTCATGACAGAACCTTACATTCGCATCATTCTTGATGGGATTGGCCATAAGGAAGTATCCCATCATTGATTTGATCCCTGCCAGATCAATATCAGCCCATCTTTGAAATGCTGGATCCCCATATTCATCAGTGAAGAAGAGACCTCTTTCAGGTTGTTCAATGACCTAATTGTTCACAAATATAACTCCTTCAGGGAGGGCACTGTTGAAGTCTAGGCCTGGAACACTGATCTTAGGTTCAGTCTCTATCTTCTTTCTCTTCCTTTTAGAGGACTGAGCAGGAGGAGCCTGGATGGCTGGCACTGATGCTGGAAGCAGTGAAGGAATGCCAAGTTCTTCATGCTTTTTGGCTAGCTGATCATACCTGATTCTGAGAGACTTCATCAGGTGTTTGACAACGACATTACTCTTACCGAACTCATCTAATTCAGTGATCCTAAACTCAGAGAACTTGAAGGGATCATGAATCTCAAAGTGTCGTTTGTCTTGGCCTCTGAAGATAATGAAAACTGCTTGCTTGGTATTCTGGTGGATCTTGACGTCAGTTATGGGTTCAAGGTTTAGCCTTTGTGTCATGACCCAGTTATACCTATCAATGTTTTGTTGCCTTGCTTCAGCAGATCTCTTCAGTCTGGCATCCCTCTTTGCCTTGAGAGCCATCAAGGCAGCATCCTAAGCTTTCTTAAACTTCTTACCACCTTCCCTGGCAGCAAGATCCTGAGGCTTCAACCCAATAGCCATTGCTTCTTCATTAACCACCTCTATGAGAGTAGCCTTGCTTACTTGTTCCTCCAAAGCTACTTTCTTCAGCCTTTCAACCTTATCCATATGAGCTTGGATTTCATCCTCAGTCATTAGATATGTTACTCCATTCATCTGAAAGGGGACCCTGACAGGTGCATCAGGGTCAGGTCTTACGACTGAGGAGGCAGGTATCAGTGGTGTTGTAGGTTCAGACACTATAGTAAGAATGCCCTTGCCTTTGTCCGGCTGGTTAGCTGAGTGAGTGGTTGTCTTAGGAGGAGATTGGAGTGACTTCAATGATGTGCTCCCCCTCAGCCTGAGAAAAGGATTTTCCTCTTGAAGCAACATCAGTAGTTGAGGGCTAACTAGTAGATGGAGCTTTTGTGGCTCTCTCCCCCCCAACTATTGCCTGAGCATCAGCGAGAGCAAAATTTGGTGTATCCACTGAAGCAGAAGAACCCTTGAAGGCCTGATAGAGTTCCGTGAGCATGCTCTTGATGTCAGAGGTATCCTTCTGAATTATAGATACCTTGGTATCCAGGGAAGCATGAGAAGATTCAATGGCAGACATCCTTGGTCTAAGTTTCCAGGCCAAGGAGTTGGAAGACTTAGCCCACGCAGCCAAGTTTTTCTCCATGAGACTCAAAGATGAACAGATGGAAGTCACTGAAGATTGAATACCCTGAAGATTTGCAAACTTCAGTATATCTACCAGCTTAGCGAATTTGGAAGAGTTTTGCTGGTAGGTCTGAGTAGCCTTAAGTATTTTCCTGTTGAGCTCGGGGTCATCTTTTACAGACTCTTGAATGGTGGACACGCTCTTGGTGATTTGGCTGAGCGAGTCATTGAACTTGTTGAGATGACCATTAAGAGCTGTCAGTGAGAATGAGACGTCAGCCTGCTGTTCCAAGGTATTATCATGAAAAGCTTCAACAGATTCCTTGAGATTGAAGTAGTGAACGGCTTGCTCAGTGTGCATGTCGAACACATCATTAGTGATTCCTCTATAAATGATGTTACAGGCCTTGCTCAGAAATTTCATTAGCTTTCTTTCAGTGAGGGGCTTGGAATCATCATACTTGGCCAGTCTTTCAGCAGAGGAAGTCTCAGGTTCATCATCCTGAGATTTTGTTTCTTCCTCTTGTGGATAAAAGGGATGGGATTGTTCAGTAGCATCAGTCTCCATATCATCACCAGCTTTATAAAATTCTTCCTCACTGGCTTTGCTCTCATCATCATCAGAGTCCAGAACAGCCTGAAAAGTGGCCATTGAGTCTATCTGCAAAAAGGGGTTAGTTGGTTACTCTTCATACGAAGACTTGCCTTGGTTTTGGTCATTCCCTGACCCCTCTAATCCAGCAGACTGGGATTTTTCTGCCTGGTCCTTAGAGTCAGTTTGCGAAGTATACGCATCTCCATGGGGGGGGGGGGGGGGATGGTTCCGTATCAGTGGGTGGTTTATGTCTACCTCAGTCTTTGTCCCTAGTTGTTACTTCATCCACTGATGGGTTAGTGTCAGTCAAAATCACCAGAAACATGTGAAATCTTAAGACCCCCCATTTCAACAGGCTGGTGCTGGCCTGTCAAAGATTTAGGGGCCACTACTCCCTAAGAACCTGGTTTTGATGTACCCGAGACGTGAACAGGAAAGGTGGAAGGCGCTCCCCTACTAGCGGGTTATATGTTTCCCTCTAGATCTTTGGGAGCAGTCGTATGGACCAAGGACCTTGACTGTGATTTGTCAGTGCGCTTCGTTGTCCCTGAGGGTGGTGGAACCTGGCCATTGGTGGCAGTATCAGTCTTGGGTTTCCTTTTTGGCTTAGAAGCCTGTGTCCTTGAAGCCCTAGGGCCCTGTGCCTTTGGTTTAGTCTTTGGCACAGACTGAGACTTCCCTGTCCTCTTAGGAGGGGAAGGTTGGTACACTGAGTCCCTCTGGTTGTTTATGGCAACCATATGGGCCGTCAATTTGATGTTAGAGACAGAGGATGGGTCCTTTGAAAAATTTGAAGAACTCAGGACGGCTGGTAAAGAGCTTAAATAAACGTACTGAGTGTAGTCACAACCCAGTAACCTTTGAAGAGAACATGAAATAAACCTAGGATACGACACACAGTGTAACCTAGTTTTATTCATTAGCTTGGTTACAAGATGATGCGTGGGAATTGCACCAGGCAGTGTACCTGATCGTTGTAGTATAGTATAGTGACAAGTACCGGGGGATTGATCGTTCAGCTAGGAATAGTGTCGCTAGGATTAGAAAACCTAAATACTAGTTCTAGAGATGAGGGATGATTCTTTTTGTATTTTTATATTTTTTTAGAAAGCAAGTTAAAATCTCGAGTTTTGAAGGATATGGGGCGGAATTAGTTGCTAGTCAACTAACCCAATACTAAAGATGCAATAAAAATAAAATACTAAAATGAAAATAAAACTATTTAAACTAAGGTTGTGAACAATAAGTGGGAGAAATGTGTTTACTTAGATTTCACTACTCCCTAGACATCTTTTACACGTTAATTACTTGTTATAGTTGCGTGGATGACGGATTGTATTCCTTAATACCATTCATGGGGTGGCGTACTTACTTCCCCAATCCTATGAGTGCCTACTTCACTCCTATGTCGAGCCTGCAAGAAGCTCGTAACATGGGATCATTAGAATTTACTCATGCATTAAATACAACCAATAAAACCTGGTACACATCGGTTCATGTTTCCTAAGACGTTCAAGCATGTTACCATTTAGAGATCTGCCAGTTTTCTTAAGCCTAACATTGAAATCATTCATCCAATACAACCATAAACAAGTAATCAACACATAATCAACATCTAGGTTTCATTAGATCTAAGCAAACACAAGATAAATCTAGCCTAGCATGGTGGAATCAAGACAAGCACAAGATATAGACAACCAACACATAGACATATTGATTGAATTAAGAAAAGACTTATCTTAATAACACATGTAAGGATTCAAGGGTTAAAAACCCTTGAAAAGCTGTAAAATTCGTATATGGTTCGGCCGTAGGGTTTCTCCAAAACTTCTTCCTCTCTTAATGAATGAAAATTAGAAAACTATATATAGATATTAGAGGTTGACGGCGTCAAGAACAAATTTGTGACGCCGTCATCTCGCCGCCAAAATAATCCTCGGATTGTCTTGATCTACATCTGATGCCGTCATGTTGTCCATTTTTGCAGGCCGTCACACTTTTAACTCTTGACGCTCTACTTGTGATGCCTTCATTTCTGTACTGGGTCGTCATGGTCTTTACTCTTGACACCGTCAGGAAAGTACTCTTGACGCCGTCACACACTGTTCCCAGCATGAAAAATTAAGTCTTTGGCATTTTCTTCACTTTTATGCTCCAAAAACGTCCGAATTGCTTCCTTTTCCAAATTTCACTCCCAAAGTACCTAAAATCACAAAAGGAATGATTTAGGGCAATATTTGATCAAATAAATTCAATTCCGGGCTTAAATGACCCCCTAAAAACGGATCATTTTTCGCATCATCACAAGATCACCATAAATGATCTCTCCAATGTCGACAGTGACCCCTGACATCAGGCAATATGCTATCATCATCTGAACAGGGTTAATCTGCATAGTGGATGAATGGTTCCCACCGAGGACCAGAATCACAAAAGGGAACAGAATCTTCCAATCCACGGGAAAGGAGTTCTTGGTGACAGAGGTCTTGTCCAAATATTTTGGATCCAAAGCAATTTTTTCTAACCCTGATTTAACATTGTTTGGGTCAGGGTGTGCAACATAAATTCCATTGTTATAATCAAGTCCTGTTGCTGAGCAAAAAGTTTTGAAATCCAGGACAAGTTTCCTTTTCCCATTTAAGACTGAGAAACTGATGAGAAATTCCTTAAGGGGCCTGAGTTCGTTCTCATCAGTGGAGGGTGTCGGGTCATGGGCCCGAGAAGTACCCCAAAACTCCCTGAGGAAGTTTTGGTACTGAAAGTAGGGTGTGGAGGTGAAAGCGGTTTTCAAAGGGCAGTTATACAAAAACTTTACTATTTCCTTGTAGGCAGGGACATTGGTTGGGTAGTCAAAGTTGCCTACAACATTGTTGGTTTTGAATTGTACATCAGCCAGAGTCAATTTTGCCCATTGAGGTGCAAGCTTGATTCCTTGGTCATCTGCCATTTTAGGTCAAAAAGATTTTAAAATTTTAATGGCAGAATATCACTCACCAGATAATCCACAAGTTGAGTCTAACTCGTTTTATGTTCATGAAATGAGTGATATTGTTATCAAGATGATTGCAAACAGAAAGGATTTCTTGATGCAAATCTTTTTAACCAAGAAAGAATGATTTGAAAAAGCCTTTTTTTAAAAGATTACACACAACTTTGCAATGGAGAAATTTTTGCAGAGTTTCTTTAAGAAATTTTTGTGTGTGTGTGTTGTGTGTTTTGAAAGGGGTATTTATAGAGGGTGAGGAATACCATTGGTTAGGGATTTTGAAAAAAAATGAATAACCATTTTGGGTTCCGCATTAAATACCACCACTCCACTTTCCCGAGTTATGCGCAACTGTCGAGGTGAACAGTGCAAGGGGCCTGTACAAAGTGCACTTTTACAGGCATGATGTCACAGAAATATCAAGAGATATTATTTGTGAGGGAAGGCAATTAATGCCTAGTGGGATATTGGTAATTAAGTGGGGGCTCAAGATATGGATGCCAGTGAGGCAGAGACATATATTCCTATATTAAATAGGAAATTCAGTTACCAACCTAGGACTTTTACTAACTAGATACTTAGAGCATTTTGTTGTGCATTGAATTGCATCAGTAAATGTCATGAGCCCCCTGAATGAGAATTCATTCAGTGAGAATATTATGGTTTAGTTATTCAGTGAGTCTTTCACTATGTGAGAGACTCCCTGCAGGTGGGTTATTGATGATGTTGAAGGGTTTCACTAAGGAAGGTAAGAGATCAGGGATAAGATAGAGAATATACACCGTGTTAGAATATTTTAATCAGTGAGCTGATTATCAATATCCAACATGCCTAGTTCTGCTTTCAGTCTGGTGAAAGTAGGTTCATCCAAAGGTTTTGTGAAGATATAAGCTAACTGATACTCAGTGGGAATGAAGTGTAATTCAATATCACCTTTCATGATATGATCCCTGATGAAATGATATCTGATATCAATATGCTTTGTTCTTTGATGAAGCATAAGGTTGTTTGAAATAGCTATTACACTTGTGTTGTCACAAAAGATGGGTACCATTTTGTAATGAATACCATAGTCACTGAGCTGACTTGTCATCCATAACACATTTGCACAACAGCCTGCAGCAGCAACATATTCAGCTTCTGCTGAGGACATTGCAACGAATTGTTGCTTTTTAGCACTCCAACAGACTAACTTTCCTCCAAGAAATTGCCAGGAGCCTGAACTACTTTTTCTGTCCTTGTTGCATCCTGCATAGTCAGAGTCTGAGTATCCCTTCAGATCAAACCCTGAACATTTGGGATAATAGAGTCCAAGATTGGAAGTGCCTTTTAGGTACCTCAGAATCCTTGTAGGACCGAAAATATAGATGATTTATGTGGTTCGGGAGGTCTTGGTTGATCAAAGAAGATGAACTCCATATTTAGTTTTAGAGAGAGAAAGTAGAGAGAGGGAGAGGTGAACAAAGATATTATTATTAAGAGAAAATGGTTACACACTCATACCTCTCAAGTGAAGACTTGAGGGGTATATATAGGGCAAACATAACATAACTATCACACGTTTACAACTATAGTCCCTACGTGTCTAGCTAGCTACGTTTCTAGTCCATTTCACGTGTAAGACGCCAGATTCACAAAATAGCAAAGCTAACAATCTCCCTCCAAGATGGCGTCACATGTGAATGGTTACAATGATCCCTACAAGTAAAATAAAACAAACAAAGTAAGCGCAACAATGCTGAGGAAGACTTCATAGCTCTTTATCTTCATAAATATCCCCAGCAATCTTTCTTTACTTGCAGACGAGTCACGTACTAATCTAATTGGGTTATTCCCTCCCAATTAGTAAGCCTTTTTGATTTACATGCTCCCTCCCAAATTGACAACCCCTTAGATATAACCTTTATGCTTGTAGAAGAAGTTTCTCTGAATTATGCCCAAATTATCTACAGTCTCTTATCTTGTTATACTCAGCGGAAAATGGATTATAGACTGATAAACTGTAACTTCTTCACAGGTTTGTTTGGGGAGCATCATATCGACATCTTCAACTCACTTAGAATGCTTCCAGTCCTTCAATAAAAGCGCCGATGTACACATTTCTCCCTCCAGGATGATGACGATCTTTCGGAATCATCATAAATATGTGTACATAGAAATATCAACTAGAAGCAACATAAAAATCAATACCCCATGAGTTGATGTCGACAACTACTCTCTCTACAATTCTCCTCAGATCAACCTCTTATCAAACCTCATTTCACTTCCATAGGCTAATAGTAAGTGACCACGTATGGAGACAACCCGATATGACAAACTTGAGAATGAAGTGAGATTCCCAGACTTGTGACTTACACTTGTACTAATGTGTGATTAAGAACCTATTGAGCACAACAACGTCACTCCTTACAATATAGGTAGTGGCATATACCCAACCATCCATCCTTTATTGTATATCCGCCTCTTGAACAATCCATAACCTTTTGTGACACTGAGCACTACAACGTAACTCCTTAAAGTGATAGCTATTGTGAGCATTAAGAACCAACTTACGCGTTTATAGATCTCACACATAGCTAGAAGTCCAAGTCTTAATCACTATTCTATAAATGCTCAAACAAGGATCTTCGAAAGTCTTTCATCCAACCAACCCCTAGACTTTGAGATACTAAGTACACGCACCCGTGAAACGTCACTTCAAGCTCAAATAAGTAATAAACAAATAATCCCTGTAGTCACAACTCGATAACGTTCAAAATTTAGCCATGAAAGTAGTATCCCCGTGAAAATTAATAATCCAAAATTGCACTCAATTTCGCCAAGTTATCCAACATGATAGTCCATGTATACGTTAGTAACACCAAGCCCAACTAATTTCGTATACTGTATATCAAATCAGTCCATTAGCAGCCCATTATCCTAATAGTTCTCGGCCCATCATCAAACATGATCCAAACAAAAATATACCTGGTCTAGTACAACTGATAAAACTCGATCCATAAACCAATGTGAAAACAGGTTTGTGTTATAATAACTCAAACAACACACTTGACCTAAACCTAATCACATTTTATGATATTTCCGCCTACCACACATAAACGTGTTCGCTCTCACCCAAACTAAGATCTCATCTTCAACTCAATATCATCTCATCTCCTATCAGACCGTATGATACACCCATATATCCTTCGTTACCTTAAAGATCAGACAAGATAGAAGAAAGAAAGTGACTCTACTTTCCTTTTCTTTTGTTTCTTGTTACACTAAGGTAATCATAAACCAAGGTCTTTATTCGGCTTCAAGATCCACTGGGTCGCGGGTAGGTATCATTAATTTTTGTGTTGTTTTATAACGAACCAAAGAAATAACAGCTTCAAGATCCTTGGATTGTTGTTGTTATGTTGAAGGGTTTAGGATAGACATTGGTTTTGGTTTATGTAGTCGGCTGGACATTCATTTCCTTTTTTTTTCATTGACCAAGGACTGATGATGTTAATAACCTGAGGTCACTTTGGTATTTTGTTTTGTGGTCTTGGTCCTTCTTCTCCATCTTTTCTTTTCGAAAATTTTCAAAACTTTTCTTTCAAAAAGATTTCGATAATTTTGTCAGTTTATCGAGAATTTTTCCAACTTATCGAAATCATGGTTATCGAGAACGTGGCTTATCGAGGACATAGTTATCGAGAACATGTGTTCGATAAAACAGGGTATTGTGTTCTCGAAAACCACTTGAGTTCTCGAAAACAGTACATATCGAGAACCTCTTATACAAGAGATTCTGATTTTTCCGGCGATTATTTTTGCAGATTCCGATGAGCTTCAGACCAATATTCCGACCACTATTTGCCCACAAAATATACTTCACGGTAATGGTACAAAGACAGTCATAATATTAGTTGTACATAAACTGGTGACTATGGACTTTATCCAAAAAGACCACAGAAACAGTATGTAAACTTGTATAAAATGGATTGAGACTGTTTTGACCATAAGAATACAACACATACTTGTATAGAAAGCTGTTATAAATAAAGATAAGGAAAAAAATTCCAGATCTAAAAAAATAGTACAAAACAGCCTCTAAAACAATGTACGAACCACAAAGAATCAATGAAAATAACACCATGAGCTCTGATACCAATTGTAGGACCGAAAATATAGATGATTTATGTGTTTCGGGAGGTCTTGGTTGATCAAAGAAGATGAACTCCATATTTAGTTTTAGAGAGAGAAAGTAGAGAGAGGGAGAGGTGAACAAAGATATTATTATTAAGAGAAAATGGTTACACACTCACACCTCTCAAGTGAAGACTTGAGGGGTATATATAGGGCAAACATAACATAACTATCACACGTTTACAACTATACTCCCTACGTGTCTAGCTAGCTATGTTTCTAGTCCATTTCACGTGTAAGACGCCAGATTCACAAAATAGCAAAGCTAACAATCCTTTTGACAGCAGTGAGATGAGATTCTTTTGGGTCAGACTGATATCTTGCACATAAGCAGACTGAGAACTGAATGTCGGGCCTTGAGGCAAGAAGGTACATCAGTGACCCAATCATACCTCTAAAAAGAGTAGGATTAACTGGTTTTCCATCAAGATCAGGGCCTAGGTTGTTAGGAGGTACCATTGGAGTTTTCACTGAGGCACAGTCACTGAGGTCATACTTTTTTAGTAAATTCCTAGTGTACTTTTCTTGACTAATGGAGGTGCCTTTTTCAGTTTGTTTGATTTGTAGTCCAAGAAAGTAAGTGAGTTCACCTATCATACTCATTTCAAACTTCTTTGTCATCAGTTTTTCAAACTGTTTACAAAGTTTTGTAGCTTTTTGAGCCAAATATGATGTCATCCACATACACTTGGACCAAAATCACATCCTCTTTGTCCTATAGGTGAACAATGTATTGTCAATTTTGCCTCTGACAAACTTGTTTTGGATTAGGAAGGCTGAAAGAGTTTCATACCATGCCCTAGGTGCTTGTTTTAGTCTATAGAGGGCTTTGTTTAGCTTGTAGACATGGTTAGAAAATTCACTACTCTCAAAACCAGGAGGTTGTTGCACATATACATCTTCTTTAACGTTACCATTCAGGAATGCACTATTTACATCCATTTGGTATACTTTAAAGTTCATGTATGTTGTATATGCAAGAAATATCCTTATGGCTTCCATTCTAGCAATTGGAGCAAAGGTTTCCTCATAAGCAATACCTTTTTGTTAATTATATCCTTTTGCAACAAGTCTTTCCTTGTTTTTGATGACTATACCAAACTCATCAGTCTTATTTTTGAAGACCCATTTCATTCCAATGACAAAAACACCCTGGGGGCATTCAACAAAGGTCATGACATCATTTCTATCAAACTGTTCTAGTTCATCTCTCATGGCCTGAATCCAACTCTCATATTTAAAAGCTTCTTTAACATTTTTAGGCTCTATCTCTGAGAGAAAATCAACATAGAGACATACATTGGCTGAGGCCGCTTTGAGTTTAGCAACCATGCTCCTTGTAAGCATGCCTTCAGTGGACTCACCAATGATGTTAACAAGTTCTATTGATTTGGACTTAGTCCAACTATCTTGAGGACTTGGATAGGAGTCGGAACTTGTAGAAGCCTGATGTATAGGTGGGGTGGGTTCAAATACATGAGCCTGAGGTTCCTCAAGATTGAGATTTTCAGTTACCTCAGTTTGATCAGCTTGAATTGTGGTATTCTGAACAATTGGTTCAGTGGTGGTAGTCTCATTGGAGACTTGTTGAGTTTCTATGAACTCATTAATGGTAGGTTGAGGTAAGTTGTGAGGATTGATGTAATATGAGACGTCTGCATCAGCTTGGTATTGTGTAGAGAGGTTACTCTCAGGGTGATACTCATCAGGAGGATATCTTGATGAGTAATAAATACCAATTTCTTCCACTAAGGAATTAGAAAACCTGACAGCTTCAGTACTCTCATCAAATGTGACATGGAAGGTTTCCTCAGTCTATTGTCTCCTTGTGTTGAACACCCTGAAGGCTTTTGAGACAAGGGAATACCCTAGAAAGTACCCATCATCAGCTTTTGCATCAAACTTTCTAAGATGATCCTTATGATTATGGATAAACACATGACACACAAACACATGGAAATAGCCGATGTCAGGAATTCTTCCTTTAAATAACTCATAGGGAGTTTTGCTATGTCTCTTAACGATAATGGACCTGTTTTATGTATAACAGGCTGTTTTTACTGCCTTAGTCTGAAAGTGTTTGGAGAGAGTAGGTCCATTAAGCATTGTTCTAGCAGCCTCAATGAGGGTTATGTTCTTTCTTTCAGCAACCCCATTTTGTTCAGGGGTGTAAGGAGAGGAAAAGTTTTGAGATATACCCTTCTCATCACAGAAACTTTCAAGGTCATTGTTTTTTAATTTAGTTCCATTATCTGTCCTGATTTGTTTGACCCTGATGTCATTTTGGTTTTCAATCTTCCTGATAAAAGACATGATTGTTTCAGCAGCCTGACTCTTTTTGGTCAGAAAAGAGACCCAGGTGTATCTTGAGTATTCATCCACAATGACCAGAGTGTACTTCTCATGGTGGATTGACATTGGACTGATGGGTCCAAAAAGATCCATGTGAAGTAGGTGCAGGCAGTTGGTGATAGAGGAATTTTGTTTGGTTTTAAAGGATGCCCTGTGGTGTTTACCTTTTTCACAGGCAGGGCATGGTTTATCCTTAGAGAACACAAGTGATGGTAAGTCAAGGACTTTGTTTTGTTTGGCCAGGTTGTTTATGTTTTTGAAATTCAGATGGGAAAGTCTTTTATGCCAAAGCCAATTGAGGGTTTCAGTGGCTTTAGCAAAAAGGCATGTTCCATTCTGAGTGAGTGAGGACATATCAAAAACATAGACATCCTGCCTTCTTGGTGCAATAAGAACAACTTCTTTGTTTGCATTGAAGATGGTACCTTGCTTATCATCAAACTTAACTATGTATTTAGCATCACATAGTTGACTTACACTGATCAAGTTATATTTAAGACCATTAACATAAGTTATTCTAGTAAAAACTATTCCACTACAGTTTACTGAACCATAACCTTCAGTGAGACAAGATGAGTTATCAGTCTGGTTCTTTTACATATTTGTGCAGATATTCCTTCACGCTAGTCATGCTTCTTGAACATCCACCATCAAGATGCCAAACAGGATCTCTGTCATGTCTCTATACAAATGTAAACTGAGTTAGTTTTTCTTGTGAACCGACTTTCTAGTGGGTTTGGCTTTAATGGCCTTTTTGAACTGAGAGATTGATCCATGATCAGTGGTGGTGTGAATACTGCTTCCATATATTTTGCATCTGGGAGAAGAGGTAGTTTGTTGGGATGGCTTGGTGATGCCTCTTCTGGACTGAATGACCTGTTCATGTCCTGAACTGTCATGAGTAGGATCTCCACAGATATCACAACATGGATACATCAAACAATCATCAGGGAGATGATCATTGAATCCACAATGGATGCAAGGTGAAAAAGGTTTAGCTTTTTGCCTTATCTGTTTAGAGCCTGAGGCACAGTAAAGAGACTGAGCATTGTGGAAGGATACAGCACCTGATGAGACTGTGTAAGATAGATGATCAGAGGTTCTGTGATCTTCCTTTTTACATATCATGCAAAAAAGGATTCTATAACAGTCATCAGTGGTATGTGTGGTATAATTACACAATTCACATCTCAATTTTGGTTTAGATGTGGCCTTAGATTTGGTGGAACTTGAGGAAGCTGGTTTAATTTCCTTTTCTAAAGGTTGAGGGTTTTTTCTCAGATGATTCAATCTTTTCACTCAACTTCCTAACAAGTTCAGCCAACTGATCATATTTGGAATCAGGGCTGTCAATGATAGCCTCATTTGAGACTGAGGTTGTAGAGTCATCATTAGGAACAGAGACTTCAGTGAGTGGTCTTTTCAAGATAGTTCTTCCTAAACCAGCCTTCTCTCTTGGAGAGTGTTGAGTGTACACCAAGGGTGTTAGCTCAGAGCTAGGTTCAGCTCCTTGAAGAACTTTCAGTGGTGGGAGTGGATTTTGTGAGACAGGTTCAGACTCATTAATGGACTCAAGAGGACTAGATTCATCAGTGACCCCAAGCATACTTTTTATGGCCTCACTTTCAGGTTCCAATATCTTTCCAGTGTTAAAGTTCGATAATTTGCTATCTGGGTTGACTCTTTCAATCCAGTCACTGGTTTTGGTGCCATCTCCTTGTTAAATGATATGCCTGAAGGCAGAAATTCCTTTTCACCATGATTCTCATTTGAGGACTCAGTGTTTTGACCTTCACCAATAATAACTTTCTTATTGCTTGGTGTGAGACTCACTGAGTCAAAAACCCTAGGATTTTTCTGATTCCACTTATATATTACAGCCTCTTCTTTCTTAAGTTCATCCCGAAGAGCTTGATTTTGTTTTACTAGTTCAGTGTTTTGAATTTGAAGTGTAACAACCTCAAGCTTTGCTTGTTTTAAAACAAGTAATTCATCTCTACACTTATTTAACTCAAAAATTAACTTATTGAATTTTGAAAACAAATTTTGTCTTTGCTCTTCAACGAACTTAAGATCCACATTTAAGTAGTTTAAGTAGGATTGCCAATCAGCATCATCATCCATAGACAACAAAATGTTTACCTTTTTCATGGTGATGTTGACCCATTCTCCATTTCTAGCATGGCTTTTTCCAACAGCCAGCTTGTTATCATCTGAAAGTGCCATCAGTGCACTGACCCTTACTTCTTCATCAGAGGAGACATCTCCCTCGTCACAATCATAGGCTTCAGAAACAAGTACCTTGTTTTTGCCCTGAACAGGTTTGGAAGGTGCAACCTGGTGTACTGAGGGAGTTGTCTCAAGGAGAGCAAGTTTAGCTTTAGCTTTACTCTACTTAGCTTCAAAGTCCTTTTGAATATTTTCATTTTGAAAATGTTGAGTGGACTGAAGCATTTTTGGTTGAAACTTGCTAGTTCCTGAAGAAGAACTACTACCAGAAGGTTTGTATGAAGGGTCTGAGGTTGTTTTTGAAAAACAGTCTTTTGCAAAGTGACCCCTTTTGCCACAGTTGAAACATTCAGTTGATTCATTAGCCTTAGCTTTTTGAAAATTTGACTTGTTTCTTTTAATAAAATGTTTTGAGTTTGCTAAAAGAGCTTTTTCTTGAAATTCAACTTAAAGATCATTGAGATACTCTTCATTGGTCTCAAATCAACCTCATCATCAGAATCATCTTGAAAATCTTGCACAACACCATTAGAGTAGAAGGTAGTGGATATGGGTGAAACAGTCAGGGCCTTTTTGGTTTCTTGAGCCTTTTCAGAGTATTGCCTTCCGATTAGGTTGTCTTCATAGACAAACTTCCTGTAAATTTGAGGGAGCTTAAGATTCTGAATGTGATTAGCATTCCTAAGACCTTGAGAGAAGTTTAACCACTTCTCAGGGAGACTGTTGACAAAGCCAACGTTAATTTAATGCTTAGACAGTACTACACCATCATTTGAGAGCTCATTGAGCAAGGTTTTGTATCGGGTATAGGTCTAAGAGAGACTTTCAGATTCTTTGGCCCTGAAAGTGTTATACTCAAGTTTCAGGTCCATGATCCTGTTTTCGTTGGTATTTGAGGGACCTTCAAAGCTATGAACCAAGTCAAGCCAGGTTTGTTTGGCAGTAGGACAGTTAATGACTGATTCCATTGTATCTTCAGGGAGACACGATATAATGATGCTTTTCAGGAGTTGGTCCTGATTGACCACCCTCCTCTCATCAGGAGTCCATTGTGCTTCAAGTTTAGGCAAACCTTGAGCAGTCTTAAGGACAAAGGGACCTTCATTGATGCATGTGATGTAGTATGGTTCCATACCAGTCAAGTAGCAAAGCATACGCTTTTTCCACTTGCTAAATTTACCAGCTTCTAGTTTAGAAGATACAGCTGAATAGCCACCTCTCTTTTTATCAACTAGCTAGGGTACATCGCTATCAGCCATGGTGGGATCTTGATTTTAAAAACTTTGAGCACTTTTTTGTTTGAAAACGTTTTGAGAAGTTTTACAAATCAGAGGCTCTAATACCACTTGTTGGACCCTTTTACTTGGTTAAAGTTAACTACAAAGTTAATCTAACCAAGTTCCATGATGTAGAGAAGTATTGATTAGTTATCAAAAGTAAATAAACGTAAAAGATAAGACACAAAGTTTTAAAACGTTTAATTCTTTCTTAGAAATTAATCAAAAGAATTATACCCAAGTGTTTGTGGAACAACACTTGGGATTGAAATGACAAGTATGGTATACTCCTCACTAAGATCCAGCTGAGCTATCTCAGGGATTGTGTTGTTCTTTGGAGAGAGTAAATAATTGGATTGTGAATGTCTAGGCATTAAGTGCACAAACTTAATCTTTACCTCTCCCACTTATTCTTTATTTATACACAAGGTGATTCTAACAGATACCTAATAGAACAAGACTACAAGACAAATTACATCAGCTTACATTGGATAAAATACATAGGTATTTTGTCCCTGTTACAAATGACTATAAGTAGTAAAGCGCAGGGATGCTTTCTGGTCTTCAGTGTTGACACATGTCTTGATTTTATACTCATTCAGGGAAAGTTGACCTTTGCATGATAAGGACCTTCCCTTATCCATTCAAACTTATCCCGCCTTCACTTCAGTCTGCTTATTTTTAGTCTTTGTTCACTCAGTGTTCTTAGTTGGTGAGGAGTCATGGGACTCAGTGAGTTATTGTCATCCCTCACTGAGTCCACCATCTTCTTCTTTGGCTCAGGTATCATTCACTGAGAACCGCCTCACTGAATGGTGAACCTTTCTTCATAGATTCGCCCTGAGCAACTTGAGGATGACTCACTGAACGACTATGCATTCAGTGACTTGTTTGGTGTTCTCGGTTATCAAACATGTAGGATATTTTATGTTCAAATCCTAGATTAAGGAGTTTGGGTTTTAACAGACCCAACACATTCGTGTTTTATATTGTTGCACATCAAGTTCATAGTCTCCAATCTTGTGTAGTTGTTAGATCGGATTATTATTTTAGTCCTGAAAACACGTGTGTGATTGGGTTAGTATTTTAGTCCAGAAAATACGCTTGTGTGTGAGAGATTGGTTCTAGCTAGATTAGAACTCGACATTTAGCTTTGTTTCAAAAATTGGTGTAAGCGACGTTGTATGGTTTTTCCACCTGAAGGGAGCTTATTAACAGAGTGAGGTGAACTCTTGAGTTGGGTACTCGGGGAGTGGAGTAGGGCGAAGAGGAGCTTCGTTACTGAACCACTATAAATCTTGGTATTGTGGTTTGATCTTTCTAAATCTTTACTATTATCTTGCATTTTATATTTCATCGTTATTATTGTTTGTTATCTTGCGTTTATTTATATTGTGTTCATATTGTGATTGCTTGATCTCCTCTTAAACTTGGATCTATATGTTTTTGAAAGTATAATTTTAATACGATTAAACGGTAAAACTGTTCAACCCTCTCCCTTCTAATTTTTCACAACTGACATTAGAGTTACGTTGACCAAGATTTTTAAAATAAATTGTATTATAAATCTTGAATCAGTATATGGATTCCGACAAATATCTAGAAGGACAATTTATGTAAATACCACATTTTTTTTGAAAGTGACGGTTTTATTTATTAGAAAAATAGATTTGAGACTTGTGTGAAATCAAAAGATCTAGATCTGTGGCATGTTATTAATGAGGGTGATTTTAAACCTATTTAAAAGAATCCAGAAACTAACAAGAATGAAATTGCTCCTTGTGAAAAACAAAGTAACGAACTTAAACAGAAACTTGCTAAAAGATAAAGCTAAAATGCTAATTTATAATGCTTTGCCGAAAAAAGAATAATTTATTATGTGTAATACAGTAAAAGAAATTTGGAAAATTTTACTAATCACTCATCAAGGTAATAGTAAGCTCAAAGATAACAAGATCAATCTTTTTGTGTAATAATATGAACAATTTTCCATTATCGAAAATGAGTCTATTGATAACGCCTTTGCTAGACAACTATTATTACTAATTTAAAAGCTTCTGATGAAGGTTACTCTAGCAAGAATTATGTTACGAAGTTTCTTAGGGCTCTACATCCTAAATGGAGAACAAGGGTTACCGTGATTGAATAATTGAAGAATTTACATCACTATCACTTGATGAAGGTAACTTGAAAGTTCACGAAGTGATAATGAAGAAAGACTTCGAATAGTTAAAGGCAAAGGAGAAAGGGTGAGATCTCTTTCCTTGAAAGGTAAGAAGAAGTCTAGTGATGATGAAGATTCAACATCCGGGAGTGAAGACGAAGAATATGCAATGGCAGTTAGGGACTTTAAGAAGTTCTTTAAAAGAAGAGGTAGATACGTACGACAACTGTAGGATGAAAAAATAGTCAGTCCAAAAGAACTGTGATGACAAGAAAGGTAAAGGAGATAGGAAATGTTTTAGACGCGAAGACCCAAATGATCTTATTGGGGAATGTCCGAAACCACAGAGAAACAAGAACCAAAGGGCATTTATTGGAGATTGTTGGAGTGGTAGCGGTGAGGAAGATGAAGATAAGCCCAACGGTGAAACGTGTCTTATGGCTCATGCATCAAATGAAGTATATTCCAATTCTTCTTACTATAGTGATGATGCTTCTTCAATGATACATTGCAAAATGAAAATAATAGACTATGTAAAGTTACCATAGGATCATGTCGCGGGTGTGTTGGTTAAGTGACCTTATCTACGTTAATGCCACAACTTGTAGCCGAGTATTAACCACGTTTATGACATACTTGGGGTTCTTGTGCCACCACCTGGCGTAAACATTATTCGTTTCATGTGGTTGTTTAAGCACAAGTATTTTAAAGATGGATCTTTAAGCATGTACAAGGCTCGTCTTGTTGCTATTGGGAATAGTCACTAGATAGGTGTTCATTATGATGAGACATTTAGTCCGTTGGTTAAACTGACCACTATTAGAGTGGTTCTCAGTCTCGCTGCTTCTCGGCATTGGCTTGTTCATCAAACTGATATCAAGAATGCTTTTCTCCAAGGTACTTTATTTGAGACTGTCTATATGCATCAACCTTTTGATTTTCGGGATCCTCGGCGTCCTGATCATGTTTGTCTTCTTCAGCAATCATTGTATTGCCTTAAACCGACACCTCGTGCCTGGTTTCAATAGTTTTCAAGTTATGCTACTTGTATTTTTTTTCTCACAATACAAATGACTTGTCCTTGTTTATTTATAAACAGCTTTCTGGTGTTGCTTATTATTAATATATGTGGGTGATAATTTGTTGACAGCTTACTATACATCATTATTATAGAGGATTATTGCTTCTTTACATTAAGAGTTTTGTATACTGATCTTGGTTCGCTGAACTATTTTCTGGGCATCGCTGTCACCCGCACCATCAATGGGATGCTTCTTTGCCAGAAATAGTATGCAACGGATGTTCTTGAGCGGACTGGTATGCGCAATTATCATTCATGCAGGACTCCCATTGATATGGGGTCCAAGTTGGGAGCTGATGGCACTCTAGATTCTGATCTAACTCAGCCTTGTTGGGGCTTTAAAGTAACTCACCTTCACTAGACCTGATTTGTCTTACGTGATTCAATAGATTTGTCTCTATATGCAAGATCCTCAGAAGCCTCATCTTGCCGCTCTTAAGAGGATCTTACGTTATGTTCGCGACACTTTGGAGTATGGTATTTAGCTATATTCTTCCTCAACATATTCTCTGGTTGGCTATTTGGATGTTGATTGGGCAGGCTGCCCAACTACTCGGCCATCTACTTTAAGTTATTGTGTTTTCCTTGGCAACAGTTTATTGTCTTCGTCATCTAAGAGGCAGTACACTCTGTCGTTCTAGTGTCGAGGTTAAGTACCGTGGCATTGCCTATGTAGTGATTTAGACGTCCTGGTTGCGGAATCTTCTTCGAGAGCTTCACTTTCCTCTACATTCTGCCGCTATTGTTTATCGTGATAATGTCAATACGATTTATTTATCTTCCAATCCTATGCAGCATCACACATGAAGCATATTGAGATTCACATTTCTTTGTTCGGGATCAGGTTGCTATAAGACATGTTCATGTTTTGCATGTTCATTCGCGCTATCATTATGCCAATATTTTCACTAATGGTCTTTCGTCTGCCAGTTTGATGAATTTTGGACCATTTTGAGCATTTTACGTCCTCACACTCCAACTGCGGGGGCTGTTAGAATATAGTGTTAGCATTGTTTATATTAGACTAAGGTAGTTTGATCATTTAGCATTATTTATAGTGTACTCAAACTCATTATTCAGTTAGGAGAATTACACAAACTTACACAAATCACAGGTTTAGTCTCTATCTTTTCGAAAGTGCAGACGCCGTCCTTGTGAGGGAAGTCATTGGTGGAGATATCGTTCCAGCCCTAAAGTGAAACAACTATAATGAGCCAAAGTGAAATGGCAAAGTCTCACTAAGTGCATGAACATTTTAGTCATTTTACTTTAAGACAGGGACAATATACACGCAAAATGTTTCCCACATGGGTTGCACTTGCACTTTCGAAAAAATAGTGATTGCACCTGTGATTTGGACGTACCAAAAGGATGATATTAGCAAATTTAGGTGTTTAACCATTACTAGAAACCAAACTATTAAGCTATCTTGCAAATGAAATGTTATGGGTTTTGAAACGTAATACCTGAATTTTTTTTAATTTTTTTCCTAGAGAATTAAGAACCAAATAACAAAATTGATTCAGATTACAAAGGAGACGGGCCCTTATACCCAGGAGACAAGCTACATACCAAATTCAAACTAAGAAACTTATTATAAAACTAAGGGAAGTGATATGTAAAAATAGAGTTTTACTTTTCACACATAAAATTGATATGTGAGGACAATAGTACACTCATGGTACTATTTACCCAATATTGTCGCTACAGTTCCTTCTCCATTCTCTTCAACCAAACTTTTACCAGCTCCCTTTATCGTGACTCCCATCCATTATTAGTATTGTCACTGAAGGTTGTTTTACTCGCTATACTACCCGACAATGTTTCATATTATTCATTTTAAAAAACATTTTCTGATCGATTTATGCATGTAACTTTTGTGGGCCTTGTGGCATGTTTGAATTTAGTCATTTACCATAGACGAAGACCTTGATCAATCGAATAGAGCCTTGTCTTTGAGGTTGAACTGTGGCTTTCATACTCAAATTTGTCAATTTTTTTAATGTAGAAATTTAAAAGAAAAGATACTTGAGTGTACATCTATGAAATATATATTTACAACTATGATATGATTGATACGTTCTGGTGGTATTCGGTTTGGCTAATTATTATGTTATGAGTAATAACGTGATTCTGGCGTTATAGCCTATCTGGCAGGTTGCTAACGGCGTTGCTGCGTTATCCCCACTCCCCCATTGCTTGCGTTGCTGCTGCGTTTCCAATTACGTTACCATAGTAACGCGCGTTACTAAACTTGAAAGCTATATTAAAAAAAAATTCAAATAGCCCCCTCCAACAACAACAACGGCTATATTTGAATTTAAAATAATAATAATAATAATAATAATAATAATAATAATAATAATAATAATAATAATAAATAAATAATAAAAAAACAAACAATCACTGCCGTTCCAACGGCTAGTATTTGTAAAGTTTTGCAATTTTTTTAAACCTTATAAATAGATTGGGTATTCTAACCCTTTTACAAACACAAAATAGAACCATTTTATATCCAAAAAAATTATTTCGCAATGGATCAACATCCAACTTATGCCGCACATGTAAACCTTTCCGATATCGAAGATGAAGCCGATGCTTTAGCATTTATGGCCGCCTATGAGTACCAACGAATACAAGAAGAAGAAGCCGAATCATCTTTCCGGTTAACCCGTAACCCAATTCACCGTGAGCGTGAGGTTGCAGAAGAGCGTTTGAAGGCCGACTATTTTAATGTACATCGTAAGTATCCAGATAGAGATTTTCGTCATAGATTTCGTATGAGCCGGAAACTATTTCTAGAAATAGTTTCCGGTATTGAATCATATACTGCCGATCCTCTTCCTGCTCATTTTGCATACTTTAGCCAAGAACCCGATTGTACAGGTCGAATGGGTATTAGTGTTCTCATGAAATGCACTATGGCCATTCGCCAATTGGCATACGACAACTCACCGGATGCGTTCGATGAGTATTTGCAAATGAGTGCACGTACAGGACGTGAATGTCCGGATAATTTCAATATGTGCATTATTGATTTGTTTAAACCTGAGTTTTTAAGAAAACCAACTATGCATGACATTCAAAACCTATATGCAAAACATGAAAAGGAACATGGTTTTCCGGGAATGCTTGGTAGCATCGACTGTATGCATTGGCAATGGAAAAATTGTCCGGTTTCATGGCAAGGTCAATATGTTAGTGGCCATAAAAAATACCCCACTATATTGCTTGAAGTTGTTGCGTCGCATGATTTGTGGATTGGCATGCTTTTTTTGGTATAGCGGGAGCGAATAATGACATCAATGTTTTAGATAATTCTCCATTGTTCGATGACCTGCTTAAAGATGAAGCCCCTGTAGCTCCGTTTGCGATAAATAGAGTTGTGTTTGATAAGGGTTATTACTTAGCCGATGGAATTTACCCACAATGGGCTACTTTCGTCAAATCGTTCACAACAGCTTCAGACGAGAAACATAGTTTCTTTAAAAAGCGACAAGAAAGTGCAAGAAAGGATGTTGAACGTGCTTTCGGTGTTCTCCATGGAAGATGGGGAATAATACAACAACCAGCACGAGCTTACGAGGTTTCCAAGATACGTAGAATCATGTATTCTTTTAAAAGACCAAAAGTTTGCTCTAAGTGAGTACAGAGCATTGTTTAGGAATCCGGCTAGACACATGCAAGACAGATGGATTGACATATGTGATGTGCGTCGTCGAAGGAATAAGGAATTACGTGACAAAGATGTTCATCTTAATCTCCAACAGCAGCTTATGGAGCATATTTGGCGTGAACGTCAGGAGTTTATGGAAGTAGATGACGAATAGTTTTAGTTATTTACTTATCGTATTTTTTATTTCGTATTTTATTTCGTAATTTCTTTTATATCGTTTTGTTTAATGTAATGTTTTTTATTTTGTATTGTAATGTTTAATTTTATAAATGAGGTGTTTGAATGTTTAATAAATGAAATTGTTGAGAGTAGAATTTGTAAATTGTTATTTTAAAAAAATGTGGGTCCTGAAAATAGTGTTATTGGGTGTTATGATTTCATGGTATTTTTGGTGTTATGTTATTTGGTGTTAAAGTGATGTTGCGTTGACGTGGCAATGGTGTTGGCGTTATTTCGTGTTACCACTCCGTGCTCTCTTAATAAGTTTTTTCCACCATGCATGTATCATTATAATCTTATTTTGAGATCCAATTTGAGGCCACGAAGTCGTACGTACGATCAACTAAGATAAAGAAAAAATTAGATGAGTGGACTGATGGTGATTTTAATTCAGATCACGTCGTAATATATGAAGCTTTAAAACTCTCGTTGATTTGAATAATGATGTTAGGAGCCAAAAGGTAAAATCAATAGGGTATTATTGTCTTTAAACATTAACTCTGTATGCAAAATGCCTTTATTACACAATTAAGAATTCAATTCATTTTCAATTAGGTCTTGTTCTAGCTTCTTTAGGGGTTAGTACTTCTTTGGTAGCTCATACGTACCACCTTGGGGTCAAATGAGCTTTTGAGGGGCTACAGTAATTACAAGCTTAGCTAGCGTCATACCTGTAGTAGGAGATACCATATCATAGTGACTTGGCTTTGCGGTGGTTCCCGAACGTGCCAACAACATTCCGATCACTCACGCAAGATTCACTCATTTACTTGTTAGCTAGTTAATTTAACTGTTTACGCGAAACTTCACGCACAAATATCAATTTCAATTCCCAAAACTAACTACCAATACAACAGTGTAAGTGTGCAAGTGTGTAACAAAAGGAGAGCATAACTATGACCACGTTTTTTACGTATCGATTGTTAACATAAAGTTGCTTCATCTTTTGTGATTTACTATTCGTGGGCCTCCATGCAATTGATACAAAATATAAATTACGCTAGGCCTCTCAATAAATTACAATGGACCGAGACTAATAATACACTAGTAATAATAATAGTAACACACTAATTAACACCAATATATATATATATATATATATATATATATATATATATATATATATATATATATATATATATATATATATATATATATATACCTTAACATTTAGGCTTGGACTCAAACTATATATACCAATACAAATCTAACACAAATAATAATACCAAATTAAACTAATACAAATAAGATCACTAACAATAAGCTAGCTCTAATTATTATTAATATGTATTTTAGATTGTCTAAGGTAAAACCTTCTTGTTGAAACCATTTTCCAAAAGTCGAGTATTCATTTAATAAATCAACTGACGTTATTTAATAAAACTACTTCTTAAGATCAATTAAAGTTTTCAAGCATTAATTATAACTAAGGATTTGATAGTTATAAAACCAAAGGAAATTCAGAAAAAAGAAAAAAGAAAAAAAAAATTACGAGAAAATTGATGGGACGAGCCTCTGAGAGTCACATACTCACAAAGCCTTCTATAAAACTTGGTTGGTTTATCTTTATTTATCCAAATTGTTTACACTTTGTGGCCAACATTTATGAATTAGCATGAACCATAAATCCATTATCATCCAAGGGCGAAAATTGAACCACAAGTTATCTGATGGATGGATTTATGTCCCTTAGATGGAAAATCGATCCCTTGCTCCTCGTACCATTATAAATACTGTACCAAAAAGCAATGCACCAAAGCAACTCAAAGTGAGAGTATCAAAACCAAATACTAAAATGGCTTCCCTCTCCTCATCTTCCTTAGCCACCGTGAGCCGAGCTGTCCCAACACAAGCCACAATGGCAGCTCCATTCACCGGTCTCAAGTCTAACGTCGCTTTTCCCGTTACCAAAAAGGAGAAAAGTGACTTCTCTTCACTCCCTAGCAATGGAGGAAGAGTCCAATGCATGAAGGTGTGGCCACCACTTGGAAAGAAGAAATTCGAGACTCTTTCATACCTTCCACCTCTAACCGATGCTCAATTGGCTAAGGAAGTTGACTACCTTCTCCGCAACGGTTGGGTTCCTTGTTTGGAATTTGAAGTGGAACACGGGTTTGTCTACCGTGAGCACCACAAGTCACCAGGGTACTATGATGGAAGAACTTGGACAATGTGGAAGTTGCCCATGTTTGGGTGCACTGACTCAGCCCAAGTGATGAAGGAGCTCCAGGAGGCAAAGACGGAGTACCCCAACGCATTTATCCGTATTATCGGATTCGACAACGTGCGTCAAGTTCAATGCATCAGTTTCATCGCACACAAGCCACCAGGCTACTAAGCAAGAAATATGTTGCATGTACCCCTTTTGGGCACTTTATATTTACTATGTCCACTGTTGTTGTAATGTTAAGTTGTGTGAATATTGTCTTTAATTTGTCTCAAATAAGTGGCATATATTTAATTTGATCAGCGTCTTAAAATTAAATAACTCGTTAAACATTTAGATAATCAAGATTAAACCCATAGTAAATTAGAATGTTGGGGTAAAATTCATTACTTAAACAAATGGAAAAATTAGAATACATCACTACCTCAAAACCATTTATCATGTAACATATCAAACTAGTCTATGTATTAATGATTCAGAATCCGGACGATTCAACCGGTTGAAACGGAGTGGTGACCGGTCCGTTGTATGCCGGCTTTATGCTTAAATTCGAACTGGATTGAACCACCGGGTTTTGGTTAAACCGGGTCAAACCGTCAGACCGGAAACGACCAGGTCAACCAATATGAAAGGAAAATAAAGAGAATGATAAAACAATAATCAGACATGCTCGCCGTGTAATTTAAGGATGCGATCTGAGCTTCTATAACAAATATATTACTCTATTTGATGATGTGGTAATTGAAATGAGTCTTTTCTTATTAAGACCACGAGCAATTTGTATACTTATCTTTATTGAGTAAAAAAACTATTAGTATTAGTTTTATATTAGGCATCTAGACGTGCTTAGTTAATACTGTATTGAATTGATGTTATATAATGCACTACGTGTTTTTCTATATGTACATATCAAATAAGGTTGATTTTCTTTTTGCATAGAACCGGTTTGACCCAGCGGGTCAACCAGTGACTTGGTTGGGTCGATTCAAAACCCGGTTTTTAAAACATTGATCTAAAGAATAATTTCCGACTAATTCTGGTAAGAAAGTTTGAGACTGCAAAAGGATTCTTAACGAATGTATACAGAATTACAGATTTCCCATGCATGTCAAACACCATATATAATGTTTAATCTGTAATTGAACTAGGTAATGTCGCCATCATCGGTTTTGTTTATGTACATCGTATTAAAACAAAATTTTGTATATTCGCTTGCACGGATTTTGGATGGCTATAGGCGCGTGAATGGTTTGGCATATAGTTGCCACTTGCCAGATAAAGTTGCCCGTTTGAGATGTATGGCGATAATTTTTTGGCAAATCCCTCCAACGGGTGGTTGAAATGAGAGGATGTCGTGCTCAACATTTTCAGTAACCTTAAAGGGCACCTAAAGAACACCTTTTGGTTTATAGTGTACAAATTTTGTTGAAATATTACTGCAATATTATTAGCAATGTCGAGTAGAACATAACATATATACCCTCTTGATAATATTATAAACTTCGTCTATTGTAGCTAGGTGTCAAGTGATTGCAACAAATTTGCCTAGCTCCATTAGTAACATGATCAATTATATCCCTCAATATATGCTTTCTTTCAAGATTATTATAGTCATGTAATCTGCAAATGATTTTCATCAATAGTTTTTTTTTGTCATGCGGAAAAACCTAAATAGTCGTAGTTGGGCCAGTTTAGTTGTTACAAGTATATTTTTAGGCTAGTTTAACTGTCAAAATTAAAATATATGTCTGGCAGGATATTTCATAATTTTATACAAAAACTAGGATTGAAATTTTTAACCGTAATAAGAAAACGAATCTGTTTAATTGTATTACTAGAGTAAAGTGTTGTCATTAACAGATACTTGGTTTATGGTCCACAACAAAACTGGACATAAGTATGTGCCAAGTCTATTTATTTGACTCATCTTTACGTATGAAGCTAATTTATCAAAGAAAATTTAAATAAATGTAATTGACCCTCTGATGGCTTTACTGGTCTCACAAGACGTGAGTCACATAACACTGTGATTTAACTTCTATGAGACATGGAGACACGGTTTGGATTAATGACTTCCGTTTATAATGCTCATTTATATTTGGCTATCATTGCCACTAAGAATAACATGAATGGGGGATGGATCACTTCTAGCGACGACCCCCTTAACTCTGAGCTATCTAGCCAAATCGATCAGACTCAGCCCCATCACAATATGGTGGATATTTCGGAGCAGGTCATCCCTTAAAGTCACAAAAAGACGAAACTTAAAACTTTTACTTTGACTTTCAACGAGCCATGTTGGTATACGTTTGACTGTGAGGCCCACAATTTTTAGCGAGAATGTTGCGTCCCTAAAAGTCTTTTCTAATTTGATTTCCTACTTTCTTTGTAATTCCCTTCTAAAACAACTCTAGCCCGCCCAAAAGTATTAGCGATGACACATGTCATTGCTAAAACTCTATACGTAATAAATAATAATTATTTTCATATTAAATAAGTTATTTTAATAAAAATAAATTTAATAATAATTAAATAATAATTTTATAATTGGTCTGGTTTTAGCGACGATGCAAGTCGTCGCTAAAAGTCTCAAATCATGAAAAACACAAATACTAAATAACATTCATTGAAGTGGTTTGTGGAGCTAGCATTGTTTCGAAGCTGCCGGATTGGAGATCGGCTTGAGGGAGTTGGCGGTTTGGGTGCACGGTAGAGACCCCACTCGAGCCAACATTGTTCACACGCCGAGCCAAGCCATTGGCTTATAAGGATTAAAAAATTGGATTAGTGCGATTTGTAGGGCTAATTGCTTGTTTGACACATCTTTTGGATTATCAAAGATTGAATACGTTCGTTGTATGATGTACACATGTGTGCCATTATCAATTTGAAAATCATTTACATATGGAATAGTTTCATTTGTTTGGGGTTTTATACAAAAGCTAAAACGCGCACAATGATGCAGGTAAGAAATTTAGAGCTAATTTTAGGTTTTTTGATATAGGTGTTTGGAGTTGAAATTGTTTAACGAGTTGTGGTGGAATGATGACTGGAATGTCTTATTATGCTTGCTATCTTATTACAGTTTGAATCACAGTTATTGAGTTTGGTTTTTTGATTTCTCGTTTATCTCATGTTCTTATGCTAATGTGAATGTTATATTGGATTTTAATGGTGTTGGGTTAAATCTAAAGGAATAGTTGTTGTTTGGTTGTTTCCATGTTTCAGAGATCGAGGTTCAACAATTTATTAGCAACAGATTACAAATTAAGTGTATGTTTTTTGTTATTGTTTATTTGTGTAAGTTTGATGACGTTTTGAGTGTGTAAGATTTTGGAAAAGATATGTTGCATGTGGTGCCTGGAACTTTTTTTTTTTTTTTTTACTTCATTTAGGTTTCTTCTATGTTGGTTTGACCTAATTTTGTTAAATTGTTGCAGGTTCAACATGTCAGTTTGTGATCCTTAGGCTTTAGATCTTTCGCATGTTTAGTTGCAGTTGCATTGCGTCCCTGTTAAAAAGGTGTAGTTCTCAGGTTTTATTGTCTATCTTTATAATGTTGAAAACTGATGAAGTTTTTTTGGGTGGGCTTGATTAACTTTAGTGTTATGTGTTTGCTTAATATTAAAAAGAGTTATCTGAAGTTTGTTATCTGTAGGTCTATAAGTTATTTTTAAGGTTGTTTAATGAGATTGTTTTGTGTTATATAGGTATTTAACTTGGATGGTTTCATTCTCTGCAATTTTATGTCATGTGAGTTACGGAGCCTGAAATATAGTAGCTTGGTCTATTTTATGTTGTTGCTTCATATGTGTTCATAAGTGTTTATTTTGTAGGCTTAGTTTTGGATTAGACTGTTCTGTTTTTTGCTGTTTGTGAAAAACAATTGTGGTTGTCCATTTTTTGCTTTTTAGTCCTTAGTAGCTACTTTTTTTTGCCAGTTTTGTATGTAGTTGTGTGAGTTATGGATCGTGAATTTGTAGTGGCTTAGTATATTTTATGTTGTTGCCTGATATAGTGATATGTGGTCATAAGTTCTGATTTTGTATGTTTAGGTTTGGATTAGACTTTCCTCTTTTTTGTGGTTTGTGCAAAACAAATATGTTCGTCCATTTTTTTTTCTTCTTCTTTAATTTGGTCTTGCGATCTATTTCCTGGGTGTGCAAACCAAGTACTTCCCAATGTTTGTTGGAATCTGCTATGTGGTCATACTCATTTAACACATAAGATGTTAATAAGTGTACCCTAATTACATATTTTGTACCTATTTCTGGTTATCAGAGCTTGGATGAGTTTTGTTTCTGCATTTTCATATGTGGAAATATGAGTTATGAAGTGCAAAACTGTAGTAGCTTGGTATATTTTATGTTGTTGTTTTGCATGCGGTCATAAGTGTTGCTTTTGCATGCTTGGGTTTGGATTAGACTCTTCTATTTTTGGTTAGTTATGCAAAACAATTGAGTTTGTCCATTTTTTGTTTCTTGGGTCTAACTAGCTATTTTTTAGCTGTTTAGAACAGGTGTTTCCTGATATTGTTAGTCGGTTAAGTTCAGCTCGAATGTTGTTTCCATATACTGATTGAAAATAGTGCTTTTTACAATCACTTTGTTTTGAAATTGGTCGATTTTTGTTTGAACAAGGATGTGATATTTGGAACTTAGCAAAATGCAAAATATTCGGGGTATGTGTTTTTGGGTTGTGCGAAATAAGTAATTGATGATATCAATTTGAGTCTCATACGTGGTTGTGATGGTCTCAACTATTGGTTTTTTAGTGTTGTTGATAAAAAAAAATGATAGTTCTTTTCCGTTTATAAATGATGGTTTGTCGTTTTATACAACGAGTTTGGTGTCATGTATGTTATGTTGTGTTAAGTGCTGATTCTGAGCGACGTCTGTAAGTTGTGGTAATAATTGCTCATTTCATAAGTGATACTCCCTCTATCCCATATTAAGTATCCACTTTCAAAATGCACAAAGTTTTACAAAATTCCACTAACTACACTTTCCACCAATCAAATATCATTTTTACCCACTAAAATCTCATCTCATTGGTTGGAATAAAATATGGACACTTAATTTGGGACATCTCAAGATTCCATTGCGGACACTTAATATGAGACGGAGGAAGTATTAGTGAAAATTCCCGCCTAAATCTTCAGTCTAAAGTCTTCGATCTTTAGTTCTTGGTCTTCATAGAGGAGGAGGGGATTTGGGAATCAGAGAGCTATTGTCATCACTCGTTGATTCTATCATCTTCTTCTTTCGCTCAGGTAAAATTCACTGAGTTCCACCTCACTGAATGGAAAGTCTTTCTTTCTTTAGACTTGTCCTGAACATCCTGAAATGACTCACTAAGTGACTATTCACTCAGTGACTTGATTATGTTTACGGATTTGTAGCACTTTGGATATTTTCAATTCAAATCTTAGACTAGGGTGTGTTTGGGTAGCAATGGACCCAAAAATCTCCCCTGTTTGGATATAAATATATCCTAAGTGTTTTGATCAGTGTAAGCGAGCAAAGGGCTTCTTCATACACTGACGAATCTATAAAGTAGCTAAGGAACATTGATGAGGCGAAAAATGATCCATTTTTAGGGGGTCATTTAAGCCAGAATTGGAATTTAATTGATCAAATATTGCCCTAAATCGTTCCTTTTGTGATTTTAGGTACTTTGGGAGTGAATTCTGGAAAAGGAAGCATTTTGGACAATTTTTGAGCATAAAAGTGAAGAAAACGACAAAGTTTTAATTTTCCTTACTGGGAACAGTAGATGACAGCGTCAAGAAGGAAAAGATGACGGCGTCAGGAGCAAAATGGATGACGGCCCAGAGAAAACGTGACGGCGTCAGAAGTAGGGCGTCAAGAGTAAATTTGGTGACGGCCTGGAAAAAGATTACACATGACGGCGTCAGATATAGATCTAGGCAGTCCGAGAACTTTATTGGCGGCAAGATGACGGCGACAGAATTTTACTCTTGACGCCGTCACCTCGTGAAATCTATAAATACTTTTCTAATTTTTATTCATTAAGAGAGGAACTTGTGTGGAGAATTCTAGGGTCGAACTTTATAAACCCTAGCTCGTTTGTAACAGTATTTTCAAGGGTTTTCACCCCTTGAAACCCTTCATGTTCAATTGAGATAAGTTTTCTTTCAATTTATTCAATATGTCTATGTGTTGTTTGAATATATCTTATGCTTGTCTTGATTTTAACATGCTAGGCTAGATCTATTGTGTGTTTGCTTAGATGTAATGAAGATGTTGATTATAGGTTGATTGCTTGTTTATAGTTGTAATGGATGAATGATTTCAATGTTAGGCTTAAGAAAACTGGCAGATCTCCATTGTGTAACTTGCTTGAACGTCTTAAGAAACATGAACCGATGTGTACTAGGTTTTTATGGTTGTATTTAATGCATGAGCGAATTCTAGTGATCCCATGTTAGGAGCTTCTTGTAGGCTCGATATAGGAGTGAAGTAGGAGCTTATAGAATTGGGGAAGTAAGTACGCCACCCCATGATTGATATTAAGGAATACAATCCGTCATCCACGCAACTGTAACAAGTAATTAACCTGTAAAAGATATCTAGGGAGTAGTGAAATCTAAGTAAACACAATTCTCCCATATATTGTCCACACCACTAGTTTAATTTAGTTTTATTTTCATTTTTGTTATTTTATTTTGATTGCATCTTAGTTATTGGGTTAGTTGACTGGCAACTAATTCCGCCCACTCTTCCAAAAACCGAGATTTTTATTTGCTTTTATAAAATATAAAAAATACAAAAAGAATCATCCCTCACCTCTAGACCTAGTTCTTAGGTTTTCTAATCCTAGCGACACTATTCCTGAGTTGAACGATCAATCCCCCGGTACTTGTCACTATACTATACTACAACGATCAGGTGCATTGCCTGGTGGGGGTTGTAAGCTTCTCGAGATCCCTCGAGAGGTAAAGCCTGGTGCAATTCCCACGCATCAAGTTTTTGTTGCCGCAGCCCGGGGAATAGTTATTGTCTAGGTTAGGATTTTCTTTTTATTAGGTCTACTTGCTAGATTCCTTTCTAGTAAGATTTTATTTTTATTTTTAGGTTTTCTTTAGTCTATCTTATTTCTTTGTTTCCTTTGTTCGTAAACTATCTCGATGGATAACAATAGCATTGATCGTTTGATTCCTGTTATTCGTGTTTTTCGTTGTAGAATTTTCCAAATGCCCGCCCCAATCCCTTTAGTGGAAAATGAAAACCCACCTAACCTCTCGCCTAACCACCACTTTGACAATAATTCTGAAATGGAGGAGACTGACCATGATGATGACCATAGGGCTAGTCCATTTTACTATTCAGACTCCGATGAGGATCTAGATGATGGTGATGTGATTAATGAGGATAGGATGGAAGATGAAGTGAACCCTCTTAGGTATGTTGACCCTAGAACAAGGATTGAGTGTGATAGCTCATTCAATATGCAATTTCCTTGTAAGATTGGATTTAGGAGCTTTAATGCCTACCTTAACTCATCTCTCCCAATGAACATAATCTCACGTAGTGAATACAATAAAATCATGGTAGATGAGTTAGAATACAAAGGAGATAATATTATTGCAAAGGCAATGTCATTGCATGTGTTTGTAGGAAGCTTTGTTTATCTTGTTGAGTTCATGGTTATGGAGAATCTAGGAGAATTTATTGATAATAAGTTAACCCAAGTTGTGTTTGGGAAACCCTTCAAAAGGTTGACCAACCTTGATGAAAAACTTATAGAAGGGTTAATTACATTCTCGGATGGGGATGAAGATTTTGTTTACCAAATGCCCCGTGCACACCCTAGGTTCAAGGATTTTTTCCATGGAGAAGTGTAGTAGGTATCCGCCCCTAGAAATGCTAAGTGAGAATGATAAAAGAAAAGGGCTTGAATACCCTCATGAAAAAATAAAAGGTATTATCGTGGATGTTTAGAGTTAAGTGATGATTATAAGAAAGATGAGGCGACTATAGATGGCTCACCCTTGGTTATGTGAGCATAAGCGACACACAGTAGCCCATGATCTTGAGTCTAGCTACAAGACTCGTAAATAAAGAAAAGTGCTTCTTGGGAGGCAACCCATGTTTTGTATGATTTTTATTTTGTTTGATTATTATTTGCTTCCGTATGCATGCTTTATTTTTATTGTTGGTAGATCATGTTTAAAAAATAAAACGATGAAAATATTTTATTTGGTTGTTTAGCTTAGTCTTAACTTCATCCAAAGGTATTTCGCAAAAGATAAGTGTAAGGAGAAACCCCAAATATGTTTTTAAGAAACAAAAAAATTGATTATGATTCTCCACAATATTAAATGAACATGTATATTCGTATTTGTTAGAGTCAAATGCTTGTATCGAGTCATAATGATGTTTTGCATGATTTTCCAGAAAGTAGGACAAAGTTTTTCCAGAAATTTTCCGGAAACTTAACATAAAGATTTCTGCAGGTCACTTCTGACGGCGTCAGGAAGAAATTTCTGACGGCGTCACGTGTAAAAATCTGGAAATTTTACCAGTTTTGTTTTTTTCTAACGGAGTCTTAAAGTTTTTGTTGAATCTTTAGTTTTATAATCTCCAGGGAATCTGCAAACATCACAAGCATTATATCTTACTTTGCTTTCTAGGATTTATTAGCATATATAGATTGCCGCCGATTTTAAACGAGGTTGCCTTGATTATTTTCTCAGGTTTAACAGGTTATGTTTGACAAGAAGATGATTTATATTCTGGAAGGGAAGCTTTGATTGTTCATTTTCTTGGAGGAAGATCTAACCTGGTTACCATATTATCCATACCGAGCGAATCAGGGGAGTATTTGATTTCATTCTTTTACCTGTTTTTACTTTTACATTCTTTACTTGAACATTGGGGACAATGTTCGTCCTAAGTGTAAGGGGAGGGTAAAATGATGATATCTCATAGGATACACTTTCGCTTGAGTTTGTTTGTTTGATGGTAGGTGTGTAATAAAACTATGAGAAATACTTGTTAGTGTAATTTTAGCGCCAAATTTAAAATTTTTTACAACATTTAGGAGTGAAACTTTAGCCTTAGCAAGCGTCTCATGGATAGGAGTCGTATGACTAGCACGAAACCGTACCATTCAGAAAAATTTTCCACCCAAATATGTGAGGTTCGCCTTTAGATTTGATAGGAAAAGCATTCACTATTAGTGCTTATGAGTGTACCGGTAGCATTTAGATTCTAGAACTTGCGTTAGTGATGCATCCCGAGACCGCTAGTGAGACTACATTCGTGTAGTAGGATTTACTACATGATAAGAGGCATTAGGATCACCCTTGTGTTAAACCAGTATCATAATTACTTGACCATTTAAGTCATATTACTTGGCTAGTTAAGTCAATTAATTTTTCCCACACCCTTAGCGTTGTACTCATTTTTAGTACACGAAACCCCTAGTACACCCCTCCGAGCCTATCTTTTCGTTTCTAACTTTAAGCATCTTACTTAAAGGAAGAATTTGTTACACCCCACTTAAATGTACACCCAAATCGCCTTAGCCTTCCGTGTATGCATTCATCTTTTGTGCATTATTGTTATTTGTTTAAACCCTAAGTTAATTATCTAATTGATTATATGGTTGCTAAGTCGAGTCATATCCTTGCACATATTGTTTTTGGACGATTGGTACTCATGGGCAAAGTACTATTATTATGGAGTAATGGGGAAGAACATCATATATTACCCCCATATGCACGTTAATTTTAAAAGTACTCCAAGTGTTTTGATTATCTTGATTCGAGTCATTAGTTTAGTTTATTATAAAGTATGTAAAAATTCAAGTGTAAGGGGAATTTTCATTCCCTATAATGTATTATTTTGGATGGTAGGGTAAAGTGTATGCAAAAAAAAAAATAAAAAAAAATAATAAAAATAAAATAAAAATAAAAAAAATCGTGTATTTCATATCCCTACACCTAACGTTACAACCCTTTAAAAGACCTCTTTGATAGTTTATCCTAGGTACTTACGCCATGTGGTGGAGGTTTTATCATTTCCCAAGCCTATGGTAATCTATTTTGCTATGACAGGTAGTGAGAGATGTTTTCCATTTCCATATTGTGATATATACTTTATTACACCCGAGAGATGTGAGTATCTAAACACTATTTGTGAGGTGCTAGTATATGACCTATGTGCTTGTCTTTGGTCTTTAGTGGAACGATTATTTGTTGTAATTACTTTTATATTAGTGTTAAATGACCCCTAACTTGTATTTTGACTAGAATAAAAGCGCATTTGCTTGAGAACAAGCAAATCTCAAGTGTAAGGGTATATGATGAGGCGAAAAATGATCCGTTTTTAGGGGGTCATTTAAGCCGGAATTGGAATTTAATTGATCAATTATTGCCCTAAATCGTTCCTTTTGTGATTTTAGGTACTTTGGGAGTGAATTCTGGAAAAAGAAGCATTTTGAACGTTTTTGGAGCATAAAAGTGAAGAAAACGGCAAAGTCTTAATTTTCCTTGCTGGGAACAGTAGATGACGGCGTCAAGAAGGAAAAGATGACGGCGTCAGGAGCAAAATGGATGACGGCCCAGAGAAAACATGACGGCGTCAGAAGTAGGGCGTCAAGAGTAAATTTGGTGACGGCCTGGAAAAAGATTACATATGACGGCGTCAGATATAGATCTAGGCAGTCCGAGAACTTTATTGGCGGCGAGATGACGGCGTCAGAATTTTACTCTTGACGCCGTCACCTCGTGAAATCTATAAATACTTTTCTAATTTTCATTCATTAAGAGAGGAACTTGTGTGGAGAATTCTAGGGTCGAACTTTATAAACCCTAGCTCATTTGTAACAATATTTTAAAGGGTTTTCACCCTTTGAAACCCTTCATGTTCAATTGAGATAAGTTTTCTTTCAAATTATTCAATATTTCTATGTGTTGTTTGAATATATCTTATGTTTGTCTTGATTTTAACATGCTAGGCTAGATCTATTGTGTGTTTGCTTAGATGTAATGAAACCTAAATGTTGATTATAGGTTGATTGCTTGTTTATAGTTGTAATGGATGAATGATTTCAATGTTAGGCTTAAGAAAACTGGCAGATCTCCATTGTGTAACTTGCTTGAACGTCTTAAGAAACATGAACCGATGTGTACTAGGTTTTTATGGTTGTATTTAATGCATGAGCGAATTCTAGTGATCCCATGTTAAGAGCTTCTTGCAGGCTCGACATATGAGTGAAGTAGGAGCTTATAGAATTGGGGAAGTAAGTACGCCACCCCATGATTGATATTAAGGAATACAATCCATCATCCACGCAACTGTAACAAGTAATTAACCTGTAAAAGATATCTAGGGAGTAGTGAAATCTAAGTAAACACAATTCTCTCATATATTGTCCACACCACTAGTTTAATTTAGTTTTATTTTCATTTTTGTTATTTTATTTTGATTGCATCTTAGTTATTGGGTTAGTTGACTAGCAATTAATTCCGCCCACTCTTCCAAAAACCGAGATTTTTATTTGCTTTTATAAAATATAAAAAATACAAAAAGAATCATCCCTCACCTCTAGACCTAGTTCTTAGGTTTTCTAATCCTAGCGACACTATTCCTGAGTTGAACGATCAATCCCCCGGTACTTGTCACTATACTATACTACAACGATCAGGTACACTGCCTGGTGGGGGTTGTAAGCTTCTCGAGATCCCTCGAGAGGTAAAGCCTGGTGCAATTCCCACGCATCAAACATTGATTAACATAAAATACTTTGTTTAATTATTGATTACAAAGGTTCCTAACATAGCCACTAGAAAACATGATCATGAATTCTTCAGTCCAGGTAGTACCCCAACTTCTCCAGTTTCATCTTCTTTGATTTGAGCTTTTCTTGGTCAGGGTGTTCTTTGATCTTTTTCCTCAGGTCGAGACCGAACTTTACATTTTCAAAAGTTTTGATGCTTGCAGCCATTACCAAGTAACCCACCATGGCCTCGATCCCAACATGATCAGTATCACTCCATCTTTAAAAAGCTTCATTCCCAAACTCTTTAGTGAAGAAGATGCCGTATTTGGGTACTTCAATGACCATGTGGTTGACAAAAGGGACACCATTAGTAAAATTCCTATTACATTCAAGACCTGGGATTTTGACTTCAGGTTCAGCTTCAATGTGTTTCCTCTTTCTACTTGAGGAATGAGCCTGAGTCTGTTGAACAGCTGGAGCAGGTAGAGCAGATTGAGTACCAATTTCCCCAGCCATCTTCTTTAGTTTTTAATACATGTTGCTCAAGTATTTCATCAGATCCTTAAGAATGACATTTTTCTTATTTTCAATGATTGGACCCAATTCATCCAAATCCGTGATCCCAACATCAGCGAACCTGAAAGGATCATGATCCTCAAAGTTCCTTTTGTCAGCTCCTCTATCATCAACTGGTACTTGATTTGACTTATCACTAAAGTTTACATTATCCCGCTCAAACATATTAGTAAAAAGTCCCACCTAAATCTTCAGTCTAAAGTCTTCGATCTTTAGATCATGGTCTTCATAGAGGAGGTGGAGATTTGGGAATCAGAGAGTATTGTCATCACTCGCTGATTCCATCATCTTCTTCTTTGGCTCAGGTATCATTCACTGAGTTCCGCCTCACTGAATGGAAAGTCTTTCTTTCTTTAGACTTGTCCTGAACATCTTGAAGATGACTCACTGAGTGACTATTCACTCAGTGACTTGATTGTGTTTACGTACTTGCAGCACTTTTGATATTTTCTAATCAAATCTTAGACTAGGGTATGTTTGGGTAGCAATGGACCCAACATATTGTTTCTCTTGTACTTAAGTTTTTCTATGTTTATTTGTATGATCATCATTAATATGATAGATTCATCAAAGCTAGACATGTACATACCTTAGCACAATTCCCGTGCTTGCACAATTATGTAGTTGTTAGGTTACCCGACATCTAGGTGGACTTTCCCTAGGTGTGTAGAAGCACATCGCATGTGTGGTTGTCTTGATTTATGTTGAAATAAAAATAAAAAGGTTATTTTAAGACATATTGAAAATTATAAATTGAACAATAATTTTGAGACGTGGTGAGTGTTCACAATTTTGAGACATGGTGAGTATTGAGTAGATTATATTCTTAGTCGGCATTGTGTGTCCGTACAATTGTTGTTAGAGGCCAAGGTACCATAACACCGTCACATCAGCATCACCTCAACTTCAACATTTTAACACCAACACACCAAAAAATAACCATTTATCATAACCCCCCATAACACCACCTTTTAAGGACCCATAATTTTTTTTTCTTTTCTGTTTATTTATACAATTTATTTTCAATTATTAAATTAAAATACAAAATAACATTTTTTTTAATTTTAATTTTTTTTGCCTTTAGTTGAAAAAACAAAAGGAAAGTATGAGGAATAAACTGCAATAATAAAAAGAAACTACAAGGACTAAACTGCAAAAAACATTTTTTATATTTATCATCTTCTTCATTATTCTTCATCATCTCACGACCCTGCAAAAACACACACCAAAAACATACACACACGCTATAGAAACACCCACCAAATAGCCATTTATATCGGGGGGGGGGGGGGGGGGGGGGGGGGGAGGGGGGGACCTAGCTACCACGTTACAACGCACATTGTTGTGGTAACTCCGGCTTCAACGCCGTTGGCCAAAACGGGAGGGTGGTACCATAACGCCACATAACAAGAGGCCACGTCGGCATAACACCGGTACCTGCGTTATCATACCATGCGCTCTTAGCATATGATGGGTTTCAGTGGGTAATAGCCATCTATTGTACCCGATCTTTGTCACGTTTTGTCCAATCTATGGATATGCTTTCAATATTTTGTCCTACTTAGTGGGATATAGTTAATGGGATATGATTTGCATATTTTATTTTGATTGGAAAACTCGATCATATACATTAAACTGTTGTATTGTGTGCAACTCAAAATATAATGTGTTCAAATCATCTCTCATAATTATTTATTAGGTAGGAAGGTGCATGGCCATATGGGTGCTATAGTGGTTGGGGTTAGTTTTCTAATCATTGTTTGATTGTGCGTTTATGTAAGCCTTATAGATTCTTTTTATTTTCTTATGTCCCGCTTTCTGTAATCGTCTCGATTTTAAAAGTTGAATGCCTTTATCTTTATCAGTTTTATGTTGTTAATATATTGTTGCATTTCTAATATATATATATATATATATATATATATATATATATATAGAATATATATATATATATATATATATATTCTATATATATATATATATATATATATATATATATATATATATATATATATATATCTATATATATATATATATATATATATATATATATATTCTTATTCGTCTATTTGAACTTATTATACTTAACTTAATTAACAATATCATCAAAGTTTAATTATTAGAGAAACTAAAGACAATAATGAATTTAATAAGCTAAACTTCGTCTAACTCTTTCTAATGTGTTTACAGTTAACCACTAACCACTGTTATAGTTATTTCTTTTTTTAGGTATCGTAAATGATAAACGAGAGCTGGTTTGAACAAGTACATAAGTACTTGATTAAAAACTCTTACCTCAACCATACTTCACCACCCACCAATAATATCATTATACCTCATCCCATACCTCAACTATACATCACCAAACTTTTTTAGTGGCAACCATGATCTCATATCTCATCTAACTTTTTTTTTTCTTTTTTTTATATTCATAAATTATATTAAACAATTTAATAAAAACATAATATTTCATTAATAATTAAAATAAAATTACATAATACTTAAAAAAAAAAAATAACTAGTTATCCAGGTGTAGTAAGCGAATATAAAAATTCTGATTAGCTCTTCTGACAGCCCAATCTTTTGCTTAGTTCCAACACCAGTCCAATCTATTTTTTTCTTATTAAGCCCATCAACACATCATTTAATTATTCTCCTTAAGCCCAGCAACTCTAATTTTACTACACATAAACTTCCGCCCCATCAATCCATCATTCTCCGTATCTCTCCCAACTGAAAAAAATAAACGCGGCTTCATATTACTCCATCTAAACAAATCCCATGTGGAGCATGAAAAAGAAAAAAGAACTGCGGCATATTATTAAAAGAAGCACTAGCAAGAAGCTAGAATTACAAAGGCAATTTCAGCCAATCAGTCCAACTAATCGACATTTTACCTCTAGACTTTAACCATGAAAAAGAAAAAAGACGAATGTTATCAAAGATGTCGCATTTCCTCATGACTTGAGAATGAAAAGCAACATTATTCCTAAAACGCCAAAGCACCCAACATGTAGATGCAAAAATAACAAAAGCTTGAACTTTCGCATCCTTTGAAGCACGCCAATGGAGAAACCAAGTGTCCCAATCTTCACAGGAGAAAAATGTTGGGAATTTAGCATCACACCAACCCCGCACAAGATTCCAATCATTAGAAGCAATATCACACGAGAAGAAAACATGGGCATTCGATTCCACATGATTGTTACACATCGGGCACATAATGGAATCGATATCCAAGCCCCGAGATGAAAGGTTAAGGCGATGGGGTAGCCTATCAAGGAAAAGACGCCACATAAAAATATAAAAATGTTGACCTTCCGAGGAATAACTTTGAACCACCTGGTGCATGGGAGCGAATTAAGAAGCAAGCAGTCATCAATATGCTTTCTAACATCACTGATAGAATATATCCCGTCTGAGGAAAGGGACGAGACGACCTTATCTCTACCATCAGATAGGGACAAAGCGCTGATATCTGTAAGAAGAGCGTTAAGATCAGAAAGCGTTCTACCTCCATTAAGTGGCCTACACCAATCCCACGACCATGTACCATTAACGAAGTGATCTTTAATAAGGCAATTATGATCCTTCTCCAATCGAAATAAGCGGCTGTAGCGAGAACATAGAGGCATGTCACCAAACCAAGAGTCTTTCCAAAAACGAATTACAGGGCCATCTCCAACTTCAAAATGAATAGAGCTCAAAGGAACAATTCCACTTGAATGAAGATGGAAAATAGAACCAACAATACGCGACCATATACCATTTGAATGGCACCCATTAAGCTCAACTCCCGCTTCATCACCATGGATAGATTTGATAACCTTCACCCAAAGAGCAGAAGGATTCCTTAAAAGACGCCATCTCCATTTTAAAAGAAGAGAAGTATTGAAGGCCTTGAGACTACGCACGCCTAAACCTCCTTTATCATGAGAAGCTAAGATGTTAGACCATTTAATCCATGCAAGCTTCTTTTTGTCATCGGTCGCACCCCAAAAAAACGAAGCACGAAGACTTTCTAACTGCTTAATAACGGCTTCAGGGGCTTTGAAGATAGACATGTAGTATATACCAAGGCTTCCTAGAACCGATTTAATAAGGGTGAGACGACCACCTGATGAAAGCAAGTTAGCTTTCCACCCCGACAATCTAGCTTTAAAGCGATCAATCAAGACACTCCAACTCTCTATACGACTCATATTCAACCCTATAGGTAAACCAAGGTAAGAGAGAGGAAGAGTACCAGAAGAACAACCAGTACCTGCAGCCATACGAGCAACTTCAGTTGAGGAAACTCTCACACCATATAGATTGGACTTGCTAATATTAATTTTTAGACCAGAAGCAAGGTAGAACACATTGAGAATACGAATGATATTGTCCATATCATTTTGGTTCCATTCAGATAAAATAATAATATCGTCCGCGTAGAAAAGGTGAGATAGATGGAAACTAGAAGATCCAACCTTAATACCACAAAACATATTAGCCGCCAACCCGTCCTTTAGAATGATGTTAAGGCCTTCCATAACAATAATGAAAAGGAAAGGCGATAAGGGATCACCTTGTCTTAACCCTCTTTTCAAGGAGAATTCCGAGGTGGGACTTCCGTTAACAAGAATAGAAGCCCTAGAAGATGTAAGACCCGCCTTGATCCAATGACGCCATTTAGCACTAAACCCCAGCTTATCCATAACATGATCTAAAAAACGCCAGCTTACTGAATCAAAAGCTTTTTCAAAATCAACTTTGAACAACATCATTTTCTTTTTTCGTTTTTTATGCCATTCGATAACCTCACTAAGAATAAGAGGCCCGTCAAGAATTTGATGACCCGAGATAAAAGCTGATTGCTCATGGCTGATAATCGAGTCGATAACTTTGGATAACCGGTTTGCTAATATTTTAGCAACAATCTTGTAATGAACACCAATAAGAGGAATAGGCCTGTAATCTTTAATATACAAAGGGTTGGGAACCTTTGGGATTAAAGTAAAGAAAGACGAATTCGAGCCCAGAGGAAACCTACCGGATGAGAAGAAGTCGTTAACAAATATCTGAATATCAAGATGTAAGAGATCCCAATACTTCTTGATGAACATAAATGAATATCCGTCTAGCCCGGGGGCTTTTTGGCTACCACAATCCCAAACGGCAGCTTTTATTTCCTCCAATGACACCATGGAATCCAAATAATTCCGATCAGATTCACATAAACACTTATCAGCCGTAATAGGAGGAAAGATAACTGAAGAGTCATGACAAGAAAATTTATCTTTATAAAAGTTGAGGAATGCAAGTTTAATAGCATTAGGATCTGTAATCCACTCGCCCTCATGCAAAATTCCATTGATCATCTAAGATTTACGTTTGGAGTTAATAATACCGTGAAAAAATTTGGAGTTTTCATCTCCTTCCACGTCCTATTTAATCCTAGCTTTTTGGATTAAATCCATAGACTCAAATTTTTCGAGGCCCTCTAACTCAATCAAAGTTTTTACACGGAGCTCTCTATCTTCTTCATTTGCTCCACCTTCATCAATCTTTTCATCTAACAGATTCAAAGAACGCAAAAGACTTTGTTTCCTGCTATGTTCACAATCTTTGGTGCGGGAATACCAGAGTTTGAGTTGAGATTTTAGGCCTCTTAATTTATCATGAAAAGTCATTATGGAACCATGAACTTCAAATGAGAAATTATTCCACGCTTCATTAACTACCTCATCGAAACCCATACGATCAAACCACGAATGAAAGAGTTTAAAAGGGATCAGACCGAAGTCTGAATTTGTACAATGTAAGAGAATGAGGTTGTGATCCGACCATACTCTATCAAGAACAGTAACCTGCATGCGAGAATGAGCATGGAGAACGCCGTCTGAAACAAGGAAGCGATCAAGTTTACTCAACTTAGTTCTGGTTTTGTTCATCCAAGTAAACATTTTACCTCCCATAGGAAGATCGATAAGACCAACATCTCTAATGAAAGAGTTAAAAATCACAGCATCACTATTAGAGAATGTAGAACCAAACCTCTCCATTTCGTATCTAACTTCATTAAGGTCCCCGAACAAAACAATATTTCCAGCATGATTTTGAAGAAATAAGCGGAGTGACTCCCAAATATTTGATTTTTCGGTTTGTTGTTGCGGACCATACACATTAATTCAAACACTGACATCATAGAGTCATTAATTCAAACCCATTTGACGTTTATAACTTGATAAAGACCGGTGTTTCGTCCTGATTTAGACTCATCAAAGGAGTGACCCCAACTCCTTACTAGTGTGGTGCCATGTCGAGTCATCTACTCGTGGCACATACTACAGCTTATCATTATGGTACTCTAAGAAGAGCAACATGATAAACTAGGAACCCTCGTAATCAGCACGCTTCCAAGCAAAACCCGAGCCTTTGAAATTTGGTTCGTGACATCATCCCACCACCAATTCATGCACGACCTCATGCATGATCATTCACCTCAACAAATAACATCCCTTAAATGATTTGGCTTTACTCTAGCTTCATGGCTTAAACATGCATTCGATTTTTAACTCTTTGGGTCCCAGCGTGTAGCGACTACATTCCTCCTTAGATTAGTCTGTTACTCCTTTTAGCGACTTAAGATCCAACATGCAAAATGAATGTCATCCCCACTTGGTTTCATTACTCTCTCTGAGTTTCATCGAATGCAACATTGTGTCTCGACACGACATCATGTTATCCTCTACAACATTCTGGGAGACCTCTCCGGCAACCATTGCATAGCCAACACTTTTAATAACTTTTAGAAAAGTAACATAGTGATTCTGCTTTGGTTCACTTTGGTCCAACTTGGCTTTGATAGCAATTGTTATGGAGTTTTTTTCTTCGACCCCGTGTGGCGTCCTTGAACAAATAGATCAGCCTTCCATCCCGCTTGTAATAAAGGTTCATTGGTTTCATCTTGCATTGGACTTATTAGGGGAGTGGTCACAACTCCTACCAGTGTGGTGTCAAGTCGAGCCATCTGCTCATAGCACGTACTACATCTTACCATTAGGGTACTCTAGTGAGACCAACAAAATAAACTAGAAACCCTCGCAGATAAACCATTCAGCTCTCTTACATAGGTGACAAATAAATAAATAAAAAGAATGCCAAATAATGGTTCCAATGTGACAAAGCGAAGAAGTTGGATCAAAGTGTAGATTGGCAGGGACACCTCAACCCTGTGTACCATAATGGTACCCATCAACCCTACCCAGCAAAGGTTTGATGTCTGTGAAATACCTCCACCCAATACCCAACCATGCTTGCGGAACGGAATCGAACTCGCGTCCTTTAGTTGGATCAAGACATCACATGGTTGGGCCCAGGTTTCTAAGGTAGCTGGTTGATATCATTAGAGCTTGTGGTCCCCATGTGAGGACTTCCCGGTTGGTCACCCAATCCGGTACTACTCTCAGCTAGGATCGCTTAACTTAATAAGCTTCACCCAGTGGACCACAAAGCCCCATGATGACATATAAAGAAGTTCTTATGGCCTAGCTTTCAACCTCATTTAACTCGTTGCACACGTTGTTCGACACATCAACTATACATGCTCTTTCAAGCTAGTGCAACCATAATAATAAAAACATTTGAAAGAAAACTAAAGTGTAAAGTTATTTACTTTTTCTACATGTTATCATGCTAGCTAGCTAGCCATGTTATTATTGTTACATAAACACTTACAAGTTTTAACCAATCTGTGTTCCAAAATACGATCAAACTACGTCCATGAAACAAAAGAGTATTGTCTATTTCATTCATTGTCTCAAAGTATACTCCCATAATTTAGGTGGCAAACACCTTTTAGGGAGAAACTCTTGCCACAATCAGGTTGGACCTACAGTACTATCAATACTTTGTGTTTAATCAAGATCCAACGGTCACGCACCAAACAATTCCTTGTCGCACTTGACAAAGTTAGATATGAAATTGAAATGTTAATATAACAAGATAATATTCCAATGATTTCACTAATTACAAACTTAATAAAGGTGACCTAACATAGCACAGAACTACACAACTTTAGAAAATCTAATCCTCTTAGTTTAATATACAAAACAATAGGGAATGAATAATCTAAAATTAGAACTTAACTTTATGTTTTAAGTTGGGTGACGATTTAACTTTTTAGACTAATGGATTCGAAGACTTGTAACGAATAAATGGTAAAATGATGAGGAACAAACATGTACCAAATAAGAATATGCCAATCTTATAAGAAAACGTGATCAATACAACTCATAATTTATTCATGATCATATATAGCATGATCTCAAATAAGTAAACTAGTGGTTTGCAACAAAGTTAACGATCCCTTCGATCAGTTTATGAGTTTGCTTAGACGTGACTGGGTCGAAATCAATAGCGACCTTGTTGAGATAAAAGCTATGTCCAACTCCATTACTCACCAGCAACTCAACGTTCTTTCCACTTTTCTTCAACGCTTCGTAAAACTCCATATTCGTAGCAATCACAAGATCCTCCTCAGCCACACATAGCAGATACGGTGGCAAATCCAAACCCTCCAATGAATCGTCCATTGGACATGTTATGGGATGGTCTCTAGTGCTTCCCTCGGGCAATCCAAGATTCAAAAACTTATACAACATGTCTAGAGTCAAAAATGGTGATTCTGCTTTTTCCATCTCTGACTTGCTTTTTACTGACCGGAGAAATCCCGGGTGGACTGGGATTGCTCCAGCCAGTTTTAGTGGATTGAGATTTTCTTCTGATGCCTTTTTGGCCACTTGGTGAACTATGTTCCCACCCGAACTGTCTCCAATGAGGAAAACACGGGTGAAATCTCCCTTAGTAGACAACGAGTCACGAATCTGGAAAAAAAATCACACGTAGCATAAGTTAGTGCAACATAAAATGAAATGAAATGACATAAAATAATCTGTACTTAGAATGAAAGTATTTTACATGTTGATTTGTTCCTAGTGATTGTTTGGTTTTATGGTCTGCCAAGTCTTTGAGCCAAAGAAGTGTGTTGTAGGCATCATCAATCGCGGCAGGGAGACGATGCTCGGGTGCAAGACGGAGGAAAGGACTAACTATTACAGCTCCAGCTTCACGGGCTAGACGAGTATAAATATTATAGTACATGAACCAATCAGCTTGGCTAATGCAAAATCCTCCACCGTGAAAGTGGAGAATTATGGGTAGCTTTGCAGTATTGGTATCTAGTACCTCAGGAACATAAATGCGAACACGAAGATTGGAATCATCGTTGATAGAAATATCATGGACAGCAACGCCGTCGATGAAATGGGCATGTGGTGCTACGGGATCAGACATGAACTTAAATTGTGGTGGTCCAGTAAATGCACGCTCAATAAAACCATCGTCGTACATTGTCATCCAGCCCGAAACATGGTCGATGATTTTTCTTTCGGTAACCATTTTGGATGTATTTTTTTTTGTGTTTGGTGTTAAGAGTGAATGTGTTTTGCGTTGGTTGTGTTTTGTGTTTATATAGCAAAAAAACTGATATGATCGAGTGGTGGAGTCAATGGCTGCTAGTTCAACCTTTAAAAAAGTATAGCATAAGTCTTTATTAAAGATGTGAATGATCACTAACTAATATTCTAACAAAGTAACAATACAATAAGTTTGACATTTTGCTGACTATATTTTGCACCAACGTGCTACTTTCTTATGCTAATAATTATTTCATTTTTGATGGTATGTTATTGTTTTCAGATTCTTATAGATACTGGGTATTATAACATAAAAATATCAATTGTTCATAGTTGAGAATTTGACTTTTGTAATGTGATAAGTGATCAATACTACTAGGGTTGTAAACCTTATTGTATGAAAACAAATAAGTTTCTTCTTTGTTCAATTTACTAAATAAGAGTTAGCTTTTTAACTTAATTATAAGTACGCAATTTAATCGAGTTTGTAACCATTTTTGACAATTTCCCCTAACCATCATAAGATGTGTATATATACATGTCCTTTTAAAAGATTTTTTTCGAGAATTAGCTAGGTTATACCAACTCTTATATCCAAATCAAACATTTTATGTATGATTGCTTAATTATAAAAGCTCGTTATTATCAATCCTTTATCAAAGATGTTGTCTGTTTGTTTTTATTGTCAATAAGAAAAATTCGCTTCCACAATATAAATGTTTGTCATCAATGATCAAAAGTCGTCTCGTGTGACTTCGTGTGTAACGCAAAAAAAATGTATTTCATGCAAAATTTCTCTTCCATTTCTTTTAAATTACATGACTGAAAATGTGACATATTTTCCAATGAAAAATACTAGATCCACCTACACTTTACAAAAATTTTCCCACACGCTGACGTGGCGGAGTGTTGATTGGTTGGTTTTCTGTGGCCCACAGAAAACCAACCAATCAACACTCCGCCACGTCAGCGTGTGGAAAAATTTTTGTAAAGTGTAGGTGGGTGTAGCACACCTCTTTTACAATATCGACTGAAAGGTCAAAAAGTATACGTTGGGTTGATGGTGTAAACTATAAGAAAGTTTCATAATAATGGAAATAGTAAATTGCAAAAATCGTCCGTGTATGATTTGGCCACATTGCAAACGCAGTCCCTACATTTTTAAAGGGCCCTCAATGTCTCTTTGGAAAATTTACGAGTGCATTTTTCGTCGCTAACCAAAGTATAATGACAAAATTATCCTAATCTTCTTCAATTCCACTTTGATTTTCCATTTAAATTTTATTTAGAGCAAAATTCTAAAAACATAAAAAAACACTCGTAACAATCAATAAGTTGTCATAAGAATTACTACATAAAGACAAACTCAATTGTACAACCAAACTACTGTAAAATCTCTATAATTAATAGTGTTGGGACCGAGATATTTTATTAATTTAGCGAGATATTATTATATCGATAAATTAATAATTTATTAATTTAAAGAGGTTTTATATATGGCCTTTAAGTTTTCAAGTGTAATATACTAGTTATAATGTATACTCCTTATAGATGAAAAATAAATTTAACAAATAAGTTCCAATTAAAATTTTGTGAATTCATATTCATGCTTTATGAAAATAAAATTAACATTTTTTGTTGCAATACGAGAAGACAACGCACCAACGCTTTACAGCAATAAGAAGATTTTGAGAAAAACTCAATATAGATTTGAAGTTTCACAAAAATAACAAATGACAATGAATTTCATTTTTTACTAAACAATCTTAGGATTTTGAAAGAGTATCTTTCTCATACACATATATACATATATATAGAATTTTTAGTAATTATTAATTTATAATTTCGTTGGGACTAATATATATACAATGGGGTTTCAAAAAAAATATTATCTTATTATTTTATCGATTGGGGTCCAAATTTGTATTGGTCCCAAGTTAGAACTGGATAAATTATTAATTTTATCGAAGTTATTAATTTATCGAGTATTAATTTATACAGGTTTTACTGTAATACTAACCAAGAGCCTCGAGGAAAAAAAAAATAACAAAAATCTTACAAATATATAGATATGGTTATGGCATATTTTTTCACTTAGGGACCTCAACATCCTCATATAAAACTTGTTTTATCCCAAAAAAAAAATGTAAGACGAAAACATACATAGTGGACTCAACCGAACACATATATGGTGGACTAGACCAAAATTCCGTTGCACCAACTCGTCGAAACCTTAAATCTGTTCAAATGCAGCTCACCGCAAGAACGCAACTCACCTAAAACCCTATATTTGTTTAAACCTCGTTGCACGAAATCCGTTATTATTTGATTTTCAGTACATTATTTCGATCTTAAATCCTATGTTAGTTGTTGTCTAAATACCAAACCTAATCTTGATTTGAAGATGGTGGTAGATGGGGAAAGGTGGTGGTGACGGAGAAGGCTTTGGTGTTCGAGGTGATTATACCAGACAATTATTGTTTGATGATTTGAAAGATCAGAAACAAATGTTAAAGATGGTTTTAAGAGATATTTGAGTTTTTCGACAACTCAAAGTGTTGTTGCGATCTGATTTGGGATAGGGATGGCAATTCTCAATACGATACGATAAACGACACAACCTCGATATTAAGTTAAACAAGTTTGAGTCAAAAACAGCTCAACCCGTTTAATAAAAAGGGTCTTGTTTGGGTTAAATTTCGTTTTTTAACACGTCAACCCGTGAACCAATTTAAGTATATAAACCTCTAAAAATAAAATACATAATTTGGGTTTTATGTTAGATTTGGATTAAATGTATTTTTTATATACTTAATATGAGTGGATTACGATTATCACATAAATATCATTGATGTTGTCGTATAGTTATTTATATGTTATTTTTTTAAATACTTATACCATTTTTTTTTTATTTAAACTAGTTAAATTAACAAATCACCAACCTTATTCATTGCTTTACCTATTTACTTAAACATGTTAAACGGACCAACCTTATTCACTGCTTTACCTATTTACTTAAACATGTTAAACGGGTCACAAACGGGTTACACGTGTTATGTAGATCTGGGTTAAGGTTGAGTTTCTTGATACGATTAATAAATGGGTTATGTTTTGGTAGAGGTTATAGTAACCCACCAACCCAAACCCAACAATTCTAAATAGGTCAACCTGAACACGACTTGATTATCACCTCTAACATAAATGATGAAGAGGATTGGATAATTTTATGTTTGGTATAGTATGGGAAAAAGGATGAGTGTTAATAAACGGAAATGAAAATTGGAAGTAAAAAACTAAAAGTTTGTTTTAGTCATTTAATTAAAAAACGCACCCATAAGTTTATCACAAGGATGAAAAATGCACTTTTAGAAAAGACATTTTTTGCAATTTACTCTAACGAGCAAGACTGCTCGCACGTTGCTGCACAACTTGTTTCGTTATATTGGACAACCAGTGTGTGCACCGCGCATCTTTTTTTTTTTTTCGGCCAAACACCGTACATCGATGTGCAAGTAATGAAAATCAGAGCTACATCAGTAGGAATCATATACAACAGCTGCAAAGCATGACCAGTTCTTCTAATATTGCCCGCGCGTTGCTACGTAATTTTTTTCGCTATATTGTTATATATCACATAATTGAGAACTGTCAGTAAGATATAAATATAAATGATATTTAAAAAAAAATGGATGTCTTCTAAAGGCCGGAAAGTTGAGTGACATCGGAGATATGCATAAAGTTGCTTAGATCGCCGATGAAAGATTATGGGGACACAAACAAATCCACTCGCGGTTGGACATGTGGTTGGTGCCTGTTTTGTATCGAGCGTTTTGTAAATGACAATTGAATTATCATGGTAGTGATCGTAACATTAAATCCATTATTCAACAAACTTTAGGGTAGTTTTTAAAGTTATTAGGTAGATTAAGGATATGTTTTGATTTTTTTTCTTCAAAAAAACTATATATTAAACTTTAACATTTTTTGTAAAATCGTACGTATGATAAAAACACATTAATATTAAGCTCGTTTTGTTCGTAATCTAGTGGACTTTTCTGCGGTGTATTTTCTTATTGAATGAATCGTTATATATTTGTTAGATGTTTGATAAATAAAGTTTCTTACATAAAAAAGTCATAAATAAAAAGAAGTTCAGGATAGTTTCTGTAACATGTTGACTAGTTTGAGGGTGTTTTGTGAATATTTTTACGCCGTTACATTTCAATTGTCGTCTAAATTGACGGCTCCCGTTTATTTTTGGATTTTTTTATTATTATTTTTTTTTTTTATGAACAGGGATTTCATTTTACTCCTCACAAATGGAGGTAATTTGAACATAACAAGTTACATCGAACATAATAGGCAAAATCGAAACCGACTTGCCAAACAAAATACACAAGGTAACAAGTTAAGGCAAAACAAGATATACACCATAATAGTTGTAACAGACTACAGCAACACCATACAAGGGTGGGAGGAATCACCAGAGTGAGCTTTTGGTAAACACAACCATATGAAGGTGTAGCTTGACAAAAGTACATAAAGTACATAAAACATACAAAGAAGATAAAACTAAGCATCCTTAAAGGAGCCAGACCTAAACCAAACAGATCTAAAATCGAAAGCCAAGGCAACATCAAGTCATCGATGACGGACCACAACAGATCTGAGTAGAAGAGACCGGAAGGCAACTGATCTAAGCAGAACAGTGGTGGCGGCAGCGAACGACGGCAGCTTGGAGATGACAGATCTGTGAGTAAGGACTTTTATTGAAGAAATGGGAAAGTATAAAATTGTGAGATAAGAAGGTTCGGACGGTCGGCCGAAACCGGGATTTATTTAGATAGAGGGTGAGTACTGTGATTTATTTTTTAAAGAGAACGTGGAAAATATTTTTTAGAAAGAGAGAGTGGGTGGAGAATATTTAGTCTTCATTTATTTTTGGTAAATGAATATATATAATAATTGAATGGTCAAGCAAATTATGTCCTACATGTTGATTGATTAGCATTGGTGCCTCCAACATCCACGTGTATTTGTTCTTTTAATTGTTACTAGCAGGTATTCGCGTATTGTAGTAGCGGATATTTGTTGATCAAAACTTTTGACGAAGTTGTAACGACTGATGGTGAAAGGTACTTGCTAGCAATGGCGCAGCTTCATAGGGGGGGGGGGGGGGGGGGGGGGGGCGGCCGATCCCCCGAAATTTTTTTTGCGATGTAGGGGTATATAGTTTTCGTGTAGAAAAATTTCGGTATTTTCGGTTTCGCCCCCCCAATTTAATTCGGTTTCGACCCCCCATAGTGTTAGGAAAAAAAAATTTTAGATCCCGACCCCCCACTCGAAAAATCCAAGCTTCGCCACTGCTTGCTAGTCAATAAATATTGTGTAATATTCGTCACAATATTGTATAATGTGTAAACATAAAGTAGTATACATTGGTTCGTGCAAATATATAATTAGTAAATCTATATATGACATTGTTTGACAAAATATGAATTACGGTATTTAAAAGCTACATATTTTTTATGCTTTATGAACCACCTGAATTTTTTCGTACTTTAAAATGTAAGATTCTTGTCAATCGAATTTAAGAGACTGGGTTATTATGATCACATTATTAGTTTGTTTGGTTTTTACCTTGTAGTATATTAATTGTGTTTTTGAATGAGAGTATACTTTAAGGCTGACATTAAGCATAACTGTTGTGCATTTAACTTTATTATTTGTATTTTTTTAATTCTTGTTTTTGTGTTTGAATGGCTACAATATGTTTTATTATTTGTATTGCTTAATTTAAGTTTAAGAGATGTTTTATTGACATTTAATGAATGAAAGGGGTTCCTTCATTATATGTAGTTAAGGCTGCCCACAATGGGCCGGAAAAACTTCGGTCGATCCCCAATGTGACTGATGTCAACATCGGTCTATCCCCAATGTGAAATCATGGTCATACATCGGTCGAGCAAAGGAAAAATGCAATGTCGGTCTCAAAATTGACCGAATTTGTATCTCAAAACAATCAAAAAACTTTTTAAAAATTGTACCGTTTGATTATTAAAAAATAAAAATAAAGGTCGGTCATCATTGCGACAGCCGAAAAATTGGGGTGACCTTGGTCACCACTGTGCCTAGCCTTATATTGAACTTAATGGCCAGTTTGGTTTGTAGATGAGTTTAGGATTATAATTTGGATTTAGATTTGAATTTGAATTTGATGTAAAAGAGAAAATATAATTTAAAAATATTTATTTATAATAATAATGAGGGATGAAAAAAAAAATAATAATAAAAAAATAAAAGCAATTGGGCCCATTCTTGTCATAAAACCCCTCACTCTCCTTATCTTTTGTAGATTGCAAAATATTTTGGTTATGTGCTTAACCCAAATACAAAAATTGCAACCAAACAATTGATTTGAAGTTTCAAACCCAAAACCTAAGCAAACTCCTTAAACCAAACGAACATTAAGTAAACTTATGATCAAATGAGAAATGTCATTAAGATGCAAAATATGAGAAAAATCCTAACCACAAATTTTAGATGTATTTATAAAAAATACATCCTCATTATTTATTTCCCTTATTTAAAATATGTGATTAGTATTTTTTCTCACTTTTTCATATTTTCACGTTTATGATAATAACTAATCAAGTTCACATGTTTATAACTAATCAAGTTCACATGTTTATGATAATAACTAATCAATAACGATCATTTGAACTCACACACGATATTTGTAACGAATTATTATACTAATAACATTTGACCTAACACGCTTTAAGCAGTTAAGCTTTGTTTCTATTTGACAGTCCTTTTATATTCCATACTTTATCAAAGAGTAATAAGATAGGTTATCTCATGGTGCATCTTTTTGTTTGGTAGGTTAGTGTCTTATTTGTATATTGTATTTTTGTTGTGTTTTGATAAAGCGATGTCTCTAAAAGAGTAAAAGAACACATCAAATTAGTATTTATAAATATAACATTTATCAGGCGTTACTGTAGCAATTGCTACAGTAGCGCAAGCTACAGTAATTTACCTCACAATGAACAGTAGAATGTACAGTAACTAACGTCGTTAAGTTACTGTACATTTTACTGTTCATCCGTTAATTTTTTTTTTTTTTTTTTTTTTTTTTTTTTTTTTTTTACATTCTTTGGCAAAACATCCCGCGGCAACGCGCGGGTGATCCACCTCGTATATACTAAAAGGCAAGAGGTTACTGTAGCAAGCACTGTGCTTGCTACAGTACTTGCTACAGTAACTTTTTTTTTAGTAGCAGTATTAACGGTCGTTAGTTATTTAACGGCTGTTAATTAACGACCGTTATCTTTAATATTTAAAAAAAAATTGTACGCACTTTGTCTTTCATCTCAGTGGTTCATTGCAAATTTAGTTCTCAAATAATTTACATAAATGGTCTTTCATGTTATACATCAATTGCAAAATCAGTCCTAGGTAACTAACTTCACGTTAAGTAGCTAACAGCAACAAAAGAATTCCGCAGCAACGCGCGGGTACCAAACTCGTATATTACATTTATTGGGCTTCTTATGAATAGTACACTTATAAACAGTACTGTAGCATGAACAGTGTAACAGTACATGCTACAGTTTTTTTTTTTTTTTTTTTTTACGCGTTGCTACAGTACTCGGTAATTTTTTTTTTTTTTTTTTTTACATAAATTTCCGTACAACCGACAAAATACAAAACACAAAACGCACCCGTCGCAACGCGCGGGCAACCCCGCTAGTTTGAAAACATTTCCAAATAAAACCTAATTTTTATGGTGTTTTGGATAGTGTGTACACTGATGGTGAAGTGAAAATTAATTTTGTTTGATGGTGAATTCTATATTTTTCTCCAATGTAAATGAGTGTCATATAATAAGATCATTTTCTGATCTACAAGAACTACTATAAAATAAGTTGAGAGTCGTTAAGGATCATTCAATTTAGTACATTTCATGGAGTATGGTCGGTGTAGGCGGGCATACTTAAAACAGAGGGTATGTACGTACACACTTTTCGAAAAACATCAGAAATGCCAAGAAATAATTTTAATGAATTTTAAATAGTTAACGCAAAGTGGTTACCGGAAAAAAAAATCATTCCATTTACAAAGGAAAAAAAAAAAAAAAAAAGACAGCTTTCTGACTAAATGACGTTTAGCTACATCTTCTTTATCCAAGCCGTCGTTTATAACGTTATTTTCAATATAATGATAAACATTTTAATAAATTCCTTAAATCCTATATGAAATATCATAGAAATTACACAGTACTTTCTCCGGTATGGATGGAGGAAAAATTCCACAAGTTGTTGCAAATGTGATTGTGACAAGTAAACAAGAAAGGAAAATAAGAAAACATTGACATAAAGGTTGCTTTTAGTTAGCCCAAAAAATGCTCATTTTTCACAAAATATTTTGTATAAAACAAAAAAGATAGATATTGCATTCAAATTAAAATTTTCTCATCAATTCTCTATAAAACACAAAGCATACACTCCCAACTAATAAAGGAAACTACAAAATAATTTTATTTATTTATTTATTTTTTCTTATAACCTCTTGTTTTCTTGAGAATAAAAAAATGATATTATGTAAACGCGTTTTTTATGTTTGTGAAAAATTAGTCTCCTTCACTTTTTTTTACAAATCTAAAAATAGAAAATTATTTTTTTCCTCTAACTAAACTGAACGCTCTTATCTTACATATAAAACACAAAACATACATTCCCAACTAATAAAAGAAGCTACAAAACAATTTTATTTTTTATTTATTTATTTTTCCTTATGACCCCATTGTTTTCTTGAGAATAAAAATGATATCATATAAACGCGTTTTTTTATGTTTGTGAAAAATTGGTCTCCTTCATTATTTATACAAATCTAAAAATAGAAAACTAAAATGTTTTCCCTCTAACTAAACTGAACGCTCATATCTTACAGCACAATAATTGATTTATCATTAAACCTCATTAGTATTATACTAGACGAATATCCACGCAAAGCTACAGTGTATAGCGGCAAATAATTATACTTGCGAACTTGTGGTTCTGGTGTAATCTTTGATGCAACACTTACGGGTTCAATTTGTAGTTATTACGAAAAAAAGGTCCATGAGTTAAAAACGAAACATGATAAAAGTTTGATAATTAAACAATATTTAAATTATTAATTTAGTGATAAACGTTGTTACAATTTTTATCAAAGGTGCATTTCTAATTATCAAATGTACATTTCTAGAAGAAGTATTCGTGCTTTATACATAGTATCTATTAGCAGCAACATATGAAAGTTCTCTAATAAAAGTCACCATACAATAAGATTTTGCTTTTAACTTTTAAATTTTGTGATTGTTAGTAAATTTAGGAAGTTGGGCTATTATTTCCATTAACAATAGTTTTGTAATTTTAAGACAGGAACGTATAAGATTTGAAAAGATCAAAAACCTCAATAGCGTGCCACTGCCAAGTAAATTTTGTTTTTATTTTTACATTTTTTAGCTGCAACCAACTATCTCAAAATATATAAACTACAAATTTATCTCATGGACAACTTTGCCTAAACACAAGAACTGAAATGGAAATTTTCATTTAGATCAATTTAACGCATATGTTACATGTGTTCATGTTACACACTTCCACTTATTTTCACACCTCACAAAAATACACCCAGGTACATTCAAATTAACTGTAAAGATAACCACTGATCACCTTTTTCTTTGTCCCAATGTGTCCCTTTTTCATTGACAACTATCAATGAACTCACCCGAAGTATTTCTGAAAAAGGGACGTTGAAATCGCTAGCGCATCACCCTGGGCTTTCACAGGGTAAAGCTTTGTATCTTGTTGCCATTTATTTGAATATGATATCCATTCTTTTCTCCATTCGACTATTTCGAACGTTGTATTTTCCGTTAAGCTTTTAGACATACGATTGAAATACATTGAAGCTCGTGGTAAATAGTAGTCGACCAATAATCCGCTCCACATCTTGTTTGCTGGTCGCAGAAAGGTTGACAAAATTTAATATTCATGACTACACAAATTTTGGAAGTTGATCGTTGTCTAATACTTACCATAATCATGAAGCTGACTTTGATTCGTTTTTGTAACATCGTACCACATCGTTACTTGTGTTCTAGCATTCCACTCATACTGAAAGCACAAAAAATTTAATTGAGACAAATAAGAGTTTGGTTTTGCATAGGGATAAGTTATTAAGACCCTCGTAAAAAGTATGGCACAGACATTAATAAAAAACTATGTTATACCAGTGAGTCAAAAGAGGTAAAAGGTATGAAACATATGTACTTTTTGTTAGCCAAGTTACCAATAACATAAACCTTTTGCATAACATACCAAGGGACTTTTTGTTTTGCTCATAGTCGTACTTTTGGGTACCAATTATGTCCTGTTTTGTTGTTCATTTATAGGAAAACCCACTTAAAACTATGAGCCAGATGCTACTATATTACAATCTTAAGATTGTACTATTTGCCCGTAGTACTTTTCGGTATCAATTGTGTCCAGTTTTGTTCATTTATAGCAAAAACCCCTTAAATGCATGATTGTTAATTTACATTCAGTACCAATTGTGTCCTGTTTTGGAAAAAAAAAAAAAAAAAAACTTTTTTTGGTTGGTAACTTTAGACAATAAAAAAGTTTGTTGGCAAAAATGGTAAAAAATGAAAAGTTGGTTGGTAATTTGTGGCTTTAACCCTAACAAGTATGTTGGATAATCCAATAAATATATAAATAAATAAATCCATATATGAATGAATATTTAAATAAATTGTCTCTCACCTGCCGCTTTTCTTGAGGGGTTAAAGCTAGTTTTTTGGCACTTTCGAGCCAGGTTCCAAGAAGGAAATTATCATCTGCAGCAAGAAGTTGATCAATGTCCATGATGAGTTGCTCAAACTTCTGGTTGTGAGACTTCAAAGCTACCACGTCCTTGTGTTGGAAAGCAATTAGAGCATCTAAATAGACTTGATTCGCAAACTTTGACAATACTTGTCGAGTTAGATCAACCAAATCATACCTATAATGATTCCATAAGATTGTAAGTATAATAAAGAAAAAAAAAATAGAACAAATGGTTCCAAATCCACAGCAATGAAAACTAAACGGATTGTTTTTGCATAAAAAACTAACATACTTTTTATTAGTCCGTGTATGGTCATTATCCTTACTTTTTTTGGTACATCTTAGTCATTAGAAGATGGATTCGTATTCCGCTTGGATCATTTTGTAACCCGTTTCTTGGCATTTTTATACCAGACTTGGTAAAACATAGATCTAACATATTTATACATAAACAGAACATTTTTGTATAAAGATCATAAATTTTTAAAGTAGGTTTTCACCAATCAAGGTTTTTTTTTTTTTGCTACATAATGACTCGAACTGGGAAATAAAACCACCTTTCAATTATTTGAATGTACAAATTAATAGTACCATCACTAAAATGGGACAAATAAAAAAGCACACTGAATTTCTAAGCTGAAAACCCACAATTTAATACCTGTAAGTTAGGCTCCCAGCAAGATCCTCGCCTGCCTCAATAAGTAGCTTTAACGCTTTGATGGAATCACTATTTGAGTACCACATATGAGGTTGAGGTAACGTAGACTTAACTTCACTTAGAAGAAACAACCGATTTCTATGCATCGTGATGAGGCTTTTTTTGTTGTTTTGCCTTGAGAAGCTAGAGTAGGTGTCCGAAGATGGGTCCCAATCTGGAAACTTTACGATGTAATCCGTGTTGTGGTCCTGAAAAACATAGAGAAACAACATTAAAACAAGTTCGGGCTGGGTTGACCCGTAAACATATTTGCCCACTTCGAAATTTTATTATAAGTTATAAAATATAGTTACAATAATAATTCAATATATGAATAAAATGATAAAAGTACGCCACATTAAAGATAAACCTTTGGGTGACTTTCAGCCTATTTGAGATAATAGTACAACCCCAAGTATCCATTCATAGGTAATGCATTGAAATTCAATCAAATGCTATAGCTAATTCAAGTTGTTTGGGAAGTACAACTGACATCAAGAATTAGTATTTTTCATAAATACGAAAAACGTACCGCAATTCCATCAGTACAATTATAAATTGTTTGATGAAGAATATTCCATGCTGCTTCAGCTTGTTTCACTGTTTTCCCATAACGTCTATGAGAATAGACATTCAACCAATCCTGCGTTAAGATAAATATGGTCAATATTCTTAAAATTGACATCCAAAAATTTACAACAAAAAAAATGAAGTAACAAGAGCAGTTTCTTTACCTCAACGTTAACCTTATCCTTTCGAAATGCCATTTCGGGCATTAACTCGTAGACAACAGGATTGTGTTCTATTCCTTCCATGCACATGCCAACACCAACCTGTATGAAGAAATGAGAAAAGAACACTCAATCATATCTAAAAATAAATATATAAAGCTGTTTGAAAATATTTTTTGAATTGCAATAAGAAAATAGAGCATACCATAGTTGAATTTTCACTGACACGTGCAACAATAGGACCAGATGCAAGTGTATCCAATACGCCATACATCTCAATATTTCCTCCAAAGTTGTGTAACATACACCTGATTTACATACAAACCACAAAAGAGAATGAACAACAGTATCAAGTAAATTTTTTTAAAAGCAATTTAGAGGGAAAAGATGATGTTACCACACATAAGGGGTGTCGTAGAATTGAGAGGATGATTCCCACACGGGTTTGACATCAGCAAATAGATCAAGAACTATCATTTTCCCAAATGGAACCGAATGCAAGAGTGCCTGATATACAAATAAATTTAGCAACTCTTCCACCACAAACATTGCAAATAATGAAAAAACATACATACTTTCATTTGTGGCGGCTTCCAGAATGACGAGTCCGTATAAAACAGCCACCCCTGCACAAAGCCGAGCCTAAACTGAATGCATATTACCATATACAATGCAATTTTATAACAATTCAAGAAATGAAACTTACCTGCATAAGCCAGACAGCATTCTTATTTGCTTTCGACATTGCTTCAAAAACAGCTGAACCGAGATTTGAAATATATGCTGGATCACTAGTAGGGGGTGTATTTTCGTTGAATGTATCACTGTGTATATGATTGTAATACTTAAGAGATCAAAATTACGGAAATATAAGATACAACTGAATACGGTTTATAGAAGCTACCAGTTATAAATGTCCGTCACATGTCCATATACTGAAATAAAGAAACAAGTTAAAGAATCAGTAAAACGGATGCATATGAATATATGAAGATAAGAAATATATAGACCGGGTCACAGCCACCTTCAAGTTGTTTCTTTACAAATGCTTCCCCAATCTGAATAAATAAAGGATCAGAAGGATCGAGAAGGTAAGTACAACACCACCGAGGATTAGCATTAACGGTGTTCCTATTATAAACAAAACATATAACATATTACTAAAATGTATTATCACTGTTTATCTTGAATGATTTTATAAGGTTTTATGCATTAAAAATACACTTTTGGTTACTTCGACCCATTTGAGCGGTAAGATTTTGAACGAAGTTTTTATTTTTAATTATGTGTATAACCCGTTATAGATAAAATGTAACCCAAATTAACACAATCAAAGGGGTGAGATCAATTAACACAGGCATTAATAAGTTGATAAAACCAACTGGCAAGACATGTGAATTACCAATCCCCCAGCCTAGTGATATTTGCAGATGGGAATACGTTTCTTAGTGCAGCAGGAACGTTTCCGGAAAATGATGGGAGCACTAAAAGACAATGTCATTTGATCACTTAAAATATTAATATAAGTTAAGATACATATGAATACTATACAGTACAGTGGTAAAATATGAAACATTTCAATATTACGAAATAGTTACCTGGAGTCATGCCTAATTCAACCATCCGGGCTAATATCTGTTTTTGCAATGCCAATTGCTGATCGAGCCAGTTCTGAGATAATGGCCCACCCCATCTGATACACTCAATAATAAACCGGTAAATCAAAATTACTTAACGATTTTCTGATCCAAACTAAGTTTATCAAGTGTAAATGATTCAATACTAATCTTCATCATTAAACAAAGAAAGATTGATAAGTAATATGCACTCACGCGTGTAAGTTTCCCATCCGAGCCCATGCAAGAAATGCTGGTCCACCGAAAAAATTGTTCAAATCTTGCGCACTAATATTAAAATCCTGTAATGAAACAGAAATGTTTCATAAATACACTGCACAATTTGGTATTATAGTCGTATTCATTTCAGAATTAACATGCACGTTAGAGGTCATTATGAGATTAAACCATACGCTGACTTCATAAAATTTGAGATAACATTGAGAGTGATTTCAAAAAACGACTATAGTAACATAGGTAACAAGAAATATTTTTAATTCACCATAAAAACTTTCTGCCAGATGCTTTCTTGACCAGTAAACGCAAGAGGCAAGTTAATTCCTTGGAGTGCCATCCAATCAATCTCCTTCTCCCATCTTTCCCAATCCCACCATACATAAGAATCTGTTAATTTAGAAAAAGTGAATCGTATTTATAATTTTATAAAAAATAGTAGCATAAACTTGGTGGTCCTGGTCGATGGAAATATTCTCACATTTGATGCCATTATGTAATCTCAACGATTGAATAAATAGTCGGCTTGTTAATTTACATTTATTAAGGATAGTTAACATTAGAAGACATGCAATGGAACTTTATTTAACATCAATAACCAGAGGTTCATACTTACAACTCGAAGTGACTACATTCTGATAATAGTTCCAGGGAACCGGACGCTTAATCATAGTGCCTTCTTTTTTGACATGTGGCAAGCTACCGGGTGGAGGGATAGATGCTAACTGAACGCCACCTGTCTTGTCCCATGACACATGAGCACCACATAAGTACTTTATGTACCAATGGAGGCCGGATGCTATTTCAACAGCTGTAGTGCCTTTGACCCTGAAAATGTTATGGTCGTTAATGTTATCGAACATCATGTAGATTTGATATGGAGAATAAGAGGATTGGGTGCAATAAGTAGCTTATATGTACATTATCTCTGGAGACCCATTGCTTGGATTCTCGTAATTTGTGACCCAGAAACAGCTCTTTCCACCACAAACATCCTAGTATTTTATCCAAATGGTTAAAAACTAAATTATGTGATACAAAATAATCAAAATCAGATGATAATCTGTAACAACACAGGGAATAGTATTTTGATGTTTGGCAAATATACTTAGGGAATTACATGTTATTTGAGTGTTTGGCAAATATACTTGGGGAATTACATGTATATTGACCCTATATATTCAGAAACTCAAAATCATTTTTAGAGGGTGTTTGGGAATAGCTTATTTACACTGCTTATTTTGGATCATCGAAAGTGCTTCTCGTTAACCGGTGCTTATAACCTAACATAAGCATAGCAATCCCGAAAACCCTCTTAGCTCCATACACCAACACTAGAGTAAGTTATCTCCTAAAACACAATAATCACTATTAAAACACAATGCCAAACACCCTCTTAAATGATACGAGTAACAACAAAAACATTTGTAAGGAGTTTCTGATCAAAGACAAATCACATAGTATTCAGACTTGGGTATATATCCTCAGTACTAAATTTATAACAAAAATGTCCCTAATTCACAAGAGGTCTAGGGTTCAAACCTCAATAGTCAATACATACATATTTGGGTAGCCAGCAGGGGTGGAGCCAAAAAGTTATGGTCGAGGGGGCAAACTTTCATAATTTTTAGAAACTACACTACAAATTGGTTGGTTAGGGAGTTAAATTATAAAAATAGCCAGATATTTTAGAAAATTAAACCACAATTTTTTTTATTTTTTTTTTCCGCTAAGGGGGCACGTGCCCACCCTGCCCCCTCCTTATCTCCGCCACTGGACTACCCGGGTAACACGAACAGGGAAATCACATCAGTTTCTTAAAGCAATCATACAAATACACCACACCCATGAAGCAAACAACACAATTGTGCAAATTTAACCTCACACTCCCTTCAACAATCTTTTTCCCCTGTTATTAATCCAAGGTTGCAACTTTTTACATTTATACATAAAATCAACAAACACCCATTAACCAAATTGCATAAACTCACAAAAATAAACAAGATATTTTAAATTAAAAAAAAAAAAAAAAAAAAAAGAACCTTTGAGATAATCTTGAATTCAAAACATGAAACATGGGTAGGAAGCAATCTTTTAAGAAGACCCTTAGCAGCAGATTCTTGTGACAGTGAAGATGGTTTATGGGTGTCCAATATTTTACTTAAACCATCAATTGAAGATGAAGATGATGATGATGATGATAGTGGTACTAAAAGAAGTATAATTAGGAAATATAATTTGGTATTGAACATGGTTTAAGTGTGTTGTTATTATGAGTGGAAATTTAGTTGAAATGAATAGAACAGTGTGAAGTGGATGATGGTGTTGTTTATTTTTCTTTAGTTTGACAGAGTTTGGATAGAAAGAGTTAAGGAGAAGGAGAAAACATTTTGAACTAGTGTAGTTGGCTACTGAAAGAAAACAGTAAAAGGTATCTACAGACTACAGCCGGTGTATATTCTCAAACTTGATTTTATGTCAGTGCCTTCCTCCATAAAAAATGTTGGGAAAATTCCACAAATACCTCAATAGTACAAACCCACTCACCCTAAATGCCCCACTTTTTTTTGTTTTCTCCAAATACCCCAAGAGGAGAGGGTCGCCCTTAAAACTTGGGCGGATAGTATAATATAGTGACATGTGTCCCTATATATAGACCCACCATATACCTTCATGGTACAACTTACAATATGTACTTTTTGGGCGACTCGGACCCACATTTCTTGGGCGACTTCACTATTTTGTCTTTTTGTAAAAAATTTAATAATAGAATTAATTACATTTTAAGTCCTTAGTAATGTTAGAAATGTGCAACTATGATCCTTGTTGGGATAAATAACCAACCACACACCCATCTCCCTCATTTTCATCAACTCCACACAACTCATATCTCTCCCTCATAAAACCCTAGCAGCCGCGCCTGCTACACCACCAAACCACCATAACCGCCACCTCCATAACCTCACCTCCACTTTATTAAATTCCAAAAATAACTCAAATCTATCTAATCCTAAACCTAACTCCAACAAACAACAACAACACCAGTAACATCAACAACACCAGTAACATCACACCAAACCATCACACCACACAACACCAGTAACATCACACCTCAATCATCCTCAAAACCTAAAATATATATACTCCCTCGTCGCCAAACATCAAACAACAACCGTATTATTAAAATCCTCACCGAGTCAACCAAGTTGACTTGGTGAGTCAAACTGAGTCGCGGCCAAAAGGGTCAAGAAAGGATCCACACGAGTTTTTGATTGTTAAAACCTTAATAAAAATCATTTTTACAAAAGATTTAGTAATAAAATCGGTTTTATGAAAGTTTTACCAATTAGGCTTTCGAAAATAAAATCAAAATAGTAACCGGGGGTGGCGCGTGGGTGGCTTACCGTCATTACAAGGGTGAAGGAAGGTGGTGTGGTGGCTCGGTGATGATTGGGGTTCATAGTGGTGGCGCGTACGAGTGGTTGAGGTGGGAGCCAAAGGCTCAAATGCTCCAGGAATGTTGTAAATGTTCCGATCTATCGATTTGGCAAAGAAAGTTTCTCGCCGGAAAATATTCCGGTGGCCGTCGCCGGAATCTGCTGGTGCTCCGGTAAGGGGCAGCAGCCGGAATCTTTAAGAGAGAGAGAGAGAGAGAATTGTGAGTGGGGATGAATTGGTATTAAAGGGGAAAATTGGTATTAAAGGGGGTATTTATCCCAACAAGGACCATAGTTGCACATTTCTAACATTACTAAGGACCTAAAATGTAATTAACTCTATTATTAAATTTTTTACAAAAAGACAAAATAGTGAAGTCGCCCAAGAAATGTGGGTCCGAGTCGCCCAAAAAGTACATATTACTGGTGGGTCCATGTATAGGGACACATGTCACTATATTATACTATCCGCCCAAGTTTTAAGGGTGACTCTCTCCTCTTGGGGTATTTGGAGAAAACAAAAAAAAGTGAGGCATTTAGGGTGAGTGGGTTTGTACTATTGGGGTATTTGTGGAATTCCCCCAAAAATGTTTGCTTTGACATTTTTTTTTTCCTTTTTAACTTTAATTTTAAATATTTATTTTTGTGTTATAAAAATATATGAATGAATGAATTAGAATTTAAATATATTTTTATTAATATAATTTTCATCAAGAATTAAGAGTATATAATTTAAACAAAAATATTTAATGTAAAAGTTGAAGAAAAATAAAAATAAAATAAATCCTTAAACAAGTTAAAGTGGATAGTTTTTATGGTACATAAAGAGTATTATTTTTATATTCATGTGGTCACTCACACGGCTATAAATCATTCCTGGCAAAAAATAAACTCATAAACTCGTGCAAACCAAAACTCTAATAGACAGATCTTCTAATTAGGGATATCGGTGGCGGACTCATGAATTTAGAGTAGGGTATGGGCAAATAATAATTAGTAGAAAAAAAATTTTTTGATTTTTTTTGTTTGTTTTTTCAGGTCGGGTTTGGTGGGTTTTTCAGTTTATGCTTAAACATGTCTATAAAGTCGACATTAATACGAGTTATTATGCAGCAACCCATCATATAGCTGAAAAAAGATAAACATGCCAATTTCCGACGTAAATGACAAAATAAATGTGGAATGCTAAAACAAACTAAACACAAGAATATTATTAATAATCCCAACTCTTGATTGTAAATTATAACCTTTAAGAGTTTTTTTTTTTTTTTTTTTTTTTTTTTTTTTCTCTCTTTCTCTCTCTCTCTCTCTCTCTCTCTCTCTCTCTCTCTCTCTCTCTCTCTCTCTCTTTTTGGTTGCAAAGGAGCTCAAATGCTCAATGTTGATATAAATAATGTTTAAAAAGGTTATTAATATCTCTCAATAAACCTATGTTTTGATAATCACAAAACTCAAATCAAATTAAATCAAGATTAAGACGTAAACAAGTATTTGGTAACAAATATTTACCTCTACATCTTATATCACTTAAGGTATGCATAAACTAAGCATCTTATGCATTACATAATCAAAAGAAATTTTGTCTTAAGACATAACATCTTATAAAATGATATAAACATTTTATATATATTTGTAAATTATTTTTGGTAATGCTATATTAAACCACAAAGATATGATTTCAAATTTTCAACCAAAAAGGGCAAATTTTATCCAGAAAAACTTTTCCAACGTTCAGGAGGGCGGCCCCCTTAATTTTACTAGGCGGCCCCCTTAATGATTAAGTGGACCGGCCCCTAATTAAGGGGACCGACACGCTCCAGAACAGTAAAATCTGACCCTATAAATACTGGATCATTTCACACATTTTTCTCACATTTTTGCACTATAAACTTTCTGATCCAACCTCCATTTCTAGATCTAAAATCCTTTGATCATATAATTCATAAGTCTTTGTTTCCAAGTGATCCAAAGCTTCATCCATTCAAGTGCAAGAAGAAGAACACTCCTTTACATCCATCTAATTGTAGTAGTATTGTGAATAGCTAGTTTCATATTATAGTTGTGGTAGATATTTGTAAAGGTGTTGTGTAAATTTGTTGATTGTAGAAACTAGGTGTGTTGTAAAGTAGTTTAGTAGTTGTGAATTAGTTGTGCATAGAAGAAGGTGTGAAGTTGTGAAGGTGTGAAGAAGGTGTGAAGCCTTGAAGAAGTTGTGAAGTTGTGAAGAAGGTGTGAAGCCTTGAAGAAGTCGTGAGATTGGTTCTAGCTACGATTAGAACTCGACATTTAGCTTAGTGTCGTTAACTCGTGTAAGCCAAGGTGTGTAAGGTTTCTCCACCATAAGGAGTTTGTTGACATAGTGAAGAAAACTCTCGAGTGTGGTACTTGGGGAGTGGAGTAGGGCAAGGAAAGTGTCCTTGTAGCCGAACCACTATAAATTCGCATGTTGTGGTTTGATCTTTCTAACTCTATCTTTTCTTCATTACATTTCAATACTTTCATTACTTGATTAGAATTGCTTATATTGGTTGTCATTTGAATTCACTTGAGATCGAATCGAAAGTTTTTAATAACCTACAAAATATTTTGGTAATAAACTTTTAAAAGGACGTAAAACTATTCAACCCGCCTTCTAATTTTCCACAATTGGTATCAGGAGACACGTCTAGCAAGATCTTTAAAATATATTGTATTTTAAAACTTGTAACGATCTATGGAATCTGAAAAATATTTAGAAGGGCAATCTATGCAAAGACCACCACTATTTGAAAGTGGTGGATTTTTATATTGGAAAAATCGATTCAAAACTTATGTGAAGTCAAAAGATCTAGATCTTTGGCATGTTATTACTAATGGTGATTTTTTACCTATTCAAAATAACCCCGAAACTAAGAAAGATGAAATCGTACCTTTTGAAAAACAAAATGATGATTTAAAAAGAAAACTTGCTAAAAATAATGAAGCAAAAATGGTTATTTATAATGCGCTACCACGTAAAGAGTACGAAAGGATCTTTATGTGTGAAACCGCAAAAGAAATTTGGAACTCTTTACTAATAACTCACCAAGGTAATAGTCAAGTCAAAGATAATAAGATAGATCTACTTGTTCAACAATATGAGCAATTCACGATTCCGGAAGAGAAATCAATTGATAATGCTTTTGCTAGATTTAACACTATCATCACAAGTTTAAAAGCACTTGATGAGAATTTTCTAGTAAGAATTTTGTTAGGAAGTTTCTTAGAGCTCTTCATCCAAAATGGCGAGCTAAAGTGACGGCTATTGAAGAATCGAAGAATTTGTCAACATTGCAACTTGATGAATTAATTGAAAATCTAAAAGTTTACGAAGTTATCATTAAGAAGGATTCCGAAATGGTCAAAGAAAAACGAGAGCAAAGCAAATCAATCGCCTTGAAAGCTAGAACGGAATCTAGTATCGAAGATAGTTCATCTTCCGAAAGTGATGACGAAGAATATGCCATGGCCGTAAGAGATTTCAAGAAATTCTTCAAAAGGCGAGGAAGATTCGTAAGACAACCGCATGATGAAAAGAAAACATTTCAAAAGAGTAAAGATGACAAGAATAACAAGATTGAAAGAAAATGTTTCAAGTGTGGTGATCCAAATCACCTCATCGGAAAATGTCCAATGATGACAAGAGATCAAAATCAAAGAGCTTTTGTTGGAGGTGCTTGGAGTGATAGTGATGAAGATGAGAAAGAAACGACAAAAGAAGAAAAGTGTCTTATGGCGAATACATCAAATGAGGTACGTTCCGAAACCGAATATTTTAGTGATGAAAGTTTATCATTAGATGAAAAAGATCTAGATAATGAATATAATAGGCTATGCAAATTAGGACAACTAGTAATGGCTAAAAACAAATCACTAAAATACATAAACAATCAATTGGAAAATGAAGTACTTGAACTAAAAATTAAAATACATCAACTTGAAAAAGGTAAAGAAATTTTTGAAGAATGCAAATCATGTCAAGTGCTTAAAGATGAAAACGAAATACTTAGGGAAGAAATTCACAAACTTAATAAATTTGAAAATAGTTGTCACTCACTTAATAAAATAATAAGTATTCAAAGAACATCCGGAGATAAAACCGGTTTAGGATTTAACTCAAATGAAGCTACAACAAGTAAGATTAAAATTGTCAAATTCGAAAATGAACCTAACGAACAAAAACCTCTAAAATCTAATCCTAAGTATAGACTTGTAAATGATAGAAAAATTCAAAAATACCTCTTGCCAACAATGAAGAAGTAAAAGCTTTTTATAAACCGTCTTTGAAAAACGAGGTAGGATCTTCTAAATCTAAGACAAGATCTAAAACACCACCACCTAGAAAATCAAATAATTCTAAACCTAGGTCTAAAACACCTCAACCAAGAAGAAACCAAAATAGGCAAAACTATAATAACAATAGTAATCAAATGTGGAACTACCAACAAAGCTACAATCCTTGGGGTATACTACCACCTTTCATGCATCCTAGTCAAATGTTAAACATGTTTGGACCAAACAACTTTGGACCAAAGAGACAATGGGGATCGAATGGCTAGATGTACATTCCTTGAGGCAATCATGAAGTTTCTCTCAACATAGACTTTTTCAAAGTCTATATATATCATCTTGATGATTTTGAAGATTTTTTTTGAAGACCACCGGGTACGCCATTCTTTCATAACTCATTGTCATGCTTAGATAAATATGCTTTAGTTGATTACATTGTTTGCATAGATATAGCTTGCCTCTTTCTCTCTATTTGTTCAATCATATATATACTTATATTTACATATACTCTTAATACCTAATATATTAAATACATACATATATATATATGTATATATATATATATATATATATATATATATATATATATATATATATATATATATATATATATATATATATATATATATATAATTGCTTGCACATAACCTAGATACGTCATTAGTTGACTTTCTAGAACTCCAGGAAATTGTTCTTTATCGAACCCTTTCCTTTCCCCCTCGCGTTATTCTATTAAGTCCTCTTTTAGGAGACTCATGATGATGAAGGGATATGAGTCAAGTGGACTTCTGTCATGCAAGAACGCCTTTGCACGTGAACACTATGGATGAAACAAACTCCTCTCGCCGACTTTATCCTATCTCCGCTACTATCTTTCAAACCTCACCCATCAACCCATCTTTCACTCACACTTATACTTATATATATATATATATATATATACACTTATTCACATATTCCCAAACACACCTCAAACCCTTCATCAACTTAACACTTTGTTCATTTTATCCAAAATTGTCAAAGGTATATTTTAATTATCGAAATGGTAATTAAAAACTGTTAAGAATGTTATCATCGTGCCATTAAACGTTTACATATTTTTGATATATTATAAATCTAATTATATACGTATAAATATTTTTGTTCCAGAAACTAATTCCGCGAAATTTCGAAAATTTCAAAGGCGGCCCCTTTAAAGATTAAGGGGACCCGCTTGTTATCGAGGGCGGTCCCCTTAATGTTTAAGGGGACTGGCCATCTGACACTTCCAAATACGTTTTCCACCTTATTTCCATTCCCAAATACCCCATTTTCTCATTCATCTCTTCCCCATTGCTGCTGAGTACGAACCAAAACACCCAAAACTATCAAAATCCTCCACCATATCACCAATCCGGGGTTGTTTCGCAAGGGGCAAACATCAACCAAACATATAACAACATCTTTTGTAAGTTTTTCAACATGCATTTCATCACATTTCATTCGATTTGGTGTCTAATCAATGATTATGCATTTTATTAAAATTTATTTTAATTCGAATTTAAGTGTAATAGAAGCTAGAAATTGAACTACCAAATGCTTCCCATAGGATTAGGATGATGTATTGCAACTCAAATTTAGTATAACATATCATTTTGTCAAAATCATTAATCGCCCATAAACCCTTGTCAAATTTTATTTTTCAAAAGGCACATTGTTGATATAACTCTTAAAAACTACTTAAAACTTACTACATTATATTGTTTTAACGTTCTAAACAATCAAAACATACTTCTCAATTTGTTATAAAATGGTTCATGAAGACAACATGGGCGTTTGGTTCATGAACTAACTATAACTATATGTAGTTATTTGAAACTTAAAACTAGTTCATAAAACTTGTTAATACTACTAGAATCAATAGACGTCATCAAGGTATATAATCAATATATATATTGATGTTTTAGGAGATTTTTTTTAGTTAAGGAAGCGTTTGGTTTATCTCGAAAATGATATTTTTGAAAAATAAAATTCGTATTTTAATCTTTTAAACAAGCTTATGTTGTGTCAAAATCTTACGAAATGGAAGATATATAATCTAATATATATCTAGCCATATTTCGAAATGAATTATGATATCATACTCTTTGATATTATATATTCTAAACGAGTTTAAAATCAAAATAAAAGGAACATTATGAAACTACTTCATTGAATATTTTTTTTTGTGTCGAAGTAGAATTTCGTTCCACATATATTGCATATAATTATATATACATATATATAACATATGCATGATAGTTGTTTTTATATTAATTCTATTTTTGTTGTTATATTGTTTAGGTGAAAATGCCTAAGACCACGGTTGGTGATGTATCCAAAACCAAACAATACATTCCAAATGTCTCTTCTACTCCCGGCATGTCTCCTTCAGTTGCATGTTTCTATCGTCCTATTGAAAATAGAAACATTCACGAAGGACGAATTGTCGATCCATCTTTCTATGAAAATGATCAAACCGAACGAATGTTCACCAATATTCGTTTCGAATGTCTTTTCCAAATCAACGAACCAATCATTCCTCGTTTTATCCTCGATTTCTATAGCCAAGTGACGGTGTAAACCGATCCCTATGGTCATCTCCTCATTTCCTTCACGATTCAAAATCAATTCATCACTCTTACTCTTGCTCAATTTGGACAAATTCTTAGAATCCCATTCAACAGCCAAGCCGTTTTCTCAAATGAATGGGATCTTTCCTCTCTTGAAAGAAATCGTCCTCAAGATGGCCCCTACTATTCTGAGATTCCTAGTCCTGAAGACATTCGACAAATGCTTGAACTAGAACGTCGTACGACTAGTCGAGTAATCAAGTCGAAGAATGTCGATATTCATGCCAATCAAATCCTCCTCAAAGAGCTAAGCCAAGATATGAAGAAGTGGGAAGAACTCATTCGATAGAATGTGTTTGGTACTGGTGGTCACCGTGATCATGTCACGGCAAGCATTGCCCACATGCTTTAGTGTGTAATTGCTGAAGAGCAATACAATTTGGCTTATCTTTTTATCCATCGAATCATGTCCGCCAAGAATACCCCAAATGCCAATCTTCCTTACGGTATGTTCCTTACACGACTTTATCGTTATGTCATGGAACATTACCCTCATCTTCAAAGAGATTACTACGTTCAAATCCTTCCCACCTTGAACCAACTCACTCTTGTTCGTACTCGTCGTCCTCGTAGTGACAAAGGAAAATCTCGTGTTCCTTTGTACTCTAGGCCTCGTGGTTCTACATCTCATCGTGATGACGATGATGATGAGGAGGAAAACACTTCACGTGTTAGTACTCCATCCCCCACGACCTTTGTTGAAAATCTTTCCGATATTGATGATACCGAGTATCAAATTCCTCTTCCTCATGAACGTACCGATGAGCTTCTCTTCACTCGTCAAACGTCTATCATCAACCGTCAACAACAAATGCATGAAGAACTTCGAGGAGGTTTCAAATCCGTTGGGAAGATGTTTAGGAAGATGCTTGGAAAGAAGAAGAAGTAGGAGATATTGACATATTGCTACTTGTTATGATTTGGTTCTATTAGACATTTGTATGACTTGCCATTTGTCCGATTTATTCGGAAATACTTGTATTATTTCTTGTTTATCTCTTGAATGATGTTTAGACTTTAATTGTTATCATGCTACTATCTTAATGTTATGTCATGCTTATTTTTAAAATGGATTATAATATGTTTATTTGCATGAAATTTGGTTATATATATATGTTTATATATCATCATTCCTAGAGTATATACTTCTAATAGAGCTTGCTGGGAAAACACACTTGAAAAATCACCATATTCTGCAAATTTTGTGTTTCTGGTCGTCTGGGAAAATACCAGATGGGCGGCCCCCTTAATTCCATAGGCGGTCCCCTTAATTATTAAGGGGGCCGGCATACAATTAAGGGGACCGGCCATCTGGAACTGGATTCACTGTTTTCTTTTGCATCTTGTGAACCCTTTCTCTAGTTTCAGCTACCATTTCCCATTTTAACCCAACTGATTTTAGAATCTCATTCAACCATTTCAAATACATACCTAAATCAACCATTTCCATACTATAAATTCCCTCCACAATCACCATTCTTCATCTCATCATTCACCATCTAAATCATCATGACTCCACCAAGCACCTCACACTTCAAAGCCTCCAAGAAACAAAAACTTGTGGTCATCCCCCCAAAACAACTCTTCATTGACTTAACAAATGAAGACAACAAAACACCATCACCTCCACCCAAATGCTCATCCCCAAGTGCACCCAATGCACCATCTAAAACACCTTCCACTCATGAAACTTCCTCATCTTCCATACCCTCAACCTCATCAATCAATGACTACATCAACTCACACTTGTCACCACAAGTATCATCACCACTTCCTACACAAGAACCCATGTCCACCCATCTTACCATCTCACTTTCACCAATAACACCACTTGATGCTCATCTCTCATCTCCACCAATTACACCACCTTTTTTTGCCAATCCCGTGCCTTGGAGGCTACTTGAATCCCATGGGGATACTTGTCTTTGTTGCATCCACAACCGCACGGTCATCTTTGGCCTTAGAGATGAAATTCAATATATGTTTTCATATATTGAACATTTGCTTACCAACCCACCACCACCACCAACTCCACCATCCTCTCCAATCATTCCTCCACCACAATTCTCACCCATTCCTTCAACATCACCATCATGCTCTCCTAATTAAGCATTTCATATGCTTAATAAATAAAGCCTCTACCACCCTTTTGCTTGCAAGCTCTATGAAGACCATGTACTTTTTGCATGATGATGTATTTTCCTAGTTGTTTATTTGTGAACTAGCTATTCTACTTGTAATTCAAATTGCTAATTGTATGTTGTGTCTTGACACAACCAATTATTTAATATGAATGCTTTCTTTTCAAACATGCTTTATTTTTTTTATCACCTTATACATGTTTGCATGCATATACTTGTGCTTCTAATATATTTTTTTTGCAAAGCATTCCATAGTTCGTTCTCTTGGTGCCCCCAAACGAGGGGGAGTACACATCAAGGGGGAGATATCTACCCGTCAATTTTTCACGTTTAAAAATTGTCGGCATAACCTTTTTGATTATACAAAAAGGGGGAGAAGTAAATATAAACTCACTAAAATACTTGTTTAAAAATTAATTTTTGAGTTAATGAGTTTAAGTTTTGTAATCATCAAAAAGGGGGAGATTGTTGATATAAATAATGTTTAAAAAGGTTATTAATATCTCTCAATAAACCTATGTTTTGATAATCACAAAACTCAAATCAAATTAAGTCAAGATTAAGACGTAAACAAGTATTTGGTAACAAATATTTACCTCTACATCTTATATTACTTAAGGTATGCATAAACTAAGCATCTTATGCATTACATGATCAAAGGAAATTTTGTATTAAGACATAACATCTTATAAAATGATATAAACATTTTATATATATTAGTAAATCATTTTTGGTAATGCTATATTAAACCACAAAGATATGATTTCAAATTTCCAACCAAAAAGGGCAAATTTTATCCAGAAAAACTTTTCCAACGTTCAGGAGGGCGGCCCCCTTAATTTTACTAGGCGGCCCCCTTAATGATTAAGGGGACCGACCCCTAATTAAGAGGACCGGCACGCTCCAAAACAGTAAAATCTGGCCCTATAAATACTGGATCATTTCACACATTTTTCTCACCTTTTTGCACTATAAAATTTCTGATCCAACCTCCATTTCTAGATCTAAAATCCTTTGATCATATAATTCATAAGTCTTTGTTTCCAAGTGATCCAAAGCTTCATCCATTCAAGTGCAAGAAGAAGAACACTCCTCTACATCCATCTAATTGTAGTAGTGTTGTGAATAGCTAGTTTCATATTGTAGTTGTGGTAGATATTTGTAAAGGTGTTGTGTAAATTTGTTGATTGTAGAAACTAGGTGTGTTGTAAAGTAGTTTAGTAGTTGTGAATTAGTTGTGCATAGAAGAAGGTGTGAAGTTGTGAAGGTATGAAGAAGGTGTGAAGCCTTGAAGAAGTTGTGAAGTTGTGAAGAAGGTGTGAAGCCTTGAAGAAGTCGTGAGATTGGTTCTAGCTACGATTAGAACTCGACATTTAGCTTAGTGTCGTTAACTCGTGTAAGCCAAGGTGTGTAAGGTTTCTCCACCATAAGGAGTTTGTTGACATAGTGAAGAAAACTCTCGAGTATGGCACTCGGGGAGTGGAGTAGGGCAAGGAAGGTGTCCTTGTAGCCGAACCACTATAAATTCGCGTGTTGTGGTTTGATCTTTCTAACTCTATCTTTTCTTCATTACATTTCAATACTTTCATTACTTGATTAGAATTGCTTATATTGGTTGTCATTTGAATTCACTTGAGATCGAATCGAAAGTTTTTAATAACCTACAAAATATTTTGGTAATAAACTTTTAAAAGGACGTAAAACTATTCAACCCCCCTTCTAGTTTTCCACACTCAATGTAAAGATAACTCAATGAAAAGAAAAAAGAAAGAAAACTGTAGGTTTTGTAAGTTGTATTTTTAAAGTAGGTTGGGCCCTTGGTAGAATATGAGTGTGCTTAAAGTTGGGTAGCAAAACCTTACATTACTGATTATATCAAATAAGTACATATTATTGCTATCATTTATCCTATGTATTTGACTTGTTTTATAATATTATGTATGAGAATTGATACTTAATCGTTTACTTTTGTAATTCTCAGTTATAAACAAGCGTTTGGTGAAAGTTAGCTATTTTAGACATAATATGGATCAAGTTGGAAAAGTCTACTGAACTGAAGAAAGATAGCCGTATCATTCTAGACAGATACGTCGTACGACTACACTTAGATGAATTCAAAGACCATTGCTTGATTTTAAAAAATGCGCCGCATGTATTTATCTTATGCGCCGCATATGAAACTTTGGTCAACGAAGAAGATCTAACTTATCTACTCCAAATGCACCGTATTACTTTCCTAACATACGACGCATCAATCTCAAGACTTCATCAAAGATTATCCAAGATATTAAAGGACATGCGCCGCATAGAGATTCAAGTTACGCTGCATCTGAAGACGGTGTACGAATATTTCAGAATATAATAATCTTGGACCCTACGCGAAGCTATATAGATACGCCGCATCAACTTAGTTGATGCGCCGCATCACACCCTTTGACAGAAACTATAAATACCTCATTCAACAGCCTAATTTCGTGTGTAATCAAACCCTAAGGAGAAGAAAACAAACGAATAAGCAACACAAGACACCCCCTAAATGAAGATTTCAGAGGAGTAAGAAGGTCCTGCTAGTGTTTAATTCATTAAGTAGTTTTGTTTTATTGTAATAGCATACTTTAATCCATCAGGATTGATGGGCTTGTCTACGCCATATGACTCCCCTTTATATTGTTTTCCCATCGATTAAAGTTTATTTGATATTTATTTGGTTCTTATTATATGTGCTTTGATAACCTCTGTGTCTAGCTGTGGAATGCTTTGGCTGCCATACCCCTCCCACGATTACTTCACTAGCTTTATAAGTTAGTGTAAGCCCTTAGAAAAGGTTAAATAATATAGACATAAGTAATCATTAAGAGTTTACTCGCCTATAACTAAGATACCAACAAGAGAGAATAGATTTTAGTACTCATCCTATAAAACTAGCAATAAAACAAAGTGACAAGCTACTTAATCATAAGTCAGGCCGCTTATCTGTATCTGTTATCTATCTGTGTACGTGTTCGCCATTCTTGTATTCTATCTCATTAGTTTTGTTACTTTTATAATCAACTCAATTGTGTCAGTCTCTCGGGCTGAAAACCCTCCTTGCGTTAGGTTAGGTTGTAAAACTAACTTAGGAATTAAAATACCGATAGAAATTCTAGGTGTTAACGTTCCACTCTTAGTGATCGACACTCTACTTACCAACTAGCTACATTGATCGGGTACATTGCTCGTTAGTGTGTGTTATAGGTTAAATTGGCTAAATATAAATTTAAAACTTGATAAGAATAATCTATACATACAACGATAAACGCACGCATCAATTACACTTTACAGTTCGGATAGATAAAGATATTAAACATTTAACATACACCAGACTGCCAAAGCATGTCGCCTGATTGTCCCCCTCTTCTTCTTCAAAACCCGACGTTGCCTTACTTAAAATTATCAGGAATGCATTTTTTGCATTCTTTCTTTCATCCCATCAAAGGTAAGTTAGACTTTGTATGCACTCAAAACATTTTATCCATTTTAAAGGTTGTGCACTCACAAATTTCTAGAGAAAAAAAAAAATAAAAAAATAAACCAAAACCAAAAATTTTACACTACTCAAGCTTTACATAGGGTATGCACGTCTTAAATCTAGATCCGCCCCTGATAACCTAATCTAACACATAAGAAGGGTGTTTAGGATTACTTGTTATTCCTGCTACGCGTAAGCTCCGTAACCTTTTCTTGATCCACACAGAACACCTTCTTCTTTATCTTGATGCTACACGATCACATATTATGGTTTCTTGAATATCACCACTCGTACGGTGTCGTGTACGCACCGGTACTACACAGGTAGATTTAGGGCTCCGAGCGTATGCAAGTTAGATGATTACGAAACCGGGTAAAACCCTAAATAGACTAGTAGTCGACTTAGGGGAGTCAACTAGTTGAAGTTGACTTGCGTGTTGACTTGGAACAATCGACCAAAGGGTTTCTGAACCCTTTGGTGTGTTGTGCGATCAGTTAAATAAAGAGAGGGAGAGGAGAGGAGATTTAGGATTATTAAGAGTGTTATGAAACCCTTTAGGAAGCTCTTGTATTTATAGAGTCCTAAGGAGGTTTTCAGAACACTTTTAGAACAAGATTCTAGTTTGACAAGACATCAAACAACCCCTCTTTGGGGTCAGTCGAAAATCACAAACCCTAAGGGTTTGTGTTTTATCTTTTGTTGCTTATTACCCCTTAATGTTTATCTTGGATAAAAGTTATACTTCTGGTAATTGTCGTTTAGCCCTAATGAAAATACCACTATACTTTCATTTTCTCATTAATCTCATTTCATTTCTTAACTCGTTTCTCATTTCTAATTACCTGTTCTATTTAGTGTGTATCAGTGTGACCCTTCGCTATTTCTGAGAAGGCAAGTGTGAAAGCTGTTGTGTTGTTTGCACTGATAACGCTTAATTTGTACATGTTTTAGGACCGTTATTGTGGATTTTGTGCATGTTATTTGGTTATAATTATATGCATTTGTTACTTAATCGTATAAAAGTGTGTATGCTAGTACATTTGTAGCCAAGTACAGGAAAATGAAGAAAAAGACGAAGAAATGATCAATAAACGAAGATTTATGCATGTACGAAGAATTCCTGACAAATGAAAGTCTATTGGAGTATATTAGAGAAGATAAAAGTCATGAAGTTGTCACTCCAAAGACTCAAGAATAAAGTACAAGAAGGAAAACGATAAAAGAAATGAAGAAAAGAAGCTAAAACGAAGAATTATTGGAAGACTCGTTGTTCCCGACACACCTTCACCATTTTGGCCATAAGTTGAGCATACGAACTCCGATTTAGTTGATTCAAGCGGCTACGGAACCTGGAGAGAAAGATCTACAATTTTCATGTTTATCATTTTCTGCTAAACGCATCCATCTGATCGGTAGGAGCCAGCAACCGAAACGAATAGAGCTGACTTTTTCATCCAACCGATCGGTTGGATTGATGACCGAACGGTTGGATTGAACCTGAGGATCCAACCGATTGGTTGGATTGATGACCGAACGGTTGGATGGCTCGTTAACTTTTTCAAGAATTTATTCTACCCAATTCTAGGCCATTTTTTCTGGTATTCTAGATCCTTCTATTCACCTTGGAGGCCAAGTTGCAGCATTTATGATCCTAGGGTTGATTTCTCCTATAAATAGGACCATTTTGGCTTGGTTCTAAGTGTGCATTTCTAGCCTCTACCCTAAAGGAAGATTTGTCACCACCTTACCGGTGTGCATTTCTAGCCTCCACCCTAAAGGAAGATTTGTCACCAACTTATCTCACCCAAAAGACCACAAACCTCTGCCATTTTTAGAAGAAGGCTCAAACACATGGAAGAAGGTGTTGGGTATTATTTTTCGGCTTGGTAAAAAGCTTGTAGTTGATTGGAGGCTTGAAGGTTGCTATAAATCTTTACCCTTACCTATTGTAATTGATACCTTGGGTAAACTCTTGTTACTTTTAAGATGTTGAATGCTATATCTCATGTTTGGTTCTTTGTGTTTCATGTGATGTGTTTTGGTAATGATTATGTCTTAATACTTGTTTGATTCATATGATAACTTGTGATAAAAGGATGTTTGGATACAATTAGTGTTTGTTTAGTTTATGATGAAAGACATCATATTTGGTTAAATTGGAACTTGTCTTGTTTATTATTTTGATTAATCATTGTTGAGTCTATAGTCGAAAAGATTCTCAAAAGTGGTTGATTTCAATTCATTAGTCGACGAATGGTTTTGGACTTGTACTTTGTGATGATTATACAAGGAACTTAATAAACATAACAAGTAAAGGTTTAATTTGGATTAAAGGTCGAAAGAAATCTTTTGAATATGTGTCATCATCATCTATTCAAGTAAATGGAACTTAACAAATTAATGGCATCAAAGTATAGGACGAAAGGAATCTTTGTTGTTGTTTTGTAAGGCTCATGACATAACCATTTGATTGAGGCTTATGCATATTTGATTTATAAAACACTAAATTATCATTGGTTGTTAGGCTGAAAGGATTACCTTTGATAATATGTTTTCCAACCTAAACATCCTAATATCCATGTAATCATTTGTCCAAACATGTATGTTCTTTGTGTGATTGTTCTCATATTACTTTTCTTGTGGTTTGATCCGTGACAATCATAACCACTAACTTGTTACTTGCTTAAACAAACAAATGACACTTGAGTGTAATCAAGTCTCTTGGGACGACCTTAACTTACCACCCCTATACTACAAATGACTAGGGTATACTTGCCCAAATGTTTTCCTAGTTAACCGGTAATTTTTGTTTATAAATTTAAAGCTTCGATGGAGCGCATCATGCACATAATCCTTTCAATTATGTTACATGGAAAAAATGTCTATGTGTTATTCAGTTACTTGGTCATGAAACCCATTTTCTTCAAAAGCCATGTTTCTCTATAATATGTTTCTAATTTTAAACCACTTGTTCAAGATTAGCCTTATAGTTAAAAGGTGATTAATATTTCACAGTTTTAAAGTAGCACCCTCTAAAAAGGATACCAGTTGAAGATATTTATGTGGTGAGATATGATCCATTTGAATGATCAGGTGAAAGGGCAAGATCTGGTTTTATAAATTATGTAAAACTATAGATCTTAAATGACTACATATTCATAGGAAACACGTAATGTGTACTTTTAAAGTATTACTTACAATTTAAATGTTTTATAGGAAAGGTAAGTCCATACTTGTCATATTGCGGGGCACACTACGTTTTCACATTTTGTAAAAACATTCGTAATCGATTCGTATGTAGAAACTGTTAGGTGAGAACGAGTCCCGTTTTTTATCACGTAACACTCACTTTGCAATTAGATCGCAATATCCTTGCATTTGTTTCAGTCGAAATTTGGTGAAGGAAAACGAGTTAGATGGGTTTCATCATGATCGTAATGACATGATGTTGAAGGCGATGCAATTTCTGGCAAGAATGGAGGTGCGTATGAGAAGATATGACGGATTATGTAGGGATGAGCATTTCGACCCGAATCCCGGAATCGAACCGGAACCGTACCGGTACCGATCCCGATATACGGTACGGTACCGGGACTACGAAATAAGGTGAAAAAAAATTCGGGAACACTAATTCGGTACGGGACCGGTACCAAATCGGGAAATTCCCAAAAAAAAAGGGAAAATCCCGATTTCCCGGTACCGATACCGGTACCGTTATCCGAATCCCATTCGGTACGGTACCGGTACCACTAATTTATGCTCGGGAAAAAATCGGTACCACTAATTCGGTACGAGATCGGTACGGGACCGGTATCGTGCTCGTCCCTAGGATTATGTGAAACTGGGGTGTAGTAGACCATTAAAATAATACATATGTGAGAAATAAGTGTGCAGTGTGTGCAGAAAGGTAAAACTAATGGGCAAAACGTGATTCGGTGTTTTAGTTTTAGCAATATGCTATAAAAGTGAGTCAAGTTAAAAATAAGTCTTATCTTAAATAACGGAAATGCAAATTTCCCTTTCTATTCATATGTAGATTATAACTATTCAGAAAGTAAAAATCCTTCGAATATTGCTAAGTGACCGAATATGTGATGACGAATAAGTAAATAAAAAAGGGATATTGGCAAAAAAAGACATCATGCTAGCCACCTTTTGTCATTGTATGTAGCGTCATTTTTTAATTTATTTTATTATTATTTTTATTTTAGCACTAACATTTTTAAATCGTGCCATTGTGTGAACCAGTAACCTGTTTGACCTGTAGGAGCAGGTTGAGTTAACAATCGTTTGTTTTTTATTGCAGCGTTAGTCCTTTACACTAACGATCGTTTATAAATAACTAAATGGAGCCTGTTAACTTAACGATCGCTTATTTTATTATGGCAACGTTATTCCTTTACACGTTTTCACACGTTTTCATCCGTTTTTACACGTTTTCGTCTATTTTTTCACGTTTTCATTCGTTTTCGCACGTTTTCGTCTGTTTTTACACGTTTTCATCCACGTTTTGTGCGTTTTCGCACGTTTTCATCCATTTTAACATGTTTTTGTTCATTTTCGAGCGTTTATGTCCGTTTTTGCACGTTTTTGTCTGTTTTTACATGTTTTGTCAGTTTTTACACTATTTATTTATTTTATTATTATAATAAAATAAATAATAATAATAATCAAATAAATAAAAATAATAAAATAAATAATAATAATAATAATAATAATAATAATAATAATAATAATAATAATAATAATAATAATAATAATAATAATAATAATAATAATAATAATAATAATAATAATAATAATAAAAATAATAATAATAATAATAACAACAACAACAACAACAACAATAATAATAATAATAATAATAATAATAATAATAATAATAATTTCATACGTTTTTATCCGTGCTCATACACTTTTATTCGTTTTCGTCTATTATTATACTTTTTCCTCCATTTTTCTTATGTTTTATCCATTTTCATCCTTTTTTATACATATAATATGTATGAAAACGGATAAAAATATATGAAAATGGATAAAAACATTTGAAAACTTGACATTTGATTTTAAATCACGATTTTGACCCTTTTCTGGTCCGAATCATTGATAAGACGAAAAGTGTACCGCTTTTAGGGGTCATTTAAGCCCAAAGTCGAGATTATTTGATCAAATATTACCTTAAATCGTTCCTTTTACCATTTTAGGTACTGTTGAGAAGAAATATGGAAAATGAAGCATTTTGAACGTTTTTAGAGCGAAAAAGTGAAGAAAACGACAAAGTCTCCAATTCATGCTGAAAACAGTACCTGACGGTGTCAGGATTTGCATGTGATGCCGTCACTCATTGGCAAAGAGGTGGATAATCAAGTTACACGTGATGCGCCAGAATATTTTTGGAGGATTTACACGTGACGGCGTCATCAAGGCCGTCACGTACAAAACACAAGAGACGGCCAAGAGAGAAAGTTTACACATGACAGTGTCAGAATTGGATCTAGGCAATACGATAGTATTTATGGCGGCGAGTTGACGGCGTCAGAATTTACTCTTGACGCCGTCAGACTCAAAACTCTATATATAGTTTTTGATTTTTCATTCATTGGTGTGCAACTTTGAGAGGAGAGTTTTGGAGAAATCCTAGACGAATTTTACCTTATTTTTAAGGGTTCCAAACCCTTGTTTCATCCATGTTTAATAGATAAGTTTTCCAATAATCATTCAATATGTATATGTGTTGTTTGATTCCATCTTATGCTTGTCTTTACTTTAACATGCTAGGCTTTCTTTGTGTTTGCTTAGATGTAATGAATCTTAGTTATTGATTATTGGTTGGTTGTTTATTTATAATTGTTGTGGATGAATGATTTCGATGTTAGGCTTAAGAAAACTGGCAGACTTCTAATTGGTAACTTGCTTGAACGTCTTAAGAAACATGATCGGATGTGTAATACGATAAATTGGTTATATTTAATGCGTAAGTAACTACTAAGGAGGCCATGTTAGGAGCTAGTAGTCGGCTCGACATAGGAAGAGGTAGAAGCTTATAGAGTTAGGGAAGATCGTACACGGCCCTACGAATGGTATTAAGGAATATAACCCGTCATCCATGCAATTGTAACAAATTAATCAACTAGTAAAAGATAGCTAGGGAGTAGTGAAATCTAAGTAAACACATTTTCTCTTATTATTGTTTTTCTCCACATTTACTTTAGTGTTATTTTATTTTATTTGTATTTGTAGTTATTTGGGTTAGTTGACTAGCAACTAATTCCGCCCATTCTTCCAAAACCCGAGATTTTACTTGCTTTCCATAAAATACAAAAATACAAAAAGAATCATCCCTCACCTCTATACCTAGTTTAATTGAGTTTTAACCCTAGCGAACACTATTCTTTGAGTTGAACGATCAATCCCCCGGTACTTGCCACTATACTATACAACGGTCAGGTACACTATCTGGTGGGGATTGCAAGCTTCTCAAGATCCCTTGAAAGGTAAAAGCTTTTGCAAGATTGTAAAACCACGCATCAATCATCAAAAGTATAAAAAACTAAAGTTGTCCGGAATAATGTTTTACATCAAGACTCTTGAGTTTTGATGTAAAACATTATTATTATTATTATTATTATTATTATTATTATTATTATTATTATTATTATTATTTATTTATTAGTATTTTTGTCTTATTATTATTATTATTATTATTATTATTATTATTATTATTATTATTATTATTATTATTATTATTATTATTATTATTATTATTATTATTTTATTATTATTATTATTATTATTATTGTTATTATTATTATTATTATTATTATTATTATTTTTTTTTTTATAAACATCACTTTATTAGAAACTCAAACGATTTACAAGAAGTTAGTGGGAAGCTGAGATATTAACTGGGCTCCCACTCCTCTAGCTGTAGAAAAACTAATCCTACTAAAGATATGAGCAGCAGCACGTGCTCCAATGTCTTGAGTTATCGAGAACTTTCGGATTCGCTTCAGTAAGGTCACAGCATCCTTCTCAAGTTCCTCAAAAGAAGAGAAAGAGAAAGAGAAAGGGAGGAACCCATATCCAATATTCGTACACTTAGCCTCATACTTAACGCGTTTACGTTCTGCGACCTCAACCACAGCATGTCCCCGCACAAAATCAATCATACTAGTTTGCGTCAAGGGAGATGACCCAGTCAAATCAACACATATATCAAGCCCTCCGTCCCAGGAGTAGAGCAACATATCAGCAAGACGTAAGGGTTTGATCCTTTCTCCAGAAAGCCTTCCATCCCACGAGTAGAGCAACACATAATAATAATAATAATATTATTATTATTATTGTTATTATTATTATTATTATTATTATTATTATTATTATTATTATTATTATTATTATTATTATTATTATTATTATTATTATTATTATTATTATAAAGTAAATAAATCGTGTAAAAACCGACAAAACATGTAAAAACAGACGAGAACATGCGAAAACGGATATAAACAGACGAAAACGTGCGAAAACGTTTAAAGGACTAACGTTGAAATAATAAATAAACGATCCTTAAGTTAACAGGCTCCATTTAGTTAATTATAAGCGGTCGTTAGTATAAAGGACTAACGCTGCAATAATAAAACAAACGATCGTTAACTCAACCTGCTGCAACAGGTCAAGCAGGTCACCGGTACACACAATGGCATGATTTAAAAACGTTAGTGCTAAAATCAAAAATAAATAAATAAGGACGCTACATATAGTGATAAAAAATGACAAGTATGATGCCTGTTTTTACAAATATCACAATAAAAAAAAGCATAGAGGAATAGTATTTTCCGTAATAGTGATGTCTCAGATTACATTAATACATCATCAGAAAAATAAAATATGTTATATTTGGGATAGCTAACATGAAATGAACATAAGAGTGAATGATGCGGCGCGCCACAGGCAAATTTTGCCACGCTACAGCGGCGTTATAACTTATACGTGTCATAGCCATTGTCACAACAGGCGTTTCAATATTTATTTATTTATTATTATTATTATTATTATTATTATTATTATTATTATTATTATTATTATTATTTTGGTTTATGAGTAAATGTGGCATTTTCTATGATGTGTTATAAAAATGTTATCGAAAAAAGTGTTTATATTATTGTAATATTATATAATAAAACCTGACATGACGGTCCCTATAAGAGCACTAGGTGCAATTCGTCGCTCACCCTCACCACTCCTACGTGGAGTCTCGCCGTGTTCGCCATTGCACTGCCCCCTCCTCAAACCTCGCCGTTCCCCAACTCCTCGTTTGCAAGACGAGCTCAAATTCTGACATTTTGCATTTTTTTTTCAGATATATATATATATATATATATATATATATATCTTCAGATCTATAAAAGTAAACTGTGTGTGTTTTGGAGAAGCTAAAAAGGTTTTTTTTTTTTTTTTTTTTTTTTTTTTTTTTTTTTTTTTTTTTTTTTAAAGAATTTGGGTACAAATAACCGATAACTTATTTATTTATTTATTTTTATCAATTAAGATTTTTTTTAATGTTTTTTTATAAAAAAAATGTTATTTATACTCTTATTTGAATAAAATTATTTTAATTTATTTGAAAATTTGAAAAAAAATTTTTTTGTTGTAAGTGGTAGGACTCAAATGAGTAAGTTAAGGTTAGTTGTTTGTGAAGGGTTAATTGTAAATAGTATTTAACGTAATGTGACACTCCATAAACCCCAAATGAGAAGGTTTGGTTCCTCATTGCACAGTGCAAGTTGTTGGCGTATGTACCCTCCGGATTTAGGCCATACAATTAAATACCTTACGGATCTATGTCAAACAAGGCATACGCAAATGTATTTAAACAGGACAGACCAATATCCGAAGGGTTTGGAATGTCTGCATGACCTCAACCCTCCGGAGATCGGGACCGTTCGGATAAACCAGTAAGTACATGAACCAAAGTACAAACAAGTACACCAAGTATATGGTAATGGAGCATAAATTAGCAAACATTAAGGAACTAAGTACACACCAGCCTGGCACTCCATGTTGGAGACCTATAAATAGAGAGGAAATCTTCACTTAAAGGTTAACTAATTCTCTCACTCTCTAACTTGATATATACTTTCTTTCTCTAAGAACATATACTTACTCTCACGCCGGAGGTTGGTCCTGGGATACATTCCCGGGGCGAGACTGACGGACGTACCTGTTTTGCAGATATCCGAAGCATTCAACTACCAACAAGAATCACCTCGAATCCGAAGTCCGAAGGATTCATCTCGCTTGTCCGGAGTAGAAGCAAACTTTTACTTCAACAAATTGGCGCCATCCGTGGGACCCTTCATTCACTCTACCCGAACTTAGAAATGACAGGTCCTGCTCCAACAACACCTGAAGGAAGTGGGAAAGACTCAGAAGTAATTCCAAATAGCATAGAACAAATCCACAACCACCTCACCGCATTGAAATCTCTAATCCAACAACACAATGCCACAGGGGTAACACCGATTAAGCCTATTCAGCTCGACTTTGAGGACGAAGAACATCAAGATACCGAAGCTCAGAAAGCAGAAGAGGAAGTGACGGACGATCTTTCCAAGCCTTTCAAGGCAGCGTCCAAGAGCCCATTCACCCGAAGGATAATTGATTTCACCGGACCTAAAAATGCAAAATACTTGATGCCTTCTCACATAAAGTTATATGATGGATCCACCGATCCGGATGATCACATCACAAGGTTCGAAGGAGCTGCCAACCAAGGTGCTTGGTCTATGCCCATATGGTGTATGATGTTTCAACAAACTTTAGATGATGCAGCTAGAGGATGGTTCGATAGCCTTCCGCGAGGAAGTATCGACAATTGGGACACTTTATGTGAACAATTCGTGCAAAGATTTGCCCTACGAAGAAAATGTATCCGAGACCCTATGGAGATAACTAAGATTGTCCAGAAGGCTAATGAAGCCCTGTCGGAATTCAAGGAACGATGGACCGATGAAGCTAGCCGTATTTCAGGGGTCCCGGAGGTAATGCAAATATCCTCTTTTATGGACGGATGTAAGTGCCCGGAGCTGGCAAAGAGGTTATCTGAAAAAAATCCCCCGGACGGTAACCGAGATGATGATGATGAGGGTGGACAATTTCATCCGTTCCGAAAGAGCTTATCGATTGACCGAAGTGCCAAGGGGAGAATGAGCAGATAACTACAGAAAAGATTACCATCCTAACTCGTATAACCGGAATGACCAGAGCACGCAACGGTCCTCCTTCAGAGGGAACCGCAGGAAAGATACCCATCGAGAAGAATTCCGACCCCGGCGGAATGATCACTACACACCTTACGGGCAAACTAGAAATGAAAATCCGAATAGGAATGATTACAGAACGGACTACCATCGCAACGATGTAAACCGGAGGGATGTCCGGCCCATAGACTTAAATGTACTCTCTAAAGCTCCCAAAGAAATCCTCGCAACTGAACACCATCTTAGACTTCCGGCACCACCTCCGTTGAGAGGAAGACCTGCCAGAGAAAACATGGATAAGTATTGCGATTACCATGGGGAAAAGGGTCACCTCACCAACGACTGTCACAACCTGAAGGAACAACTCAAAAAAGCTATGGAAACAGGCAAACTAGACCACCTAATTAGATATGTTCGACAAAGGGAAAGGGCACCCCAAAGGAATAACAATCACACCAACCAGGGTCGAATTATCAATATGATTCGGTATCCGGAGAGAAAATATAAGCGGAAGATCATGGATCAAGAAGAAGAATGGATGAATACTCCTATAAGTTTCCCTCCCATAATCCCCGGAGATGCTTCCGAAGAACCACTAATAGTTGAAGTAGAGATCGAAGGATACACTGTACGTAGGGTATACGTGGATCAAGGCGCTTCGATAGAAGTAATGTATGAACACTGCTTTCTAAACCTTGACCCCTCCATCCAATCCCGACTGACAAAAACAAACATACCGCTAATTGGATTTGCTGGAGAAGCGATAAATCCGTTGGGCAAACTGGAACTGGAAGTGTGCTTCGGAAACGAAGGATTATATCGTCGGACGACAATGAAGTTTGCAGTAGTAAGATCCCCCTCCCCCTACAACGTAATACTGGGACGTTCCGGAATCAAAAAGTTAAGAGCTATTCCTTCAACAATACATGCCATGATGAAATTCCCAACACCAAGAGGTATTGCCACTTTGGTCACCCGATCGGTCATCATATCGGAATGCAGAAAGCTAGAAGAAAAATTCCTGATGGAAAAAGAAATGAAGGTCGAAAGTCTTCCGGAGCCCACGATAGACGAAGGAACAGCGGAAACCGAAGAAATATTGGTACATCCGGCTTACCCAGAGCAATTGGTGACAATAGGAAAGAATTTTTCAGAAGAAGGAAGAAGATGGCTAATGACGTTGCTCAAAAACAGCCGAGACGTTTTCGCATGGGAACCTTCGGACATGACTGGCGTTCCCCGATGGGCAGCTGAGCATAAACTTAACGTAAATGTCCAAGACAAACCTGTCGCACAAAAGAAGAGATTCTTTTCAGAGGAAAAAAATCAAGCTATAAACAAGGACGTTGAAGAATGGTTAAAAGCAAGGATAATCAGACCCGTCCGATATCCAACCTGGATATCCAATCCTGTATTAGTAAGAAAGCCGGACGAGAGTTGGAGGATGTGCATCGATTTCAAAAACCTCAACTCATCATGTCGAAAAGACTACTATCCGCTACCCGAAATTGATTGGAAAATCGAATCAGTAATGGGATTTCGATACAAATGTTTCCTAGATGCTTACAAAGGATATCACCAAGTACAAATGGCAAAGGAAGACGAGGAGAAAACAGCCTTCTATACTGATCATGGGACATACTGTTATGTCAAAATGCCGTTCGGATTGAAAAATGCCGGAGCAACCTATCAGAAGCTGGTAGACTCCGCCTTCCGGACACAAATTGGCCGAAACTTGGAAGTATATGTGGATGACATGGTCATCAAAAGCCAGACGGAGAAAGAGCTTTTAGCCGATATAGCAGAAACATTTGATAACCTCCGTGGAATCAATATGAAACTAAATCCTAAGAAATGTTCCTTCAGAGTAAAAGAAGGTAAATTTCTCGGATATATGATAACGTCCGAAGGGATTAGTGCAAATCCCAAGAAAACCAGGGCAATTGCCGACATGCAATCACCAAAGTCATTGAAGGAAATGCAAAGCTTAAGTGGTAAGCTGGCGGCACTAAACCATTTTTTATCAAAATCTGCCGAAAGATCCCTACCCTTCTTTGAAACATTAAAGAACATTACCAAAGACAATAAAGAAAAATACCAATGGACGGAGGAAGCTGAAAAAGCTTTTCAAGAGATGAAGAAGATGATCTTGGAACTACCATGCCTAACGACGCCAAAACCAAAGGAAGACATGTACCTATACCTATCGGCAGCAACAGAGGCAATAAGCGGGGTAATGATGGTCGAAAGAGAAGGATGGCAGATCCCTGTTCACTACGTAAGCCGAACGTTGCATGAGACCGAAAAAAGGTATGCTCCGGTCGAAAAATTGGCTTTAACACTGCTGCATCTATCTAGAAGACTAAGGCGATATTTTGAAGCTCACCCTATCAAGGTCATAACGGACCATCCTATCAAGCAAGTACTAAACCGAGCTGAATCCTCCGGACGATTAGCCAAATACACGGTAGAACTAGGAGCTTACAACATCACCTATGTACCCAGAAATGCTGTCAAAGGACAAGTGTTAGCCGATTTCATTAACGAGGTACCCTTCGGCACCGTTCATCCGGATCCAAAAAGGAGAAGCAAGGAGATATGCAACATCTCCCAAACTGGAGAGTGGATCTTGTACACTGATGGAGCTTCCAGCAAAAAAGGCTCCGGAGCAGGGCTAGTACTAATCAGTCCGGAAAAGGAAGAATATACTTATGCTCTCTGATTGAACTTTAAGGCTACTAATAACGGAGCAGAATACGAAGCACTCCTTGCCGGGCTACGAATCGTAAGGGAAATGCATATAGAAGCGTTGGACGTACGAGTGGACTCAAACCTTGTGGCAAGTCAAATTAACGGAGAGTTCACTGCATATACGGAAAGCATGACCAAATATCTTGCCAAAGCCAAAGAATACATCGTGTTAATACAAATATCGCCTAAAAACGTTATTTATATTTTACGATCTTCGCTAAGTTTTGTTAATGACAAATGTAAACTTTTGTTTCTAAGTAAAACATAATCTTAGTTTTAAAGACTTGCATAAACTAGACTTTTGCTACATTTTACATTTCATAAAACACAACACTTCTTATTTTCTAAAAATAGAATTGTCACATCACATTTATGGCAAGTTTTGTCATTATACATTTATGAAAAGAAATGTGTTTGACTTACTTAGATGTTGCTTGCAAGTTTTGTGTTTGACTTGATATTATGTGATGTGACATTGTTTGGTTTGCAAGAGTAATGAGATGTGACTTTGTTTGGTTTGCAAGATTTATTGCAAAACCAACTGCAAGCCCGGCGGTACCCTGAAGGTACACGGGCGGAACCCTTCTCAGGGGTCCGCCTGATCCGCCAGACCTGCAGAAGGTTTTGGCTATAAATATTGAGCCACAAGTTGAATTTTGGCTTATCACTTGACATTATATTTTTTACACACACATTCATTCTTTCATCTAACCTCTTAACATTTCATATGTAAAGTTTCTTTTTGTTGCAAAGAGATTCACAAGCTTACTAAAAGTAACAAGTATTCAACACAACGTTGCAAGACTTGTTAGCCTAGCATTGTGTAGACTTGTGTAGTTTACACTTCATTTGATTGTGTATTTTCAGTAGTGATCGGTTAGTATTTTAGTCCTCAAAATACAAAGTGTATAGGGAGTAGTTGTACCCTTGTAAAGAACTAACGGGAGTGGTTGTACCCTTGGTAAAGAACTCGACATCTAGCTTTGTGTCGGTAAAAGTATAAGCGACGTGTAAGGTTTTCTCCGCCGGTGAAAGGAGCTTGTTGACTAGTGAAAGAAACTCTCGAGTTGGATACTCGAGGCGTGGACGTAGGGCAAGGAAAAAGAGTCCTTGTAGCCGAACCACGATAAATACTCGTGTTGTGGTTTGATCGTTTCTTTCATTTACTTGCATGTTATATATTGTGTTTGTGTACATATCTTTGATCAAACGGAAAGTTTCAAAGCTAACTTAACAAGTTAAAAAGATTTTAATCGGTAAACTATTCAACCCCCCTTCTAGTTTTTCACAATTGGCATCAAGAGCTACGTTACTCAAGCTTTTAAAATATATTGTGTTTTAAAACTTGAAACGATCCATGGATTTTGAAAATTACAAAGAAGGGCAATCTATGCAAAGACCACCACTCTTTGAAGCAAATGGTTTTATATATTGGAAAAACCGTTTTGAAACTTACGTGAAATCTAAAGATATAGATTTGTGGTATATAATTATTGATGGTGATAACGTAGTTACTAACATCAAAGATGATGATCAAAAGAAATTAATAGGTAAAAATAATGAAGCTAAAATGATGCTTTACAATGCTTTGCCTAAGAAAGAATATGAAAGAGTTTTTTTGTGTAAAACCGCCAAAGATATTTGGCAATCTTTAATTGTCACTCATCAAGGAAACTTACAAGTTAAAGATAACAAAATTGATCTTCTTGTTCAACAATATGAACAATTTGTTATTTCCGAAGATGAGATTATTGATAATGCTTTTGCTAGATTTAATACTATTATTACTTCACTTAAAGCACTTGACGAATCTTTTTGTAGTAAGAACTTTGTCAGGAAATTTCTTAGAGCACTCCATCCGAAGTGGAGAGAAAAAGTGACGGCAATTGAAGAATCCAAAGATCTTTCAAAGTTCACGAAATGGTAATGGAAAAAGATTCGGAACTAGCTAGTGGAAAGAAATAAAAAGTTAAGTCCATTGCCTTGAAAGCTAGAGTCTAATCAAGTGATGATGAAGAATCTACTTCGGATAGTGACGATGAGGAATATGCTATGGCCGTTAGAGACTTCAAGAAGTTCTTTCGTAGAAGAGGAAAGTTTGTAAGGCAACCTAAAGATGACAAGAAAACTTTCCGAAAAGATCGTGACGATAGGAAAGTAAAGGTTGAAAGAAAGTGCTATAGGTGTGGAGACACAAGTCATCTTGTAGGAGAATGTCCAAAACCACCCAAGAGCAAACCTCAACAAGCTTTTGTGGGTGGTGCTTGGAGTGACTATGAAGGAGATGACGATGAGCCAAAGAATGACGATGTTGCTCTCATGGCTCACAACTCAAATGAGGTATTATCCGACTCATCTTACTCCTCTATTGATGATGACACTTTACAAAAAGAATATAACAAACTTTGTGAATTGAGCTTAAAAATCATAAACAAAAATAAATTTTTGAAAACTAAAAAGGAGTTTTTAGAAAATGAAGTTTATGAGTTAAAAGAAAAAGCTAAGAGATTAGAAAAGAGTAAAGGTATTGACACACCTTGCAAATCATGTGAAGAGCTTAAACTAGAAGTTGAGAAACTCAAAATTACTCAAAATGATCTAATAAAACAAACCACAAAGTTTAAGAAGTTCGATAAGAGCATTTCTTGTGCGGATGAAATTATGAAACTTCAAAAGTCACCCTTTGATAAAACAGGACTAGGATTTACGAAAATAGAAACTTCAATGGGTCAAATGAAACAAGAAAAGATTGCACAAGAAACAAATAAAATTGCTACAGCAGCCTGCGGATCAGGCGGAACCCAATTTAGGGTTCCGCCTGTTGGTCCCGAAGGTTCCGCCAGGCCTGCTGCAACAGTAACCTCATCCACTTCGGATCATTCAAAATTTGTTAAAGTTACATACAAAAGTGGAACAAAACCTGTGTTTAAAACTGGAGTAGGATTTAGTAAAAATGAATTTAGAGCTAAAACTACTCAACCAAGACCTAAGACTCCAATTCCCAAACGCCCCTTTCCAAAGAGCAACTTCAACGCTCGACCAAACTACCAACATGTTTGGAACCAAAACACTCCTAGACATTACCAAACTCCAAACCACATGCCATGGAACCCTTATGCGCTATTTTCATACTTGGAACAAATTAATGGCATGCTTAACCAAAATGGACCCATGAGAAATTGGGGACCAAATGTTTGAGTGTTTTTCATAAAATAGGTGTGCCTCAAATTTTGTTTGGAACCGGATGAATGGATTAAAGATAGCGGTTGTTCAAGGCACATGACGGGTAACAAAAGCCTCTTCACTTCTTATCACAAATGTGACGGAGGTAATGTTACGTTTGGTAGTAATGCTAAGAGCAAAATCATCAGAAAAGGTACAATCTCTCATGACTCCCTCTTTATAGATGATGTAGCTCATGTTGATAACTTAGGTTTTAATCTCCTTAGTATTAGTCAACTTTGTCGTAATAAGTATAATGTTCTTTTTAGTGAAAACGGAAGTAAAATACTTAAAGATGGTATAACCATAGCCAAAGGTGTCCTTAAAAACAACGTATATGTCATGAAGATGGATCCAACATCTAGAGACAAACTTTGTCTTACCTCATTAGATGAATCTTCAACTTTATGGCATAGACGTTTAGGACACGCTAACATGAGACTAATACAAAACCTCTCCTCCAAAGACTTAGTTCGAAACCTACCCAAGTTGAAATATGACCAACACTTTTGTGATGCTTTCAAAGTCGGTAAACAAGTCCATAATAGCCATAAGGCTAAAAACTTGGTTTCTACATCTAGATGTCTAGAACTTTTGCATATGGATTTATTTGGTCCATCCGCTATACAAAGTTATGGAGGTAACTTCTACACTTTGGTCATAGTTGATGATTACTCAAGATATACTTGGACAAAATTTTTGAAAAGTAAAAATGAAGCTTTTGATAAATTTGAGATTCTAAGTAAGAAAATTCAAAATCAAGTAGGGTCTAATATTGTGTCTATTAGAACGGATCACGGTCGTGAATTTGATAATGAATTTCAATTTGGTAACTTTTGTGATAATAATGGAATAAATCATAACTTTTCGGCTCCACGTACTCCTCAATCTAATGGTGTAGTAGAACGTAAAAACCGGACATTGCAAGAGATGAGTAGAACAATGCTTAATGAACAAAACATTCCACAAAAGTTTTGGTGTAATGCCGTTGACACTTCAACGTACATTTTAAATCGAGTCCTAATTAGACCATTTTTGAATAAAACCCCTTATGAACTATATAAAGGTAAAAAGCCTACATTAGGATACTTTAGAGTGTTTGGGAGTAAATGTTTCATTCTTAACACCAAGGATTATCTCACCAAATTTGACCCAAAGTCTTATGAAGGTGTATTTCTTGGATATTCACAAAATAGTAAAGCATACATTGTTTTGAACAAAGAAACCTTAAGAGTCGAGGAATCGTTGAACGTAACATTTGACGAGAGTCCACCTCCCTCTAAGACATCACCTTTGGTAGATGATGACTTAGTTGAAAGCCAAGCAATTGAAAATCAAGAAATTTTAAGTGATGACAAAGAAGATGCACTATTTAACAAAGAACTTGTTAATGTCAAAGAATCTAAAAGTCATCCATTAGATAGTGTCATTGGCAACATTAACGAAAGAACACTAAGGTCAAAAGTTCAAAATGAAAGCAACTACTTTTGTTTCGTGTCAACCATTGAACCTAAAAATATTAATGAAGCAATCAAAGATGAGTCTTGGGTAATTGCAATGCAAGAAGAGTTAAACCAATTTATTAGGAATGATGTATGGACATTAGTTCCTCAACCAAAGAGTCAAACTATAATTGGAACAAAATGGGTATTTCGAAACAAAATGGATGAAAATGGAATTGTGTCTAGAAACAAAGCTAGGCTATTTGCACAAGGATATAACCAACAAGAAGGCATTGACTACGATGAAACTTTTGCTCCGGTTGCTAGGCTCGAGTCAATTAGAATCTTACTTGCATATGCATGTGCACACAATTTTAAACTCTTTCAAATGGATGTCAAAAGTGCATTTCTAAATGGAGTCATTAATGAAGAAGTGTATGTTGCTCAACCACCGGGCTTCATCGATTTTGAAAAACCAAATCATGTTTACAAACTTAAAAAAGCTCTTTACGGACTTAAGCAAGCTCCAAAAGCATGGTATGATCGACTTAAAACATTCCTAGTTGACCATAAGTATATCATGGGCTTAGTTGATAATACTCTCTTCACTAAGAAGAAAGATTCACATATTATCATAGTCCAAATCTATGTTGATGACATTATATTCGGATCAAATTATCAAGAATTATGTGTGGATTTCTCAAAAATCATGCATGACGAGTTTGAAATGAGTATGATGGGAGAACTCAACTTTTTCCTAGGACTCCAAATCAAACAACTAGAAGATGGTATCTTCTTTAACCAATCTAAATATATTAAGGACATGCTTAAGAAATTTGGACTAGACGATTCGAAACCTATCAAAACTCCCATGTCCACGGAAACTAAACTCACCAAGGATGAGGAAAGTGAATCCGTAGATAGTACTAAATATAGAGGTATGATTGGTAGTCTACTTTACCTAATGGCTAGTAGACCCGACATTATGTTTAGTGTTTGTCTATGTGCTCGTTTTCAAGAAGATCCTAAAACTACCCATCTCGAAGCCGTTAAAAGGATTTTTAGGTATATTAAGGGCACTACACATTTAGGTTTATGGTATCCCAAAGGAACGGGAATAGACACCATAGTGTATGCCGACTCGGATCATGCCGGTGACTATGTCGATAGAAAAAGTACAAGTGGTATTTGTACTTTTGTTGGACATTGTCTCACCTCATGGTTCTCTAAGAAGCAAACGGCTCTTGCTATCTCAACAACGGAAGCCGAGTACGTTTCGGCCGGAAAGGCATGTCAACAAGCTCTTTGGATGAAGCAAGCTCTTGTCGACTACGGAATTCAACTCAACAACATCACAATTTTTGTGACAACAAAGGTGCCATTGATCTTAGCAAAAACTCGGTTCAACATGCTCGTACCAAACATATTGAAATCCGTCATCATTTCCTTCGTGACAACGTTCAAAAAGGAAATATCTCAATTGAGAAAGTTTCTTCCGAAGACAACATAGCCGACATTCTCACAAAACCCCTTAAAAGTGAACCTTTTAACCTTCTTAGGCTAGGCTTAGGACTCATGGAACCTACATTATAGTTCTGGACATTTGACAAAAATCACAAAAATCAAAACAAATCCATAACTATTTTTCTCAACAGGGTCGGCGGAACCCTCACACATAACGGGCGGAACCCATTTCAGGGGTCCGCCGTATCCGCCGACCTGTAGAACCAAAATCTTTGTTTATATTAAACCAAACACCCATTATCTCATACCACCACTTCCAAACTGCTACTATTCACTTTACCATCCATCCATACCTGCGAATTCTTGGTCTTCCATTCGTTTACATTGCAACTAAATCATCATTGTAAGTATTCTAAACATAATTACAATCCTGATCTGAGTCTAGGAATTCTATTTCTTGCACAAAAACAAAAACTTGGGGTTATGCATTAACTTGAAAAACTCATGCATTAGATTAGGTGTTTAATAAAACTAATCATGTTTCCCATAGTTAGGAATTGCATCATTAATTAGTATAAACATGTTTGCTAAAACACCCCATGTCAAATCCTTTCAAAAAAAAAATTCTCACAAGCAGGACAAATATTTTTTCGTCTCACATTGAGAATACAAAATCAAAACGTTATGTTTAAAACATCACTTTCATAATGTCTCTTGAATGCTAAAGGGAATACATAACCAATATGTATTTTCGGGTACATTCAAACGAAGCTACATTGAATTAGGAGCGTTTGGGTTATCTTTTGTTTTATAACAAAACTTGCATAAAACGATGTTGAAGCATCAAAATGAGTCAAGATAACCGCACCTCCACATTGTTTAGTGGTTTACGGAAACTAAAATGTGAAATTTTGTTGTTCTAGGAATCATCATGCCTCCTCTAACCCACTACGACCACAAGGACACCATTAAGTACCTACCAAAACACCACAAAACCAAAGGCCTTACCGTAAATCAAGTAAACATTTTCAAAGCCCTAGAAAAACACTATGTCCATGAGGGTAGAACCATTGACCCGTCTTTCCTAGAAGGCACAAACCTTTACGCCGATTTTGCCACAATCAACTTTGAGTGTCTTTTGAATATCGACGAGCCTATTTGTCCTAGGTTCATTCTAGAGTTCTATGCATCCTCCGTCCTCTCCACGGATGATTATGGTCATATGTCTATCAACTTTAGGGTTAGCGATCATCAATACTCCTTCACTCTTGAGGAGTTTGCTCAAATCCTAGGTGTTCCAAACCGTGGTACTTGCCTCTATTCCGACTTACACTCCCTCTCAACTCTTGAAAACCTCCAAGACCGTATCCACCCTTATGACACACCCCTTGTCTCAAAAGACGTTCTCCGTGACCACCTCTTTGTTAGGACCACCACCACTAGGAGAACCCGTTCGGGGAATGAGGTCGATAAGGACCCATATGGAATAGAAATGAACGAACTCAAACCCCAATTCAAGAAATGGGAGGAAATCCTTAGAGCCAATGTCATTAGCACAATAGGGAACCGTGACCATATCAACCTTTGCCTTTGCTACATGCTCTACTCCTTGTCCGTTAGGCAACCCTTCAACCTTGCCTACTACATGGCCAAGAGAATGTGCGACATTCCCGTGCATGGCACAATGGCTATGCCGTATGGAATGCTCTTGACCCGTCTCTTTAGGTTCATCTCACCCATTCCACCAACTCCAAATGGTCTTCGCCTTAACTACTCTCTCATCCCACACACCTTTGTCCCACTAAGTGATAAGAGAGTGTACAAAGCCCAAGGAAAACGTCCACATCCTCCTACCTCATCTTCGTCTTCCTCAATGAGTGAAGATGACAATTTGCCAAACTCTAGGCTCCCTCCTCTCGAATACCTTTCTCAACTTCCGGATATTCCTAATGAGTCGGAGGAGTTCAAGCAAACAAAGGGGATGTTTAAGAATCTTGGAAGGTTCCTTGGAAAGCTCAAGAACAAGATCGACCGTCAATGAGTGCGGGTGTGTAGGAGTGTTTGGCACTAGGTGCTATTTGAACAAATTTGGTTGTTTAAACAATATTTGTGATGAATTTGTGTGTTAGTACAATGTTTGATACAATTTGGAACATGTAGTATCTAACTTTGATGCAGGTAGACAACTCTTGGCAAGTTGTCAAATTTTCAAGTTTATGATATTCACACTAAGTATAGGGAAATTCTCGACCTCAAGGTCAAAGTCCTATGAAATGCATGTTTACGTGTCTATTTTTTGCATTGCCCAACCAGAAATGCCTTATCTTTTTGATTTTAGGAGTTTTTGAAAGTTTTGAAAATCGTCTCGCGGGTCAAAAACGCGGACTGCCAATTTTTTTGGGTCTGGCGGATCTGGCGGTACCCAATATTGGGTTCCGCCAGTGTAAATTCTGGGAATTCCAGAATTGGCCCAACGGACCAGGCGGCACCCTCAAATGGGTTCCGCCTGTGTATTCTGAGGGTGCCGCCAGCAACCTGCAGAATTTTTGTTTTCATTTTCACCAATTCAACATCCAAACACCAAAATCCAATCCTTTTAGGTAGAAACCCATTACTTGCAATGTGTTTAGCATAATAGGATACTCATTCTTCCATAAACTTAACCAAAACCAAATCCCGCCAAAATTCAAATTTAGCCATACCAACCTCAAGGACCCCTCAAACATAAAGGAAGGAACCCTTTTAAGGGATCCTTGAAATCCCTGAGATTTATACTACCACAAATCCACCAAAACACTAAGCATTTAGTGCAAAACTTGTCTTCTCACTTCACCATTTTCATTGGATTGACTTCCATGATTTGACAACCCACAATTAGTTTTCCAAATCATTAGAAACCTCCATTTTTGTATGGACTAACATCAAATCCAAACAATCCTTTCCATAATCCATCAACACTATAAATTAAGCCATCCTAAACACCATCAAATCACACCTTCCTCAACACAATTTCTGAAACTTATAAACCATTTTTCACCATGACTGAGTCAACAATCACCTCTCAACCATCAAGACCCATCCGGAAAACCGCCCGGATTAGTGTTAAACCACTATGGTCCAATCAACCCATCAACCTAAGCTCCTCATCCTCGGATGAATTCACATCACCCATAAAAAATGAACACTTTTTGAACCTTGCATCTCCATCACCATCACCCAATGAACCAAATGAGCTCACTCCACCACCAACTAAATCACCTATTGACCCAACTCCACCAAGTGCTCCAACTCAACAATCCAAAACTTTATCACCATCACCATTACCCAAAATTGAGCCAATGGAACTATTTGGGTCTCCTCCCACATCACCACACCCATTGGTCCAAGATCTTAATGATCTTCCACCAAGACCTACACAACCACCACCTTTTGCAAATGAATCACCAAGGTCAATTCTTGACCAAAATGAGCATTCTAACCACACCTAACCACCACAACAAGTATACCATCAACCTAAACCATTATTGTTTCACCCCATCTACCATGACATCCATGGTCCTCTATATGGAGAACCAAACTTTGAAAACCATGATCACCCAAATCCACCACACCCTCAACCTCAAACCTTTGAGTCTTTATTTCCTTCATATGAGGATATCCAAAACATGGTTGAAAACCATCTCCATCAAGCAATGGAATTTCAAACCACATTGCTTGACTCAATAACAAACCCATCATCCACCCAAGAACCACAAACCAATCAACCCTCAAACCAAGAAACCAATGCCAACCCATTTCCACCCACTCATCCCCATGTTTGATCAAATTGTGAGCAAATGGGTGCAAGCATCAAAATGTTGCTTCACCAACTCCAAGATGAAACCCGGTTTGCATTCCAACACGTCATCGAACGTTTGGATGCCCTTTCCCACCCAAACAAACCCTAGAGAACCATTTGGAGGCCGTTTGCCCCAATTTAGGAAACTAGGCTTTTATTTTCTTTCTTGGTTATTTTTTTTTTATGTTTTTAGAAGTAGAAGAATTTTACCCATTTCTTGTCTTTTGATTTTTATAAGTCCAAATTTTACTTGGAATGCTAATTCTTTTTACTTACTTTCGTGCATTGTTGGTTGATCATGTTTATGTTGTCATTGTGGTTGCAATGTGTGTGGTAACTACAAGCTTATATATATCACCAACTAACCATTTTTTTTGTAGGATCCAAAATCCATGTTTCCCATCTTGACACTCCTTTTAGGGGGAGTAACAAGCAAGGGGGAGCAAGTGCATTTTTCCGCTTCGCTACTCTACTTTTTGTTTCGACAAAAAGGGGGAGAAATATATTGAACTTTCAAAACTTAATATGATTTTCATAAATTAAGTAAAACAAGTTTAATATAATTTTTTTAAGTCTTAAAAACCAAGATTTTGTGAGTTACTTAAAAACAAAATGTATGTTTTGTCATCAACAAAAAGTGGGAGATTGTTAATACAAATATCGCCTAAAAACGTTATTTATATTTTACGATCTTCGCTAAGTTTTGTTAATGACAAATGTAAACTTTTGTTTCTAAGTAAAACATAATCTTAGTTTTAAAGACTTGCATAAACTAGACTTTTGCTACATTTTATATTTCATAAAACACAACACTTCTTATTTTCTAAAAATAGAATTGTCACATCACATTTATGGCAAGTTTTGTCATTATACATTTATGGAAAGAAATGTGTTTGACTTACTTAGATGTTGCTTGCAAGTTTTGTGTTTGACTTGATATTATGTGATGTGACATTGTTTGGTTTGCAAGAGTAATGAGATGTGACTTTGTTTGGTTTGCAAGATTTATTGCAAAACCAACTGTAAGCCCGGCGGTACCCTGGAGGTACACGGGCGGAACCCTTCTCAGGGGTCCGCCTGATTCGCCAGACCTGCAGAAGGTTTTGGCTATAAATATTGAGCCACAAGTTGAATTTTGGCTTATCACTTGACATTATATTTTTTACACACACATTCATTCTTTCATCTAACCTCTTAACATTTCATATGTGAAGTTTCTTTTTGTAGCAAAGAGATTCACAAGCTTACTAAAAGTAACAAGTATTCAACACAACGTTGCAAGACTTGTTAGCTTAGCATTGTGTAGACTTGTGTAGTTTACACTTCATTTGATTGTGTATTTTCAGTAGTGATCGGTTAGTATTTTAGTCCTCAAAATACAAAGTGTATAGGGAGTAGTTGTACCCTTGTAAAGAACTAACGGGAGTGGTTGTACCCTTGGTAAAGAACTCGACATCTAGCTTTGTGTCGGTAAAAGTATAAGCGACGTGTGTAACCTCTCGTAAATTTCCCTTACGATTAGTAAATGCATACAAATAAATAAAACGATGTTACAAGGAATTAACACCATTTTACGGGTAACAATTTTTTTTTTTTTTTATGATATGGCTTTATATTGAACCACTATGATAACTGTGATTAACCGTTTACCCAGGAACGATGCTTACACACAACCTAGGTTGCCTATAATTATTGCGAACGATAAATAATTATATAACGCGTTTATATTTAATAATACGTTTCGTCTAAATAACGTATACTATTTATATATTCCCCGAACCTACGAAACTTCCCGAGAACGCTCACTAATATTTTTGAACTTCGACACGATAATCGAGACACCCCAGGTGGGCCCCCAACACCCTTTGGGCCACGGATACACCACACAAACCAAACGGACTACTTTTCTTTCTTTTCTTTTGCTTGGGCCGACACACAACCAGCAGCCCACAGGCCAAGCCCAAACGCACCCTTTTGTTATTTTGTTTTGTTTTCTGCCAACCGCGACACTCCCAAACGCACCCTAATATCAAACGATTTCTACACATAACAAACCAATTTTATTGCACATCCTGATTTACCTAGTACCCAAGAAACACATGAGACCAAAACATTACATACTCACCTTCGTTCACTATATTAAAAACGTACAAAGCAAATCACCAAACGCTCCATGCAAGGATAAGGCCAAAACGCGTCACAAGCATTCTACATGCCTCCCATACTCCCCAATGGCAACAAAATGAACAATGTGAATGTAAGAAGCGTCAGGAATGAGCAGGAACAAATCACACAAGATCTTGGCAATGTAAACTCTCGATTGGCCATTGTTTGTGGCAACACTATTCGCCTAACATGCTATACCTTCGTTCTCGTGACCTAGCAAATCTCTACGTACCTTAAACACCCTATATAAGCCTTACATGCAATCACAAATCATCACATACACTCATACGTACCACTACCACTAAAAATACTAACGAGGGAGAGCTATGGAGGGACGAACGGATTGCCAAGTGAACCACGCCTAGAAGTGAACCTAGGAAGCAAAGCTTGGAGCCTGTTGAACCTTTGGAAGGACGAGAAGTGAACCACGGAGCCCTTGTACAATCACACGAACCATACACTCGTTTTACTCTACCTTTTGAGGTGAGGTGAGACTTCTAATCGTTATTTTCATATTATACATATACGTATTTCTCGTTTGTGCACAAACACTTAACCTAAATAAAATGAGAAACTAAAACGTAACATGCTATTATTATATATCGTATTGTATGTTTACTAAGTCATTAACGAGACCTTATAAAAGATTAAGACTCATATTAACGTATACACACTAAAAATCATACGATTCTAAGTCATCTGAACCTATACGAAATATACTAAAAAGACTTAGTTTATTTTTCAAGTTTATGAGTTACACGCATGAGTTTTTAGCCGTGTACTTTGGTCTCGCCATTCTAAATTTCAACACACGACCACCCATTATTTTTGTACGATCTAATTGCCTACTTGAAACAGAAACGAGAATGATGAATAATGCGACTTAACAACATCGTTTGATCACTAAACGAGACCCAAAGTAAATCGCTATTGAAACTGTTTTCAGACTATTAAAAACCTTACGTGGGCCAAAAAGCCTAAAAAGCTCATTTCAGCTTATTACGATAAGCTGAGTGTATAAGCTATTTTGAAATGAATTTGTAACTTAAAATGATGGATTTCTATAAACCTAGTGTTCCCCCAAACCCCTTGGATCATAAAACCTTAACGGGCCCTTATTTTGGACTCGTTAAGCCCACTAAATGAAATAAGCTAATAAGCTGTCGAATTAAGCTTTTCTAAATGTTATGAGCTTATTGAAATAATAAAAATGTTAAGTTTTAAACTTGGAAATGTTTGGACCATTTTTGCAAATGTTCGAAGGATAGGGACTAAAATTGTCAAATTTGTAAACTTGAGGTGAAAAGTATAAAACTATTTTTCTAAGAGTATAAACGGTAAATATTGAAACTTAGGGATAATGAATGTAAATATTTGATATTTGGACTAAAAATGTAAATATATATAATTTTTGGACTAACGGCGTAAATGTTTTCCGTTAAGGGTAAAAAGTGTAAAATTGAGAAACATGAAGGATTGAATAATAATATTGATTTTAATAAAAAGTTTATACTTATATATATATATATACATATCTGAATATATATTAAATCGATAAATAATAAACATAACTTATTATATATATATATATATATATATATATATATATATATATATATATATATATATATATATATATATATATATATATATATATAATACGAATAAAACGTATATAACGAATAACTAAATTTAGATGAATAAAAACAATACGTAACCATTATCTATTTTTATACGACGTAACACATCACGTATGCACTTTATCGATTACTCATAATTAATAATAAACGTTCGCAATAAAACGAGACTTAAGAACTGAAACGTGCCATATCTTATAGGTTGTGTGTGAAGCCGTTGCCTTGCATCGTTGAGATTACAATTGTTCTACTATCCTACTAAGGTGAGTTCATAGCCCACACTTAACTGATTTCTGTGGGGGGATACATGCTCAAAAACCGAACACAAGTCTTTTCCTGATCTTATTATTACTTAAGTAGCTATTGCCAAAAGTCCCTCGATCATGAACCTTAATCACTTGAAAGGTGAACGTAAATAATTGTGAATAGATCTATTAGAGATTGACAATCCCCATTTGGTTGCTAGAGGAAAGTCACCAAATGCACGTTATTTGAATATAATAGGTTACTGGCAAATACCTATCTTGGGGGCTATATATTTTACATCATTATTATGAAAATATTGATGTCTGTTGAATCATTGAGTGTCATGAGCTTAATGCAATAATGAATGTGATTTCTAACTTGTTTATTTGTATCGATATTACAATAAACATCTATCTCTTGTGTTCAAACTCTTAATTATAAACCTATGAATTTCACTCAACTTTTTGTTGACTTTTAGCATGTTTATCTCAGGTAACTAAACGGAATGGATGGCAACGGCACGAAGTGGGCAAATAAAGAAACGTTTATTTCTCTTTAAATAAAACTTGTTGTTGAATAACGAATTCTCTTGGAATTATGAATATTTGGTATTTTAAATAAAACTTAAAACGATCACTTGAATCGTTTTCTATAATTGTGACGAAAGATCCACAATATAATACCCCAAAAGTCTTCCGCTGACATTTTAAGTCTTCCGCTGTATTGATCGATTTTGGGGGTGTTATAGATTGGCATCAGAGCCACGGTTATAGTGAACCAAGTGTTTTTGAAACATTGGACTATAACTACACTTTAAACGGGACAAAAATTTTCATAAAATACCATCCTACGCCCTTCGTGCCTACGCATCCCGGTAATTGGTAAAAAAATATTATTTACCCTATAGCATTTTAAATTGGTTATAATTATGCTTACATTTACTAATCGGGAAATTTATTACAGTGTCATGTCTTCGAACACCCACCCTATCAGCTTGTCCTCAAACTCAGGAACTGAAGATGTTACTTCAGCCTATGCTACCTCGCCTATGCCTATGTCTCCTGCTACCGACAGATACATGCAAAGCCAGCAATTTCTGCCAGCATCTGACACAGAGGCTTCACCTCTGGCAACATCTGGTCCGATTCGCCGATCTAGGCAAATTAGACAACTTCAGCCGTATGAAGCAAGTACTGTTGTACCAACACCAGCTCTTGTCATACCACCTGAATCAGTTGTGCCATCACCACCAGTAATACCACCACTACCAACTATCTTCTACAGCCAAACTACTACTGTACCACTAACACCATCACCTATAGTATCACCTCCACTAGCATCACCACCAGCACCTTACCGAAGTGTCCCTCTATCACCTCACCGAAAGACTTACCCAATCCGCCCAACCACCTCAGAATCTAGTATTCACCGTAGCCGCCGAAGGACCCACAAGCGGGCAGATGCTCGTAAATGGTCTTTCTTATTACCCATTATGCGATATTGGAGATCTCAAGAAGGAACACCAACAACAAGGGAACTTGGGGAAAGTTCTTACTCTACCTCCCGAATTTTGCCAGTCAGTGGGGAACCCATACACCATACCATACCATTGTTAGCTGCAAGAATGGTTCGCCACGAAGACCGACTTGATTCCATCGCCAGTATACTCAACAAGATTCCGTAGGAACTTCTAGAAACCTTTGAAGATGATATGAACAGTCTCATAATTGGTCATCTTGCAATAGAAGATAAGGTCGAAAAGTTGGATTCTTTATTTTGGGAATCAATGGAATTCATAGGAGCACTATGTGGGGCTAACACTTCGACCGAAATAGCATTGGGGACTTTAGACCGAGAAATTGAGAGGATCAATACCGAAAACCAACGCCTTAGGCAAGCCCTGCTAGAAGCTCGAGAAAGGGAAAGAGCTCGAGATCAAACCATGGAAACCATGTCCACTGCCATTCAAGAACTCCAAAACCGCCTAGACAAGGCCTTAGGAAAACCATGAGACCATCACCTTGTTAAGAAAAATCAATGTCCTACAAATAAGAATATCTTGTCGTGTTTTGTAAACATTTGCACAAGTACTAATAAGTGTTGTAACACCGTGACATTGATTTATGGAAGTTTATTTTATCTTTATTTACGTTGCATTATATCGTAATATATTGGTTCATACAGGTCAAACTCATTCGTTATGTGTGTTATCCCAACATACGAAAATTTACGATGATCGAATCATTGTAACTACGACCTATATTTAACTATTCATTACTCGATATGTATTTTCAACGTGATAAGATTATTATAAATGTTCTAATAATATACCTTCTTTTATAGCAATATGGCTAGAACCAGGAGAACAACCACGAACGCCGCACCAGCAAACCCCGAAGTTATGACCCCGGCTGCAATCCAGCAAGCAATCGCTGATGGCGTTAATGCCGTTTTAGCTGAACAAAACCGTAATAGAGACGGAAATGCACCGGCACCCCGCTACTGCACATACAAAGACTTCATAGCATGTCAACCAACGTATTTCAAAGGAACTGAAGGAGTGTCGGAATTAGCTCAATGGTTTGAAAGAAGTGAAACTGTTTTCCAAAGAAGTGGATGCTCGGAAAACAACAAGGTAAGCTTCGCAACAGGAACACTAATGCAAGATGCTCTATCCTGGTGGAACTCTACCGTTCAAACACTAGGAGCAGAAGCAGCACATCAACTTACTTGGATTGAATTCAAGGCTAAAATACTAAAGAAGTATTGTCCCCGTTCCGAACTGCGAAAACTCGAGGATGAGTTCCATGCCTTAATAATGAAAGGAGTTGATTTGAGAAGTTACAACCGGAGATTCCAAGAACTTAGGATACTATGCCCTACTATGGTACCCGATCATGAGAAGACATTAGAGAAATATGTCGAAGGACTCCCTAGGAGTATTGAAGGAAATGTCACCTCAGCAAATCCGCCAACCTTGGAAGCAGCAATGGAACTTGCTCAGAAACTTCTAGATCGAGAAGTGAAATAAAATGAACTTAAAAGGAAATTGGACGATAAAAGAACCACTCACCATCACAACAACAACCAGCAAAGCTACAACAGTCATCACCGCAACAACAACCAACGCAACAATAATCGGAACCACCAACCATATCCCAACACTCGAAGCACTCAACAGCAGAATCAAAGACAAGAAAAACCCCGAGTCTACACTGCCACGGAAGGTGTAGGGTACAACGGGCAGAAACCCCAGTGCCAGCGATGCAAACTTCATCACGAGGGTCGTTGTACCGTCCGATGTGACAAATGTCATAAAATCGGTCATCAAACCAGAAACTGTCGGATTCCGGCTACAGGAAGCAACACACAGGTTGTATCACCCACTTGTTACGGATGTGGAGAAGTAGGACACATCCGGAGGAACTGCCCAAAAGGGAATGAACCAATCAACGCTCCAGCTAGAGTATACCTTCTCGGAGATGGAAACGGACCCGATGTAGTCACCGGTACGTTTCTACTAAACCATCATAATGCTAGAGTATTGTTTGATTCGGGCGCCGATAAGAGTTTTATATCAGATAAGTTTGCCCCTTTACTTAATGTTACCCCCTCTAAGCTAAACACCACCTACGAAGTCGAAATGGCTGACGGGAATTTAATAGATACCAATACTATCATGAAAGATTGCACCCTAACCTTATCCGAAAAACCTTTTGCCATTGATCTTATGCCGGTTCAACTTGGTAGTTTCGACGCTATCGTCGGCATGGATTGGCTATCCCACCATCGTGCTAGGATTCACTGTGACGAAAAGGCCGTCCATATACCACTCAAGGATGAAACACTCATTGTCCAGGGCGATAAAAGCAAACCTCGATATGGAATTATCTCATGTATGCGAGTAATAAAATACATGAAAGAAGGATGTCAAGTATTCATGGCCCAAGTTACGGAAAGTAAGTCATCCGAGAAGCAGCTTGATGACGTTCCTATCGTTAGGGATTTTCCTGAAGTATTCCCTGAAGAATTACCTGGCATTCCACCCATACGTCAAGTAGAATTTCAGATTGAACTAGTGCCTGGAGCGGCACCAGCAGCTAAAGCACCTTATACGTTAGCACCATCTGAAGTGGAAGAGTTGTCAGAACAACTAAAATAATTATCGGATAAAGGATTTATTCGACCAAGCTCATCACCTTGGGGAGCTCCAATTTTATTTGTTAAGAAGAAGGATGGATCCTTTCGAATGTGCATTGATTACCGGGAATTGAATAAACTTACGGTAAAGAACCGATACCCATTACCTCGAATTGATGATCTGTTTGATCAATTGCAAGGATCGAGTGTATACTCAAAAATTGATCTGAGATCAGGATATCATCAGCTAAGAGTTCGAGAAGGGGATATTCCGAAAACTGCATTCAGAACGCGCTATGGTCACTACGAATTTCAAGTGATGCCATTCGGTCTGACCAATGCACCAGCAGTTTTCATGGATTTAATGAATCGAGTATGCAAACCTTACTTAGATAAGTTTGTAATAGTATTCATCGACGATATTTTGATCTACTCTCGCAACGAAGAAGAATACGCGGGACATTTGCGAATCATTCTAGAACTGCTCAAGAAGGAAGAATTGTACGCTAAGTTCTCTAAATGCGACTTTTGGATTCACACCGTACAGTTTTTAGGACACATCATCGATAGTCAAGGCATTCACGTAGACCCTGCAAAGATTGAGGCTGTTAAAGGTTGGTCATCTCCTACAAACCCCACGGAGATTCGTCAATTTTTAGGTCTCGCAGGTTACTACCGAAGATTTATAGAAGGATTCTCCAAGATTGCAAAACCTTTGACTAAACTGACCCAAAAGAATGAGAAGTACATCTGGGAAGAAAAGGAAGAAGCAGCCTTCCAGTTGTTAAAACAAAAGCTTTGTGAAGCTCCAATATTAGCCCTCCCAGAAGGAAACGAGGACTTTATAGTATATTGCGACGCATCTTATCATGGACTAGGAGCGGTCTTGATGCAAAGAAGCAAAGTGATAGCTTATGCATCTCGGCAACTGAAGAAACATGAGGAAAACTACACGACTCATGACTTGGAGTTAGGAGCTGTAGTGTTTGCGCTCAAGTTGTGGAGACACTACTTATATGGCACCAAATGTACCGTATACACCGACCACAAGAGTCTTCAACACATTTTGGATCAGAAGGATTTGAATATGAGGCAACGGCGCTGGCTAGAGTTACTCAGCGATTATGATTGTGAGATCCGTTACCACCCAGGAAAGGCTAATGTAGTAGCAGATACGTTAAGCCGAAAAGAACGATTGAAACCCCTTCGAGTTAGATCACTAGGGATGACTATCCACTCACCCCTTCCATCCCAAATCCTTACCGCGCAGAACGAAGCACTTAAAGAAGAAAACCGACCCAAGGAGAAGATTTACGGTATGCCCGAGAATAAGAATGGTTTCGTGAAGAAATCCGATGGAACACTGTGTTTCAAGGACAGAAGTTGGATCCCTATGATCGGAGGTATTCGTGAACTCATCATGTACGAGTCCCACAAGTCAAAATACTCCATTCATCTAGGTTCCGACAAGATGTATCAGGATTTAAAGAGACTATATTGGTGGCCAAACATGAAGGCTGACATCGCAGAATATGTCAGTAAATGTTTGACATGTTCAAGGGTAAAGGCAGAATATCAGAAACCTTCAGGCTTACTTGTACAACCAGAACTTCCTATGTGGAAATGGGAATGAATCACTATGGACTTCATCACCAAACTCCCAAGAACCTCATCCGGATACGACACAATATGGGTTATTGTGGATCGTCTAACAAAATCCGCTCATTTTATACCCATCAAAGAAACCGATGAGATGAATACACTAGCTCAGATATATGTGAAGGAAATTGTCACTCGACATGGAGTACCAATTTCGATTATCTCGGATCGAGATAGTCGTTTCACCTCTCACTTTTGGAAATCATTACAGAAAGCCTTAGGAACTAAACTAGATATGAGCACAGCGTACCACCCTCAAACTGATGGTCAAAGTGAAAGAACTATCCAAACCTTGGAAGATATGCTCCGAGCATGCGTTATTGATTTTGGAAAAGGTTGGGATAAGCACTTACCATTAGCAAAGTTTTCATACAACAATAGTTACCACACCAGCATAAAAGCAGCACCATTCGAAGCACTGTATGGTAGGAAGTGCAGATCGCCCGTCTGTTGGGCAGAAGTCGGAGAAAGACAACTTATAGGGCCAGACCTTGTTCGGGAAACAACCGAGAAAATCATTAAGATTAAGCAACGCTTACAAGCAGCCCGAGACCGACAAAAAAGCTATGCATACCTAAAAAGGAAACCCATGGAATTTCAAATAGGAGACAGAATTTTATTGAAAGTATCTCCCTGGAAGGGAATGGTACGATTTGGAAAGCATGGAAAGTTGAACCCCAGATACATCGGTCCGTTCAAAATCCTGGAAAGGATAGGACCCATGGCTTATAGACTAGAACTACCCGAAGAACTTAGTCGGATTCACGACATCTTTCATGTGTCAAACCTTAAGAAGTGTTTATCCGATGAATCTCTCGTGATTCCATTGAAAGAGATTCGACTAGATGATAACCTTATCTTTACCGAGGAACCCATTGAAATTATGGATAGAGAAGTCAAACAACTAAAACAGAACCGTATCCCTATTGTCAAAGTTCGTTGGGACTCCAAGCGAGGACCGGAATATACCTGGGAGCGCGAGGATCAGATTCGCTCCAAGTACCCACATCTCTTCACCTAAGACACCCTTGGCAACTATCTTAGACTAGAATTCCGGGACGGAATTCCCTGTAAGAGGTAGGTAATGTAACCTCTCGTAAATTTCCCTTACGATTAGTAAATGCATACAAATAAATAAAACGATGTTACAAGGAATTAACACCATTTTACGGGTAACAAATTTTTTTTTTTTTTTTTTTTTTTTATGATATGGCTTGATATTGAACCACTACGATAACTGTGATTGACCGTTTACCCAGGAACGATGCTTACACACAACCTAGGTTGCCTATAATTATTGCGAACGATAAATAATTATATAACGCGTTTATATTTAATAATACGTTTCGTCTAAATAACGTATACTATTTATATATTCCCCGAACCTACGAAACTTCCCGAGAACGCTCACTAATATTTTTGAACTTCGACACGATAATCGAGACACCCCAGGTGGGCCCCCAACACCCTTTGGGCCATGGATACACCACACAAACCAAACAGACTACTTTTCTTTCTTTTCTTTTGCTTGGGCCGACACACAACCAGCAGCCCACAGGCAAAGCCCAAACGCACCCTTTTGTTATTTTGTTTTGTTTTCTGCCAACCGCGAAACTCCCAAACGCACCCTAATATCAAACGATTTCTACACATAACAAACCAATTTTATTGCACATCCTGATTTACCTAGTACCCAAGAAACACATGAGACCAAAACATTACATACTCACCTTCGTTCACTATATTAAAAACGTACAAAGCAAATCACCAAACGCTCCATGCAAGGATAAGGCCAAAACGTGTCACAAGCATTCTACATGCCTCCCATACTCCCCAATGGCAACAAAATGAACAATGTGAATGTAAGAAGCGTCAGGAATGAGCAGGAACAAATCACACAAGATCTTGGCAATGTAAACTCTCGATTGGCCATTGTTTGTGGCAACACTATTCGCCTAACATGCTATACCTTCGTTCTCTTGATCTAGCAAATCTCTACGTACCTTAAACACCCTATATAAGCCTTACATGCAATCACAAATCATCACATACACTCATACGTACCACTACCACTAAAAATACTAACGAGGGAGTGCTATGGAGGGACGAACGGATTGCCAAGTGAACCACGCTTAGAAGTGAACCTAGGAAGCAAAGCTTGGAGCCTATTGAACCTTTGGAAGGACGAGAAGTGAACCACGGAGCCCTTGTACAATCACACGAACCATACACTCGTTTTACTCCACCTTTTGAGGTGAGGTGAGACTTCTAATCGTTATTTTCATATTATACATATACGTATTTCTCGTTTGTGCACAAACACTTAACCTAAATAAAATGAGAAACTAAAACGTAACATGCTATTATTATATATCGTATTGTATGTTTACTAAGTCATTAACGAGACCTTATAAAAGATTAAGACTCATATTAACGTATACACACTAAAAATCATATGATTCTAAGTCATATGAACCTATACGAAATATACTAAAAAGACTTAGTTTATTTTTCAAGTTTATGAGTTACACGCATGAGTTTTTAGCCGTGTACTTTGGTCTCGCCATTCTAAATTTCAACACACGACCACCCATTATTTTTGTACGATCTAATTGCCTACTTGAAATAGAAACGAGAATGATGAATAATGCGACTTAACAACATCGTTTGATCACTAAACGAGACCCAAAGTAAATCGCTATTGAAACTGTTTTCAGACTATTAAAAACCTTACGTGGGCCAAAAAGCCCAAAAAGCTCATTTCAGCTTATTACGATAAGCTGAGTGTATAAGCTGTTTTGAAATGAATTTGTAACTTAAAATGATGGATTTCTATAAACCTAGTGTTCCCCCAAGCCCCTTGGATCATAAAACCTTAACGGGCCCTTATTTTGGACTCGTTAAGCCCACTAAATGAAATAAGCTAATAAGCTGTCGAATTAAGCTTTTCTAAATGTTCTGAGCTTATTGAAATAATAAAAATGTTAAGTTTTAAACTTGGAAATGTTTGGACCATTTTTGCAAATGTTCGAAGGATAGGGACTAAAATTGTCAAATTTGTAAACTTGAGGTGAAAAGTATAAAACTATTTTTCTAAGGGTATAAACGGTAAATATTGAAACTTAGGGATAATGAATGTAAATATTTGATATTTGGACTAAAAATGTAAATATATATAATTTTTGGACTAACGGCGTAAATGTTTTCCGTTAAGGGTAAAAAGTGTAAAATTGAGAAACATGAAGGATTGAATAATAATATTGATTTTAATAAAAAGTTTATACTTATATATATATATACATATCTGAATATATATTAAATCGATAAATAATAAACATAACTTATTATATATATATATATATATATATATATATATATATATATATATATATATATATATATATATATATATATATATATATATATATATATATATATATATATATATATAATACGAATAAAACGTATATAACGAATAACTAAATTTAGACGAATAAAAACAATACGTAACCATTATCTATTTTTATACGACGTAACACATCACGTATGCACTTTATCGATTACTCATAATTAATAATAAACGTTCGCAATAAAACGAGACTTAAGAACTGAAACGTGCCATATCTTATAGGTTGTGTGTGAAGCCGTTGCCTTGCATCGTTGAGATTACAATTGTTCTACTATCCTACTAAGGTGAGTTCATAGCCCACACTTAACTGATTTCTGTGGGGGGATACATGCTCAAAAACCGAACACAAGTCTTTTCCTGATCTTATTATTCCTTAAGTAGCTATTGCCAAAAGTCCCTCGATCATGAACCTTAATCACTTGAAAGGTGAACGTAAATAATTGTGAATAGATCTATTAGGGATTGACAATCCCCATTTGGTTGCTAGAGGAAAGTCACCAAATGCACGTTATTTGAATATATTAGGTTACTGGCAAATACCTATCTTGGGGGCTATATATTTTACATCATTATTATGAAAATATTGATGTCTGTTGAATCGTTGAGTGTCATGAGCTTAATGCAATAATGAATGTGATTTCTAACTTGTTTATTTGTATCGATATTACAATAAACATCTATCTCTTGTGTTCAAACTCTTAATTATAAACCTATGAATTTCACTCAACTTTTTGTTGACTTTTAGCATGTTTATCTCAAGTAACTAAACGGAATGGATGGCAACGGCACGAAGTGGGCAAATAAAGAAACGTTTATTTCTCTTTAAATAAAACTTGTTGTTGAATAACGAATTCTCTTGGAATTATGAATATTTGGTATTTTAAATAAAACTTAAAACGATCACTTGAATCGTTTTCTATAATTGTGACGAAAGATCCACAATATAATACCCCAAAAGTCTTCCGCTGACATTTTAAGTCTTCCACTGTATTGATCGATTTTGGGGGTGTTATAACGTGTAAGGTTTTCTCCGCCAGTGAAATGAGCTTGTTGACTAGTGAAAGAAACTCTCGAGTTGGATACTCGAGGCGTGGACGTAGGGCAAGGAAAAAGAGTCCTTGTAGCCGAACCACGATAAATACTCGTGTTGTGGTTTGATCGTTTCTTTCATTTACTTGCATGTTATATATTGTGTTTGTGTACATATCTTTGATCAAACAGAAAGTTTCAAAGCTAACTTAACAAGTTAAAAAGATTTTAATCGGTAAACTATTCAACCCCCTTCTAGTATTCCACACATCGCTTGCTTCAAACAATTTAAGATAAAGAATATTCTGCGGGCACAAAACCAAAAAGCAGACGTACTAAGCAAGCTAGCATCCGTAGCATTCAACCACTTAACAAAAGAAATCTTAGTGGAAGTGCTAGAGAAACCATCTGATTCGCCTCAAACGGTCAGATAATTATTGATCAGCCACTTGTGAATGGCTAACTGTAATAGTCAAACAGCCGAGGCAAATGCTTCCGAGGAATACAGTGTTTTCCCGGGTCGTAATGTCCCAACGAGGTTGTGATGATTGAAAACGAATCTGTGATTAGTGAATGTGAACAGGTAAGGGTATAAAAGTGTGTGTGTGTGTTTTAACTAGGGTTTTATAAATTAAAATAACTTAGGTAAGCTAATGGAATGATTACGTGAAAACTAGGTATTTAAAAACGTACACCAAATTAAAATCAGACGCGATTGCGTACTGAGAAAAAGGTGAGTTTTAAGAAAAATAAACTACAAGGGTTAAAAATAAAAATTCTATAAACTTAAACTTAAAATAAAATAAGATTAAAAATAAAACTATTTTTTAGATTATTATATTATTTATTATTAATTATTTAATTAAAAACTATTTAACTATTTATTTAAAACTAACTTAAATAAAAACTAAAAAGGATTAACACTACAAATTAAACTAAAAATTTATAAAAATATTTTCTAAACTTAAAATAGAACTTGAAGAAAGTATAAAAAATAAAAATAAATCTTTTTGTCTTTTTGTGAGCTTTTTATTAATTAAAAACTATTTATATTATTTATACTAATTAAACTAATTTAAATTAAAAATAATATTAAACTAACTTAGAAAATTATGAAAATTTTTGTATATCTAATTAACCATCATGGGAATCCTAAAAAATTATAAAAACTTTATTTTATATATTTTTAAACTAGTTAACTAATTATTATTCTATTTATTAATTAATATCTAATTAAACTATTTAAATTAGGAAAACTATTAAATGAATAGTAAAAATTCTAGAAAAATTACTAAAATTATATTATGACTTATAAAAGCTAGGAAAAATATAAAATCTAGGTGTTGCTATATAAAAATTAATTATGCTATTTAAAATTTATTTATTGATTAATTACTAATAAAACTATTATTAATTCTAATTAATACCAAATGACAATATAAAAATCTAATAAAATTATTTAATTTACTTTAATATATAAGGAAATTAATAAAAATATAAAAATACAGATTACTTAATAAAAATATAAAAATGAAAATTAAAATTAAATTGTATTAAATAGAAACTATCACTTAATTTAATATTGTTTTTCTTGGATTTTTCTTTTTCCAAACTATATTATACCTAAATATAACTAACTTTTGTGAAAACAAATATTTTACAACTTAATAATAAGCACTGTATAAGCTAACAACCATGACAGTTGACCAAAGTTTGACCAATCAAGCAAATAAGCTCTACTGAGCTTGTGTGGGACCCACTATGGTAAAATTTAGTTCCCCTGAGTTACATGAACTATATTAAGCAAGATTTAATCAATAAGGTAGCTTGAATAAGCCAAAACTCACAAATAAGCTTGTTGCTTATTTGATTCTGTCACAGGTTTTGGGACAGACTTTGGGGGCCAATTTAGGTGGGGTCCACTAGACTAGGGGTCAAACAAAAGGTCCAAAGTTACTCCCTGGTAGGAGGAGGGTTGAGGGGTGCAAGGTGGGGACTTGGGACCCACTGGGTTGGCTGGAAAACCACCACCAAGTGGTGGTGGTGGTGGTGGTCTGCTGAGACAGAACAGATAGCTGCCCTGCAGCTCACTTTGGGTGGCTGTGGGGCCCACCTCAAAAATCCTAAAAATATAACAATAGTGGGATTCTAAAGTTGAGATGGTGGAGTACAAGTCTACAAAAACACAAAGCCTAATTCCTTCTATAAAATTCTAAACAAATCACTCAAGTTTTGTCAAAACCTGAGGAGTGCAATTTTGACTTTTGTAGAAAATTTGCTAGTTTGACTTTAGTGAATTTTGAATGGATCCTAGTTACTTAATATGATGTAATATATTATTTAGGAGTGAAATTATTCTAGGTAACCAAGTAATGAGCTGCTGACATGAAAATGGAACAAGCAATCCTACACAGTGGACTGTGTAGATTGATCAAAGAGTGATTTTGACTATTGCCTTATATATTACCAAAAGAAATGGTTGAACTGAGTTTATATGAACCTAAGTTACTAATTTGAATCACAAATGCACACACAAACTCAGTTGTGCTCACTGAGCAACCCTGAGCCAAACACCCCCTTACAAAACAGTTTCACTAACTTCTATGAATTTTAAGCTTACACCTAATGATTTTATGATTTAAACAGATTCACTATACTAACTAAAGATTAATTGAACACTAAATTATCACAAATAACAATTATAACAAGATTATACAAAAATAAGATTTATAACTTACAAGTGGTTCAAAGCTGAGGACATGAAACCAAGGACCAAGATCAATACCTAGTATCCCCCATAGGATTCTAATACCAAATCAATCCAAATTTCACCTTGCTCAGCTCCAATCAGTTTGTAACTTTGATTTTTTTATTTTCTTAATATTTAATTTGATTTTTTAAGTATTTTTGTTTTATGAACTAAACAGAAAAATGAGGTGTATAAAAGCTTAAATAAGCTTTGTCAAGGCTTATATGAGCTTATGAACTCAATAACAATCACAAATAACAACAAACAACAACTTTGAGATTTTGAGAATTCCTAAAAATGGCATAAACTGAGAACTGATATGAAACTTGAAATTAACTTAATATAAAGATCAAAGTACATTCAACTAACTGAGAACAAGTGTTTTGAATTAAAATTACAACTTAATTCATGAACTATACTACATACGACCTAAATTAACTAAACCTAAACTAATTCTCTTTCATCACATCTTCCCATCTCTTTTGTAGCCCTTTTCTGGTCTTGTGGGACCCACTGGGTGATTTCCCACCAATTTGTAGCCATTGATATGGTTCCAATCATCTCAGCCGTTTAAATCATAAACTTGGCGCCAAAGTCTTAATCTGTCAGTTTGGGGTACTGTGTGTTGCGTGGTGAGGGTTTTTAGGGTTTTGGAGGGTTGTGGAGGTGGAGGAGAGTGGGTAGGCAAGTGGGGATGAGCTGAGGTGGAGATACCATGGTGGTTTGGGTGCTACAGTGGTGGAGGGTGGTTTTGGTGGGAATAAGGAAGACGGGGTGGTTTTGGTTTTGTTGGGTTGACCGGGTTGACCAAGTGGGTGGGCTGGTTATAGTTTTGGGCTTAGGAATGGGTGTGGGCTGGGATTAGTTTGGGTAGTGGATTTGGTCTAAAGAATAACATAAGGTCCGTTTGGTTTTTAACTTACAAAATCACAAGGACCAAAAATGTAATTTGGGCAAAGTTTGAGGTCTGATTTAGGTGACTTTCCAAAGTTCAAATAAGGGTCTAAATTATCACATGTGAATAGTACAAGGCATTTTTGATATTTTTTTATTTTTTAAAATACCCGGGGACTAAAACTGACAAATCACCAAACTTGAGGGACTAAATGTGTAATTTATTCAAAACTTTCTCCCTGGGACTAAAAGTGACAATTATGAATTCCCTAGGATCCTTAATGATAATTTTCCCATTTTGAACACCCAGGGACTGAAACTGTCAAGTTTTAAACTTTGAGGGACCTGTTTTGCCAAACTGTGAAACTTCAGGGACCAATCATGTAAATTCACCAAACTTATCACCCAAGGACCATTCCTGCAAGAGATTATTAGTATAAGGACCAAAATTGCTTTTCTCAAAGTTTTTACATCCCAGGGACCATTTATGTTAATTTCCAAAGTTGAGGGACTAAACTTGTAATTTTATGAAACTTTGCACCAAAGGACTAAATATGTAACTTTATGATTAAAAAGGACCTTTGGTGACATTTTCATGTTTTTAGAATAACCAAGGACTAGTTTTGACAATTTATGAAACTTGAGGGACTGAAACTGCCAATTATGCAAACTTTGTACGTTTTTCAATTGTTTTTGCATATTTTGCATTTGAAACATATAAAACACACTTCTAAGATATTTTAAGTATTTTGATACATATTTGAGTGTTTTTGTATGTTTTGGCAGTTCAGATTAGTATAAAATGATGAGTATTTAGACACTCATCACCATCCACGGAGGAAGAAATAATCAACGCAATAGTAGAAGAAGAAGAAGAAGAAGAAGAAGAAGAAGAAGAAGAAGAAAATTGGATGACGCCCATAATCCGAGGCTTAAAAGAAGGAATATGGCCGGAGGATCTAAATGAAGCCCGAACCCTTCATATGAAAATAAGTCATTATACACTAATCGATGATGTACTATTCAAAAAATCCTATCTAGGACCAATGCTACGGTGCGTAGGACCCCTACAGGCCAACTATGTCATACGGAAAGTACACGAGGGAGCATGTGGTATGCACTCCGGACCACGATCCGTGGTAGCTAAACTTATGAGGCAAGGCTATTAATGGCCAACCATGCACCGGGACTCCAGGGAAGTTATCCAGAAGTGTGACTCATGCCAGATACACGCTCTGATTCCTAAGTTTCCAAAAACAATGTTAACTTCCGTCATGGCTCCATGGCCCTTCTTCCAATGGGCTATAGACGTGTTGGGACCTTTACCCAAAGCTCCAGGGAAAGTCAAATATGTAATCTTAGCCATTGACTACTTTACCAAATGGATGGAAGCAAAGCCCCTAGCCAAGACAACCGGAAAAGAAGTGAAAAAGTTCGTATGAGATAACATCGTCTGCAGGTTCGGATTACCTAAGATAATTGTTACGGATAATGGAAGCAATTTTGTAGGAGATCCATTCAAAAGTTGGTGCGAAAGATTGAATATTACACAAATCAACACAGCCGTAGCTCATCCTCAAGCCAACGGATTGGTAGAAAGGGCAAACAAAAGCCTGATGAAGGGATTCAAGTCACGGCTCGGAAGGGAAAGATCTGGATGGGTAGACGAACTACCGAACATATTGTGGGCATTCCGTACCACCCTAAAAACTAGCAATGGAGAAACTCCCTTTAGCCTGACCTACGAAAGCGAGGCGGTCATCCCAGCGGAAATCGGTATGCCTACCTTTCGAACCATGACGGCAAACGCAGAAGACAATAACGATGAGATCGGCTTGAACCTAAATTTGTTGGAAGAAAGGCGAGAAATGGCAGCAATAAGGGAAGCCAAATACAAAAAGAAGGTGGAGCAGTACTACAACCGAAGGGTTAGACCTGAAACGTTCAAGGTGGGGGACTTTGTATATTGGAAGAACGAAGCCAGCAGGGTAGAGGATCAAGGAAAATTAGGGCCAAATTGGGAAGGTCCCTACCGGATAACTGAAGCCTACCAAGATGGAACGTACAAGCTGCAAACCATGGACGACATAGAAGTACCTTGAACCTGGCATGCAATCAATTTAAAAAAGTGTTTTATGTAATCAGTTGTTCCGATAGACTTATTGTAAGGCATGCACCACTTTCCTATTATCAATAAAGCATACTATGCAGTTGGGCCATGAGAAAAGTTGTTTTTATCTAAATGTCAAACTACTTAGCAAAATAAAACCCCAAGTGGGTATAATCTAAGGCCAAGAGCCGAAGGACACATGTTGTTCGATATAACAAAACCCCAAGTGGGTATAACCTAAGGCCAAGAGCCGAAGGACACAGGTTGTCCGATACAACAAAACCCCAAGTGGGTATAACCTAAGGCCAAGAGCCGAAGGGCACAGGCTGTCCGATACAGCAAAACCCCAAGTGGGTATAATCTAAGGCTAAGAGCCGAAGGGCACAGGTTATCCAATATAACAAAACCCCAAGTGGGTATGATCTAAGGCTAAGAGTCGAAGGGCACAGGTTGTCCAATATAATAAAACCCCAAGTGGGTATTATCTAAGGCTAAGAGCCGAAGGGCACAGGTTGTCCGATATAATAAAACCCCAAGTGGGTATAATCAAAGGCTAAGAGCCGAAGGGCACAAGTTGTCCGATATAATAAAACCCCAAGTGGGTATAATTTAAGGCTAAGAGCCGAAGGACACAAGTTGCCCAATATAACAAAACCCCAAATGAATATAATCTAAGGCAAAGATACGGAAGAAGCATGTTGACCAGTAAATTAAACTTAGATGAATACAACGTGAAACCAATAGTTGAAAGGCACATATGCCCCGGAACGTACATAACACGAATAACATAAAGACGTAATAAAAATAATAAGTGTAAACGATATGCATTCATCCGATCAAAATTAATTACATCCAATGTTCCGGAATAATGGAACAATAAAAGATAGAATGTTAATAACCTATTCTATTACATAGAATTGCCAAGTACATCAAGTTGTTCCGAAGAAAACTACTCTACAAAATAACAGAACGTCAAGTACCCTATACTATTACATAGCAGCAACTGGGAAATGAGAGCTTCACAAGGAGTCCGGAATACCTAAACCCATGGTCAAAATAGAAGTATCCGGACTCCGATACGTAGTTCACAATGGAAAAAGTTCAGTAACAATAGCTTCACAAAGACTTTGCAATAGCTATGCCCATAGTCAAAATGGAGGTATGCAAACTCTTAAAAACATCCTCAAAGAAAAGCCTAGGTAGTCTGATCCACAGATGGATTACTGGAGGGATTCTCAGTATGAGATTCGACCACCGGTTCTTCAACTTCAAGAGTAGGAGCAGGATCCGGAACCAAGGCAATCAATTCATCAAACTTTTGATAAATGGTCTGGCGGATTTTTTGGATGAAAGGATAGTCCTGGGAGAGAGCCTAATCATATAATGAATGGTATTTGTCATCGGCCTCAAAATCCATCCCTTCGACTTCTCCTAACAGCTTAGCCGCCTTCTCCGGCTCTTCAAATAACCCTGCCCCATCTATCAGCCCAGATTGATAATACAGGTTAAAAGGTTCCGCCAGTGCTATCCGGAACTCATGACTACCAAGAAAGCGATGAATAGCTTCCGGAATGAACTCATTAACAATACGATTCCTTTCCACTTCAGCATTTCCGGCAGCTATAGCAATTTCTTGCTTCTCTTGATAAAGCTCCTTGTAAGCTTTCTCTTCATCGGCCAGCTTCAACTTGGCATCGGACAAGTGACCCTCCAATAGCTTGATCTTCTCAGCCTGCTCAGCAGAAACCTTCCTCCACTCCTCTTTCTCCACTACAAGTTGAGAGACCCTGGCCTCAAAACTAGCATTCTCAGCACGCAGCTTTTGAATCCCCTCTGGATTCACCGTAGCACATTCTGCATGCTTCTCCTTCAACTCCTTCAACTCCTCAGCCACCTCATCGAACCTTTTACACTTATCACCCAAGGTTTGATCACACACCTGGTGAGTTTCAGACAACTTCTGATACTCACGTTGAAGAGACTCAAAACGGAAAATGACATCCGCCTGAGCCGTAGCATGTTTGCCCAACAGTAACCAAGACCTTCGGATAGCCTCAGCATCATCCTGACCATCCAAATACCTCTCTTCACTCGGGGTGGCCAAATTAATCATCATGTCCCGGCAGACATTCGCATTGTTCATGCGAGTCCCCCTCTTCACCACCCAAGCAGGGACGAAGGTGTCATCATCCTCATCGTCCCCCTCTATATCCACTTGAACATCCTCCTCGTCCACCAAAATCCCCTTTCCCGGACGCTGGGAAGCATCCTTCGAACTCCCTGAAGACAAAGAACCTTCATCAATAAATGGTAAAAACAAATCAAGGATAAAACTATGGATAGATTATTCACTAAGGCATACCAGTTGGGATATCTTTCAGATGCAACGATCGGATCGGCTCCGATTCCTCAACCCCTTCCGCATCATCTAGATCAATGACATTGTCAGAAGACTGCTTGTGCCTCTTGTGAACCTTAGAAGAGATGCTTCCTTCGGCTCTCTTCACCGGAGGTTTCTTAGAACCCTGCTTTGCTGCCTGCTCCTTCATTTTGTCATTGGCAGCCAGCACCCGATCATCCGGAACCTCGACCCTCTTCAGCTCCTCATCTTTTTCCGGAACTTCAGCATTGGAGACTAGAGGGCGAGTAGTATGGATCTCTTGTCCTTGACCCTACGGAAGAGGGTCCCCCTTTACAACATTCACCGTCTTTCGAAGAGGTGGTTTCTTCAAGTAGCTCGACATAGTTACACCTGCGAACAAACAAAACCTATCGTTAAAAGTGAAAAAAGATGCACAACTTGAAAATTCATATTTATAACAAAGGCTATACCCCTCCCCTGCTCATCCCTCAAAGCCGGACGGAAGCCGGTAAATCCCCAATGATCCGATAGACCCAGAGCATATAAGAACGACTGGGGAACTTGGCATGGCTCAATGATCGTCTCGGCCAGCTTTCGGCATGAGCAACATCATACTCACTCCTCTTGGGAAACGGATCAGACACATCAGAATCCAAATGCCTCCAAGGCATAGCAAAGGGAATGGCTCTCCTATCAATCAAGAAGAAGTGATATTTCCAACCCTTCAGACAGGAAGGAAATTCCCCGAAACAAACTTTTCTATCTTTATGCACACGTTTTTCGAAGGAAAACCAACAACCTTGTTTGCTGAGTTTATAAAAGACGCGAAATAAAGGAGTAGTAGGAGGAATGTGCATGCTCCGGCAATACACCTCAAAAAGGGTAGCACGATGCATACCCAACGGAACCAACTGAGATATATGAATCTTAAAGAACCTAATAACATCTAAGAGAAAAGTAGAAAAAGGGACGGTAAGGCCTCCGTCAAAGAAGTACTCTGTGTATAAACCAATAGCATCCGCAGGTAATCGATCCATCGTAATGCCTGATGGGGGTACCCTCGGATGTAAATCCTTCGGTATCCCAAAAGTCTCCACTACGACCAATACTTCACCCTCGTCCATAGTAGACGGCCTCGGACGTATATCCTTCTTAACATGTGAACCTTCCGGCATGGAAACGTCCTCATACTCAAACGACGCAGTAGATTCCGACATAATGAGTCCGATAGGGAAGAGTATAGCCAAACAACAAAAAACTAAACGGACTAGGACGTACCTCAAAGACAATGAGAATATTCGTTCGGAATACGGAAGATATAGAATGTGTCAGAAGTCTGTGTGTGTGAAGAAAATTTACAGTGGTGAAAATGAGGAAAAAGGGACTATTTATAGGCGGTAAAAATTGGGCGCGAAACGACACGTCACCCGTAGGGCAGACGTGTCTCCATCCAAACCGTATAAACAGGAAGAGCGTACACGTGTCCCCATCCCAAGGACACAGTAAAAAACGACGGCACACCTTAAACGACACATTAATTACTTTTGGCACTTTGTACACGACTCTAGCAAACGACGAAGCTACGACTCGCGCTCCGGAAAATTACAAAAATAAACTAAGTATCACACCATTGGCATAACCAATACTATGATACTGGGGGGGACATGTTGGCGTATGTACCCTCCAGATTTAGGCCGTACAATTAAATACCTTCCGGATCTATGTCAAACAAGGCATACGCAAATGTATTTAAACAGGACAGACCAATATCCGAAGGGTTTGGAATGTCCGCATGACCTCAACCCTCCGGAGATCGGGACCGTTCGGATAAACCAGTAAGTACATGAACTAAAGTACAAACAAGTACACCAAGTATATGGCAATGGAGCATAAATTAGCAAACATTAAGGAACTAAGTACACACCAGCCTGACACTCCATATTGGAGACCTATAAATAGAGAGGAAATCTTCACTTAAAGGTTAACTAATTCTCTCACTCTCTAACTTGATATATACTTTTTTTCTCTAAGAACATATACTTACTCTCACGCCGGAGGTTGGTCCTGGGATACATTCCCGGGGCGAGACTGACGGACGTACCTGTTTTGCAAATATCCGAAGCATTCAACTACCAACAAGAATCACCTCGAATCCGAAGGACTAATCCGAAGTCCGAAGGATTCATCTCGCTTGTCCGTAGTAGAAGAAAACTTTTACTTCAACACAAGTGCAGCTCACTCTAGCATATATATCTTCTTTCATCATTATTGGCCGGTCCCTACTTATTAATCTCTCATCCCCTCGATCTCGTGCTCAACATGCAGATCAGTTGTAGGCCCATTTTGTAATAATAACGGGTCTTTAATAAACCTTTAAAACTTTGGTCACACCATCAAATCCAAATTAATACTTGAATTATTGAACTTCATATTACACACACACAATGGAGTGGTTCTCAAAGACGCTTATGCTCCTCATGGTTCTAGCTCTTCGATTTAGCTTAAACCATTCAAAATCTATCGTCAACACTCTTCCTGGTTTTTCTGGTCAACTTCCTTTCGTCTTCGAAACCGGGTATCTTTGTTCTTAAACTCTACCTTTTTTTTTTTTTTTTTTTTTTTTTTTTTTTTTTTTTACGCTAAACATTGATAATAGACAACGCTGACGTGTCTCCACTATGGTTCAAGGTATGTGGGAATAGGTGAGAGGGAAGAAGCGCAGTTTTTCTATTATTTCGTTGAATCACAAGGAAATCCGAATGATGATCCGCTTATATTGTATCTCACTGGTGGTCCGGGTTGTTCAGCTGTCCTTACATTCTTCAATCAAATCGGTATGAACATTTTGCTAAAAAATAGTCATTATTTACGTTGAATTAGTATGTAATTTTGAACATGCTCAAAGGGTGGCTCTCGGGTTCTGGAACACCTATGGATTTATACGGCGTAATAAATGTTAGTGACTCTATCTTGTTTATAACTTTTGGTCCTGATCTTCTCCTTGAACTTTTTGCTATGTTAATATGTGATAAGCTAGTTTTTACCGCCTAATTAATTAGTTTATTTTAATTCGGGGATTTTTGCTGCTTTACCTTCACGAGACTGGATTTTAATTCGTGCACGGTTAATTTTGCGGAAATTGTTTTAGGGAAATCTGTACAAAGAAAGAATAATCATGATTCGTGGTTGTAGTCTATAACGCCTTAAAAAATAAAAATAACCAAATCCAACTTTTGTCGACTAACGACTTGTTTTTATCATTATTTGTCTGAGCAACCCACATGTACTACACTAGGAAATTGTTAGGGGGTACATATTAGTGAAAAAAAAAAAAAAAAAAAAAAAAAAAAAAAAAAAAAAAAAAAAAACTTAAGGCAAGTTCTATTATGGCTTCTTTTCGATCGTGTTTTGATTTTGGGTCAAATGAAGCATGAATTTCGATTTAATTTATGTTCAAACAACTTGTTGAGTTATGTAAATAAATGATTCTCAGCAATGATGGAACCAGGGTGGTCCCTGGACACCCATGGATTTTTGTGGCGTAGTGTTAATTTTGTTAAAAAAACCTCGATTTTTCTTACATGCACCCGGTCCTTTAAATTTATGTTTATAGTCTTATTTAGTTTATTCTAAATGCATCTGGTCGCTATGTGTTATGGTTCCTTCCTTGATTCTTGGTGTGATTTTCTCGTTGCCGCATAGACTCGTCCTCTAAAATTTTAAGCCTATGTTTTGAGGATTTAGTTAGAGTTTTAAGTGGTGTTAGAACACAGTTTCCACCCTTATATACATCTCATATAGTGTTTATTTTAATCGTTACTCCTCGAAACAACCAAATTTTGATTATACGCAATCATCTTTAATCTTTTCTTATAGTAAATGCCTCACGTCTGCCACTTTAAGATGAAATTTTAGACATGTGTTTTTCCAATATTATCTTTCTTACTAGTTTAGTTTGATTTACATAAAACAATGTATTCGGTCGCTTGTTCGTTGTCACTTTCACTTGATTTTGTTTCATAACTTTTGATATTCGATGATATTTTTTTAAAATATTTTAATATTCGAGCGCCATCGCGTTAGATTTTCGAAGATCTAGTGAAATTATTTATAATTTGATATTTAACTGGACGATTTCAATTTAATAGAGGGGTCCATCGCAATGAAAGGTACTTTTTTTCATTTTCGCCTTTATATCTGGACTTATAATTGAATTTGAAATATTATTATATTAGTAGATTTATTTTCTAGTGTTAAGAAGTTTATCATCATTGAGCTTAAAAGCCCAACATATGAGCTAACACAAATAACTCTTTACATATCAATGATCGGACAAACGTATTTAGTTTTTTTTTTTTTTTTTTTTTTTTTTTTTTTTTTTTTTTTTAACATACAGTCTCCTTTTGTTAGTTGACACCAATTAAACATCATAATTTATCGCCAAAAACGATTGTTCTTGTGTCACAAGTAATGTTAGCATTTGATATGACAGGGATAAAAATAAGTTATACACTTATACTTAACCATGTATAGGACATGCAACTTAACTATTCGACTATAGTTTTATGGGAGGTGATATCCACACTAGTGATGTGAACACCACAATATCACTTCATGAATGTGGTACAACATAATATATGCATAGTTGTGGTGTGCATATCACGTTTGTATGTTTATATAAATACATTTCATCTCTGTCTCATTTCGTTCATGAACATGTAAAGATGTGATGTTTATGAATCGAGTAATCGACATCTGTTGTATTGCATTATTGTATGGTAGGTCCACTTAGTTTCAACTTTGGCAATGCATTTGAAGACACAACATTAACATTGAATCCAAACGCATGGACGCAGGTAACGTAGTCATCCAGTTACCTGCAATATACTAATGTCACTAGAAGATAAGCTATATAGTTTTGGTCATTTTGTTTTGTAGATGGCCAATATCATATTCGTCGATATGCCGGTTGGAACTGGATTCGCGTATGCCACAACAAAAGAAGCATCAATTAGTAGTGATACCATTGTGGCCAAGCAAGCTAACGAATTTCTTAGAAAAGTCTAAACAAACTTTTCTTTTTGTTTTTAATTGTGTCAATACCGATATTAAGTTTCTAACTATTTTGTGTTTAATTTGGTTGATTTGCAACAGTTTCTTATCGACCACCCAAAGTTTTTGAAAAATCCACTATACATATCTGGAATTTCTTACATGGGAATTGTCACGCCTATAATTACTTTAGAGGTGTATAACGGTAATTGAATTGTTTAGTTGATATATCATGTGCTAACCTCTTTATTTACATCGTGCATAAAAAAATGTGATCTTTGAAACATTGCTTGCAGCTAATGAACGCGGGGATCAACCAATGTTGAATATTCAAGTAGATGTTTCAACCCTGTGAATATTAAACCACATAAAACATTAAACATAAAACTAACGTTTGTTTATTGAATTGCGATGTAAGGGTTACATTCTTTGCAGCCCTCTCACTGACAAGTTCATGGACTTCAATTCTAGAGTTGAGTTTGCTCATCGTATGGCTCTTATATCCGATGATATTTATAAGGTAATTCTAATTAAACAGATTACCACTGAATAATTTTACAATGAGCAGTTACTTTTAACATAGCATGATATTGCAGTCTGCAGTGGAAAATTGTCGTGGTGACTATGTGAACATTGCTAAAGCGAATTCGTTATGCTTAGATAGTCTTCAAAGATATGAGGAGGTGAGTCAATTGTGCTTATTTATAGAAGCATTAACTGGATATAAATCATGTAGCCATTTCAAATTTAAACTGCAGTGCACAAGTGGAATTGATCTCAAAAATATTTTGGACCCAGTATGTGATAAAACTGATCCAAAGCCACCTTGCCAAGTAATATCTTTCTCCCTCTTACCTCCATGGTTGATCTTATGTATATAGCATGGAACACAACAAATGCGAATCTAACTAATGACACCCTCATCTTCTTTTCTTACTTTTTTAGTCGTACTATTATGATTTTATAATAGATTGGGCAAACAATAAGGCTGTGCAACAAGCTCTTAACGTTCGTGAGGTATATTAACTAAACTACCTACACTTGACAAGCTAAGAATTGTGGATAACTATTCAGCTATCTTACATTATATATTCTTAGGGAATGATTGGAAAATGGGAATTGTTCAACACAACCTTACATTACCTTGAAGGAAAAAACGACACGTCATGCTATTCTTATGATATATTCAGTAGCTTTACGTACCATATGAAACTTGTTAGTAAAGATTGTCGAGCATTAATCTTTAGGTAACGTCACAATATAGTCCCTCCCTACTTGATTATTGCTGAAGACTGTAAATGATACTTGTCATTTCAATGGCAGCGGGGATCATGACATGACATTTCCATACATTGGAGTTGAGCAATGGATAGCTGCTCTTAATCTTGGACTTGATAGCCCATGGGAACCGTTCTACGTTGATGCCCAAGTTGGAGGGTGAGAATAGACTTCATTTACATTCTCTATAAATTGTATGATTTCTAATTCCATTATTTTTATTGCAGATATGAAATGACGTATGCACACAACGATTTCTATATGACCTACGCTACTATAAAAGTAAGACATGTTATCACTTATTTCCATCGCTGTTCTTATATGATATTTATATGTAGTTGTCAGCAATACTTTCAATGATACATGGTTTCTTGCATGCTTGTTTTCTTTTCTTTGTACCAAGTTTCAAGGCAGCATTATTTTTTAACATGACAAACAACTCATCTGTCTTGATCCATAGGGTGCGGGTCATTCAGTTGCTCAATACAAGCCGAGAGAAGCTATGGTTCTGTTAAAGAAGTGGCTTGCTACGCAGGCATATACAAGCACCATGTGATAAATGTGACATCAATTAAGCCTACGATTCAGGAAATCTATATTTGTAAAAGACCAATGTATTCTACCAAATGAGAAGAATTGAGGGAGATAAATAATACTGTAATAATGATGTTTAATTTGGTCTATAAATAGAGAATCTATATTTATTGTGTAGTATTATTGCTCGATATCTCATCTTTAAGCAAACACAAAGACAAGAGTAGTTGACAAAGACATTGTGCATAACAAGTATTAATATAATCTAAATGTTGATGATGTGAAAATATGAAACAAAGGACCCACTACCACACGCCACACCTGTTCTCTCGTTCTTCAACATCATCTAAACTCAACTTGGATCTGTGTGTTTCCTCTCTGTCGTTTAACCACCACCTCAGGAATGCATATATTCTTAACTGCGTCGGGATTCCTTGGAAAAAAGAGTTGAGCTTATTTTATTTGGCGTGCCACCAATTAAGTTACCGGTGACTATGAAATCTCTACAATGATTCCTTTCATCCACATGTCTGGTCGATCAACCTTTCAAGGATCGGATCACGGAATTAATTAGTGTGTTTTTGGTTACTTTTGTCATTGGGGGTACTTGTGTCATGGTGTGGCTTTTGCTCCATCCAGTGACATTCGGGTAGTTTAAAGGATATCGTTCTTTGTATTTTCTTTCAACCTTCTGCAGGTGTTTGTCTAGCCTCCTACTCTGTGCTGTTTCGCCCTTATCATGTGGTCAAATCGTGTTCAAGAAAAGTAAAAGTGGAAAACGTTGGGACTGTCACTGAGGTTGCAATATTTTGTGTTGTTTCATTGGGTAATTAGATCTGTAGAATACATTATTGGTCTTTTTCAAAGTCTTTTAATCATGTAGTATTTCCATTTAACAAGTCAATCATGTTTCACTTGTATGAGACATCTTGCCTCTCATGTTTGTAACTCAATTCGGAAAATGTGGATACGGCAATGCCAAAAACCGTAAATATTTGAGATATGAATTTCAACCAACTCGTCATTGATATTACTCAGGCATTCTGGTTCATTCAGTTACAGCATAAACAGAGGAATAAATAAGCTTCTACAAACATGGACTTATGAATCATATCGATCATAAACCTAATATGTTATACATTACATCGAGCTTGCATAAGTTTTTGAAGCAAGCCACTTCTCTGTCAAAACCATAGCTTCTTTCGGCTTGTATTGTGCTACTGAATGCCCCGCACCCTGCAATGGATATAGTCAAAGAAGTATTAAGATCATATATTTTAATGTTTGAAACCGTTGCTAATGTGAATACCAACCATACTATAAGAAATGGTTGGCAATATTAATAAAAATCATAAAAACTTTATGGCAGTGAGGCTCTTACTTTAACCGTAGCAAATGTTAATGAAAAATCGTCCTGTGCGTATGTCATCTCATAGCTGGAAGAAAAACCAACGAATTATTAAACATAGAACTGAAGTATGGGGGTACACGTATTAAGTTGATTCTCACCCTCCAACTTGATTGTTAACATAGAATGGCTCCCATGGACTTGCAACGGCAAGATTAAGGGAAGCTATCCATTCTTCGATCCCAACATATGGAAATGTCATATCATGATCACCACTGCCAAACAAATGTCATATATTATGTACATTCATCAACAATATTATTATATGAAATGGAGAGTATTTCATTACCTAAAGATCAAAGCTCGACAATTTTTTCTAACAAGTTTCTTATGGAAGGAATAGCTACTGGATATATCATAAGAGTAGCAGAACGTGTCATTTTTCCCTTCAACATAGTGCATAGTTGTGTTGAAGAACTGCCACGTTCCAATCGTTCCCTGAATGGAAATGGATCGAATATAGTTGAATGATAATATGGAATTCACATCTTTTTCACGTCATAGAGTTAAGCTGATGTACCTTGCGAATGTCAAGAGCTTGTTGCACAGCCTCATCATTTGCCCAATTTGCTGCAAAAGCGTAATAGTACTCCTGGAGGAGTAAAAAGAAAACAAGGTGTTGTCAGTTTCTCAATCCACGTTACTCTTGCTTCAAGTTATATACTCGTGATTAAACATGGAAATAGAGATATTACTCGGCAGTATGGTTTCACATCTGATTTATTACAAAGTGGCTCCAATATATTTTCCATGTTTAGTCCACTTGTGCACTGCAATTGGAAAATTTTAGATGGCTACATCTTTAATTCAGCTAACGTGTTTCTACTCAACGCACTCAGCCTACCTCTTTGTATCGGTTAAGACTCTCTGTGCACAACAAATTTGCGGTCTCGGTGTTCACATAATTACCACGGCAATTTGTTATCGCGGACTACAAAATAAAACTGTTATAATAGCATACTGGTAGTTTAATGGCAATTTGTTTGTTGTCTAGACTCTAGAATTACCTTGTAGATATCATCCGATATAAGTGCCATACGATGAGCATATTCAACTCTAGAGTTGAAATCCATGAATTTATCGGTTAAAGGACTACAAAGAATGTAACCCTGTGTCAAAAATCAAGAAAGAAATATTATTTTTCATTTTCGTAGATGGGATTCCGTAACCCAAGGGGATAGATCGTTTACTTGGATATTCAATGCAGGTTGATCACCACGCTCGTTAGCTACACAAACAGATGTTTCCAAAGATCACAATCCTTATAGAGCACGCCCAAAAAAAAAAAAAAAAAAAAAAAAACTGAATTAATTTGCAAAGGAATTATCAACTTACCATTGTACAATTCCAATGTAACGATCGGAGTCACAATTCCCATGTAAGAAATGCCCGATATGTATAGAGGGTTTTTCAAGAACTTAGGATGGTCAATTAGAAACTGTTGTAAATCAATCAAAATATATATATGAGTTTCTAAGCTTTGAATACAAATTTTGAAACAAGTTCGAAAAAGAATAAGACGTTATGTAGACCTTTCTAAGAAAATCATGAGCTTGGTTCACCACAATGCTATCGCTACTAATTGATGCTTCTTTTGTTGTGGCGTACGAGAATCCAGCTCCAGCAGGCATATCAACAAATATGACATTAGCCATCTACCCAAAAAAAAAAAAAAAAGCCATCAAGCTTTAACTAGTATATATAGATAGTGAAATTAGTAAAACTTTTTTATGCCAAAATATAAGTATATCATTGTAAATTGCACAAAAAGTATAAACCTTTGTCCATGAATTTGGATTCAACGTCATTGTGATGTTTTCGGGAGCATTGTCAAAGTTGAAACTAAGTGGACCTGTAAGAAAAAAAATTGTGTTCAGGAAGAGTTTTACAATTTCACTAGAATGAACAAAACAGACGTGAGTGACTTAAGACTTGTGTATTATTATAAATCAGAAATTAACATAAATTGCTCAATGCCAACACAAATTCATGGCTCCACATAGGGCTGTATCTTCATAAAACAAGTACATAATGGAAAACAAATTATAAGTCTATATATAACAAGGTTTCGATATGCATGTGTTACTATATTTATCGAATTCCTTGTGCACAATCGACTCCATCATAAGTTTACACAATCATGCCTTATACAGAAAGTAGGTCCTCATATTCTAATTATGCAATCAAGCAAAAATATAAACATAAGTGTCGGACATAAAGATTCGCTGGGTTGAAGCTAAAATTCCTTGTAATGAAAAACATGGAAAGTTGTTTAACGAACAAAGGTAAAAGGGTCTCGATGTTGACTAGATACACTTGCACATTGAAGTCGGTGGATGTTTGGTGAATATAGAGGACACAATATTGAATTCATCCTAGATGATAAGAATATCTACAATGCAAAAAGTCTTTAATAATAATTTTTTTTCAAACTCTTCTTAATACTCATGGGATAACCAAAATTTGTTAATTAAAAAAGTTATTAATTTATCTATAAATTAATGTATCATGACCTGCAAAAGTATTATTTTAGAGAGTATTAATCAATCAACTATTAAATTTACTGAGTTTCTATAGTATCATCTTTTACTATAATCACAAAATTCACTAAAAAAATAAAAAAAATAAAAAATAAATCGTTATGAAGCTTTTGTTTTGTACTTTAATAATAAAAGTATATATGGGAATGGTGTGAGGAGAAAACTTGATCAAGTCATTCATCCAAGACTAGAGGATCCTCAACTCTTTGATCTTAAGCTATAACGCTTTTGACATACTTTTTTGATGAAAAAAAGCTATCCTTCTACCTTGCATTAGAGATGCCCTAAGTGAAGTCAACATAGTATCTTTACTTGGTTTCTTGTCGAACCGGTGGTAAGAGTGTTAGACACAAGAAACTAATTAATATATAAATTTGGTTTTTATATGCATATCGTTTATTCTTACTCTCATTTATCATATCATTACCCCTCCTAGCTAGACATATCCTAATCAAAGGCTTTAATTTTTTATAAGTTGGATAGCTTAACCTACGTGACGAGACTTGTGTCTTAGTCAAACATTTTTTTCTTTTCTTATAGTGTTAGCCCATAACATCGTACCTTTAAAAAAATAATAAATAAATAAATAATAAAAATGAAAGAAAGAAAAAAGAATACACATCAAGGTAATATAATAAAGTATAAGTTATAAATAACACCACTCTTATCAATATAATCTCTTTTAAAAATTCAGTAAAAAATTAATAAATTAATACTCATGGTATCACCTAAATTTATTAATTAAGAGTCATAAACTTTTCGATATTAATTTATTTATTAATTAATACTGGACTTGCAAAAAGTATTATTTTAGAGAGTTTATTAATTAATCTATTATTAATCTATCGAGTTTCTAATGTACTATGATGACAGGTCTATTAAGCCAAAATAAACTAATGGATATTTCTTTAATATTTGAAATAATCTAGACCCTTTAATATAGTTTTAAGTTTTAACAATAGCTAAATAAAATTTGTTGATTAGATAAATAGCAATTAATTGATTTTTTATTTTTTATTAATTTTTATTTTTTGCAAACTAGTCTTTATTAAATATATAATCAGCTTATCAAATGTCACACACACACACACACACACACACACACACACACACATATATATATATATATATATATATATATATATATATATATATATATATATATATATATATATATATATATATAACATCGTACCTTTTAAAAAAAATAAATAAAATAACAAAAAAAAAAGGAAAAAAAAGATAAAGAAAACTGAATACACATCAAGGTAATATAATAAAGTATAAGTTATAAATAACACCACTTTTATCAATATAATCTCTTTTAAAAATTTGTATCTCTTTTAGAAATTCAGTAGAAAATCTATAACTTAATACTCATTGCACCACCTAAATTTACTAATTAAAAGAGTCATAAACTTTTCAATATTAATTTACTTATTAATTAATACGAGACCTGCAAAAAATATTATTTTAAAGAGTTTATTAATTAATCGATTATTAATCTATCGAGTTTCTACTGTACTATGATGACAGGGCTGTTAAGCCCTAAAATAAACTAATGGATATTTCTTTAAGATTTGAAATAATCTAGACCCTTTAATATAGTTTTAACAATAGCTAAATAAAATTTGTTGATTAGATAAATAGAAATTAATTGATTTTTTTTTTTGCAAACTAGTCTTTATTAAATATACACACACTCACTTTACATTAATTAGATGTGTTAAGATAATTATGTGTCAACAGATAAATGATGTGTTTTAGTTAAAACATATTCAAACTATTTATACATATTATAAAGCATTCTACAATTTATATTGATGCTGAAAATTTTACCATAAAGAAATTACTAATTCATCTTTTATAGTTATGATAGAAACACTATAAATTAATAGTCATGACACATCTAAATTTATTAATTAAAAAAAGTTTTATCGTTCAGTTAGTGATTCAGGACTTGCAAAAGCACTACAACATCGCCCACTTTTAGCTATGACTGTCCCCGCTAATACTTTTTGGCGGGGACATATCCCCGCCGAAAGTGCCCCCGCCAAAACCTCTTCGCTGATTACTTTCGGCGGGGACATGTGGGCTTTTTAGCGGTGACGTGTGGGACTCACGCCGCCAGCCTGGACAACTTGGTCTGGTCAAACATTGCCAGCGTGGCAATAGTTTTAGCGAGGACATTTCCCCGCCAAAAGTTAGTATACAACAAAGGGACTCTGCTTTTTTAGCGGGGACAAGTCCCCGCCGAAATTGAGTACATACCAGAATCCGGTCTCTCTGCCACGGTGCACAGTTCGCATACGAACCATATTCATCAAAAATTTCAATGCCCCAATGATTTATAATTTCATTATACAAGAGCTCGTGTGATAAAGCCTTTGCCCACTCCTATTCCGGCATTAATTAAACCATCAATTGTTATGTGTGTTTTGTAGTTTTTTGCCGAATTTATGATTTAATATGTGTTATATGTATGTTATAATATATATTAAACGAATTTAGAAAAAAGTTGCAGTTTGGAGGGAAATGTGGCGCCGAAACTTTTAGCGGGGACATGTCCCCGCCAAAAGTTAATGCTCTACACTGGATACTTGTTTCGGCAGGTTTGGCGAGGACATGTCCCCGCCAAAAGTATTGGCGGGAATAATACTCGGGACAATAAAGTACAACTATTTTGGTCAAAGATAATAAAATATCAAAAATACTTTTAGCGGGGACATGTCCCCGCCAAAAGTAAGTGTTGAAAATGCAACTATTTTGGTTAAAGTTGTGATTTACCAAAAATACTTTTGGCGGGGACATGTTCCCGCCAAAAGTTGGCGTTGAAAACGCAGTGGACGGTCAGTGTGAATTTGTGCCAGCTCAGCATATTTTTTGTCGTTTAGCGACTTCGGTGAGGACACGTGTGTCGCCGCCAAAAGGCTCGGGTAGTGAAGATATTATTTTAAAAAGTTTACTAATTAATCTGGTATTAATTTATCGAGTTACTACTATAATGTATACATTCATTTTATTTTTGTACTTTATTAGAGCATCTCCGATGTATGTTTATGAAGCATGTCAATGGTGGTAGGGAGCCTATGTGCATGTACATAAACTTTCATTGGAGCACCAAGTTTATGGAGTTTTCCATATACTACTTCATGTGTATGGACGAAAGAGAGAAAAACTAAAGTGAGTTCAACCAACTTGATATAAAGTTAGATTGGTTACTTGATTGTTCATGGACTATATGAAGTTTATATCATTGTAGAATCAAGTTTATATGTTTTATAATTTATAACCAAATGATATGGAAACACTATAAACTTGATAAAGTCCTTAGCATCGTAGATGTTCTTACTTAACAGATCAACATAAAAGTTACTCCGTACTATTAAGTTTAGTAATCAATGGTTTGTTAAGATGATCGGTTAGGTCATGGACGATAACAGACTCAAAGGTATAGTAGACCTTCCACTAAAGTGGGTTTAAGTTTGTAGAATCATTCTCAGGACATTCAACCTAAAAACACTAATGTAATTATCATAATTTTTTATTCTTAATATGTTTTTATTTTATGTGATTTGCAAAGCTAAATACACGAAACTAGTTTTAGCAAATATGATATACACTACTTGTTTACTTGTATCTTGGAATATGTTGGGAAGCATTTTTAGCAAATATGATATTAACTACTTGTTTATGATATACACTACTTGTTTAGTCTATCTTGGAAAATGTTGGGAAGCATTTTATATATCGCATCTGTTTTTTGCCGTTGTATCACGTGGGTAAGTAACTTGCTACTTGCTACTAATGTAGTTACCGATACTTACAAAATATATATATACTATTAACAAAATCCTTTTAATATTGCTTATGATTTTAGCATCAGTTAGTATATACTACGAGTAATAAATTTGAAGATAAGCGAAAGATATACTACAAAATAGAAGCAGCAGTAAGTGGAAGTGTGGAACTGCTAAAAGATAAGTCATGGAGATGATTAATTAGAAGTGTCAGGTAGGGACACTTTTTGGCGGTCCGTTTTGGACATTCCCAATGAATATTTTAGTACCGCAATTTTACTAATCTTTTAAGGGTGTAAGCCTGTAAGGTGTGGTCAATCATTTTCTCTCGTTACATCATCTTTTTATCTCTACAAAATATTTTCTTTCAAATTTCTCTCTCTACTACAAATTTTATTTTATATTTTGTTATTTAAAAATATCTTCAAAACACAAATACATATACAATATAATAAAAGATTATTTTCTTTTTCTTTAAACGACACTCTCTCTTCTACAAAATCACTATATCTCTCTTAAAAGTTTCCCGAAAGGGAATATGATTTGCCGAGTCCCACACCCTTTACACTTTTGATGATCAAGTTTAAGGTTTTGGATATTTCCTATTTTCTGATAAAATCAAAATAACTGTTTGCATGTATGCAGAAACATGCATGCAAACACCGATCTATACATGTTCCACGTACGTACTGAGAGATACAGCCAAATAAAAGACACATCAATTAACTTACGAGAATGTTAGATCAGTTCAAATGCAAGAACATACAGCAAGTCATGTTAATGCTATTTTTACAAAATAACGTGTCATTTCTTTATATTTCACGTTTTATATTCTTTAAGTACACACAGTTCGTAATTGTTTAATAAAATTAGATTACGTTGTCATTGTGCATGAAGCTTAACAAACAGAGGCGCAGCTATGTAGGGGTGGGGAGGGGTGGAAATTTTTTTGCAATGTAGGGGTATATAGTTTTCGTGTAGAAAAATTTTGGTATATTCGGTTTCGACCTCCCATTTTAATTGTGAAATTTTTTGTGTACATTAAGCAATAAAATTTGATCAATTACATTTTACATAAGCCCATCTACCCAAACTAAAATCCATTACTTATTTACTTAGCCCGTTAAAAAAAAAAAAAAAAAAAAAAAAAAAAAAAAAAAAAAACCTCGGAACAAACTTACAAACCCTCCCCCAATCGACCCTCATCTCCTCCCACAGTCCCTCCTTCCTGCCTCCTGGCTCCTGCAGTCTCGCCGGCCACCACTGACCACCGCCGACGGCCGACCACCACCTCAGCGGCCCTTCTGGTCAGGTTTGTTGTCTTTAAATCTATTATCTACTTGTCTTTTATTTAGAGATTTAGTAGAAATTAGGGATTTAGTAGGATTGTAGAAATTAGAGATTTAATAGAAACAAGCAAAATTGCCCGCGCGTTGCTGCGGGACGGCTATTTTTGGGTAAATTTCTTATGTATTATACGTTTTTTGTTGTGCTGTTTTTAAATCGTTATCTTAGGTTTTTATGTTCATAATGATGTTATGCTTGCGTTTCATATTTCTGATAAATTAATCTTAATAGAATCTATATTTGCTTAGTGGATGCAATTTGATGGTAAAATTTCATATTGGTTTGATACAACTTCTATCTTTAACGAATGACACGGCATTTATAAGCTAATTTTTATATTTTTTTTTTGTTTTTTTAAACAATGTTTTTGTGTATTTTTTGTCTGTGTGTGTATTTTTTTTATATATATTTTCTTTGAAAGTAGGATATCCTGTTTTTTTTTAATGACGTCTTTGTCCTTTTTATGATGTAGGTGAGATGTTATTATCTTTTTTTTGTTATAAAAAGTTGGTTCTTAAGTATTCACCAGTTTAATTGAATTGTATACGATTAGATTAAAAACTATAAATGTTAGACTTAATGAAGAAGCTAGAATTAAGAAAACTAAGAACTACAAAAATAACATTTATATAAGTGGTAGAAGAAATAAAGGTAGATGAAAATGTTTTAAATAAAAAAGAATAACAAATTCAGGTAGTCCATAATATGGGTCCACATGGCCACAAAGAAATTTCTAGCATACAGAGGTAATGGTCTAATGCAGATTTCCAAGACATTAGTACAAAAAATATTGCTTGTGTCTCCGTGTGTGTACAACTACTCTGAAACACTGGTTACTGTACAAACAATTGTACCTTACAACCCATTGAAGCACTCGCCTATGACCCAAACATCCTCCCCTCTTTTAGTATATATATATAATTAGGACAGATTTATAGATTGTGTACCACTAATATAAGTTCTTTGCAATTTATGTAGATTGTGACTATGATGAAGAATAAAACCATAACTTCATTTTTTAAAAGAAAGAATGAAGAACAACAAGTAGAAGGAATTGATGATAAAATTCAAGAGAGTAAACGTCAAAAAGGTTCAACAAGCGAACCGGTTATTGATCCGGATACTTGCAATGAACAACCTTCTGAAATTCTACAAGCTAACAAGGCTTATTGTTTTCTATGTTAAAGGTGAAAATGCTGAACTCTAATTTCTTTAATGAATCGAACCAGGTACCAACCGTTTCTCTTTTTTAATGTTTAGTTGTCTTAGACAAATGTTTAGTTTTTTAGTGATTGAAACTTTTTTTTTTATAATAATAGTATTTAATTTTTGACCCGACCCGAATCGAATCACCGACCCGAACATATTACCCGAAAAATAGCGTTAGGAAAAAAAAATTTAGATCCCGACCCCTCACTCAAAATTTTCTAGCTTCGCCACTGTTAACAAATATATGAACTTGACTCAAGTTTAAAATTTGATGTATTTAAACAAAATACATCAAGTTTTTATTACTTTTATGTACTTTTTGTTGTGCTTAACATGTGCCCTAGGCACATGTTAGAAAAACCCTTATTATAAATGGACCTCTGTAACTTACAAATTAGCATTAACTTCTAGATAATTGACTCTAAACTTATAAACTAGTCCAGATAGTCGCAATCATGCCGTACAAACTACGTTTTTACCCAAATCTAAGTAGTTATGCTATAGATGTTGATGGTTTAGAAAACATACTACTATACACAACACTAATAAGCAAAAATAAAATAAAATAAATAAATAAAATGTCAATGACTACCTTACAATACTTTCTAAAAATCTAAACCAAAAATAGCATTAGACGGGAGAAAACTTAACCTACCCAGTGACTAAAAACACAATTATTACTTTATTCTAATATGTGGCATGAAAGTAATAAAAACACAATTAATGCTTTTGTTCCTTCTCTCTCAATGAATAAATGGCACCTCATCCGGGTAAACTACCCGCTGGGTAGGTGTATCCATGCCCCATTAGACGCTATATCACACCAAGCCCTAGAGGTACAGGTGTAGACAACAGGTGTTCCATTTTCTAGAGGTTTATAGCATGCATCACACTTGAATGAGTTGAATATATCATTCCAGTTTCTTAATGGAAGCAGGAACGGAACAAATGCATTTAAACAAAATCAAATAAGACTATATACACACTTTTTGGTACATGGCGCATTTATAAAAATCGATTTTTTTTTTACCAAAATTAATATTAATACTATTATCACACAAAAATTCATGGGCCGGTGTCCCAAGACCCAACGCGGGAGACCTGGTTCCTTCCCTGAGTAAAACTTAAAATAATTTAGATCCAAATTGTTTTGCATGATGACGAATTGCAATGCCTCATCGGCCATCTCTTAGCTTGATATTTCTAGCGTCTCTCGCAATCATTCAGGAAAAATGATAAATAGGCCTAACTAAACGGACCTAAAAGTGGACCTGATGCATAAATGACTTGTACAGTGACACTGTACAAGTCATTTATGCATCAGGTCCACTTTTAGGTCCATTTAGTTAGGTCCATATAGGGATGAGCACGGTACCTGTACCGTACCGATCTCGTACCGAATTAGTGGTACCGATTTTTTCCCGAACATAATTAGTGGTACTGATACCGTACCGAACGGTATTCAGATACCGGTACCGAAAAATCAGGTTTTCCCCGTTATTTTCAGGAATTTCCCGATTTGGTACCGGTCCTGTACTGAATTAGTGGTCCTGAATTTTTTTTCACCTTATTTCATAGTCCCGATACCGTATCGTATATCGAGATCAGTACCGTTTCGGTACGGTACTGGTACGATTCCGATTCGGTTCCAAGATTCGGGTCGAAACGCTCATCCCTAGATCCATGTATCAATACTCATCATTTTAATATATCAGATGTCTTGAAAAATTGAATGGCAAGATGTTTTAAAAAGTGCTTAGGCCAATATAAACTAGCAAAAGGATTACCGATTTGATAAAAGAAGGTAATAACAGCAGAACAACCAGGACCACCGGTAAGATAAAAGATGAGCGGATCTTCTTCTGGATTTCGTTCCGATTCAACGAAATAGTAGAAAAACTGCGCTTCTTCCTTCTCCCCTATTCCCACATACCTATAGTACAAAAGTTGTACTTAGAACTATATTCGAGAACATAATATTCGTAAAATGGAACAAAGAAGTCATTTCGATCTTTTGTTAACTCTCAAAAGTCACGTAGATTAGTTAGTCAGAAAATTCAAAAAATATACTAGTTACTAAAATAGCGTTTCAACACTAGAGGACAATTTGGAGACGACGACCTAAAGAACCACTTTCGGAATTAAGCACAAGTTTTCACACATTAATGACGTAAAATTTAAGATTCATATATACCCGGTTTCCAGTTTGAAAGGAAGTTCGCCAGGATATCCAGGAAGACTTGTAACAATCGTTTTCGAATTCGTGGGAACTGTGAAGTGAGACTGAAGTGTTAGAAGGAGTAGGAGTGACGAAAACGTGACGATCGTGGATCGGCACTCCATTCTTCGAATTTTCTTTGAGTTCCAGTGCGTGGGTTGGTTTGCTATATATAGAAAACCTAGAACATGGTTTACTATATAAAATTTAATTACAAAGGTTTTCTTTAGCGAATTTAGTTGTACTAAAGTCTCCGATCAATTAAAATATAATATATTTTAAGTGCTAAGAGCAAGGGGTGAAGAAATAGACACACGTGTAGGGATGACAACGGGTCAGGTTCGGGGCGGGTTTTAGTGTATTTGTACCCGTACTCGTTTATAATATCAAAACCCGTATCCGGCCCATTACTCGTCGGGTACCCGAGTAATATTATCCATCGGTTTTTCGGGTTTCCCCGCGGGTTTCGGTTATCCCCAATTGAATAATATATGGAATAACTAACGGTATTAAGATTAAGTCACACTAAAATCCACCAAAAAAATAAAAATAAAAGAAAATATCTTAATATATTCTTTTTTTTAAGTTAAAGAAAATGAATATCATATCAAACGATTTAATGCTTTTGAATAATTTATGTACAAAATAATAAAATATGTTATGTAATATATATATATATATATATATATATATATATATAATGAAAGAAATTATATATAATATGTATATATTCTAGTTAATTATAATATCAATAAAGCGGATGTAGATTCGGGTAAATGGATACGGGTACGGGTAATCGGGCGGGTATTATCAGAACTTGTACCCGAACCCGAACCCATACCCGGCTAAAAAATTATATCAATACCTGAACCCGCATCCAAACCCACCAACCAGCACCCGAACCCAACCCAACCGGTTCGGGTTTCAATTTTTCCTGTCAGTTTAAGATACTTTTGCCATCCCTGTACACGTGGGTGGGTAGAGAATACTAGGTGAGTAGGTAGAGAATACCTAAGAGCGCAAGAAAATTCAACAACGTTAAGAACACTATTAAAAAAGTAAATTATGGTTGCCAAATCCAACTCATTCTTTGCTCCGAGTCGCTTCACTTCTTTTCATTTGACCCCACATATGCCACATCATAATAATACAACTACTTTAAAATACTTGGGTGATGTTTTTTTTAATTAAGAGTGTCTGAATCTGAATCATACGTCTAAATCTGAATTTGATGCGTAAATGTCTGAATTTGAACACATCTAAACGAAGAAAAAAAAAACTCATGTTTGAACGGATTTTTTTTTTTTTTTTTTGGTTATTTTGTGTCAACAAGAGGCATTCAGACGCGTTAAGACACCCCTCTCAAGTCTTGACCATTAAGATCTAACTGCATCTGAACGCGTCTGAACGAGAAAAAAAAAAAACGGCCTGAACGGCGTAAATGTCTGACCGATTCAGACACAGTGCCCGTTTAGAGACGTTAAGAGGTTGAAAAAAAAAAAAAAAAAAAAAAACCACCAAACACAGCCTTACTCATAACAAAAAACAAACCTTTTCATTTTGAATCTCACCCACCCACAATTTTATTTATTTCTTACTCTATTTATTATTTACACATACTAAAAAATAAATATAAAAATAATAAAAAAATAAAAAATAAAAGATACAAAAAGTAGTTTAAACAATCTTTGGCAAAATTGCATATATATCCCTCCCAAAGTGAATAATTGTATATATATCCTTTGTAAAAGTTTTTGATGCACATAGTATAATGGTTTTTATGCATGCTTTGGATATATATGCAATTATGCATTTTCGAAAAAATATATATGCAAAAACCCCATTATCTTTTGTGCTTCGTTTGAACGAAGAGCACCAAACAGCACCAAACGAAGAGGAAAAGTACTTTATTAGTCACTGTGGGTGTAGCTATCTATATATTTTCATGCTTAAAAATAACTCCTTTTAGAACTTCAATTTTGAATGAAAGTTCAGTCAAAATGCTTTTATAATAAGAGAGTATAAATTCAAAAACAAATTTTCATGCTAAAAAGAAATCTGTAGATCTCTCAAAATGCTTTTCAAAAACATATCATTTAATCAATTGATATAAAAAAAATATCACAGATATGCTATTTTTTAAAGCGAGAGAAACGTGATTATAATGTGATCTAATGAATTCGTGATCGATATTGAATCTTAAACATTTGCTTGACTCAAAAGTGATTATTTCAAATAGACTTGTACCGTGACAGATAATAATTTTCAGTTAGCTATAAGAGCTAGTCATCACCTAAAAGCTGATGACGTATCTCTTTAACTAGGGACGTAAACGTGTCTCGCAAAGTCTAGTCTTATTATAATAATTCACTAATTTCAAAGGTGTTTTTACTCTAACCTCCATGTGCAAAAACCTTTACAAGTGGTAACAAGTGCCTTACGTGTATCGTGAAGCGTTTGTTTTCAAAATCATCAAAAGCACGTGTGTAAGGGGAGTAGTTCATCAAAACAAAAACTTTCAATGTGTACTCAAAACAAGTTTTTCACAGACTTTTTATTGATTTTACAAATGGTTTAAAGGCTGAGATGTTTCAAGAAACCAACAAAACCAATTCTTATGTTTATGAACATATAAGGCGGTTAAGTTTAGGTTTTATCCCATTATCCAGCCAGAGCTGGAAAGATCTACCCAAGGAGAATCCATTAGTTAGTGTAGAAGTCTTTAGGTATGAAAAAAATGAGTAATTGAAAAAAATGGAATAAAGGGGTTGAAGAGTTAAAAAAAATAATAATAAATAAATAAATAAAATGAAATGGTAAAAAGAAATAGCCCTCTATAAACTTAGAATAGAAACTGGGTCAATTCATGTGCTATCTCTAACCACAAAGATGATTAGGATATTGAAGACAAACATCATGAACCCAGTGACGCAATGCAAAACCCATTCCCAGCTACTGAAGTTTCTCTTAAAAGATTCTTGTTTCATTTCTGATGGAGATAAACACATAATCTATCGGCCTCTCACTCCGAGTTGATATTAAAAAGGTGGCACTCTGTTCCAGCCTCCGCTCACTAAACCATAATGCACAAATTGAGTCTAGAGCCAAATGAGATTCACATATAAAATCTTTTAGGACACATGTCAATCCTACATTTGTGTTTCATTAATAAGAACACAAACTGTAATCTTAGAGTCCTTTGCAGATCTTAGTAATCTTGCCAGAACATTCATGAGTAGAATTACATTTGTGATCCACAGAGATCGAATGGAAATTGCTGCCAGTGTCAACATCAAGCAACACTGACAGTATGTCGCTTCGTTAATTCTTTGTGAATTAAGCTTAGTGTTTTCCTTGGTAACTTATGCATCAAAAGGTCTACAGTTGTGAAGTGATATCTTGATATACTTCAGCAACTCACCAGAATTATGTTAGCACTCCTGTGGCATCTAATTTGGTAATAGCCTTCGTAAGGATTCGAATAATATTTACACACTAGGTCTTTACTTGGAATTATCGAATGTATTGATAACTATCTCTAACGAGATTAGGACTGTTGATTCGCCTGACCAAGGTGAATAGGATCAGGACATTCATCAGTAAAACAATTGAAATGAATTAGTTCTCTAAGAAGAAATTCACAACAATTAATTGGAGTTACACGATTATAATATATCCTTAGTATGCAGGTACAAAAAGATGACTACACTCGAGGAGAACTACCACATATATTGTGGAGGATCTAAACACACACCTTGTGTTAGACAGATACTTTGAGTAATGTTAACTAGCAAGCGGAATTCACTAGTAAACACTTAGAAGACTTTGTATGTATGATGTGTATGAGAGTATATAAGAATAATGAACAATGAATGAACAAACTGATTCAATATTATTATCAATAATACGAGTGATCAAGTATATCACTAGGGTTTTTCTTAAGATCCTTAAAACCCTAATCTAGGATCTCCTTTTATAGACACAAGGAGTCCTTTACAGGTAAAACAATATACGTATCAAACTATTACAATAAGATATACACCTGATAATGCTCCATTTATACATATTTCTATATGCGTTATTTGTGCTTTTATGCTTATATATTAATGGATTATAAGGACTTTCGATACTTAATTGCATGAAAATACATTTCAGGTCAAGTCGACAAAGAACTTCAAGAATCAAGATAAAGTGTATGTATCTAAGTCATATGGTTGATAATGCAATATATTGCCTGTCAAAGAAGAAAAGCATGCCGCTCTTCGTGTCTATGTACGCCGGTTACATGGGCGTAGTAAGTTTTATACATATATGAGTCAGCATCGTCAAGAGCGGCGATCTCAAGAATAAAGCGCTCTGGCCTTCAGTTATAATAATGACTCTTTGGCGCCAAGTAAAGTATTGAAGCTCGCCGGTGTTTAGAACAATGTTCGCCGGTATCGTGGAAGAAAACATGAAAGTTATGAAGCTTAAACGAAGAATGAAACTCAAGTTAATGATCTCGCGGCACACCTCCACTGTTTTGGTCATATTTGGAGCATACGGACTCCGTTTTACCTCCCGTTTTCGGCCATGAAAAGCTAAGAGAATTATCTACAACTTTGGTCTGCTGTAACCTCCGAAGCCGGCGTGCTTCCCTTGGAAAAGTGCCGTACTTCAGGTCTGGATCAGCAGCTAGTCATATTTATGATTCTCGTTCACTCCCTAACCAATCACAAGCCTTCCCTTGGTCCCCAAGGGTGATCCTAGCCTATAAATAGACCCCAAATCCAGACCATATCACACACCATCCATCACAACAATAATCATCACGTAGAAAGGGTTATTCTTGCACCAAAATCACCCTTGGTACCACCACTTCCATTCCCAAACATTCCACACAATCCCTTACCTTGTCCAAGTTCCAGAAGTCGTGAAATACCTCTGTGAATTCGTGGCTTGTAGAGGATTAGTGGTTAAGGGTTGTAATTCATATTTTGGGTTGTTAAGCTTGTGTTTGCCATAAGCAATTGTTCTAAGTATACATACTCTTGTGGATTCAGTATATTTCTATTACCTTTTTAATATGAATGATTTTGAAATATATGAGTTTATTTTGCTTGTCATTTGTTTAATTATGTAGTAGTCGATTATGTTTGTTTGGGCATTATGAGGAATATGATATAGTCTTGTATGTATTAATATGCTTTACATTGTTTATGCTCGTATGCTTGATATGTGATTATTCGGATCATTGTCTATCTTTTGGTTGATCTTATTAGGCCGAAAGGTGTGGTTGATTTTGAGTCATTTTGGCCAAGCGAATCAATACTAGACTTGTGAGAATTGGATAGTAAATTGCTAGACAACCCGAATGATTATGTGTTTAAGGTCTAATCTTATGTCTAACGAACTTGATTAGGGGAGGTATATTGGCATAAACATTGGTCACAAACCTAGCTTAATGCACTTGATATGCTTAGAATTATAGGCCAAAAGGGTTCCTTTGCATATTCGGTAGATATACTTTGTGATGGTAATTATCCGTTATTCACTACTTGTATGCCTTGTTTGTGATAAGCATATCTTTACATCATTTCTAGACTCATGTCTCTCTAGCTTAAACAAACATGTTTTTAATCATCATGGTGAACTAAAGAAAACTCTTTCTCTCTCTAGGGCGATTTTGGCGATTGTCCCCTTTACTGTTTGATTCATTTCACTATTGTTTTCAGATTGAATCTCTTTTCTTAATCCGTAATTCATCTAAACCCTAATACTTTTTCTATGCCTATTGACAAAAACAAACCCCCAAATCCACTTATTCAGGAATTTTATGAGCTGACCGGTATGTCTTCTACTAACATAAGTCACACGGTGGTGGATGTCCCTACTTCTAGGGGTAAGGGGGAAAGCCACGTAGGCACCGTCATGGTATTAAGATCAGGGTTTCTACACCTGGATCTGCATCTGCTGGTGCTGGTGCTGTTCTGAGAAACCTCCAATCATCTAAATTGGTTGGTAAGTCTAGAAAACATATTGATTCTTCTCATTCAGATGTAATGGTTGGTAAACGTAAATATTGTTATGCCTGTTAGAGATGAAATTAGTAAGGTTCTTTGTGATTTGGAGTCTGGTTTCTTTGGGTAGTTCTAGTGGTAATTGTTTTATTGTTAAGCCTTATAATTTCAATGATAAGGCTTATGACAATGATGGGTCTTTTATTAAGGTTCCTTTAAATAAAAACCCAGTAGATAGTAACCAGAAGGTGCCTGTGGCTAAGAGTAGTGGTCTTGAAACTGGTCTTGACCATTCTAGTGTTGGTGATGTAGTAAATACTAACTGTGGTCAGGCTAGTAGCAGAGATGGCATTGCTATTGCTAAGACAGAGTTTAGTATGGATATAGCAAGTTCAGGTCAGAGTAGTGAGCACACCTATATGGAAGGGGTTGTTAATATGATTGCTGGTCCTGCTTTTGATTTGAATGGTATTGCTAGTGATAAGGGTGGTAGTGAGTTTGAGTTTGGGAACAGTGATAAGACTAAAGGCATTTTGAAGAAACCCATTGGTCCTTTTTCAAAGTTCAATTTGGTGTGAATTCTTTCAACAACCCTTTGTCAATAAGAATGTGAGCAATAAAGGTAATGCTCGGAATTCTAATGATATAAAAGGGTTTGGATCTTCTATGCTATCCAATCAGTTCACAGCTGATGTGGATAGATTTGCTGAGAAACTTAAGCAAGGTACTGAGGAATTGAATCTTAAGATGGAATATACTCCTAATGCTATGTCTAAGATGGATAATGGTAATAGGAGGATTCAATTCACTATTGAGGAAGTATTTAAGGGTGGTCAGTCTTGTTCTTTACAACTGTATGGATACTTTATTGGCACTTCTATGGATTATAGAGTAGTGAGAGGTAATTTGATGAAGATGTGGAGGGTTTATGGTATTGAAGACATCACCAAAAGCAGCTCAGGCATTTTTTTATTTCAAGTTTAAGAGTGAGGAGGGTATGAAGACTGTTCTTGATTGTGGTCCTTGGATGGTTCAAAATGTCCCTTTAGTTCTTAACATATGGGAACCTAGAATATGGCTTGAAAAGACTGAACCATCTTTCATTCCTATATAGGTGTGTGTTTACAATATACCTATGGAGTTGTGTAATGGTAATGGTATTGGGAAGATTATGAGTTGTGTTGGGAAGCCAATGGTTATGGATAAAATGACTAGAGAGAGATGTTTGAAGAAGGCTAGTAAACTTGATTTTGTTAGAGTGCTTATTGAAGTGAATGCTAATGAAGATCTTCCTAATGTTCTTGAAATTGAATATCCTCCTTTGGGTAATAGTCCTGCTAGAGTGGGTAAATTGGATGTTAAATATCAGTGGAAGCCACCTTTGTGCACCCACTGCAAGACTTTTGGTCATTCCACTTTGGCTTGTAAGGTCAGGCCTAAGTCTGTTGATGAGGTGGCTGCTAAGAATGGTAATTTGGATAACAATGTTGATTTGAAGTCCAAGAGTAATGATAAGGGTAAAGATCAGGTAGATGATGGCTATGTTAAAGTTGGGAAGAATAACAAGCCTGTTTTGGCTACTAGTTCTATAAAGGATGGTATGCAAAACAGGAACTCTCAGGGTAGAGCTGGTCATGGTTCTTTTTCTAGAAATGCTACTCATAAACAAAGTAATTCTTTTAGTGATTTTGGTAAGGGTGGTAATGTCAAGAGTGGTTATGGTGTGAATCAGGGTAGGTTTCAACCTAAGCATAAGAGCAATTCAGGTGGTACTAAAATGGCTAACCAGTGTGATGAGTCTCTTGGTAAGAATTTGGGTAGCAAGGATAAGCCTGGTAGTAACTCTTCTAAGAAGCAAACCAAGTCTCAATCTCTGTAGGAACTCAGTAGAGATCCTAATTTTAAACCTAAAGTGCTTATGAGAGGTTCATGTTCTAAGAATTCTTCTGCTACAACAATTAATGAATCTATTCCCATTTGTAATTCTTATCAAGTTCTTGAAGATGTGGATATGGAGCAGGGCAATATGAAGAAAGATATCAATGATAAGGAGGAATTTTTCAAGAGTGTGTGGCCAGGTCTTAAAGAGGAAGTGGACATTCTACTTGAGGCTGGTATATACCCTTCTAAGTCAGTTAGATTAGATTGGGATATTCACCTGTTGGAGCATTTTTACAAGAATTGCCATAAATGCAAGCTTGATCCTTCTTTTGAAGATGATGCTGTTGACTCTGAGAAATATGGAATTGCTACAGACATGAAGCCAGAATTTGATTCTTTTGCTGTTGGTGACAATAGTAATAATGCAGCTCTCACTTCCTCTGTTTTTAATGGGGTTTAAGGCTTTTGCTTGGAATGTTTGGGGTTTGAACAACACCTTAAACCAAGATCAGGTCATTAAACTTCTTGGTGAAGATAATTATAGTTTATGTGGTCTTTTGGAAACTCATGTTAAAAAAAGAAAGCTGGCTAGGATTTGTAGTCATGTGTTGGGTAATTGGAATTGGGTGTCTAATAATTCTTTCTGTGGGGGGGGGGGGGGGGGTACTAGAATTATTGTTAGATGGAACCCAAAAACCATTAATGTTATGGTCATGGAGCAATCTGCTCAAGTTATTCATTTTTTTTGTGGAGCCTCTTAATGGTGATAAGAGCTTCCACTGTTCTTTTATCTATGCTTTTGTTCACACAGTCGATAGGAGAAGTCTATGGAAGTCTCTTCAAAGGTACAAAAGGACTGTCAAAAATGAGCCATGGGTTATTTTGGGTGATTTTAATGCCACTTTGGATCCTTCTGAAAAGTCCACTGGTGGTTTTAATATTACCACTGCTATAAGTGATTTCATGGATTGCATTAAAGATATTGAAATGGAGGATATAACTATGTCTGGGCATGGTTTTACTTAGAATAAGAGACCTGGTAAACCTGGTGGCTTATTGAAGAAATTGGACAAGGTTATGGGTAATGCTTCTTTCATGTCCTCTTTTCCTACCTCATATGCCCTGTTCCTTCCTTTGATGACATCTGAACACACCCTTGCCTCTTTTGTCATCCCTGAATTTGTCAGAGCCAAAGCTAAGCCTTTTAAATTTCATAACTATTTAGCTAGTAAAGATTTATGCTTGTTGTTAGGGATATGTGGGACACTAAGATTGAGGGTTTTTCTATGTATGCTCTGGTTTCTAAATTGAAATTGCTCAAAAAGCCTTTGAGGAAGCGTAATATTGAGCAGGGTAACCTCTTTGAGAATGTTAAGAACCTTAGAGATGAGTTATCTAGAATTCAGACATTTATGGTTGCTGATTCTCACTCTAATGCATTGAGAGAAGCTGAATTTAATTATCTCAAGGCTTATAAGGCTGCTTTAAAAGATGAAGAATCATTTCTGAAGCAGAAATCTAAATCTCAGTGGTTAAAGGAGGAAGATAGGAATTCTAAATACTTCCACAATGTTGTCAAAGGAAGATTAAATAGAAATAGAATTTATGTTGTTGAAGATATGAATGGTGTTTCTCACTTTGGAAATGATGTGGGCAAGATTTTCATTAATCATTTTCATAATGTTCTTGGTAGAAGCTCTTCTGTTAGCCCTACTGATGATCCTGATGGCCTTTTCCTGAATAAAATCTCTCCTCCTGATGCTCTGTTTATGATTAGAGAGGTATCCAATGAGGAAGTCAAGCTGGCTTTGTTTGATATTGATGGAAACAGGGCTCCTGGTCCTGATGGTTTCTTTTCTCATTTCTTCAAGTCTTCATGGAGTATTGTTGGTGATGATTTGTGTAATGCTGTGAGAGAATTCTTCAAATCTGGTAAGCTTTTGAAAGAGGCCAATTCTTCTATTTTATCTCTTGTTCCTAAGCTGCAAACTCCTAGAATGGTTTCTGATTATAGACCCATTGCTTGTTGCAATGTGGTCTATAAGATCATTAGCAAAATCATTGTTAGAAGAATTAAAAATTGTCTTGGAGATTTGGTAGATCAAAATCAGAGTGCTTTTATTCCCAATAGACAAATTAGTGACAATATTCTTCTTGCCCAAGAATTGTTGAGGGGATATCATCTTAATAGGGGTTATTTCAGATGTGCTTTCAAAGATGATATACAAAAAGCTTATGATTCTGTTGAATGGGCTTTTTTGGAGTCTTGTTTGATTAATTTTGGATTTCATAGCACCATGATTAAATGGATTATGGAGTATGTGTCTTCCACTTCATTCTCTAATAATATCAATGGTGATTTGCATGGTTTTTTCAAAGGCGGAAGAGGTTTGAGACAGGGTGACCCCCTTTCTCCCTATCTTTTTACTTTGGTGATGGAAGTTCTTAATTTGATGATTAAAAGACATGTTGAGTTGAATCCTGACTTTAAATACCATTGGAAGTGCAAAGAGCTTGACATTGCTCACATTTGCTTTGCTGATGATCTTCTTCTCTTTTGCCATGGAGATGGTAAATCTGTGGCTATTTTGAAGAAAGCTTTGGATGAATTTAGTGATGTTTCTGGTCTCTTGCATTGCCTCCCCAAAAGTACTGTTTATTTTGGTAATGTTAAGGATTATGTTCAAGCCGTTTAGACATTGTACCTTTGAATGTGGGTAAACTTCCAGTGAGATACTTGGGTGTTCCTCATATATCCAAAAGACTATTTATTAAAGATTGTCAACCTTTAATTGATAGGGTTATGAAGAGGATCATGGACTGGAAAAACAAATCATTATCTTTTGCTGGTAGACTACAACTTATTCTTTCAGTTGTCGGGTCTATGCAAATTTTCTGGTCTTCTATGTTCATTTTGCCTGTGTCTATTACTCATGAAGTGGAGAGATTGATGAGAGATTTTATATGGAATTATGGTGATTTCAAGAGAGGTAAGGCCAAGGTTAGTTGGAGTGATGTTTGTAAGCCTAAGGTTGAAGGTGGTTTGGGCATTAGATCTCTTGAAACTTGGAATATAGCCTTAATTTCTAAACACATATAGAATCTGATCACTTGTAAAGATTCCTTATGGGTTAAATGGATGCATATGTATAGGTTAAAGGGTAGGAATTTTTGGGATATTACTGAAAAAGAGGGTTCCTCTTGGAGCTGGAAAATGATTCTGAGAATCAGGGGTGTCATTAGAAGTCATATTGTTCACAAAATTGGAAATGGTAATAATACCTCCCTTTGGTTTGATATTTGGCATCCTATCTGTCCTCTCAATGGTTTTATTACTAAAAGGAAGTTTGGTTATGGCCTAAATGTCTGTATGATGAATTTGATGGCTTGCTGGTTATTGATCCTCCTTCTATTCATAAGGATAAAGCTGATAAAGTTTTGTGGAAAACTAATACTGGTATGCACAAAAACTTCTATGTTTCTAATGTTTGGAATGATATCAGAATTGGTAATCAGTTGGTTCCTTGGGCTAAGTTTGTTTGGTTTAGCTAATGTATTCCTAGGCATACTTTCATGGTATGGCTGGTAGTTTTGGGTAAATTGAAAACTCAAGACAAAATGAGTTTGTGGGAAGGTAATGCTGATATGAAATGTATCTTTTGCAAAAGAGTTAAAGATAGTCATGACCATTTATTTTAAGGGTGTGAGATTCCTTTGAGGTGTGGAATAGAATGAAGAATCTAGTGAAGCTTAATACTGATCCCAATTGTTGGTCTGAGATCCTTGCTTATATGCTTAGAAGACCCATTAACAAGTCTATTTGGAGCATCCTTCAAAGGCTGATTATTGGGGCTTCCATATACTACATCTGGCAGGAGAGAAACATGAGAACTTTTCAAGGTAAGGTTAGAAGCATTGATGATATTTGTTATATGATTCAAGATGTTGTTAGGCTTAAGATTTTGGGTCTTAATCTCACTGATTCTGATCAAGTCTTGGAAGTTGCTAAAGTCTGGTATTTTTATGTGGAAAAAGTAATTGGCAAGAAGAAAATTAAATTTTCTGATGGCAGGAAAAAGTCATAGTTCTTTCTTCTTTTGGGTTGGTCCCTAGTATTTCAGTGGTAATTCTATTTGTGGGCCTGTAGACTGTTGGATCTTTCTTAAACAGGCCTATGTTAATGTTTTGGATACTGATGATGTTAGATGGATCAAGACCTGTGATAATTATGCTTTTTGGAAACAGGGGATGAATTTTGGCTTAGGGCATTCTTTTTGTTGTTATTGGTTATCCTTAGGACTTATTGGTATGCTTATGTATTGGTTTATTTCCTTTTTGTATTTTTCCCCAAAGCATGTTTTGGGTATGTCAGTTGACATTAGCTTCAATGGGTTTGCCCATTTGAAGGTTAGCTTGTGAATGTTGGTTGTTTCAATATAGTTTGCCGGGGTAGGGTCCCTTTTACCCAAAAAAAAAATCATCTTGGTAACAATCTTAATCATTTCTAGCATTCGTAGTAACTTAGAAGTTAATACAAATAAGAGTCCTATGATAGTGACAATGATTTGGACTTTCCTATTAAACTACTTTTTGAATATGAAAACGCACAACTCCCTTGGGACGACCTGGACTTGCCTAGACTATATTTCACTCGAAAGGGTACACTGCCCGTTTTGTGTCTTTAGTCGATTAACCGGTATTTCTAGCAATATAAGTTTAAAGCTTTTGACACGCATCAAAGTTTTTAGCGCCGCAGCCGGGGAGTTTGTTGGTCTTGTTTTTGTTCAAATTGTGGTTTATACTCATTTTAAAAATCGCGCCGTATAGTTTTCTGGCAAACTGAACCAAAATTTTGCTCTTTGTTACTGTAAGTACACCGCACATTTAATTTTGTGCGCCGCGCTTCCCCTGTTTACGAAGAGTATGTTGGTTTTATTTCTAAGTGATAAGGCGAAAAATGGTCTATTTTTAGGGGTTCATTTAAGCCGGAATTTGAATTTATTTGATCAAATATTGCCCTAAATCGTTCCTTTTGTGATTTTAGGTACTTTAGGAGTGAATTCTGGAAAAGGAAGCATTTTGGACGTTTTTGGAGCATAAAAGTGAAGAAAACGGCAAAGTCTTAATTTTCCTTGTTGGGAATAGTACCTGACGACGTCAAGAGCAATTTTATGACGGCGTCAAGAGCAATTTTGGTGACGGCCCAGTGAAAACATGACAGCGTCAAATTAAGGCCGTCAAGAGTAAAAGTGGTGACGGCTCAGAGCAGCAATACACATGAAGGAGTCAGATCTGGATCTAGGCAATCCGAGAATATTTTTGGCGGCGGGTTGGCGGCGTCAGAACTTTCTTCTTGACGCCGTCACCTTAGTAAATTTATATATAGTTTTTTTTTAATTTTCATTCTAAGGAGAAGAGAATTTTAGGGTCAAACTTAATAAACCCTAGCACGACTTTTACAGTATTTTCAAGGGTTTTCACCCCTTGAAACCCTTCATGTTCAATTGAGATAAGTATCCTTTCAATTCATTCAATATGTCTATGTGTTGATTGAATATATCTTACGCTTGTCTTAATTTTAACATGCTAGGCTAGATCTCTTGTGTGTTTTCTTAGATGTAATGAAACCTAGATGTTGATTATAGGTTGATTGCTTGTTTATAGTTGTAATGGATGAATAATTTCGATGTTAGGCTTAAGAAAACTGGCAGATCTCCATTGTGTAACTTGCTTGAACGTCTTAAGAAACATGAACCAATGCGTACTAAGGTTTTTATGGTTGTATTTAATGCATGAGCGAATTCTAGTGATCCCATGTTAGGAGCTTCTTGCAGGCTCGACATAGGAGTGAAGTAGGAGCTTCATAGATTTGGGGAAGTACGTACGCCACCCCACGATTGGTATTAAGGAAAATAACCTGTCATCCACGCAACTGTAACAAACAATTAACCTGTAAAAGATATCTAGGGAGTAGTGAAATCTAAGTAAACACAATTCTCCCATTTATTGTTCACATCACTAGTTTAATTAGTTTATTTTCATTTTTGTTATTTTATTTTGATTACATATTAGTTATTGGGTTAGTTGATTAGCAACTAATTACGCCCACTCCTCTAAAACCTGAGATTTTTAATTGCTTTAATAAAAATATAAAAATACAAAAAGAATCATCCCTCACCTCTAGACCTAGTTCTTAGGCTTTCTAATCCTAGCGACACTATTCCTGAGTTGAACGATCGATCCTCCGGTACTTGTCACTATACTATACTACAACGATCAAGTACACTGCCTGGTAGGGGTTGTAAGCTTCTCGAGATCCCTCGAGAGGTAAAGCCTGGTGCAATTCCCACGCATCAAGTTTTTGGCGCCGTAGCCCGGGGAATAGTTATTGTCTAGGTTAGAATTTCTTTTTATTAGGTCTACTTGCTAGATTCCTTTCTAGTAAGATTTTTTTTTTTTTTTTTTTTTTTAGGTTTTCTTTAGTCTATCTTTTTCTTCGTGCCTTTGTTAGTAAATTAAATTCATTGACTATTCCATTGGCTATTATGGAGAAAGCGAATCCACCATACTACCAACCACGAAATTCACCCACTCCAAATGACATCTTGATGTTTAAACAACATGAGGATGAACCTATCTATGATGCATGGGCTCGTTTTAAATATTTACTCCGAAAAGTCCCTCATCATAATTTTGATCTGTGGTCCCAAATTAAAATATTTTACCATTGTGTCGACCACTATACAAAAATGGACATTGACCATGCCGCAGATGGGGACCTTTGGGGATTAAATGTTGATGAAGCATGGGAAACCATAGAGAATTGTGCCATACTTGCCAAAAAAATGGACAACCCAACAAACGTTGTTACGGATCAATTGATAGCAAGTTTAAGGGAACAGGAAAGAAGATTGTTTGGGGATAAACCTATAGATGAAATAACTGGGTTCATGGGGTGGTTTGATTTCACCACAATACAAGCTGAGCACATTGGTAATCTTGATAAGATGGAGGATAGAGTTGAAAATTTAGGCCCACCAAGTACCCCACAAGTCCTACCATCATTTGAAGCATACACATCGCCCGTGACTTATTCGGATGAAGTAGATGAGACTTTAGGAGTCCCAATAGAGGTAGAACCCTTGTACCAAACACCACTAGAGGATATAGGTTTGAATACTTGTAGTGATAACCTTACTCTTAGTTCTAGGGAATTACCTAGTATTGATGAACCGGAACCTCAATCTTCACACAACTTTCCATCCTTAGATATACATCTAGGAGACAAAAGAGGAACCGACCCACCCATCAATCCATGTAGTCCGGGTAGTCTTAGGATAAAGGTAGTGGACTCTAAGCCTTGTAGAGAGGAAGCCAATATAGGAGTGGAAAATGACCTTACATGCTTACATCACCCATTTATGATTGATCACAAGAAACATTATGGGTTTAAACCGGGTTTATTAGGTCAAGATGGATCCCCAACTAGTAGTCTCTTGAAGTTGATAGAAAATGATCCCTTTTTAGGAGAAAATCTTAATCCACCCATTAACCCGATTGAATTTGGTAAGATTATGATGATAGGAGCACACCCCTTTGAGCATATAATTCATCCACCACACTTTCCTCACGAGGCATATTTCCACCCTAAGGGTGTGTATCGCTACTTCCACCCGCACTTAATCCTAAGTGTAGGGAAAACCTCCCCTATTTCCGTTAAATAAGTGTAGAGTCAGGCTCGTGACTCGAACAAAAACAAGCGCTTCTTGGGAGGCAACCCAAGCCCGTTTTATTTGTTTTAATTGTTTGTTTGTTTGTTTGATTTCATTTGTTTCCGTATGCATGTATTATTTGTATTGTTGGTAGATTATGTTTCATAATAAAATAGTGAAAATACTTTATTTTGTCGTTTGGCTTTGTCTTAACTTCATCCAAAGGTATTTCGCAAAAGATACGTGTAAGGGGAAACCCCAAATATGTTTTTAAGAAACAAAACCGATCATGATTCTCCACAATATTAAATAAACATGTATATTCGTATTTGTTAGAGTCAAATGCTTGTATCGAGTCATAATGATGTTTTGCAGGATTTTCCAGGAAGTAGGACAAAGTTTTTCCAGAAATTTTCCGGAAACTTAACGTAAAGATTTCTGCAGGTCACTTCTGACGGCGTCAGGAAGAAATTCCTGACGGCGTCATGTGTAAAAATCTGGAAATTTTGCTAGTTTTGTTTTTCTAACGGAATCTTAAAGTTTTTGTTAAATCTTTAGTTTTATAAACTCCAGGAAATCTGCAAACATTCATTCCACAAGCATTATATCTTACTTTATTTTTCTAGGATTTATTAGTATATATAGATTGCCGCCGATTTTACGCGAGGTTGCCTTGTTTGTTTTCTCAGGTTTAACAGGTTATGTATGACAAGAAGATGATTTATATTCTGGAAGGGAAGCTTTGCTTGTTCATTTTCTTGGAGGAAGATCTAACCTTGTTACCACACTATCCATACCGAGCGAATCAGGGGAGTATTTGATTTCATTCTTTTACCTATTTTTACTTTTACAATCTTTAATTGAATATTGGGGACAATGTTCATCCTAAGTGTAAGGGGAGGGTAAAATGATGATACCTTATAGTATAAACTTTCACTTGAGTTTGTTTGTTTGATGGTAGGTGTGTAATAAAACTATGAGAAATACTTGTTAGTGTAATTTTAGCGCCAAATTTAAAATTTTTTACAACATTTAGGAGTGAAACTTTAGCCTTAGCAAGCGTCTCATGGATAGGAGATTGTACGACTAGCACAAAACCATATCATTCAGAAAAATTTTCCACCCAAATATGTGAGGTTCGCCTTTAGATTTAATAGGAAAAGCATTCATTATTAGTGCTTATGAGTGTACCGGTAGCATTTAGATTCTAGAACTTGCGTTAGTGATGCATCCCGAGACCGCTAGTGAGACTACATTCGTGTAGTAGGATTTACTACATGATAAGAGGCATTAGGATCACCCTTGTGTTAAACCCGTATCATAATTACTTGACCATTTAAGTCATATTACTTGGATAGTTAAGTCAATTAATTTTTCCCACACCCTTAGCGTTGTACTCATTTTTAGTACACGAAACCCCTAGTACACCCCTCCGAGCCTATCTTTTCGTTTCTAACTTTAAGCATCTTACTTAAAGGAAGAATTTGTTACACCCCACTTAAATGTACAACCAAATCGCCTTAGCCTTCCGTGTATGCACTCATCTTTAGTGCATTATTGTTATTTGTTTAAACCCTTAGTTAATTATCTAATTGATTACATGGTTGCTAAGTCGAGTCATGTCCTTGTACATATTATTTTGGGACGATTGAGACTCATGGGTAAAGTACATATTTTATGGAGTAATGGGGAAGAACATCATTTTATTACCCCCATATTTACGTTAATCTTAAAAGTACTCCAAGTGTTTTGATTATCTTAATTCAAGTCATTAGATTAGTTTATTGTAAAGTATGTAAAAATTCAAGTGTAAGGGGAATGTTCATTCCCTATGATGTATTATTTTGGATGGTAGGGTAAGAGTGTATGCAAAGAAACAAAAAAAAAAAAAAAAAAAAAAAAAAAAAAAATCGAAAAATTAAAAAAAAAAAAAAAAAAGAAAAGAGAAAAAAACATACGGACTACCATCCCATTTCATTCTATGTTTATTTTATGTTTTTGTTATTTGTCATTTATTAGCTTAATTCGAGTTTAGTCTTGGCTTAGTAATGCCATATAGTACATGTAATTAACCAAGATTATTAACTCGCCACCAGTAAAGATTGCCTATATCCAACAAAACCGTGTATTCCATATCCCTACACCTAACGTTAACCCTTTTTAAAAGACCTCTTTGATAGTTTATCTTAGGTGCTTACACCATGTGGTGGAGGTTTGATCCTTTCCCAAGCCTATGGTAATCTATTTTGCTATGACAGGTAGTGAGAGATATTTTCCATTTCCATATTGTGATATATACTTTATTACACCCGAGAGATGTGAGTATCTAAACACTATTTGTGAGGTGCTAGTGTATGACCTCCGTGCTTGTCTTTGGTCTTTATTGGAATGATTATTTGTTGTAATTACTTTTATATTAGTGTTAAATGACCCCTAACTTGTATTTTGATTAGAATAAAAACGCATTTGCTTGAGGACAAGCAAATCTCAAGTGTAAGGGTATATGATAAGGCGAAAAATGGTCCGTTTTTAGGGGGTCATTTAAGCCGGAATTTGAATTTATTTGATCAAATATTGCCCTAAATCGTTCCTTTTGTGATTTTTGGTACTTTGGGAGTGAATTCTGGAAAAGGAAGCATTTTGGACGTTTTTGGAGCATAAAAGTGAAGAAAACGACAAAGTCTTAATTTTCCTTGCTGGGAACAGTACCTGACGGTGTCAAGAGCAATTTTATGACGGCATCAAGAGCAATTTTGGTGACGGCCCAGTGAAAACGTTACGGCGTCAAATCAAGGCCGTCAAGAGTAAAAGTGGTGACGGCCCAGAGCAGCAATACACATGACGGCGTCAGATCTGGATCTAGTCAATCCGAGAATATTTTTAGCGGCGGGTTGACGGCGTCAGAACTTTCTTCTTGACGCCGTCACCTTAGTAAATCTATATATAGTCTTTATAATTTTCATTCTAAGGAGAAGAGAATTTTAGGGTCGAACTTAACAAACCCTAGCACGACTTTTACAGTATTTTTAAGGGTTTTCACCCCTTGAAACCCTTCATGTTCAATTGAGATAAGTATCATTTCAATTCATTCAATATGTCTATGTGTTTTTTGAATATATCTTACGCTCGTCTTAATTTTAACATGCTAGGCTAGATCTCTTGTGTGTTTGCTTAGATGTAATGAAACCTAGATGTTGATTATAGGTTGATTGCTTGTTTATAGTTGTAATGGATGAATGATTTCGATGTTAGGCTTAAGAAAACTGGCAGATCTCCATTGTGTAACTTGCTTGAACGTCTTAAGAAACATGAACCAATGCGTACTAAGGTTTTTATGGTTGTATTTAATGCATGAGCGAATTCTAGTGATCCCATGTTAGGAGCTTCTTGCAGGCTCGACATAGGAGTGAAGTAGGAGCTTCATAGAGTTGGGGAAGTACGTACGCCACCCCACGATTGGTATTAAGGAATATAACCCGTCATCCACGCAACTGTAACAAACAATTAACATGTAAAAGATATCTAGGGAGTAGTGAAATCTAAGTAAACACAATTCTCCCATTTATTGTTCACATCACTAGTTTAATTAGTTTATTTTCATTTTTGTTATTTTATTTTGATTGCATCTTAGTTATTGGGTTAGTTGATTAGCAACTAATTCCGCCCACTCCTCTAAAACCTGAGATTTTTAATTGCTTTCATAAAAATATAAAAATACAAAAAGAATCATCCCTCACCTCTAGACCTAGTTGTTAGGCTTTCTAATCCTAGCGACACTATTCCTGAGTTGAACGATCAATCCCCCGGTACTTGTCACTATACTATACTACAACGATCAGGTACACTGCCTGGTGGGGGGTTGTAAGCTTCTCGAGATCCCTCGAGAGATAAAGCCTGGTGCAATTCCCACGCATCACTAAGACCGCCGAACTTATTGTTGAAAAAGTCAAAAATGCTTTCAGAGATAATTTCAAACAAACCCAAAAACCTTTTGATGCTTAAGTTTATTGCTGAGGACATGAGAATTGCCTTTTGTGTGCTTTTGCTGCTTAAACTCTTGCATTTGTTCATATCGTATATTAAATCAAAAATACAAAAATATTTGCTTTCTTATTTATTTGATGCTTTGTTGAATCTGTACATTTTTTATGATTTTGACATGATGCTTATTGTTTCTCAAATGCTTATTCACATTTGCTACTTACAAAAATCCTATCAAACAAAAAACAAAAAAAAAATTGTTATCCAGTTTATTTTGCATTTTGCTATATGAATTGCTTATAAGTGCTTCATGCCTTACTGGAACGCTTATTATCTGCTTATATGAGTTACATGAACACTTAATAAGAATTAAAAACTATAAAAATCAGACTAAAGTTGAAATGAGAAATTACTATGAATTTTGTTTGTGATCATATGCATGAAACTGATATTATACAAACTGATATATGCTTATTGTGATCTAATTCGTTGGTCAAAAATGTTATATGAACTGATCATCTATAAAAATCTTCAAATAAAAACTGCAAATCCTGAAAGAACGTCAGTTTTGGAAACAAAACCGCTGGACATCTTGTATTTTTCAAATCAAATGGTCATATTAAAACCTCGAGTACGCCGTACTTTTAACCAACTACGCCACACTTTTTGGCCTGTTCAATCATAGAAAACTCAAATCTTTTTTACAATGATAAAATGAGCTCGTTTGCTACCTTATGAATGTTTTCTGAGACTATTAGAATATAATTCAGTATTTGGCTTTGATGATACTAGATTACTTATGTTTGAATAAAAAAATTAAGTAAAATCTAAAAAAAAAGTGTTTTCTTTTTGTGTTTGATTTATTTTATTTTTTAAGTATTTTTATTTTAACTAATAAGTTTTAGCTTTTTATCATTTTTTGTGCTTGCTTAAGTGTGTTTAAATATTTTGTGTTCTGTTATAAAATATAAACCAGAAAATGGAATTTTGCTATAAGTGCGCCGCTGATGTTGTCGTTGTATAGGTGTTTTATTCCTAATCAAGTTTTAAATTTATATTTAGCCGACTTAACCTATAAATAACACTAACGGGCACTGTACCCGATCAATGTAGCCTAGTTGGTAAGCAGAGTGTCGATCACTAAGAGCGGAACGAAAACCTAATTTGTCTATCAGTATTTTAATATTCTAAGTTAGTTTTACAATCTAATCTAACGCAAAAGGGTTTTAGTTTGAGAGACTAGCACATATTTGGTTTAATTAAATAATAAACGAATGAGAACGAAACAGCAAATAGCAACACGTACGCAGATAGATAATAGAGACTATAAGAAGACCTGTCCTGATAATTAAGCAGCTTGTCACTTATTTTATTGCTAGTTTTATATGAAGTGTATTAAATCTGGTCTTTCTCGTTGGATCGAGTATATCGGCGAGTAAACCCTTTATGATCACTTATGCCTATCCTACTTTTCTACAGACGCTAGAATACACAGGTGAGGGGCAGATATGGCAGTCCACGGGCTCAGCTAGACACAGAGGTTATCAAAGCACTAATATAAGTTACCAAAGACATCAACATATAAACTTTAATTAATGGGAAAGCAATATTAAGGGGAGTGTATGATGTTCCGTAGTCACAAATCACAAGCCCATCTATCCTGATGAATTAAAGCTTACTATTAAAATAAACTAAAACTACTTAATGAATTGAATACATGCAGGACCTTCTTACAGCTCTAATATCTTCGTTGGTGTGTGTCTTGTGAAGCTTCTTTGACTGAATTCGTCTCTTAGGGTTTTGCTCTTTGTATCTTGCACTTTAAATTCATCTGTCCTTTGGGGTATTTATACTTTCTGTCTGAGGGTAGATGCGGCGCATTCACTTAACTTCGCGTTGGGTTCAAGATTAATATATTCTGGAATATTCGTACACCATATTCAGATGCGGCGCAACTTAGTTCTTGTATGCGACGCATGTCTATTAGCGTCTTGGATTACATCTGGTGAAGTCTTGATAGTGACACATCGTATTTCAGCAATATGATGCGGCGTATCTGGAGTAGACCAAGCTTGATCTTCTTCGTTGACCAAAGTTTCATATGCGGCCATGCTAGAATTGCATGCAATGCATTCTTCAATGTCAGGCAATGGTCTTCGAATTCATCTAAGTATGATATTGCGGCGTATCTGTTGAGAGAGATACGACGCATCTTCTGGGTTCCAATAGACTTTTGATATCTTGCTAGTTTTGCTCCATATTTTGTCCAAAATCATTAAGTTTCACCAATTGCTTGTTTTTACCTAAGAATTACTAAAGTAAATGATTAAGTATCAATTCTCATGAATAATATAATAAAACAAGTCAAATAAATAAGATAAATGATGACAATAAAATGTAGTTATTTGAGTTCATCAAATATCCCCCCCACTTGAACTTTACTTGTCCCCAAGTAAACTCTAGATTATAAATTATGAAAATGTATCCTAAAAGGTATTAGGATTTATTTTTATCATTAAGCACGTATTCGTTTTTATCATAATCACACAACCAAACACTTAACGATTTAGAAACAATTGTAAAATTTTAATTTAAGAACAATCTAATTGTCTCATTGTTTAGTTGTGACGAATATTCTATTATAGGCTTGGCAATCATACACATCTCCTCCACTAAAGCTAAGGAATAAAATGTCTAAAGTGGTAAAAATGGTTTGTGAGGTTTAAGGGTTAAACCTAGCTTCGTTCAAACATCTCCTGCATAAACTTAGTAGATCGCTAGCATAAGTTCTTGACCTTTCAACTAACGGATGGTCACTAGTATACTTCATGGATCGCTGGCGCAAGTTCTTGACCTTTCAAATAATGGATGGTCACCAATGTGTTCCTTGGATCGCTGGCGCGTTACTTTCATAACGGATGGTCACCAAGTTGCGCACCAGATCGCTGGCACATCATTTAATCAATCTTAAACTTGGATGGTCACCAATTCATAAACTAGATTGCTGGCACGTTAGTTAATTAATCTAATACTTGGATGGTCACTACCTTATTTACACATTTAATATTCTTACTTAGCCATCATTATATCCAGATGCTCGAAAGCTAACAACGAATACAACAATACGGTAGGGTAGGGTTAACATTTAGGATAAAAACGAGTTTAAAAATAAAAATAAACAAACAGATAGATTAAATCCTAGTGTGGTTAATCACTTTCCCAACCATCCCATGAATAAGACTCATATCATTGAATAACTCACGCTTTTGACACTTGTAACTCACGCTTTAGGCAGACACAAGTTATACTCAATAAACTCTTAATCAAAGAATAAACCTTAGTTGGCGTTCCCATAACGTCCAACACCCAATCAATCCATAAATATAATACAACAACAAATAGTGGTGATATCAACCACTAAGTACAAAACTTTACATTAGTTGGTTTAACAAATTTCCAACTTCCTTCTTTCTTTTTCTTTTCATTTTTTCGATTTATTTTTTCTTTTTTTCTTTATTTTTTATTTTTTTTTTAGTTTTTAACATAAAATAAACTACGATGTGTTAAATTTCACCACATCAGTTATAACGATAGTTCGGGATAATTTTTCCATACTTTTCATAACTTCAGATATAACGACAATAGTGAAAGTAGTAAACACACGAAAAATAACACGACATAACAATTATACAATATGTACTTTTACTCAATTGCATTGTGCAATTTCCCGACCTAACCAAATATAATAAATTTACGCACACGAACACAGGTAATGCAAGGAAACACACTTTGCCTTAAAGCAACTAACCACGGATATTAATCTATAGGGTAGGTGATGAGTGTCTAAATACTCATCATTTAGTTCACATTTAAGCTACGAAAATATCTGAAAACATACAAATATGCTTCAAAATGCTGGATTTATCTCCAAATTATGTTTTTAGGTGTTAAAGTGCAAAAGGGATGAAAACTGATTAAAAACATGCAAAACATACATAATTTACAGTTTCAGTCCTTGATCTTTGAATAATTGGCAAATCTAGTCCCTGGTCATTTCAAAACTTGTAAAATATCATTTTAGGTCCTTGGGATTCACAAGTTGTTCAAAATAATCCTTTGAAGTTAAAAATCATAAAATTACAACTTTGGTCCCTTAACTTTGAAAAGTGTCAAAAATGGTCCTTAAGGTTTGAAAATTGGAAAATAAACAAAATAAACCTTGTACTATTCATATTTGACATAATTGGTCCTTATGAGAAAAGTTTTGAGAAAATACAAGTTTGGTCCCTGGAGTTTCTAAATTGTCAGATTTGGTCCCTAAAGGTTCAAAATGGAAAAATATGCAATTATGGTCCTTATATTAATGTTTAATTGCAGGTTTAGTCCTTATAAGAAGTTTGGAAAAGTTACAAAACAGGCCCCTCATCTTTCAGCAATTACAAATTGGTCCTTGTACTTTTAATAAACCAAACGGACCTCCATTATTATTATAAACCCAACTCCAAATCCAATCCATAAACCCAGCACCAAATCCAGTCCACCACAAGGCCCAACTTAATAAAACCCGGCCCAACCCTTTTGTATTAATAAAAACAGAACACAATCCCACACCCCGTTTATCCTCTTCGTCTTCCACCTCACTCCCCCCTCCACCTGTTAACAATCCCATTTGCAAACCTCTACCTCAACCCCTCCAGCTCACCCCTACTTTATCACCTACTCCTTCCACCACCCTTTCCACAGAAACACTCCACCATTAATGCTCTTCACACCTAATTCTCACCCCAAAACCACCATACCCACAGTATTGACCAATACCACCTCTACTTAGTCCAAAATTGCGCCAAACGTGTCCCCTACTCATCCATATACCCCCAAGAACCATTAATTATATCAGAACTACTCCTACACACGTGTAAGAGATTTGGCGCCAAATTAAGTTTAAACGGTTTGGATGAATTGGACTCAATCAAGGGCCTAGATCAAATGGGATGAGATATTTGTGCTAGTTGGAAGAGTTTTTGGTGATAAATAGAGAGGAAGACAGAAGAGAAGGTTAATATAATTTGTACTTTAGTTTATGATAAAAGTAGAATAATTAATTAAGTTGTCACTCTAGTTTAATTTTCAATTTCTGTTTCTTAAGTGTTTATTTACTTTTATAAAGTGTAATAAACAGCTTGTGTTACTTATTTTCAATCTATCTTTTCAGTTTTCAATAATCTTTACTGTGTCCCATTTTCATATCAAGTTCTTTCAATTTCTGTTGAATGATTGTTGTTTGGAGGACTTAAATAACACTACTAAGCTCTCAGTAAGCTTTAGCAAGCTTTTGAGTCACTTGAACAATCAGTACTTCATAATTAGGAAAATACACTAGAAAATAGAAAATAATTAAAAATACAGGTTACTGTAGAAGAAGCAAAGGAGCAAAGTGTATTCTGGATTGCTTTGGTATTAGAGCTCTGTGGAGAGCATATAGGAAAGGTACTCAGTTCTTGGTTCTCAGTTGTACCCTCTACTCAAGTTGTAAGCTAATTTCTTGAATTTTTGGCATTTACTGTTTAGTTCTTAATCTAGCTTAATTCTTCTTAATTCCTGCTTAGTTGGTGTTAGTCAGTTGTAATCTAGTAAAATATTGGTAGTTTGTTTGTTGGAAATCTCATATGCTTAGTTGTTATTAGTTAGACAGTCAAATTAGCCAAAGTAGTGATTCATAGTTCATAGTTGTTATAATCTGTGTAATAGTGTTTATTTGATCATAGTTAATCACATTCAAGTGTCTGAAATCAGTTTCATGGTTTAAATTTGTATTGAGTAACACTAATCTAGAAAACAAACCTGTTTAGGGGTGTTTGGATCAAGCTGCCATACTAGTTTATGCATGATATTGTATTTAGTTCTTGTTGTTGTATGTTTGTTTAGGTTTATCTAGTTCATATCTGTCATAACATATAGGTCATATTAGTTAAAAAGTCAAAATTCATATTAAATCTTGTCTAATCTGTTCACTGTTAGTGTAAACCATTCCAAAATCTTCATACTAGCTTAGATTTGGGTAAACTAGCTAAATCTCATCTTATTATAGCTTATTATAACTATATAAATCATATAATCTAGATTCAAGCTCAGCTAAGTCAACTTAGCCTTTAATTAAAAAAGTCAATTTGCAGCCTAAGGAATTTTTGAATTAACTTTGGATTTTCATTGTGTGCTTGTTAATTGATTATAGGACCTGAGCTTGTAGGTTTAATAAGTCTTGTTGCTGATATCTTTGTTACTATTTTTGTTAATTTTTTATGCTAGCTTATTAAGAGCTTATTAGTGCTTAACTTTGGGTGATTCTTCTTAGACCTCCCCTGTGCACAGTCAAACCACCTACTTTCATAACCTTGCAAAAGCTTGTGTAGTGAGTGCTAGTCTGTGTAAATTGGATTTTTATGATGCCCATGTGGCTAGTTATCTGAAATAAGTGCTTACTTGCTTTTAAATTGCTTATCTATACTGCTTATCTTGATTAATATTGTTCACCAAATTCAAACCATACACTGGTCACTCAGTGTAATCAAGCAAATTCATAAGCTCATCATAAGCTCATCACTGAGCTTTGGCTTGTGATCTTAGGTTCTTCAAGAAGCTAAGCAGTCCATCTTTAAGGTTCAAGCTTAATTTTTCATTTCCTAAGCCTTTTACTAGGGCTGTAATCATCTATAAGCTTGTTCATTCACTCAGTCCTCTGAGTGACTCAGTCAAACACCAAACTTCATAAGCCCTTGACAAGCTCATCTGTGGTTCACACAGCTTAAGCTTTTGCATTTTGAAATCCTTACCAGCCCATCTTTATAGCTCAGTACTCAATAAGCCCTTTTGAGCTTATTACATAAGCTCAATTTGGCCTCTTGGTTGCCTGTCTAGGGGTGTTTGGATATCAGTTCATTGGTATTGCTTATAAGCTTTTCACAAGCTTATTAGCTCATTCCAGTAAAGTCACTTGTTCATAATAGTTAATATACCATATATATATAATAATATCTTTTTGTTTTCTTTCTTAGGCTTATTTTAAAGCTTGTAATAAGCTTTCTAGCTTATTTCACTCACTCACTCAACTGAGTGAACCAGTTTGGACCCCTCACTTCCTAAGCTCACTCTGAGCTTATCATTGTGTCCCACACCCTAAATCCTAGTTCTTCTAACCCCCCTCCTACCAAGGTTCATCCTTTGACCCTTTGGTTGACCTGTACACCACTGGACCCCACCTAGAATTGCACCCAAACCTTGTCCCATTTCTGACCCAGACCCAAATAAGCAATCAGCTTATTGTGGTCTTGTGGCTTATTTATTGAGCTTATCTTGACAAATCTAGCTTATTTAAGTCCAATTAACTTAGGTGAATCAGATTTTACCTTTGTGGACCCCACATAAGCTCATTTGAGCTCATTTCTTTGTTTGGTCAAACCTAGTCAACTGTTTGGTCCAATAAGCACTCTCAGTGCTTATTTTTGGTTTTTAAATTATTTGTCTTTGTAAAAGTTTCATATTTTAAGCATTTTATTAGATTTATAAAAGAAAAACAAGAAAAAAACCAAACTTAATTATAGTGATAGCTTCTATTTAATAGAAATTATCTATTTAATTTTCTTATTAGCTTATTTATAAGCACTTCTGCTATTTTATATTTTTATTAAATATCTTATATATTAAAGTAATTTTATAAATTTTTCCAGAATTTTCTTTTGTCATATAGAGTTATTTAGAATTAATCTTAGTTTATTTAATAATTAAATAATAAATAAGAATTAAATAGCATAATATATTTTTATAAGGTAACACCTATATTTTATATTTTTCCTAGCTTCTATAAGTCATAAAATAATTTTAGAAATTTTCTTGTGATTTATACTGTTCATTTACTAGTTTTCATAATTTAATTATTTTAATTAGATATTAATTAATAAATAGAATAATAATTAGTAAATTAGATTAAAAATACATAATATAAAGTTTTTATAATTTTTTAGGATTCCTATGATGGTTAATTAGATATATAAAATTTTTCATAATTATCCAAGTCTTTTTAGTAATTATAAATAAGTTAATCAATATAATTAGTTAAATAATAATTAAATAATAATTAATTAATAATAAATAGATAAATAGTGTGAAAAATATAATTTTAATTTTAAAATAAGTTTTATAATATTTTAGATTTTTATAAATTTTAATTTTAATTTTCTAGACTTATTTTACATTTTCATAATTAATAGTTAATTATTAAATAATTAAACAATAGTTATTAAATAAAAATAATTAATTAAATAGTTTTTAATTATAAAATAAATATTTTAAATTTATTTAATTTGCATTTAAGCCCCTAAGGCTTATAAAATCCTACTGTAAGTAAATTTGTTTTTGTTTACGTTTAATTAATAAACGTTTACCTTTTTCAGTGCCTTTTTCACGTATACTTATCTGATTTCATGTATTAGTTGATATAGCTTATTAAAGCCATTCACTCTTATATTTTAGTAGTACAAATCACTTAAACCATTTTCCTGTTCAATTCACCTTATCTCAAAGTCGTTTTATTTCAGATTTCACATCTCGTTGGGATCTAACGATCAGGGGAAACACTAAACTCACCGGAGTATTGGTTTAGGCTGTCTGACTTGTTGACCATAACTTGGTTAATATTATCTGACTGTTTAGAGCCAATCAAAATTTGGCGCCGCTGCCGGGGAGGTGTGCTGCGTATTACGACTTTTTGAAATATCTGTGAGTTTGAATTTTTCACACTTTGTTATATATCATCTTTTTGTTCATATTTTATTTTCTATTTGTAAATTTCCCGTCACTCTAAGTATTCTTAGAGTCGTCTCTAGTGCATGCGCACTCGTTCTTCTAGGTCCACAAGCCCTTTACGTGAGCTTGTTAGAATTCCTCGAAGACGTCGTAGACGTTCTGCCCCAACAGCCGTATCTGAGGAACGTGCTGTTTCACCTAAGAAAGTTATCATGGCGGAAGACCGTCCGATGAATGAGCTTCTCCAAGCACCCATTGAGGGTTACGGAGACGCTATTGTTGTCCCAGCCATCGTAGCTGAATACTTTGAGCTCAAAACCGAGTTACTAAATCTAGTAACTTCAAGCCAATTTTATGGTTTTGAGAGGGATGATCCCCATGCTCATATTCGATGGTTTAATAAAATTACTTCTACCATCAAATACAAGAACGTCCCTTCCGAAGCAGTCAAACTTCTTCTTTTCCCATTTTCTCTTGAGGGAGCAGCCCGGATTTGGCTGGAAAAACAACCCCCTCGTTCAATACACTCATGGGAAGATCTAGTTACCAAATTTGTAAACGAATTTTTTCCCCCGTCCAGAACGACAAGTCTTAAAAATGAAATCATCAAATTTACTCAAAGGTTTGATGAATCGTTTGGTGACGCGTGGGATCGTTTCAAATAATTGCTTCGTCGATGTCCTCATCATGGTTTCACTGAATTAATGCAAATTGACACGTTTTATAATGGTGTGAGTCAATCTGACAAAGATTCTCTCAATGCCTCCGCGGGAGGTAATTTTTTGAGCAAAACCACAAAAGAAGCTTTAGAAATCATTGAAAATAAGTCCAAAGTCCGCACTACACGCACAAAGCCATATAACTCCCAAGTGAGTGCTGGTCCTTCTACTTCATCGCCCGTGAGTACTTCTAGCACCGATGCTAAGATAGATAAACTCACGGACGCAATTCAAGCTTTGGTTCTCTCAAGCCAGAAAAAAGTCACTTTCACACAAAATCCTTCACATGCTGAAGTTAAAAAAGTGGAAGTTTGTGTCACTTGTGGTGGCCCACATGCTTACTACAATTGTACTGCCACCGATGGTAGTCCTTTTGAAGCCAATGCCCTAGCCGGTACTATAAATCAGGGAGGTAATCAATACCGTCCTCAAATGGAACCAAGTTACCGTGCTAACACACATATGGGACCACCCGGGTTTAATCAAAACCCAAATTTGCAAAACAGAAACCAGAACCAACCCAGAATGAACCAAGGTTATCAAAACCAAGGGAATTTCAATCCTGGACAGAATCAAGGTTTCCACAATCAAGGAAACTTTAACAGAAACAATTTCAACCCCGGAAATCATTTTCAAGGAAATGGTAATCCAAATCAAGGGAATTTTCAGCCACAACAAGGTTATAATCAAAATAACCGTGTCCAAAATTTCCCTAACCAAACACAAGCCATTCTCCCAGCTCCACAACCATCATCCGATGAGTTGTTAAAGCAGTTCATGAAAACTCAAGAAGAGACAAACAGGTTGTTGGTCAGCCAGATTTCTGAAATTAAGAAATCTTTAAATGAACAACCCTCGGGCTCTGGAAAACTTCCGAGCAACACGATCGCAAACCCGAGGGGCGATGCAAAGGCGATCACGACCAGGAGCGGAGTTTCATATAATGGACCCACTATTTCCACTACCCCTTCTTCTTCTTCTCCCAAGGTAGTGGAAAATAACGTCGAGGTAAATAAGGACGAAGTACTTCCTACTCATAAGGGAGGTACCCAAAACGTCCCACCTCATGTTGTCCCGAAACCCAAACCAAAACCTAGAGTTGTTTTTGAACCAAATGATATTCCAGTTGAAACACCTCAGTCCAGACCTTCTACCTCCTCTATTCCTTACCCCTCACGCTTGAGTGAACAAAAACTCCGTGAAAAAGCTAGTCACCAGATGGATAAATTCTTTCAAATCTTCCAAGATTTGCACTTTGACATTAGCTTTGCGGATGCTATTATTCTGATGCCCAAATTTGCATCGACAATCAAACACTTGTTAAGCAACAAGGAGAAACTGTTTGAAATGGCAAAGACTCCCTTGAATGAGAACTGCTCTGCAGTTCTTTTAAAAAAGCTTCCCGAGAAGCTGGGAGATCCTGGAAAATTTCTAATACCATGTGTATTTCTGGGAATGGTTGATTGCTATGCCTTGGCCGATCTTGGTGCAAGTATCAACCTAATGCCATACTCAGTTTGGAAGAAACTTTCTCTTCCTGATCTTACTCCTACCTGCATGACTTTAGAGCTTGCAGACCGATCGATCTCTCGTCCTCTCGGCATTGCCGAGGACGTGTTTGTGAAGGTAGGAGAATTTCATCTCCCCGCTGACTTTGTAGTGGTTGATTTCGATGCCGATCAAAGGGTCCCTCTCATTGTTGGGAGGGGTTTCCTTAGAACGGGCCGTGCTCTTATCGATGTATTTGAGCAAGAAATCACTCTTCGTGTGGGTAATGAAGCTGTTACATTTAACCTCGATCAAACCTCGAGGTACTCCTCCAATTATGATTCTGAAGCAGTTAATCAAATAGATATCATAGACATTGCTTCGGAGGAGTATTCTCAAGAGTTTCTTGGTTATTCTCATAATTCTGTGAGTGGGGATGCCACTCCATCATCTGAACCTATCATTTCTGACTCTTCCCCTTCTCTCACTCCGTTTGAGGGAAGTGATTTCCTTTTGGAAGAGGTCGAGGCTTTTCTCAAAAGTGATTCAGTTCCATCGGGAATTGATAACAATGAGATTGATCTGGAGGGAGATATTCTTCTCCTTGAGAGATTGCTAAATCAAGACAATTCTCTTCCACTCCTTCCCGTACAACTTCATAATCAAGAAATCAAATATGTTGAGGAAACTGATGATTTTCCTGAGGTCGAACTCAAGGACTTACCTCCTCATCTTGAATACGCATTCTTGGAGGGTGATGATAAATTACCCGTCATTATTGCTAAAGGTTTGAGTGTTAAGGAGAAGAGTGCTCTCATAAAGGTCTTGAAGTCAAACAAGCAAGCAATTGCTTGGAAACTCTCCGATATTAAGGGTATTAACCCAGATTTTTGTACACACAAAATCTTGATGGAGGATGACTTCAAGCCTGCAGTGCAACATCAAAGAAGGGTAAATCCAAAAATCCATGATGTGATTAAACAAGAGGTTCTTAAACTTCTTGATGCAGGATTGATTTACCCTATCTCTGACAGTCCATGGGTTAGTCCCATTCATTGTGTCCCAAAAAAGGGTGGCATTACTGTTGTCACCAATGAGGAAAATGAGTTGATTCCAACTCGGCTGGTTACCGGATGGCGTGTTTGCATTGACTATCGTAAGTTAAATGACGCCACCCGCAAAGACCACTTTCCGCTGCCCTTTATGGACCAGATGCTTGAGAGATTAGCAGGGAACGAGTACTATTGTTTCCTTGATGGTTTCTCAGGATACTTTCAAATCCCCATTGATCCATCAGATCAAGAAAAGACTACCTTTACATGCCCCTATGGAACCTTTGCTTATAAACGTATGCCTTTTGGCTTATGTAATGCTCCAGGTACGTTTCAGAGGTGCATGATGGCTATATTTACCGACATGATTGGTAAAACTATGGAGGTCTTTATGGATGACTTCTCGGTCATTGGGGATTCATTCCAAACATGTCTCACCAATTTAGAAACAATGTTGAAAAGGTGTAAAGACACCAATCTATGTCTAAATTGGGAAAAGAGTCACTTTATGGTTAAAAAGGCATTGTCCTCGGCCATAAGATTTCCAAGAATGGGATAGAGGTTGGCAGAGCTAAGGTTGATGTCATTGCAAAACTGCCTCACCCTACTACCATCAAAGGTATTAGGAGTTTCTTGGGTCATGCCGGTTTCTATCGTCGATTTATACAAGATTTTTCTAAAATCTCACGGCCTATGACTCATCTCCTTGAAAAGGATACTCCTTTTATCTTCTCACCAGAGTGCATCGAAGCTTTTGAAACATTAAAGAAAAAGCTTACTGAGGCACCCATTCTTATTGCCCCCGACTGGGATTTACCCTTCGAGCTTATGTGCGATGCAAGTGATTTTGCTATCGGTGCAGTCTTGGGGCAACGCAAAACGAAACACTTTCAGCCTATCCACTACGCAAGCAAAACTATGAACGAAGCTCAAACTCATTACACCACTACAGAAAAAGAATTATTAGCTGTGGTGTATGCTTTTGAGAAATTTCGGACATATTTAATCTTGACTAAAAGCGTAGTGTATACGGATCACTCGGCTCTTAAATATCTATTTGCAAAACAAGATGCAAAGCCGAGATTGCTCCGTTGGGTTCTCCTCCTCCAAGAATTTGATATCATTATTCGTGATAAAAAAGGAGCTGAGAACCTGGCTGCTGATCATTTGTCCCGATTAGAGAACCCTCATCAAAATGTGTATGAGAAAAAGGAAATAAATGAAACATTTCCTCTCGAAACACTCAATGCGGTTGCTTTTCGTGGAGATTCTACTACCCCATGGTTTGCCGATTTCGCAAACTACCATGCGGGTAACTTTGTTGTGAAAGGGATGTCTACCCAACAGAAGAATAAATTCTTTAAGGATGTTAAACATTACTTCTGGGATGACCCCTACTTATTCAAAATCTGTGCGGATCAAGTCATCCGACGGTGTGTATATGGACAGGAAGCCACTGAAATTCTTAAGGCTTACCATGCTGGTCCCACTGGGGGACATCATAGTCCTAATTACACCGCCAAAAAGGTGTTTGATTCCGGATTCTTCTGGCCCACAATTTATAAAGATGCCCAGGATCTCATTAAAACCTGTGACGCTTGTCAGCGTCATGGAAACATTTCACAAAGAAATGAGATGCCACAAAATGCTATTCAAGTATGTGAAATATTTGATATCTGGGGCATTGACTTTATGGGGCCATTTCCATCATCCCGAGGAAACAAGTACATACTTGTGGCAGTTGATTATTTATCAAAGTGGGTTGAAGCAAAAGCTTTACACACAAATGATGCCCGAGTTGTAGTGAAATTCCTGAAATCTCTTTTTGCCCGTTTTGGAACCCCACGTGCTATCATAAGTGATCGTGGTACGCATTTCTGCAATGACAAATTTGATAAAGTCATGCAAAAATATGGTGTAACCCACCGTCTTTCTACCGCGTATCACCCACAAACAAGTGGGCAAGTTGAGGTTTCAAATCGTGGTATCAAAAGGATACTTGAGAGGACTGTTGGTGAAAACCGTGTTGCCTGGTCGGATAAATTAGATGACGCACTATGGGCTTTTCGTACAGCTTATAAAACACCCATTGGGTGTACACCTTACAAGCTTGTGTACGGAAAGACATGTCATTTACCGATGGAACTTGAGCACAAAGCCTACTGGGCTTTGAAACATGCCAACTTTGACCTCAAAACTGCGGGTGATCACAGAAAAGTTCAAATGAATGAACTAAATGAACTACGTGATCAGGCTTACGAGAACTCTTTAATCTATAAAGAAAAAACAAAGAGAATTCATGACTCAAAAATAAAGAACCGCGTTTTTAACGTCGGTGATCGAGTACTTCTCTTTAACTCTAGATTAAAGATCTTCTCGGGTAAATTAAAAACCCGTTGGACTGGTCCATTTACTATCACTAAGGTTTATCCATATGGTACCGTTGAGTTATCTCAAAATGACGGTCCATGTTTTAAAGTAAATGGTCATCGTGTGAAACATTACTTTGGAGAGGACATCCCAAACATGGTTGTCCCGGATCTCCAAACTTTCCCCAAGGACAATTAAATTCGGGGTCGAGTCAAGCTAGTGACTCGGGAATCAAAAACAAGCTACCTCATGGACAAATCAATTCGAGGTCGAGTCAAGCTAGTGACTCGGTAATCAAAAGCATAGCAATATGGGTTTTCACTCATATTTCTGATTTCTTTCTCTTTTCTACCACCTAGTGTGGGGGAGATGCCCCCACATGTTGTATATATGTATATATCTTCAAAAAAAAAAAAAAAAAAAAAAAAAAAAAAAAAAAGTTTAAAACAAAAGAAAAAAGTGAGTTTGTATGTAAATAGCCTAAAATAAAGGTTATTAATATTTCCTTCTTACGTTCTAAGTATCGGTTTAACACCCGGTGTTTTGAATATTGAGGGCAATATTCATTTCTAAGTGTGGGGGGGGGGGGGATTCTCACGAATTCAAACACATGTTCCATCAAGCACCCTCATTTGATCAAAATTTAAAAGTTTTTTCACACTTAGAAATGCAATAAATGGTATCAATCCTCCATGTCTAACCCACAACAGGATTGGCTAGTCCAGGAGCAAACGGCTCTTGGTAAAGACATCTCAAAACCGTTGATGGCTTGCAATTTGCCAAAAATTGTATGGTTCCTCAACTCCCCATTATCCTAATAAGCTAATGAGTTGGCTAGCCCGCAAGATTATGGCTTGTGGTAAAGGCCGTAGAAAATCCATAATTGGTAATCAGCTCACCAAGATGTTGACTATTCCATCAAGAGTTGGCTAGTCCAGAAGCAAACGGCTTCTGGTAAAGACAAATCAAATCCGTTGACAGCTGGTGGTTTGCTAAAAATCACACGGTTATCAGGTGTGCCACAGTTCTTACACCTGGCTACTCCAGAAGTGATGGCTTTTGGTAAAGAGTTCTTTCAAATCCATTAAAACTTCATAAAATATTGCTAGGGACTAGCAATAGTTTAGTGTGGGGGATTGATGAGTGTCTAAATACTCATCATTTAGTTCACATTTAAGCTACGAAAATATCTGAAAACATACAAATATGCTTCAAAATGCTGGATTTATCTCCAAATTATGTTTTTAGGTGTTAAAGTGCAAAAGGGATGAAAACTGATTAAAAACATGCAAAACATACATAATTTACAGTTTCAGTCCTTGATCTTTGAATAATTGGCAAATCTAGTCCCTGGTCATTTCAAAACTTGTAAAATATCATTTTAGGTCCTTGGGATTCACAAGTTGTTCAAAATAATCCTTTGAAGTTAAAAATCATAAAATTACAACTTTGGTCCCTTAACTTTGAAAAGTGTCAAAAATGGTCCTTAAGGTTTGAAAATTGGAAAATAAACAAAATAAACCTTGTACTATTCATATTTGACATAATTGGTCCTTATGAGAAAAGTTTTGAGAAAATACAAGTTTGGTCCCTGGAGTTTCTAAATTGTCAGATTTGGTCCCTAAAGGTTCAAAATGGAAAAATATGCAATTATGGTCCTTATATTAATGTTTAATTGCAGGTTTAGTCCTTATAAGAAGTTTGGAAAAGTTACAAAACAGGCCCCTCATCTTTCAGCAATTACAAATTGGTCCTTGTACTTTTAATAAACCAAACGGACCTCCATTATTATTATAAACCCAACTCCAAATCCAATCCATAAACCCAGCACCAAATCCAGTCCACCACAAGGCCCAACTTAATAAAACCCGGCCCAACCCCTTTGTATTAATAAAAACAGAACACAATCCCACACCCCGTTTATTCTCTTCGTCTTCCACCTCACTCCCCCCTCCACCTGTTAACAATCCCATTTGCAAACCTCTACCTCAACCCCTCCAGCTCACCCCTACTTTATCACCTACTCCTTCCACCACCCTTTCCATAGAAACACTCCACCATTAATGCTCTTCACACCTAATTCTCACCCCAAAACCACCATACCCACAGTATTGACCAATACCACCTCTACTTAGTCCAAAATTGCGCCAAACGTGTCCCCTACTCATCCATATACCCCCAAGAACCATTAATTATATCAGAACTACTCCTACACACGTGTAAGAGATTTGGCGCCAAATTAAGTTTAAACGGTTTGGATGAATTGGACTCAATCAAGGGCCTAGATCAAATGGGATGAGATATTTGTGCTAGTTGGAAGAGTTTTTGGTGATAAATAGAGAGGAAGACAGAAGAGAAGGTTAATATAATTTGTACTTTAGTTTATGATAAAAGTAGAATAATTAATTAAGTTGTCACTCTAGTTTAATTTTCAATTTCTGTTTCTTAAGTGTTTATTTACTTTTATAAAGTGTAATAAACAGCTTGTGTTACTTATTTTCAATCTATCTTTTCAGTTTTCAATAATCTTTACTGTGTCCCATTTTCATATCAAGTTCTTTCAATTTCTGTTGAATGATTGTTGTTTGGAGGACTTAAATAACACTACTAAGCTCTCAGTAAGCTTTAGCAAGCTTTTGAGTCACTTGAACAATCAGTACTTCATAATTAGGAAAATACACTAGAAAATAGAAAATAATTAAAAATACAGGTTACTGTAGAAGAAGCAAAGGAGCAAAGTGTATTCTGGATTGCTTTGGTATTAGAGCTCTGTGGAGAGCATATAGGAAAGGTACTCAGTTCTTGGTTCTCAGTTGTACCCTCTACTCAAGTTGTAAGCTAATTTCTTGAATTTTTGGCATTTACTGTTTAGTTCTTAATCTAGCTTAATTCTTCTTAATTCCTGCTTAGTTGGTGTTAGTCAGTTGTAATCTAGTAAAATATTGGTAGTTTGTTTGTTGGAAATCTCATATGCTTAGTTGTTATTAGTTAGACAGTCAAATTAGCCAAAGTAGTGATTCATAGTTCATAGTTGTTATAATCTGTGTAATAGTGTTTATTTGATCATAGTTAATCACATTCAAGTGTCTGAAATCAGTTTCATGGTTTAAATTTGTATTGAGTAACACTAATCTAGAAAACAAACCTGTTTAGGGGTGTTTGGATCAAGCTGCCATACTAGTTTATGCATGATATTGTATTTAGTTCTTGTTGTTGTATGTTTGTTTAGGTTTATCTAGTTCATATCTGTCATAACATATAGGTCATATTAGTTAAAAAGTCAAAATTCATATTAAATCTTGTCTAATCTGTTCACTGTTAGTGTAAACCATTCCAAAATCTTCATACTAGCTTAGATTTGGGTAAACTAGCTAAATCTCATCTTATTATAGCTTATTATAACTATATAAATCATATAATCTAGATTCAAGCTCAGCTAAGTCAACTTAGCCTTTAATTAAAAAAGTCAATTTGCAGCCTAAGGAATTTTTGAATTAACTTTGGATTTTCATTGTGTGCTTGTTAATTGATTATAGGACCTGAGCTTGTAGGTTTAATAAGTCTTGTTGCTGATATCTTTGTTACTATTTTTGTTAATTTTTTATGCTAGCTTATTAAGAGCTTATTAGTGCTTAACTTTGGGTGATTCTTCTTAGACCTCCCCTGTGCACAGTCAAACCACCTACTTTCATAACCTTGCAAAAGCTTGTGTAGTGAGTGCTAGTCTGTGTAAATTGGATTTTTATGATGCCCATGTGGCTAGTTATCTGAAATAAGTGCTTACTTGCTTTTAAATTGCTTATCTATACTGCTTATCTTGATTAATATTGTTCACCAAATTCAAACCATACACTGGTCACTCAGTGTAATCAAGCAAATTCATAAGCTCATCATAAGCTCATCACTGAGCTTTGGCTTGTGATCTTAGGTTCTTCAAGAAGCTAAGCAGTCCATCTTTAAGGTTCAAGCTTAATTTTTCATTTCCTAAGCCTTTTACTAGGGCTGTAATCATCTATAAGCTTGTTCATTCACTCAGTCCTCTGAGTGACTCAGTCAAACACCAAACTTCATAAGCCCTTGACAAGCTCATCTGTGGTTCACACAGCTTAAGCTTTTGCATTTTGAAATCCTTACCAGCCCATCTTTATAGCTCAGTACTCAATAAGCCCTTTTGAGCTTATTACATAAGCTCAATTTGGCCTCTTGGTTGCCTGTCTAGGGGTGTTTGGATATCAGTTCATTGGTATTGCTTATAAGCTTTTCACAAGCTTATTAGCTCATTCCAGTAAAGTCACTTGTTCATAATAGTTAATATACCATATATATATAATAATATCTTTTTGTTTTCTTTCTTAGGCTTATTTTAAAGCTTGTAATAAGCTTTCTAGCTTATTTCACTCACTCACTCAACTGAGTGAACCAGTTTGGACCCCTCACTTCCTAAGCTCACTCTGAGCTTATCATTGTGTCCCACACCCTAAATCCTAGTTCTTCTAACCCCCCTCCTACCAAGGTTCATCCTTTGACCCTTTGGTTGACCTGTACACCACTGGACCCCACCTAGAATTGCACCCAAACCTTGTCCCATTTCTGACCCAGACCCAAATAAGCAATCAGCTTATTGTGGTCTTGTGGCTTATTTATTGAGCTTATCTTGACAAATCTAGCTTATTTAAGTCCAATTAACTTAGGTGAATCAGATTTTACCTTTGTGGACCCCACATAAGCTCATTTGAGCTCATTTCTTTGTTTGGTCAAACCTAGTCAACTGTTTGGTCCAATAAGCACTCTCAGTGCTTATTTTTGGTTTTTAAATTATTTGTCTTTGTAAAAGTTTCATATTTTAAGCATTTTATTAGATTTATAAAAGAAAAACAAGAAAAAAACCAAACTTAATTATAGTGATAGCTTCTATTTAATAGAAATTATCTATTTAATTTTCTTATTAGCTTATTTATAAGCACTTCTGCTATTTTATATTTTTATTAAATATCTTATATATTAAAGTAATTTTATAAATTTTTCCAGAATTTTCTTTTGTCATATAGAGTTATTTAGAATTAATCTTAGTTTATTTAATAATTAAATAATAAATAAGAATTAAATAGCATAATATATTTTTATAAGGTAACACCTATATTTTATATTTTTCCTAGCTTCTATAAGTCATAAAATAATTTTAGAAATTTTCTTGTGATTTATACTGTTCATTTACTAGTTTTCATAATTTAATTATTTTAATTAGATATTAATTAATAAATAGAATAATAATTAGTAAATTAGATTAAAAATACATAATATAAAGTTTTTATAATTTTTTAGGATTCCTATGATGGTTAATTAGATATATAAAATTTTTCATAATTATCCAAGTCTTTTTAGTAATTATAAATAAGTTAATCAATATAATTAGTTAAATAATAATTAAATAATAATTAATTAATAATAAATAGATAAATAGTGTGAAAAATATAATTTTAATTTTAAAATAAGTTTTATAATATTTTAGATTTTTAGAAATTTTAATTTTAATTTTCTAGACTTATTTTACATTTTCATAATTAATAGTTAATTATTAAATAATTAAACAATAGTTATTAAATAAAAATAATTAATTAAATAGTTTTTAATTATAAAATAAATATTTTAAATTTATTTAATTTGCATTTTAGCCCCTAAGGCTTATAAAATCCTACTGTAAGTAAATTTGTTTTTGTTTACGTTTAATTAATAAACGTTTACCTTTTTCAGTGCCTTTTTCACGTATACTTATCTGATTTCATGTATTAGTTGATATAGCTTATTAAAGCCATTCACTCTTATATTTTAGTAGTACAAATCACTTAAACCATTTTCCTGTTCAATTCACCTTATCTCAAAGTCGTTTTATTTCAGATTTCACATCTCGTTGTGATCTAACGATCCGGGGAAACACTAAACTCACCGGAGTATTGGTTTAGGCTGTCTGACTTGTTGACCATAACTTGGTTAATATTATCTGACTGTTTAGAGCCAATCAGTAGGCTAAGGTTTAAGGTATAATGAAACAATTAACAAAGGTGTATGAAATGAAACAATTAATAAACATAACATATTTAGGCTATTTGGTGTAATCCTAGATTTTTACCGCGTTAGAAAAGTCATTCCTATTACAATTGCGCTCATTATGGTGGATTCAAATAGTATGCGAGCCAAGTTCTAAAGTTTACTAGTCACACGCACAAACATATTTTAGCAAATAAAGTTATGTGTGCGGTTATGTTACTTAGATTAAACAAACATATGCTAAATTTTTTTCATTTTGATATATTAAGTACATATTAAGCTTAATTTTAAAACTTTAGGACAAGTAAGCGTTCTAATTCTCCATCCCCCCACTTAAGTTGAACAACGTCCTCGTTGTTCCTAATAAAGATTAAAAACAAGGAAATAAAAAGAATTAGAACAAGAACTCCCTTGAGATTTATTCGGTATGATCCTCCATTATGCATTTGTAAGCAAAATCTACTTTCTTGTGGGTGAAAAAGCGTTCAAGCCTCCATGAATGACGTCTCCACAAAAAGTATAGAAATATATATATATATATATATATATATATATATATATATATATATATATATATATATATATATATATATATATATATATATATATATATACCCTCGTTTAAATAACACACATGTATTAAGAAAGTAACAACTTGCACGTAATTCATTAGTAGTTAGTGAAAACAAAACCTAAAAATTAAAATTAAGAATCTAGAAAGCATCAGGTCAGTCGATATGCCGCATCTATAGGATGAGATGCGCCGTATCGAGCCTGGAATAAGTACGAATCAGAAAATCAGATGCGTCGCATCCTTAGCCAGTGATGCGCCGCATTAAATAAACTGACATAATGTTTTAAAGTTTAAAAATAAAATAAAATGCAGAAAATAAAAGATATGATCTGTTCAGTTGATACGCCGCATTTATAAGATGAGATGCGCCGCATCTACTGTAGATCTGACTGACTCGACGCAGAAAAACAGTAAAGGATAAATCCGGGTTGTCTCCCGGTGAGCACTTTTCTTTATTCCAGAGGTTAGACTCACGTTCAGCTCCTATTTGGCATCATCAATGTCCAAATGTCACTTCATAATATACTTGCTAACCAATTCATCGTGGACATATTCAGGTCCCAATTTCAACACTTCTTCGTAGAATCCCTTCATCTTTTGATAAGGATACATGATCCCATTCTGTTCGTCTTTATCATATACATAAAGAAATGGTAAAAATTTGTAGCAATATTTGTTAGTGGTGTGTTTAAAGCTTGGGTGAGTGCGAGGCATCATAAAAGTAATAACATCGCTTCCACTTTGAAAAGTGATTCTTCCTTCAAATCTTTTGGCATTAATAGTGATTTCCTTGCAAAATGGTTTTCCAATAATCACATCACCCATCTCTTTATCACGATAGGCGTCCATGTCTTCCACTATTGCGAAATCTGTAACAACAACAAATCTTCCAACAAAAATAGGTACATTTATAAAAGTACCGACCACATTCTTTCCTCTATATTCAACCTTCTTATTCATAATAGAATTGTAAAAGGTTTTTGACATCACATTAATTGGTAAAACAGGAAAGAAATTAGCGCTAATTTGTTTCTAACCTATCATGCAAGGAAATTGTAAATTGTATGCACAATCAACATGGATTCTTCTACCGTAATCACAAAAACTAGGATATCCCTCAAATTCATCATAATTCATAGTGTTGATCATATTAATTCTAGGTATATCCACAACGTGTCCATCCTCAATTTTGGGCTTAAAATCCTCCATGAATTGATCATTGATTCCTAATGGTAAATTAAGATCATTTAATTCAATGTAGTCTCCATCATAGGCCTCAAATGATTCATTATCTACTAAGGTTTCCCCCATAAGCCTAGCTTCTAGATCGAGGTCCATACGTTCTCTTAATCCTAGCGCATAAATGTTTTTAATAATGCTTCTACTTGGATTTTGGCACTTATAGACTAGTTTATGGTTCCCTACTTTTAATGAGATTTTTCTTTTGAAAACATCTATTTTAGCATGAGCAGTAGACAAGAAAGGTCTTCCAAGGATTAAAGGAATCTTAACATCCTCGAGTATATCTAATATAACAAAGTCTACAGGGAACACAAATTTCTCAATCTTAACTAGCACATTCTCTGCAATTCCCTCAGGTCATTTTACCATTTTATCAGCCAATTCAATCAATAGCTTAGTTGGTGTTAACTTTCCTAAGCCTATAGTTGTGAATGTCTTAAGGGGAATTACACCAACACTCGCTCCTAAGTCAGCTAAAGCATTATTGAATGAAATGTTATTAATAGAACAAGGTACAGTAAAACTTCCTGGATCTTTTCTTTGTGGGGCAAGGCTTTGTGATCAGTTGCAGAGTACTCTTCTTTCATTGTAGCCTTGATCTCCTCTTCAATCTTTGCCTTTTCTCTGAGCAACCATCTTAAATTGACCGAAGAGTTAAAGAAAAATTCGGGCTTTGCAGCATCATTACCATTCATTACCTTCTAGGAAATGGCACATCAGGCATGATTTCATTGGCTATGGTGATTTCTTTGACATGATCTCTTGGGTTTGTTTCAGTTGAACTAGGCAATCCTCCAATTCCCTTTTCTTGAAGTACCTTGCTCAACTGACCAATTTGTTGTTCCAATGCTTTGATCGAAGCTCCTTGATTTCGTGTGGTAGTATCAGTTTAAGCTCGGATTTCTTTGATCAAAGTCATGTTTTCCTCATGTCTCTTAGCAGCATCGGCCATTATTTGCTTCAATGTATCATCCACATCCAAAGTTTGCCTTCTTTCTTGATAAGAGGGATTAGAGTTGTTCCTTTGTTAATAACCTGGAGCAGCTTCCCTAAATCTTCCTGATGCGTGGGAATTGCACCAGGCTTTACCTCTTGAGGGATCTCGAGAAGCTTACAACCCCCATCAGGCAGTGTACCTGATCGTTGTAGTATAGTATAGTGACAAGTACCGGGGGATTGATCATTCAACTCAGGAATAGTGTCGCTAGGATTAGAAAGCCTAAGGACTAGGTCTAGAGGTGAGGGATGATTCTTTTTGTATTTATATTTTATAAAAGCAATTGTTTGTTACAGTTGCGTGGATGACGGGTTATATTCCCTAATACCAATCGTGGGGTGGCGTACGTACTTCCCCAACTCTATAAGCTCCTACTTCACTCATATGTCGAGCCTGCAAGAAGCTCCTAACATGGGATCACTAGAATTCGCTCATGCATTAAATACAACCATAAAAACCTTAGTACGCATTGGTTCATATTTCTTAAGACGTTCAAGCAAGTTACACAATGGAGATCTGCCAGTTTTCTTAAGCCTAACATCGAAATCATTCATCTATTACAACTATAAACAAGCAATCAACCTATAATCAACATCTAGGTTTCATTACATCTAAGCAAACACACAAGAGATCTAGCCTAGCATGTTAAAATTAAGACAAGCGTAAGATATATTCAAATAACACATAGACATATTGAATAAATTGAAAGGATACTTATCTCAATTGAACATGAAGGGTTTCAAGCGGTGAAAACCCTTGAAAATACTGTAAAAGTCGTGCTAGGGTTTATTAAGTTCGACTCTAAAATTCTCCTCTCTTTAGAATGAAAATAACAAAGACTATATATAGATTTACTAATGTGACGGTGTCAAGAAGAAAGTTCTGACGCCGTCAACCCGCCGCCAAAGATATTCTCGGATTGCCTAGATCCAGATCTGACACCGTCATGTGTATTGCTGCTCTGGGCCGTCACCACTTTTACTCTTGACAGCCTTGATTTGACGCCGTCACGTTTTCACTGGGCCGTCACCAAAATTCCTCTTGACGCCGTCATCAAATTGCTCTTGACACCGTCAAGTACTGTTCCCAGCAAGGAAAATTAAGACTTTGCCGTTTTCTTCACTTTTATGCTCCAAAAACGTCCAAAATGCTTCCTTTTCCAGAATTCACTCCCAAAGTACCTAAAATCACAAAAGGAACGATTTAGGGCAATATTTGATCAAATAAACTCAAATTCCGGCTTAAATGACCCCCTAAAAACGGATCATTTTTTGCCTCATCATATACCCTTGCACTTGAGATTTGCTTGTCCTCAAGCAAATGCGTTTTTATTCTAATCAAAATACAAGTTAGGGGTCATTTAACACTAATATAAAAGTAATTACAACAAATAATCGTTCCAATAAAGACCAAAGACAAGCACGGAGGTCATACACTAGCACCTCACAAATAGTGTTTAGATACTCACATCTCTCGGGTGTAATAAAGTATATATCACAATATGGAAATGGAAAATATCTCTCACTACCTGTCATAGCAAAATAGATTACCATAGGCTTGGGAAAGGATCAAACCTCCACCACATGGCGTAAGCACCTAAGATAAACTATCAAAGAGGTCTTTTAAAAAGGGTTATAACGTTAGGTGTAGGGATATGGAATACACGGTTTTGTTGGATATAGGCAATCTTTACTGGTGGCGAGTTAATCATCTTGGTTAATTACACGTACAATATGGCGTTGCTAAGCCAAGACTAGACTCGACTTAAGCTAATAAATGACAAATAACAAAAACATAAAATAAACATAGAATGAAATGGGATGGTAGTCCGTATTTTTTATTTTATTTTTATTATTTTTTATTTTTTTTGCATACACTCTTACCCTACCATCCAAAATAATACATCATAGGGAATGAACATTCCCCTTACACTTGAATTTTTACATACTTTACAATAAACTAATCTAATGACTCGAATTAAGATAATCAAAACACTTGGAGTACTTTTAAGTTTAACGTAAATATGGGGGTAGTAAAATGATGTTCTTCCCCATTACTCCATAAAATAAGTACTTTACCCATGAGTCCCAATCGTCCCAAAACAATATGTACAAGGATATGACTCGACTTAGCAACCATGTAATCAATTAGATAATTAACTAAGGGTTTAAACATGTAACAATAATGCACTAAAGATGAGTGCATACACGGAAGGCTAAGGCGATTTGGTTGTACATTTACGTGGGTTGTAACAAATTCTTCCTTTAAGTAAGACGCTTAAAGGTAGAAACGAAAAGATAGGCTCGGAGGGGTGTACTAGGGGTTTCGTGTACTAAAAATGAGTACAACGCTAAGGGTGTAGGAAAAATTAATTGACTTAACTAGCCAAGTAATATGACTTAAATGGTCAAGTAATTATGATACGGGTTTAACACAAGGGAGATCCTAATGCCTCTTATCATGTAGTAAATCCTACTACACGAATGTAGTGTCACTAGCGGTCTCGGGATGCATCACTAACGCAAGTTCTAGAATCTAAATGCTACCGGTACACTCATAAGCACTAATAATAAATGCTTTTCCTATCAAATCTAAAGGCGAACCTCACATATTTGGGTGGAAAATTTTTCTGAATGATACGGTTTTGTGCTAGTCATACAATCTCCTATCCATGAGACGCTTGCTATGGCTAAAGTTTCACTCCTAAATGTTGTAAAAAATTTTAAATTTGGCGCTAAAATTACACTAACAAGTATTTCTCATAGTTTTATTACACACCTACCATCAAACAAACAAACTCAAGTGAAAGTTTATACTATAAGGTATCATCATTTACCCTCCCCTTACACTTAGGATGAACATTGTCCCCGATGTTCAATTAAAGATTGTAAAAGTAAAACTGGTAAAAGAATGAAATCAAATACTCCCCTGATTCGCTCGGTATGGATAGTATGGTAACAAGGTTAGATCTTCCTCCAAGAAAATGAACCATCAAAGCTTCCCTTCCAGAATATAAATCATCTTCTTGTCATACATAACCTGTTAAACCTGAGAAAACAAACAAGGCAACCTCGCGTAAAATCGGCGGCAATCTATATATACTAACAAATCCTAGAAAATAAAGTAAGATATAATGATTGTGGAATGATGTTTGTAGATTCCCTGGAGTTTATAAAACTAAAGATTTAACAAAAACTTTAAGACTCCATTGGAAAAACAAAACTAGCAAAATTTTCCAGAATTTTACACATGACGCCGTCATGAATTTCTTCCTGACGCCGTCAGAAGTGACCTGCAGAAATCTTTACGTTAAGTTTCCAGAAAATTTCTGGAAAAACTTTGTCCTACTTCCTGGAAAACCCTGCAAAACATCATTATGACTCGATACAAGCATTTGACTCTAACAAATACGAATATACATGTTCATTTAATATTGTGGAGAATCATGATCAAGTTTGTTTCTTAAAAACATATTTGGGGTTTCCCCTTACACTTATCTTTTGCGAAATACCTTTGGATGAAGTTAAGACAAAGCCAAACGACAAAATAAAGTATTTACACCATCTAGTTTTGAAACATGATCTACCAACAATAAAAATAAAGCATGCATACGGAAATAACTAACAATCAAACAAAATAAAAATCACACAAAGCATGGGTTGCCTCCCAAGAAGCACTTTTCTTTATTTACGAGTCTTGTAGCTAGACTCGAGGATATGGGTTACTACGTTTTCCTTTCCCACTTTTGTGCCGACTCAAAACATCTAACCCAATTCTCATCATGCTTGTACTCAGGGCCTAGATTCATGCAACCTGAATAGTACGTTCGCCTCCTCTCATAACAAGCATCATCATCAATTCCATCTTCCTTAACCTCATAAGGTCGAATCTCATCAATTTGTAAATTCTTGATGCCCCTTAATTCTTCCTTCATGTGAGGCATCATAAAAGTAATCTTTTCTATCCCATCAGTAAACTGAACTATCCCCTTCCTATGATCACAATACATCTTAGTCTTCTCAACAAAAGGTCATCCTAGAACCATTTCTCCTAGGTGTGGATCTATAATGCCTCTAACATCTTCTAGGATTACAAAGTCGCATTGATAAGTAAAATTTCCTATAAAGATGTGTACCCCTTTAACTCTCCTGACGAAATTACATAGCCTATTAGAGTTGTAAGGGTCTTTTCTAGGGCTTAATCTTTCGTTCATTATCCAGTTGTAGTAGAGCCTAGACATAATATTCATGGGTACTTTTAAGTCAATGTATGTATGCTCTCTGGACATGTACCCAATCATGCAAGGAATTTTTATGTTCCTAAAGTTATGCCTCCTAATCCATGGTATCTTTCTGTATTTTGAGGGGCAGGGGTGTTGTAAAAGAAATCTATGGTAACACAATTCATCAGGGGTTGGAGCGAAGTCTGTAAACTCAATTTTCATCTTAAGGGGCTTAATAGATTTCTTAAATGTTTTAGCCTCTCTCTTTCTTCTTTTATGCGCTATAAGCCTCTTGCTAACTTCTAAACGGCGATTCTCTAAATCCATAAAGACCAACCTAATACGAAAAAAAACATAAAGAAATAAGATAGACTAAAGAAAACCTATAAATAAAAATAAAATCTTACTAGAAAGGAATCTAGCAAGTAGACCTAATAAAAAGAAATTCTAACCTAGACAATAACTATTCCCTGGGCTGCGGCGCCAAAAACTTGATGCGTGGGAATTGCACCAGGCTTTACCTCTCGAGGGATCTTGAGAAGCTTACAACCCCACCAGGCAGTGTACCTGATCGTTGTAGTATAGTATAGTGACAAGTACCGGGGGATTGATCGTTCAACTCAGGAATAGTGTCGCTAGGATTAGAAAGCCTAAGGACTAGGTCTAGAGGTGAGGGATGTTTCTTTTTGTATTTATATTTTATAAAAGCAATTAAAAATCTCGGGTTTCTTTAGAGGAGTTGGCGGAATTAGTTGCTAGTCAACTAACCCAATAACTAAGATGCAATCAAAATAAAATAAAAAAAATGTAAATAAACTAATTAAACTAAAGGTGTGAACAATAAATGGGAGAATTGTGTTTACTTAGATTTCACTACTCCCTAGATATCTTTTACAGGTTAATTGTTTGTTACAGTTGCGTGGATGACGGGTTATATTCCTTAATACCAATCGTGGGGTGGCGTACGTACTTCCCCAACTCTATAAGCTCCTACTTCACTCCTATGTTGAGCCTGCAAGAAGCTCCTAACATGGGATCACTAGAATTCGCTCATGCATTAAATACAACCATAAAAACCTTAGTACGCATTGGTTCATGTTTCTTAAGACGTTCAAGCAAGTTACACAATGGAGATCTGCCAGTTTTCTTAAGCCTAACATCGAAATCATTCATCCATTACAACTATAAACAAGCAATCAACCTATAATCAACATCTAGGTTTCATTACATCTAAGCAAACACACAAGAGATCTAGCCTATCATGTTAAAATTAAGACAAGCGTAAGATATATTCAAACAACACATAGACATATTGAATAAATTGAAAGGATACTTATCTCAATTGAACATGAAGGGTTTCAAGCGGTGAAAACCCTTGAAAATACTGTAAAAGTCGTGCTAGGGTTTATTAAGTTCGACCTTAAAATTCTCCTCTCTTTAGAATGAAAATAACAAAGACTATATATAGATTTACTAATGTGACGACGTCAAGAAGAAAGTTCTGACGCCGTCAAAGATATTCTCGGATTGCCTAGATCCAGATCTGACGCCGTCATGTGTATTGCTACTCTGGGCCATCACCACTTTTACTCTTGACGGCCTTGATTTGACGCCGTCACGTTTTCTCTGGGCCGTCACCAAAATTGATCTTGACGCCGTCATCAAATTGCTCTTGACGCCGTCAGGTGCTGTTCCCAGCAAGGAAAATTAAGACTTTGCCGTTTTCTTCACTTTTATGCTCCAAAAACGTCCAAAATGCTTCCTTTTCCAGAATTCACTCCCAAAGTACCTAAAATCACAAAAGAAACGATTTAGGGCAATATTTGATCAAATAAACTCAAATTCAGGCTTAAATGACCCCCTAAAAACGGATCATTTTTCGCCTCATCACTTCCTGAAGGTTGGAATGGTTGACCAAATTATGTATAATATGCCTCTTTAAATGTTTCATCCTTATTTTTAGAAGGGCAATACTTGGTGTAGTGGGGTCCTTGGCATACTTCACATCCAACTTGAGAAGCATAAGCTTTCTCATCTCGTTTCTTCATTTCCCTACTAAGTTTATCCAATTGAGCTTGAATGGCAGCAAACCCATCAAAGTTAGTATTGCTCTTGGATTTAGTAGAGGTTCCATCATGCCATTTTTGAGAATGATCAGCAGTGTCTTGGATGGCTTTTCTGGCATTTTCTGCGCTCATCTTTGGTATAGCTCCCTTAGCATCCAAGATTTGTCTAGTTGGCACGTCCAATCCCTGATAAAACAATATTATCTCCTGCATAGGACTTAAATAGTGTTGAGGACATTTTATCAATAAATCCTTAAATCGTTCCCAAGCTTGATAAAGGGTTTCATCAGGCTCTTGCTTGAAGTTGTTGATAGCCTCCATTTTTTAGCAGTCTTGGCAGGTGGACAATGTCTTTTCAGGAATTTACTCTTCAAGTCATCACATTTTTCAATAGAACCAGCTGGTTCATTCTTTAACCACCTATTAGCAGCACCTGTAAGAGAGATTGGAAAGACTCGAAGCATAAGCTGGTCAATATTGACTTTCTCACTAGTACATAAATCAGCAATTTCAAGGATCTTCTCAACATGTTCATTAGCATCTTCATGTTCCGACCCATTGAAAGCATTAGCTCTTAGTTCCTTGAGAAATTGACCCTTCAATTCAAATTTGGCCCCATCATCCAGTTTAGGCCTCGAAATTCCCGAGTTAAAGTCGGCTCGAGTTTTGTTCATGTACTCCTTCATTGTTGGTTCCGTCATTGTTTCTGTTATTCCTTCTTCTTCCTGTTCAGAAAAATAATCAAGCTCAGATGAACTTGAAAGATCAAAGCTTTTTCTGTTGAAAAGCTTCTTAAGCGAATGGAAAGCTCGTTCAGGTTCTTCGAATGGCTTAGTTCAGTTCTTAGTCGAGCTTCTGGTCATGCACTTCCTGAAATCACCACAAAAGCATCAGTAGGGTATGTTCATCAAAGTTGAATATCAGAAAATTAACAATGAAAACGGAATACGAAAAATAAAAGTTGCTGATATTCGTAGACGATGCGTCGTATCTTAATTGTTAAAAATAAATCAGGCTTTTATTAAGAAAATCAATATGCCGCAAGTAATAAATTAAATGCGCCGTATGTTTTGAATAATCAATAAATCAATTATATTTATAAAAATTAAGATGCGTCGTATTAGCAGAAACTAAAGCGTCATATCTTCGTTATGTTTTAAAATAAAAGATTTTTGATTCAGATAGATGCGCTGTATCGACAAAGATCGATGCGTCGCTTCTTTTTTAATTAATTCGAAAACTGTTTTTAATAAAAAGTTAAATACGGCGTATCTGTAAAACAGATGCGTAGTATCTTCGTCAGGGTTTAAAAATTTTCTGATTAAAAACAAAATACGTCGTATATAAAAAATAGATGCGCCAAGCTCGAATAATTAAATGCTTTGCATTTAAAAAAATTAAAACACCATATGCCGCATCTGGAAAACAAATACGCCGTATCGTTTGGATCAATAGAATACAACGACAACAGTAAATGCAGAAATCAAATAAAAACACACAAAACAAAACAAAACATACACAAAAACAGAAAATATGCAAAATATACAATGAATGCAAACAAACAAACAAAGGGTTAGTAAAAATAAATTCTAAAAAAAAACTAAAAAATCAAAAAGTTAGAAAGCCTAATTAAAATAGTAATAGATAAACAAGTTTTAACAATTCACTCGCCGGCAGCGGCACCAAAAACTTGATGTTGTCGTTGTATAGGTGTTTTATTCCTAATCAAGTTTTAAATTTATATTTAGCCGACTTAACCTATAAACAACACTAACGGGCAGTGTACCCGATCAATGTAGCCTAGTTGGTAAGCAGAGTGTGGATCACTAAGAGTGGAACGAAAACCTAATTTGTCTATCAGTATTTTAATATGTAAGTTAGTTTTACAATCTAATCTAACGCAAGGGGGTTTTAGTCTGAGAGACTAGCACATATTTGGTTTAATTAAATAATAAACTAATGTGAACGAAACAACAAATAGCAACACGTACACAGATAGATAATAGAGACTATAAGAAGACCTGTCCTGATAATTAAGCTACTTGTCACTTATTTTACTGCTAGTTTTATATGAAGTGTATTAAATCTGGTCTTTCTCGTTGGATCGAGTATATCGGCGAGTAAACCCTTAATGATCACTTATGCATATCCTACTTTTCTAGAGACGCTAGAATAAATAGGCGAGGGGCAGATATGGCAGTCTACGGGCTCAGCTTGACACAGAGGTTATCAAAGCACTAATATAAGTCACCAAAGACATCAACATATAAACTTTAATTAATGGGAAAGCAATATTAAGGAGAGTGCACGATGTTCCTTAGTCACATATCACAAGCCCATCTATCCTGATGAATTAAAGCTTACTATTACAATAAAATAAAACTACTTAATGAATTGAATACATGCAGGACCTTTTTACAGCTCTAATATCTTCGTTGGTGTGTGTCTTGTGAAGCTTCTTTGACTGAATTCGTCTCTTAGGGTTTTGCTCTTTGTATCTTGCACTTTAAATTCGTCTATCCTTTTGGCGTATTTATACTTTCTGTCTGAGGGTAGATGCGGCGTATAGAATAGTGAGATGCGGCACATTCACTTAATTTCGCGTGCGGTTCAAGATTAATATATTCTGGAATATTCGTACACCGTCTTCAGATACGGCGTAACTTAGTTCTTGTATGCGGCGCATGTCTATTAGCGTCTTCGATTACATCTGGTGAAGTATTGATAGTGATATGCCGTATGCCAGCAATATGATGCGGCGTATATGGAGTAGAACAAGCTTGATCTTCTTCGTTGACCAAAGTTTCATATGCGGCGCATGCTAGAATTGCATGCGGCGCATTCTTCAAAGTCAGAAAATGGTCTTTGAATTCATCTAAGTATGATATTGCGGCGTATCTGTTGAGAGAGATATGACGCATCTTCTGGGTTCCAGTAGACTTTTGACATCTTACTAGTTTTGCTCCATATTTCGTCCAAAATCAATAAGTTTCATCTATTGCTTGTTTTTACCTGAGAATTACTAAAGTAAATGATTAAGTATCGATTCTCATGAATAATATAATAAAATAAGTCAAATAAATAAGATAAATGATGACAATATAATGTAGTTATTTGAGTTCATCAGCCGCACTTACACCCAAGCACAACGAGCTTTCTTCATCAGTCCGCATAAATAGTTTTGTAAATTATTTATTTCTATGTGTTTAATTTATGTTTATCTTAAAATTTGAAAACCCCCAAAAGATTTTCTTTTCACCTTTATTCTTCTCAAAGTATTTTGAGGTTTTTTTTTTTTTTTTTTTTTTTTTTTTTTTTTTTTTTTTTTTGTAAATTATGAATAAATAAAATTTTAAAAAAGAGGGGAAATTAAAAAAAAAAGTATTTCGAACTTTGTGGGGTATTTGCTGTAAACCCTCACGAGACTATAACTCGTCCACTCAGGACACCGAGGGGGTTCAAAGGCTTGTTGCATACTGATACGTGGGAATTGCGCCCTCACAACAGGTTTTACATCTCAAGGGATCTCGAGAAGCTTACAACCCCCACGAGGTAGTGTACCTGATCGTTGTAGTATAGTATAGTGACAACTACCGAGGGATTGATCGTTCAACTCAGGAATAGTGTCGCTAGGATTAGAAAGCCTAATAAACCAGGTCTAAAGGTGAGAGATGATTCTTTTTGTATTTTTATATTTTATAGAAAGTAAAATCTCAGGTTTTGAAGGAGTGGGCGGAATTAGTTGCTAGCCAACTAACCCAACTAACTAAAAATGCAATCAAAATAAAATAACAAAAATGAAAATGAAACTATTATACTAGTATGGTAGAAACAATAATGAGAAAAGTTGAGTTTACTTAGATTTCATTACTTCATAGATATCTTTTACAGGTTGATTAGCTTGTTACAATTGCATGGATGACGGGTCATATTCCTTAATACTAGTCGTAAGGTCGTGTACAATATTCCCTAACTCTATGAGATCCTACTTCACTCCTGTGTCGAGCCGTTAGAAGCTCCTAACATGGGATCATTAGAATTCTCTTACGCATTAAATACAACCAAAAATCGTAGTACACCTCTGATCATGTTTCTTAAGACATTCAAGCAAGTTACCAATGGAAGTCTGCTAGTTTTCTTAAGCCTAACATCGAATACAATCATCCGTAACAATTATAAACAAACAATCAACCCATAATCAACATCTGGGTTTTACTACATCTAAGCAAACACAATGAAAATCTAGCCTAACATGTTAAAGAGAAGACAAGCGTAAGATATAATCACACAACACATAGACATATTGAATGATTTGAATAAGTACTTATATTCAATTCAACATGGAAGAATCAAGGGGTTGAAACCCTGGAAAAGCTGTTAAAATTCGTATAGGGTTTATGCCCTAATATCCCACACAAAGTTCCACACTAATGAATGAAAATTAGAAAACTATATATAGATTTTACACCTTGACGGTGTCACGTTATAGCTTGTGACGCCGTCAACTCGCCGCCATGATGAAATTCTTATTGCCTAGATCCACTTCTGACGCCGTCATGTAGAATAATACTCTGGGCCGTCATGTGTGTTTGGACCCTGACGGCCTTGGTGACGCCGACATGCCAATAAGCTTGAAAACTTTCTGGGCCGTCACGTTATAAGTTCCGTATCCACCTCTTTTGTCACTCTTGACGTCGTCTGATACGTGGGAATTACGCCCTCGCAACAGGTTTTACCTCTCAAGGGATCTCGAGAAGCTTACAACCCTCACCAGGCAGTGTACCTGATCGTTGTAGTGTAGTATAGTGACAAGTACCGGGGATTGATCGTTCAACTCAGGAATAGTGTCGCTAGGATTAGAAAGCCTACTAAACTAGGTCTAGAGGTGAGGGATGATTCTTTTTGAATTTTTATATTTTATGGAAAGCAATTAAAATCTCGGGTTTTGAAGGAGTGGGAGGTTAGTTGCTAGCCAACTAACCCAATTAATCTAAAGATGCAATCAAAATAAAATAACAGAAATGAAAATGAAACTAATATACTAATGTGGTGGAAACAATAATGAGAGAAGTTGTGTTTACTTAGATTTCATTACTCCCTAGATATCTTTTACAGGTTGATTAGCTTGTTACAATTGCATAGATGACGGGTCATATTCCTTAATACTAGTCGTAGGGCCGTGTACAATATTCCCTAACTCTATAAGATCCTACTTCACTCCTATGTCGAGCCGTTAGAAGCTCTTAACATGGGATCATTAGAATTCTCTTACGCATTAAATACAACCAAAAATCGTAGTACACCTTCGATCATGTTTCTTAAGACGTTCAAGCAAGTTACCAATGGAAGTCTGCCAGTTTTCTTAAGCCTAACATCGATTTAGGGCAAAATGCTTCCTTTTCCAGATTTCTCCTCAAAAGTACCTAAAATGACAAAAGGAATAATTTAGGGCAATAATTGATCAAATAATCTCGAATTCGGACTTAAATGACCCCTTAAAAGCGGTACACTTTTCGCCTCATCAAATACCCTTACACTTGAGATTTGTTTGTCCTCAAGCAAATGCGCTTTTATTCTAATCAAAATACAAGTTAGGGGTCATTGAACAGTAATATAAAAGTAACTACAACAAATAATCGTTCCACTAAAAACCAAAAATAAGCACGGAGGTCATACACTAGCACCTCACAAATAGTGTTTTGATACTCGCATCTCTCGGGTGTAATAAAGTATATATCACAATATGGAAATGGAAAACATCTCTCACTACCTGTCATAGCAAATAGATTACCATAGGCTTGGGAAATGATCAAACCTCCATCACTTGGCGTAAGCACCTAGGATAAACTTTCCAAGAGGTCTTTTAAAGGGTTATAACGTTAGGTGCAGGGATATAGAAAACACGGTTTTGTTGGATAAAGGCAATATTTACTGGTGGCGAGTTAATCATCTTAGTTAATTACATGTACAATATGGCATTCCTAAGCCAAGACTCGACTCGACCTAAGCTAATAAATCAAAAATAACAAAAATATAAAAAAAAAACATAGAATGAAATGAGATGGTAGTCCATATGTTTTTCTCTTTTTCTTTTTCTATTTTTTTTTTTCTTTTTCTTAATTTTTTGATTTTTTTTTGATTTTTTATTTTTTTGCATACATTCTTGCCCTACCATCCAAAATAATACATCATAGAGAATGTATATTCCCATTACACTTGAATTTTTACATACTTTACAATAAACTAATCTAATGACTCGAATCAAGATAATCAAAACACTTGGAGTACTTTTTAAGATTAATGCACATATGGGGGTAATATATGATGTTCTTCCCCATTACTCCATAACACAAATACTTTACCCATGAGTCCCAATCGTCACAAAACAATATGTACAAGATATGACTCGACTTAGTAACCATGTAATCAATTAGATAATTAACTAAGGGTTTAAACAAATAACAATAATGCACTAAAGATGAGTGCATACACGGAAGGCTAAGGCGATTTGGTTGCACATTTGGGTGGGTTGTAACAAATTCTTCCTTTAAGTAAAATGCTTAAAGTTAGAAACGAAAAAATAGGCTCTGAGGGGTGTACTAGGGGTTTCGTGTACTAAAATGAAAACAACGCTAAGGTGTGGGAAAAATTAATTGACTTTACTAGTCAAGTAATATGACTTAAATGGTCAAGTAATTATGATACGGGTTTAACACAAGGGTGAACCTAATGCCTCTTATCATGTAGTAAATCATACTACACGAATGTAGTCTCACTAGCGGTCTCGGGATGCATCACTAACACAAGTTCTAGAATCTAAATGCTACCGGTATACTCATAAGCACTAATAATGAATGCTTTTCCTATCAAATCTAAAGGCAAACTTCACGTATTTGGGTGGAAAATTTTTCTGAATGGTACGGTTTTGTGCTAGTCATACAACTCCAATCCATGAGACGCTTGTTAAGGCTAATGTTTCACTCCTAAATGTTGTAAAAAATTTTAAATTTGGCGCTAAAATTACACTAACAAGTATTTCTCTTAGTTTTATTACACACCTAGCATCAAACAAACAAACTCAAGTGCAATGGTATCCTATAAGGTATCATTATTTACCCTCCCCTTTCACTTAGGATGAACATTGTCCCCAATGTTCAATTAAAGAGTGTAAAAGTAAAATAGGTAAAAGAATGAAAACAAATACTCCCCGATTCGTTCGGTGTGGATAGTGTGTTAACAAGGTTAGATCTTCCTCCAAGAAAATGAACGTTCAAAGCTTCCCTTCCAGAAATATAAATCATCTTCTTGTCATATATAACCTGTTAAACCTGGGAAAACAATCAAGGCAACCTCACGTAAAATCGGTGGCAATCTATATATACTAACAAATCCTAGAAAGCAATTTAAGATATAATGCTTGTGGAATGAATGTTTGCAGATTTCTTGGAGTTTATAAAACTAAAGAATCAACAAAAACTTTTAAGACTCCGTTAGAAAAACAAAACTCGCAAAATTTCCAGAATTTTACACGTGACTCCGTCAGGTGTTAAATCCTGACGCCGTCAGAAGTGACCTGCAGAAATCTTTATGTTAAGTTTCTGGAAAATTTCTGGAAAAACTTATGTCCTACTTCCTGGAAAATCCTGCAAAACATCATTATGACTCGATACAAGCATTTGACTCTAACAAATACTAATATACATGTTCATTTAATATTGTGGCGAATCAAGATCATTTTCGTTCTTATAAACAAATTTGGGGTCTCCCCTTACACTTAGCTTTTGCAAAATACCTTTATATGAAGTTAAGACGAAGTTAAACAACAAAATAAAGCATTTTCACAATTTTAGTTTGAAACATGATCTACCAACAATAAAAATAAAGCATGCATACGGAAGTAAATAACATCAAACAAATAAAAACACACAAAACATGGGTTGCCTCCCAAGAAGCGCTTTTCTTTATTTACGAGTCTTGTAGCTAGACTCAAGGTCATGGGTTATCCTATATGTGTGAGCTCCTCATCGAGGACATCTTTGGGATCAAACTTAGGTTTCAACTTCCTATCGGTTTTCTTGGTACGGTCTGACTTCTCAAACTTTTCTCCATCCGGATCTTATAAAATCATCTTCATATGCCATTATCCGTCACCTTCCTTAGGTGGTTTGTCCCAATTCCATTTACACTTATCCCCTTCCCTTTTCCACTTGTTCATCTCTAGGTTGATATGCATTACGCTTAAGAACTCAATCATTTTCCTAAAGACTAGGGGATCCTCAAAAGGGTCTAGTTCCTCATCTCTAGCTATGAGTTGTTCCACCGAATGTGTTTTATCGATGAAATCTTTTTCTAGATAGAATGGGCGTTGAGGTCCTATAAAGTTTCTTTCTATCCTAAGCCCATATCTTGATGGTCTCCTGTTCATCTCTACCCAATGTGGTGTTGGTTCGTCCTCACAATCGTAGCTATGCTTCTTAACATCATAAACCGACCAAGTCTCACCATCTCCTACTGCTATCTTAGACTCCTTACAATCTATCATGGCACTAGAGGTTGCTAAAAATCATCTTCCTACTAACAATGGGCATGTAGTATCACTAACCATATCTAGGACGTGAAAATCCGCTAAGATAGTTAATTTTCCTATGTGAACAACTACATCCTTGATCATTCCGACCGGGTGGGCAATACTTCCATCCGCTAGACCAATTAGTACTTCCGTCTCCTCTAACTTTCCTAGCTTAAGAGTGGTGAAAAGGGATAAGGGAATCAAGTTGAGGCTCAATCCTAAGTCGGCTAGTGTGTCGAAAGCTTCGGATTTTCCTATCTTACAAGGCAAAACAAATATACCCGGATCATCAAGCTTCTAAGGCAACTTGTTTTGAACGAAGGCGGACCCATTTTTACCCAATTTAAGTTTCTCATATTTTTCTAGGAGGGTACTATAGTAGGGAGCACGGGCTAAGACATCAATGACGGGGCGTTCAAGGTGGAGCTCCTTGAATTCATCGTCAAGGTCTTGTGTAGGAGGTGTTTCAACTATGTTACTAACTGGTTTAATATCAGATGTTTTATTCAATTGGTCCTTTTGAAGAATTTGGGTTTGCTTGAAACACGTGCTCATTGCTTTGACCGAATAGTACTGTGGACAAGAAGTAGGTGACGAAACCAATGATATGGCAGTAACATTTAGTTTCGGGTTCTTGACCATGTCGCTTGGGAGAGCTCCCATTTCTCGATCATTGAGAACTTTCAACAATGTGTCAATTTTATTGGTCATCTCACTTTGTTTTTGTTTGAAATCGGCTTCAAATGTAGATATGCGAGCTTCTTGAGATGCCATAAACTTGGACATCAATCCTTCAAGATTATTGGTACTACCATAGTTATTGGAAGGATTGTTGTTGAAAGTACGGTTCGAGGGTAGACCGTTTGATTGGTGACGATTAGGTGGATTGGATTAATTGTTTCGGGGCATGTTTTGGTTTTTTTTCCACCTAATGTTCGGGTGATTTTTCCAAGAAGGATTGTAGGAATCACCGTAAGGGTTTGGCTCGGGTTTGAAAGTGTACCACTTTTCTCCCACTTCGTCGGTACGCGAGGATGCGTAATCCGCAAAAGCTTGTCCGGGGAGTTCCACGCAATCACGAGTGTCATGGGGACCACTACATAATTCGCATGAAGAAGTGATTTTGTTCACTTGTCTTGAAGGCTTAGGAGCTTCGTAGGATTTCATGAGAAACTTGACTTGGTTCTCAAGTTCCATGATCCTACGGTCGGGAGTGCTAGAATTGTTCGAAGGCAAAGATATTGCCTTGACCGTTTTGTTCAAATCACGGGGATCATTCCAACTTTCGTTGTCATAGAGAGCAAGATCTTCTATGAGTTCCCATGATTCTTCCGCACTTAGATTACGTAGCTTGCCACCGGCCGAATGGTCAATGGTTCGCCTTGTGGAGAGATCGATATGGTCATAGAAAATTTGGACTTGGAGCCAAAGATCTATGCCATGATGAGGGACATTTTGTAGTAAGTCCTTGAAACGAGTCCATGCTTCAAATAGAGTTTCACCTTGACATTGTTGGAACATCAAGATATCATTTCTAAGCTTGGTAGTTCTCCCCGGTGGGAAAAATTGAGCAAGGAAACGAGAGGTGAGATCATCCAATGAGGTGATGGATCTCGCGGGTAAACGTTCAAGCCATTGACTAGCTTAATCACGTAGAGAGAATTGGAATAGAAGTAATCGGGTCGACTCTCTAGTTATAACATCAAGGTCTATGGAATCTACGATTTTAAGGAAATCCTTGAGATGTTGATTAGGATCTTCGGAATGAAGTCCATGGAATGCACATCCGCTTTGCACCAACCGGATGGTGTCGGATCGCAAGGGGGACACATTGGCTCCTTGGGTGAGCTCAATGGTGTTTCGATAGCCTTGGTGGCTAGGACGGGAATACTCTCCTAAAGTTCGGGGCCTAGGAGGTTGGTTTGTTAGCGGTAGGTTTTGTGGGTGGTTTTGTTGTGGTGGGTTGATGGGTTCAAAGATGTTACCACCTTCCATGATGTCGGATGGTAAAGGTTACAAATAAAGAAACGAAGAAATAAGATAGACTAAAGAAAACCTAAAAATAAAAATAAAAGTCTTACTAGAAAGGAATCTAGCAAGTAGACCTAATAAAAAGAAATCCTAACCTAGACAATAACTATTCCCCGGGCTGCGGCGTCAAAAACTTGATACGTGGGAATTGCGCCCTCGCAACAGGTTTTATCTCTCAAGGGATCTCGAGAAGCTTACAACCCCCACCAGGTAGTGTACCTGATCGTTGTAGTATAGTATAGTGACAAGTACCGGTGGATTGATCGTTCAACTCATGAGGTGAGGGATGATTCTTTTTGTATTTTTATATTTTATAGAAAGCAAGTAGAATCTCAGGTTTTGAAGGAGTGGGCGGAATTAGTTGCTAGCCAACTAACCCAATTAACTAAAAATGCAATCAAAATAAAATAACAAAAATGAAAATGAAACTATTATACTAATATGTTGGAAACAATAATGAGGAAAGTTGTGTTTACTTAGATTTCATTACTCCCTAGATATCTTTTACAGGTCGATTAGCTTGTTACAATTGCATGGATGACGGGTCATATTCCTTAATACTAGTCGTAGGGCTGTGTACAATATTCCCTAACTCTATAAGATCCTACTTCACTCCTATGTCGAGCCATTAGAAGCTCCTAACATGGGATCATTAGAATTCTCTTACGCATTAAATACAACCAAAAATCATAGTACACCTCCGATCATGTTTCTTAAGATGTTCAAGCAAGTTACCAATGGAAGTCTGCCAGTTTTCTTAAGCCTAACATCGTAACAATTATAAACAAAAAGATCAACCGTAACAATTATAAACAAAAAATCAACCCATAATCAACATCTAGGTTTCACTACATCTAAGGAAACACAATGAAAATCTAGCCTAACATGTTAAAGAGAAGACAAGCGTAAGATATAATCACTCAACACATAAACATATTGAATGATTTGAATAAGTACTTATCTTCAATTGAACATGGAAGAATCAAGGGGTTGAAACCCTTGAAAATCTGTTAAAATTCGTCTAGGATTTATGCCCTAATGTCCCACATAAAGCTCCACACTAATGAAGGAAAATTAGAAAACTATATATAGATTTTACACCTTGACAGCGTCACGTTATATTTTGAAACACCGTCAACTCGCCGCCATGATGAAATTCGTATTGCCTAGATCTACTTCTGACGCCGTCATGTAGAATAATACTCTGGGCCGTCACGTGTGTTTGGACCCTGACATCCTTGGTGACGCCGTCTGACCAATAAGCTTGAAAACTTTCTGGGCCGTCACGTCATAAGTTCCATATCCACCTCTTTTGTCACTCTTGACGCCGTCATGTGTAGAAGCTTGACGTCGTCAGGTACTATTCCGACAAGGAATTTTGATACTTTGCCGTTTTCTTCACTTTTATGCTCCGAAAACATCCAAAATGCTTCCTTTTCCAGATTTCTCCTCAAAAGTACCTAAAATGACAAAAGGAACGATTTAGGGCAATAATTGATCAAATAATCCCGAATTTGGGCTTAAATGACCCCTTAAAAGCGGAACACTTTTCACCTCATCACATACGCTAAATGCAACCGTGTTGCCTATGAAAGTGCGCTTTAGTATTTTATGTTTTTTGTTGTTTTCTCTATTTTGCAGATTTAATAAAAAAGTATAGGTTGGTCGGATGGTTTGCTTAACACTTGGGGAGCTAATAATAATGGATCGTTATTTGAAGTTCACATTCTTATGTTGGCGTACTGCTCAATACCTCATTTTTCAGAATTCAACCAATCACTAGTGAGCTCTGGGAATTCTCGTTTCTCTTATATTCAACTTTCCAATTTATCCTACTTTTAAGTTATTTTCTAATTATGCATATTTCTTAACTTAAGTGTAGGAGGAAAATGAATTTGAAACATGAGACTCATTTTTTAAATTGATTGAAATTTTAGTTTGCCCTTTGAGCTTATCTATTTTAAATTTTGTCACTTAGGTTAATATATTAGAATAAAACTTAGTAAATAAATAAAAATTTTGAATTCAGAGATGTGTCCCGATTGATAGAGCAGATCCGACTCGGGATTGATGACATTACTTGCACATTTATAGCCATTACTACTGAAAATGTGAGGATTTCGAGCCTGTATCGACATATACCTTTTATGCTTGATTTCTTTGTTTATGAGTGTGCGGTGATTTATTCGATTCTAGAACTTGTGCTTGAAATCATTATGAGACCATAGTGAGATCACATTCGTGTGATATAGGTATCTAGATGTGATAAAGAGGCAAATTATGATTTAACCCAAATGGCCATTCCATTTAACATATTGTTTATTCTTTTAGCTAGTTACACTGATTAGCTAACCACCCAATAAAACCCATCTGTAGCACTCACTTTTAGTGCTAGATAACCCTAGTTAAACCTGCAAAGCCATCCCTTTCATTTCTTACATCCACTATAAAATAAAAAATATTTAACCTTTAGCCTACCCTTACCCCTTGTTCAAAGTTTATTTTGGTTGGTTGCTAGTTGCTTGGTACGATTGAATGGTTTTTGATTAATAGTTTATTTGCACTTGGTTATAAGTGAATACCATTTCAACGAAGATGAAGAGTGCAAGCTTCGTATTTGTATTTTTTGTGGTGTATGCTTATTCTAAGTGTGGGAGAATTGTTAGTTGTATGAAGGGTTGAAAAAGAAAAAAAATGAAATTAAAAAAAATATTAGAAGAAGAAGAAGAAGAAGAAGAAAAAGAAGAAGAAAAAGAAGAGGAAGAAGAAGAAGAAGAAGAAGAAGAAGAAGAAGAAGAAGTATGATGAGTGATGAATAAGAGTTGGCGTGTTGTTTGCCAACTAGAGTTGAGGTTGAGATGTTCGATTACCTCATTGGTTTGTGGTATGCGACTAGCAACATGGGTTCTTTGACTTTCATTTTTCTTTTAAACCAATTCCAGTAAATATTTCCCATGACTTATCCATACCCTTATTAACCCTTAGCCTAACATTATAAACCGAATAAAAGACCTCTTTTGATATTTATACCTGGTTCTTACGCCACATCGGTGCAATTTTGTTTCTTGTATAAGCATATGGTAATTCAATAAATCATGTCTGAGTAATAGAGTGTGATTTCCTTATATTCTCCATCATATAAATAATGAGTGTGAGTGAATTATACTTTTCCTTATCCGTGAGGTGCTTAGTCATGTTATCCTAGCTCAACAATCATCGGGTATTGTCAAACGTCTTTGTTTTCGCATATTAAAAAAATCCAAAAATATTTTTCAAAATGTTCTTTTTGTAAAGCTCATTTTTATATTTGCTTGAGGACAAACAACCTCTTAAGTGTGGGAGGGTGCTTGCGCTTCTTGTGATCTTTTCTAAAAACCAAAAATATTTTTCGATAATTTCATAACATTAAATTTTTTTTTTTCCAATTTGTTATTTAGGAACTTCTATTTATTTTTTCTTTTTTTAGATTTGCTTGAGAGCTAGCAAAGATTTAAGTGTGGGAGGATTTGATAACGCTCCATTTATACATATTTCTATATGCGTTATATGTGCTTTTATGCTTATATATTAATGGATTATAAGGACTTTCGATACTTAATTGCATGAAAATACATTTCAGGTCCAGTCGACAAAGAACTTCAAGAATCAAGATAAAGTGTACGTATCTAAGCCATATGGTTTCTAATGCAATATATTGCCTGTCAAAGAAGAAAAGCACGTCGCTCTTTGTGTCTATGTACGCCGGTTACGTGGGCGTAACAAGTTTTATACATATCTAAGTCAGCATAGTCAAGAGCGGCGATCTCAAGAATAAAGCGCACTGGCCTTCAGTTCTAATAATGACCCTTTGGCGCCAAGTAAAGTATTGAAGCCCGTCGGTGATTAGAACAATGTTCGCCAGTATCGTGGAAGAAAACATGAAAGTTATGAAGCTTAAACGAAGAATGAAACTAAAGTTAATGATCTCCAGACACACCTCCACTGTTTTGGTCATATCTGGAGCATACGGACTTTGTTTTACCTCCCGCTTTCGGCCACGGAAAGCTAAGAGAATTATCTAAAACTTTGGTCTACTTTCACTCCCGAAACTAGCTTGCTTCCCTTGGAAAAGTGCCGTACTTCAGGTCTAGATCAGCAACTAGTCACATTTATGACTCTCATTCACTCCCTAACCAATCACAAGCCTTCCCTTGGTCCCCAAGGGTGATCCTAGCCTATAAATAGACCCCAAATCCGGACCCTATCACACACCATCCATCACAACAATAATCATCAAGTAGAAAGGGTGATTCTTACACCAAAATCACCCTTGGTACCACCACTTCCATTCCCAAACACTCCGCACAATCCCTTACCTTGTCCAAGTTCAAGAAGTCATGAAATACCTCTATGAATTCATGGATTGTAGAGGATTAGTGATTAAGGCTTGTAATTCATACTTTAGGTTGTTAAGATTATGTTTGCCATAAGCAATTGTTCTAAGTATACACACTCTTGTAGATTCGGTATATTTCTATTACCTTTTTAATATGAATGATTCTGAAATATATGAGTTTATTTTGCTTGTCATTTACTTAATTATGGAGTAGTTGATTATGTTTGTTTGGGCATTATGAGGAATATGATATAGTCTTGTATGTATTAATATGCTTTAAATTGTTTATGCTCGTATGCTTGATATGTGATTTTTCGGATCATTGTCTGTCCTTTGGTTGATCATATTAGGCCGAAAGGTGTGGTTGATTTTGAGGCGTTTTGGCCAAGCGAATTAATACTTGACTTGTGAGAATTGGATAGTAAATTGCTAGACAATCCGAATGATTATGCGTTTAAGGCATAATCTCATGTCTAACGAACTTGATTAGGGGAGGTATATTTGCATAAAAATTGGTCACAAACCTATCTTAATGCACTTGATATGCTTTGAATTATAGGTCGAAAAGGTTCCTTTTTATATTCGGTATATATACTTGTAATGGTAATTACCCGTTATTCACTACTTGCATGCCTTGTTTGTGATAAGCATATCTTTACATCATTTCTAGACTCATGTCTCTCTATCCTAAACAAACATGTTTTTAATCATCATGGTAACAATCTTAATCATTTCTAGTGTTCGTAGTAACTTAGCAGTTAATAAAAATAAGAGTCCTATGATAGTGACAATCATTTGGACTTTCCTTTTAAACTACTTTTTGAATATGAAAACGCACAACTCCCTTGGGATGACCTAGACTTACCTAGAATATATTACACTCAAAAAGGTACACTGCCCGTGTTGTGTCTTTAGTCGATTAACCATTATTTCTAGCATTATAAATTTAAAGCTTTTGACACACATCAACACCATATCTTTTCTATTCTTGCATTACACATCTTTCATATTCTGCTAAAACATAAGCAGTACAAACTATGTATACCTAATAGTACTAAATAACTTTGTACTGTTAGTGTATTCTTTAGTAGTAGGAACTTTGTCTTCAATCTTGTTTGTACTGATGAGGATAATTCCCAAAAATCCTCCCCTAAACTTATGATTTCTCTCCAAATCACTAAGTTTGGTGAATTATCTCTCATCCTTGATGATGTGTTACCACACCTCACAATTTCAGGTCATTTTTCCAAACCTCAACATATTACCATTCACCAATTACTATTCATCGATCACTATTCATCATGTAACAATTCGCATTTTCAGATTAATTACTATTCCCGGCAGGTCACCCAAGCCTGTACTACTCTCGCATGAGCACGCTTAACCGTATGGGCGATTAACCGTTAGACCACAAAACGCGTTTCTAAGACAATTTGAGTTTTCAACTTATTAGAAAAAGTCAACATATTTTTCCCTCCTCCTTTGACCAAAAATAATTCTTCGATTTTATAAGTCATTCCTTGATTTTTAGTCTTGCGGTTTTAGGTCTAAAAGACATTTAACACCAACCGACACTAGACTGAGCCCAGCCTAGACATTATAAGTCATTTTAAGTCATTATTATCCTATTAGAAAAGTTACATTTTACTTTTCTCAATTTTACGCAACTTTCGTACGTTTTACGAATTACGCGTTTTAGACCCGTGTTTCCAGTTTTTAGCAGGGTTTTAGCACCCGATAGAACCTACCACTCATTTTATATTTTATTATGGACTATATTGACATGTTTAACCATATTTATAAGTTTCATATTTTTAGGATACCCGGTTTTACGTTTTGAGGCTTAATCATTTACGGTTAGCGATTTACGGAGTCAAAACTAGCTACATACTTAGGATAATACCATCAAAAGTCCACACCTTGTTCTCCAAGTTCTTCAAACCGCCACTAGGGGGGGGGGCATTCACACTTGTGGCATCATCTCATGACTTTAGCCATTGGATCATATTTAATTACAACTTTGTCTCCAAGTTTTAGCACTTTCCTAGTAACCTTCCTAACCTCCTCATTCTTGCTATAAATAGAGAGCTCATTCCTTTCATTCTTCATCAATAAAAATGCCACAACCTCCATACCTAGCACCATGATCCTTTGATCTTCAATATACAAGTTACACTACAAAGTTCAATGTCTTAGTATTCTCTACCTAGTTCTTAAGTTTGTTTGGTGATTCCATGGTTGAATTAGGAGCTACACAAGGTTACTAGGGCTGAAGTTAAATGGTTTTCACAAGGGTTAGATCAAGGCTAGCAAGGGTTACAAGAGTTATGGTGAAGGGTTTACAAGCTTAGGTTTAGTGTCCTAGTTCTATACTTGACTTCCTTTCTTTAGAAAGCCAAAAGTTGTAAGCAAGCCCTTATACACTTTCTTGCTCAATATCATTTCATGCTTATTATGTTTCTTTCATGCTATATATGGTCTTTGTATTGTGTTCATGATGTTTAAAAATGGATAAAACAAGTATTGATATACATATGTTAACTTATGACAAGTAAACAAGCAAACTAGTGATTTTTATGGGAAAACCACGACCACAATAGTATAACTTTGATATTTGACACTTACTTACTGTTAAAGAGGACTTAACAAGGAAAACATAGCAATTTGAATCACCCAAAACGAGTATACGAGTCAAAAGTTATGACCATTTGAAGTTAGCGAAACCAAAACGGCAAATCTGCCTAAATTGCATTCTGATCAAATTATGATTTTGAAAGTCCCACTTCTGGTCCGATTCATCAAAAAGTTAAAACACGAAAGTTGTCCGGAACGACGTTTTCGTTCAGGAAGAAAGAAGCTCGAGCCCTGAAAACGCTTTCTGAGTGATAAATTTCTTCAAATTCTTAACAGCCCATTTTTAGACCAAAGTTACTATATAATCATTATAATTAGATGAGACCAAGAGGTCTAATGACCTAAAGCCAAGACCACAACCATGGCTAAAGCCAAGGTTGAGTCTCAAGACCATGGTAACAATGACCAAGGTCACGGCAAAGCCACGGCTAAAGACCATATAACTTTTAAAGATCAAAACTTATATATATATATGTTATCAAATGCTACAATAGTAGGGAGCCTCATGTGAGGAGTTCATTGAGTAAGCCGTCGAGTCGAGTTGTGGATTTACGAGTTAAAGTGTCCTGGCTCCTCGAACGTTTACTTCATGACTTCTGAATTATGTCGGCCCGAACGGTAGTAAGAGATATACAAACTATACATGTTTCATAGACCATTTATATTCAAAGACTTACACTATATACTAAAGTACTATATCATGAACATTATGCAAGACATATATAGGCAATTCGTCGTATTCTTAGACGTTACTCCAAACCTAAGTCGCAACGTTCTATTATAGGCTGCTCTTAGAGACTTTCGCGATTCGACTACCACTTTCATTTCTCATTACATAGACTTAAGGTGAGTCATAGCCCCTACTTTTTCATACTTGTTTTAACTCTTTGGGGGGGATACATGCACAACTACTTGCTTACTTGTACAAATACTTGATCGCATTATACTTGATTGTTCTATACTTGATTGTCTTATACTTGATGGCATTATATTTGATTTCATACATACATGACTGTCTTTTATCTTTGGGAAGTGGCTCCCAGTAAACTTATATCTTTGGGAAGTGGCTCCCAGTAAACTTATATCTTTGGGAAGTGGCTCCCAGTTTTCTTTGGGAAGTGGCTCCCAGTTGGCTTTGATACATCCTAACATTTGCGAATGTTGGATACATCATAAAAGTGAGGTCTTCGGAGATGAAGTAGAGACTCACTACTAATTGCTTAATTGTCTTGATGAACTTATACATGTCTTTATTATACTATATGTTAGCAGTGGGTTGTGAACACACAGGTTACAAGTCTCTTATGGCGGGACTTGTAACTGAGTGGATTCACGATGCCTTTGCTGTGTGATCATTCTTTAAGGCTTTTCAACTGTTTTAAGACAAACTCTATGAACTCACCAACCATTGTGTTGACACTTTAGCATGTTTATCTCAGGTTAGTAAGGCGATAGCTAGTGCATGGAACTTAGAGTCAAGCTGCATATTCTGAAGACTTACGCTTTTATCATTTACCATTCAAACATTTTGTATACATTTATGTATCATACTTTGGAATCTCATGTTTGTAACTTTGAATTCATTAATCGAATGGTAACTTTTCAAAACGTCTCATTTAGAGTTCGTTTTCTATAACTTGTACTTTGTATTATGAAGTAGCACCCCTATGACACAGTCTTCCGCTGCGGTATTTTGGGGGTGTTACACATCATTTTTGAGGTCAGTTTGATATTCCGAGAAACATTAAAAAATTTCACTATTCACATGAAACTATTCATTTCCAAGAGAAAACTACTGTTCATGTGCATTACTCATTTCACCGTAAATTTAGTTTACGGGTATTCAAATTCGCGTAACCGAATTAGTTCAGGTGCGAATTCATGCATTATCAGTAGGGACATTTCATACAGACAAGAAATAGTCTGCATATCATCATAATAGCATTTTCATGCTATTCCACTCGTAGGATATTTAAATTAATACTTTTGGTATAATTGACTTTTTACGTATATTTATTTCTAAATAAACGTTAACACGCGATCAATAATGTGACTAACACGTCCGACACTCCTGACTATGATCCTAGTATAATTTCATACTCATAATAATGATATAAAAATTATAATATTAATTTACCAGGTGTTTTGGAAATTTATTTAATTAATATCGTAAGTTTAATGTAATTACGACGGTTTTCGTAAAAACTAAACAATAATCATCCAAACACTCAATATTGATACCCAACATATTTTCACAATTTTTACGACTTTATTATGTCCCGGTCAACTCCGTTAAAATTTATTTTTAGTTAACTCGGTACCCGGTATTCCCTAAAACTATTAATATATACATTATAATACCTAATATATACCAACTTCTTACACAACACCTCATTTTTTCTTCCACCCTCCATATTGCCCCCCCCCCCCCCTCCCCCCCTCCATGCTAATTTCTTACAAGCTTTGAAAATACTACAAACTCATTAATACTTGTCATATCTTTGTCTAATATAATATATATAACATAAACATATACATTGTATCTCATTTCACAAGATCTAAACAAGAAACCTTTTCTCTTTTCTTTCCTTGGGGGTGCACGGCCAAAACAACAAGAACAAGCAAGAAACATTTATTTTCAAGATCAAGTAATTTTCTAGTGTATTTAGTACTCCTATAAGGGTTTTGTAATACAAACTCAAGGTTTACTTAGGTTTTCACCATCAAAAGCTCATTAATCTTTCAAGTAAGTAAACAAAACTCATTTTTATAATTTTACCAAGTTTTTATAATGTTCATATGATTTATATACAAGATCTACATGCATATGTTAGTTATACCACTCCATTTTATACATATCTAACTTTTGCGCCTTAGAAATAGATTATAGGTAGATCCTTGTTAGATCCACTTGATTTATGATGTTTAGGAACCCATGACACCCTAAGAAGGTGTATGATAAGATTAGACTAGATTTGTGGTGATTGAAAGTGGTTTGGTTGAAGTTGAAACTAGTTTGGAACCCTAGAAATGATTTTGAAACTATATATATATACTTACTGTCCTTATTTTGAAAACGTGGGAAAATCAGTAGATGATGGGTAATTTTTGACCAAAGATTTAGAAAATACTTTCAAAAACGAAGCCGTGGGCGAAAGAACGGATTAAAACGAGCTTATAACGAAGGAGATATGACTTTTGCAAGTTTAACGACGAAAACTATTTTCTGAAAATATAACGTGCTGTTGGACAATTTTCGACGGACAAAAAGAGGCGTTAGACGTAATCTAACGGAGCCGAACTATCAAAAATATATTAATACATGTTAAGAGGAATCCGTGGATATACAGAACGAGGAAAATGAACTTAAAACGGCAAAGATATACACGTTTTAAAATCGTCAAAACTATATATATATATATATATATATATATATATATATATATATATATATATATATATATATATATATATATAGTCACTAATAGAAATAATGAACTACGTACTAAATGATATATTTTCTAGAAATATTATTAAAGAGCAATATTCTCAACAAATGAAGTACGTATGACCCAAAGCTTATTTATACGACTAATTGGCGTTATTTTAAGGTTTTCAAAACGAGGAATATAACACTAGTATTTTATATACGATATATTACGACAAGTTTCTATAAGTCTAGTTGGACTTATTTTTCCTAAGTATATGGAAAATACCTTACTTTGACAATAACAAGTATTTTCAAGTTACGAGTGGTATAGGTATCATGTGCATGAATATTCATTACATCATTTCATGATCTAAAGTAGATCATATTCATTCATTTAGGTTGTGGCTAGTGTTCGCGCCTTGTTGTCCCGATCATTTCATCACATTGTACTATCAATTCAGGTGAGTTTTCATAGCCCCGTTTTTAATTCAATATTTGATTTCAAATCCCACGGGGGAGAATACATTGCATCACTTATTTTTGTACATGCCAAAGTATTAAATTCCTTACATTGCTTAAGTTGCCGTATTACCACGTCATGACAAGTCCCCTTTATTATCATGGACCGTTGATTAATCTACAAGCGAGAGTGAGTGAATAGATCTATTGAGGGTGACTCCTCCATCCGTGTTTGGGTTTCTCCAAGGGGTAAACGGATGCATTTCATGTCTAATATATTTAGAGTGTCTGGTAAACACTCATCTGGGGCCAAGTAACGTCTAGCTTCGGGGTCAGGAGCTTATGAGCCAATGTAGCATTTTTGACATTTTGTCGGTTTACTTTATACTTGTGGCTTATGTACATCCAATTTAACTTACAAACATATGATTATTCACCAACATTATTGTTGAGAATTTTCGCAATGTATTTTCAGGTAACTAAGACATATTCTACATGGCATGCATGGAGTCATATCATTGAGTAACAAGGATGACGCCTCTCATTTTGGATTTTCATGCACTTATGAACTATCGTTTGATTGTACTAAACTTATTTCCTTAAACTTTTCCAGACTTTTGGGACCTATGTTTTATAACTCTGAATATTTTAAATAAATCAAACGATGTATTTTCAAAATGACACTTTAGGTCGTTCAATATAACTGTAACTGTGGTGCTATGACAGTCACTCCCAGGTATTCCGTTCCGCTGCCATTCAGGTATTTTGGGGGTGTGACAGATTGGCATCAGAGATAAGGTTATAGCGAACTAGGATGCATCATGGACCCTAGACTATAACCACATCATCATAGCATCTCATCATTTCATCATAAGTGCATATTTATTTTTCTAGGTGATTCCATTACGCGGGTTATTTATTTCTATTTCACATTGATTATCACAGAGAGATGTCTTCAGATCCGAACATTATCATACTTTACTCAGATTCCGACATTGAGGACGCTATGTCTTCCACTGCTGTTGTACCACCCATTCCTCCAGTACCTGTGTCGCCACTTTTGGCATCAGGTGAGGATACTGAGCCTTTCGAGGAGGACGAGGTTTCCCCTACTCCTCATATTTCTCCCATTGCACCACTAGATGTTACTCGTGCACCTACAGACATATCATCTCCTGCTACTTCTATTTCCCCAGAACCAAAACTTATGTTTCCTCGTAGCAAGACAACCATAGGTGCTAGAAAGAGTGTATGCCCTGTTACCTTTACTCTTAGGATTCCTACTGTTCCTACATTACCTACACCACCAGTTATGCCCACTACTACTTCTACACCTACTTCACTCTTGCCGCTCAGGAAGCGTGCAAGGTTCACTACTCCATCATCACCTATTACCGAGACTTCCGACCTTCCACCACCACCATTATATCATATAGGTGAGAGTTCGAGAGCAGCTGCTAGAGGGCCTACAACTTTTACTTTAGATGCCCAGTTAGGGGATCAAGAGGAGCAGATTAATAGGTTGGGTTATAGGGTAGATGAGAATATCACTAGTCGACTTGAGGAGGTCGAGGAGCAGGTTGAGGGATTACTCTTAGGCAGGGTTAGCATTGACATGTCTTATCATGGACTCGAGGCACGATAGATGGGGCACCAGGAGCTGATTGATCAGCTTAGGGATGAGCTACCTATGATACGGGATAGAGCCCAGATGACACAGGAAACTCAGGGAGAGTAGGCACATCAGTTGGCATTAGCTTAAGAGAGGATGACAGCTACAGAGACCAAGGAGGCTGCCCTCCAGCTCAGAGTTGGGCACTTGGAGGAGATTGTTGTTGTGATGGATTGGGAGATTCGCCGCCTTAGGGGATGTTGGGAATTATACTAACAGTTACCACAGCTAAGAGAAGATGTTACAACTGCAGAAGATTGTACTTGCAGTGGAAACTACTTACCACTGCAAGAACATATATTACCACTGCTTATTAGATAACTGTTATAAAACGTGTTTAGATAAATAAAGAATAGATCTTGTGTATATCTTATTCTATTAGCTTTATACTTATCTTGTAGAAGAGGACTCCTTGTGCTATAAAAGGAGATCTGTCACACCCCCAAAATCGGGTCCAGCGGAAGCATACATGTAGCTGGGGTGTAACTCAATTGGTATCTCGACACAAGTCCAAAAATGGTTTGCACTTGAATCATTTTGAATAAAATAGTTAAATCAAAATGTTGAATTTACATTGTTAAAAGTAATGCGGAAGTAGGCCCTTAAAATAGTTTAAAACGGTCCCCATATGAATAATCAGTCTTCTATGACCATGCCATGCCCTGCCAAAACCTCCTGTAGCGTGCCATTGGTTAAAACCTGAAAATACATGCTAAAGTGTCAACACAATGGTTGGTGAGTTCATAGAGTTTTGTGAAAAAGAATGTAATGCATATGGATGAAGTTGTCCCAGCAAAGGCATCGTAAATCCACTCAGTTCCAAGTCCTGCCATAAGAGACTTGTAACCTGTGTGTTTACAACCCACTGCTAACATATATAGTATGAGTAAAACATGTATAAGTTCATCACAACAGTAAGAAATTAGTCGTGAGTCTACACTTCATCTCCGAAGACCTCACGTTTGTATGTATGTCTCAATGGTCATCCAACAACTTAATTTGGAGCCACTGGAAGTTTCACAATCATGTATGTATGATTACTGGGTGCCATTTCCCAAAGTATAAAAGATTTCTGGGTGCCATTTCCCAAAGTATAAAAGTTTAAACGTTTCAAGTATCAAGTAAGTATTTGTGCATGTATCAATCATGTATGTATGAAATCAAGTATAATGAAATCAAGTATAAGTGTAATCAAGTATAAGTATTTTGAGTATCTGTACAAGTAAGCAAGTAGTTGAGCATGTATCTCCCCCAAAGAGTTAAAACAAGTATAGAAAGAGTAGGGGCTATGACTCACCTAATGCAACAGCTACGATTACAAAAGTGTATACACAGAAATGAGGTTCGATCTCTAACCGCAACCTAATATGAATGATGAACGATCTACTTTAGATCATGAAATGATGTTATGAATGTCCATGCACATGTTTCCTATACCACACTACTCTTTGAAAAATACTTGTTGTTATCAAAAATATACATTTTTCAAAACTTAGGAAAATATGGCTATTAGAAAAATAAAACTAGTTGCAATATATATACTTATATTTATATCGTATGTACCAATGTTAGTGTTGAAATCCTCGGTTTGAAATCCTTGAAATAACGTCTTGTAGTGATAAAAATATACTTGTAATAACTAATACTTCGTTAGTTATAAAATAATGGATCTTGGTGTTGTTTCTTATTAGGGTCGTGGCTAGGGAGGAGAGGAAGAGAAGAAAACCTTAGCTTTTGATTTTTAGAAATAAGTATGAATATGTTAAAGGTGTTTAAGTATGAAATATCTCATCCAATGGCATTTTTGTAAATACTTGGTCAAGTTGACTAGATATTTTGAGGGGGGGCTGCACATGGTGGATGAGTATGTAAGAAGCTTGGTGTTATCTGGTTCACGGAGTCGGTTTTGGTTCCGTTATTCGCTAAACGTAAAGTTGTAAATCGCGAAACGTAAATTCGGGTATCGTAAAAATATGAAACTTGAAAGAATGACTAAACTTGTCAAAATACTCCATAAGAAAATATAAAATGAATGGTAAGTTCCATCGGGTTGCTTAAACGCTGCTAAAACTGGAAATTTGGGTTTAAAAACGCGTAATTCGCGTAAAACGCTGAACTGAAAAACGTAAAATTCCAAAACTTATAAAATAGTCGTAAAATGAGAGAAAATCATATTTCTATCGTTTATAGTGTTTTATGGACATATCGGGATGCTGGAACGACGTTTAAACCCAAAAGTAAATCTCGGACACGGCTTCGTGATTTTTGCAGAAATGATCCGACGAGCGTCAAACTCTCGGATTATCGTTAAAATAGCTCAACTTACAAGAATATGAAATAAAAATTTTTGAGATGAATAGTGAAAGTGAATAGTAAAAGTGAATAGTAAAAATGAATAGTAATCTGAAAATGCGAATTGTTACAGTCTCTACCCCTTAAGGGAACTTCGTCCCGAAGTTCAGTTTATGTTAATCAGTTAAGTGTGTTTAAGAAAATGTATCAAAGCTTATGTATGTGGGTTTCCTGTCCAACTAGGTACGTTCTCGTGGTCAGACTTGATGATGCAAACCTTCCCAATCCCGAGCATAGTCCTCAAAAGACCTCCTTTAGGTTAATCCTTTAGGTAACCGACTTTTACTTAATCCCACAACTCATCAAACAAGAACTGTCATGAGATTAGGCTAAATCGGTTTGAGTGATGACTTTAACTTTTAGCTTGATTTTCGCAACCCAATCAAACAAGAACAGTCACTAGAACCAAGCTAAAAATCAAGGTCTGGATTCAACATCCTTGAAAAAGGTCTTTTGAAAGATTGGCTCGACTTTGGAATTGCTTACACACAATCCAGGCAAAATATCATTATAACTATCCTCAGTGTTGCAAAATTCATTTCTGAGTCGGATATAGGTGGTCAGCCTATGTCCTACTATCCCGGGTTGAATATAAATGACCAGTCTATATTCCACCAAGGTTCCATGAATTTTGAAATACCCAGCTCAGTTATACTAATACTATGTCCTTCACAAATACTAAGGTGTTTAGAAAGACTAAGGCAGGTGACCAAACTCGAGGTCAAATGATGAAACTATGCAAAGAAAACATAACGCTGTGATATATATATGATACGCGAACATGCTTATATGAAAGATAATTATAGTAATCAACTAGAATAAATGAATATAATATATCAGATAATGAGACACAAATCTCATCACCTATGTCAGCAACTAACCACAAATGAGGCTTCAGCTTGGCAGGCAGGTACGTGACGGTCATAGGGTTAAGTTTTCGTAAAAGTAGCTATAGTCTAGGTTTTAAAAACACTCAGTTCGCTATAGCCAAGGCTCTGATACCAATCTGTCACACCCCCAAAATCGTGTCCAGCGGAAGCATACATGTAGCTGGGGTGTAACTCAATTGGTATCTCGACACAAGTTCAAAAATGGTTTGCACTTGAATCATTTTGAATAAAATAGTTAAATCAAAATGTTGAATTTACGTTGTTAAAAGTAATGCGGAAGTAGGCCCTTAAAATAGTTTAAAACGGTCCCCATATGAATAATCAGTCTTCTATGACCATGCCATGCCCTGCCAAAACCTCCTGTAGCGTGCCATTGGTTAAAACCTGAAAATACATGCTAAAGTGTCAACACAATGGTTGGTGAGTTCATAGAGTTTTGTGAAAAAGAATGTAATGCATATGGATGAAGTTGTCCCAGCAAAGGCATCGTAAATCCACTCAGTTCCAAGTCCCGCCATAAGAGACTTGTAACCTGTGTGTTTACAACCCACTGCTAACATATATAGTATGAGTAAAACATGTATAAGTTCATCACAACAGTAAGAAATTAGTCGTGAGTCTACACTTCATCTCCGAAGACCTCACGTTTGTATGTATGTCTCAATGGTCATCCAACAACTTAATTTGGAGCCACTGGAAGTTTTTCAATCATGTATGTATGATTACTGGGTGCCATTTCCCAAAGTATAAAAGATTTCTGGGTGCCATTTCCCAAAGTATAAAAGTTTAAACGTTTCAAGTATCAAGTAAGTATTTGTGCATGTATCAATCATGTATGTATGAAATCAAGTATAATGAAATCAAGTATAAGTGTAATCAAGTATAAGTGTTTTGAGTATCTGTACAAGTAAGCAAGTAGTTGAGCATGTATCTCCCCCAAAGAGTTAAAACAAGTATAGAAAGAGTAGGGGCTATGACTCACCTGATGCAACAGCTACGATGACAAAAGTGTATACACAGAAATGAGGTTCGATCTCTAACCGCAACCTAATATGAATGATGAACGATCTACTTTAGATCATGAAATGATGTTATGAATGTCCATGCACATGTTTCCTATACCACACTACTCTTTGAAAAATACTTGTTGTTATCAAAAATATACATTTTCCAAAACTTAGGAAAATATGGCTATTAGAAAAATAAAACTAGTTGCAATATATATACTTATATTTATATCGTATGTACCAATGTTAGTGTTGAAATCCTCGGTTTGAAATCCTTGAAATAACGTCTTGTAGTGATAAAAATATACTTGTAATAACTAATACTTCGTTAGTTATAAAATAATGGATCTTGGTGTTGTTTCTTATTAGGGTCGTGGCTAGGGAGGAGAGGAAGAGAAGAAAACCTTAGCTTTTGATTTTTAGAAATAAGTATGAATATGTTAAAGGTGTTTAAGTATGAAATATCTCATCCAATGGCATTTTTGTAAATACTTGATCAAGTTGACTAGATATTTTGAGGGGGGGCTGCACATGGTGGATGAGTATGTAAGAAGCTTGGTGTTATCTGGTTCACGGAGTCGGTTTTGGTTCCGTTATTCGCTAAACGTAAAGTTGTAAATCGCGAAACGTAAATTCGGGTATCGTAAAAATATGAAACTTGAAAGAATGACTAAACTTGTCAAAATACTCCATAAGAAAATATAAAATGAATGGTAAGTTCCATCAGGTTGCTTAAACGCTGCTAAAACTGGAAATATGGGTTTAAAAACGCGTAATTCGCGTAAAACGCTGAACTGAAAAACGTAAAATTCCAAAACTTATAAAATAGTCGTAAAATGAGAGAAAATCATATTTCTATCGTTTATAGTGTTTTATGGACATATCGGGATGCTGGAACGACGTTTAAACCCAAAAGTAAATCTCGGACACGGCTTCGTGATTTTTTCAGAAATGATCCGACGAGCGTCAAACTTTCAGATTATCGTTAAAATAGCTCAACTTACAAGAATATGAAATAAAAATTTTTGAGATGAATAGTGAAAGTGAATAGTAAAAGTGAATAGTAAAAATGAATAGTAATCCGAAAATGCGAATTGTTACAAGATCCTAGGTTAAAGGTTTTATATATGTTTTCTAGAGCTTCAAGGTGTAACCCTAGTGATATCAAGATCACTCGTATTATTATTATTATTAATAATATTGGAGCTAATAGTCTGTTTACATACACTGTTCTTATTCATATACAACTGTCTTACTCACAATCAAACTTCTAAGTGTTACTAAGTAAATTCCGCATACTTAGTGATATAACTCAAAGTATCAATCTAACACAAGTTCAAGGTGTTTAGATCCAGCAAGTGGTATCAGAGACAGGCTTTGATACTTTAATTTAGAAGACTCTAGTTCACTCAGAAGAATCAATGGAGACAGAAACCAGTAACTCAAACATTGCTGCTAAGCTTCCAAAGCTTAAGTTGAATAACTTTGAGATGTGGAGGCTAATGATCGAACAATTCTTTATGGTCCAAGATTACACACTCTGGGAGATCATTATGGTTGGAAATTCTTTCAAACCAAGTTCTACATCAGAGATGGTTAATGGCAAGGAAGTAATTAAGGTCAACACTGGACCTGTTACTAATGATGAAAGACTTCAGCTGAAGAATGATCTGAAGGCCAGAGGGTTGTTGCTGATGACACTTCCCAGAGACCAAGTTCTTGCATTCAGCAAGTACAAGACAACAAAGACTCTTTTTGATGAGATCTGTGAAGTTTTTGGTGGTAATGATTCCACCAAGAAGACTCAAAAGACCTTGCTGAAGCAGACTTATGAAAACTTTGGTTCAACAAGTAATGAATCTCTTGATAGCATCTTCACAAGGCTACAAAAGATTGTTACTCAACTCACTGTTTTTGGAATAGAGGTGGAAAGGGAAGACCTTAATTTAAAGTTCTTAAGAAGCTTACCCTCTGAGTTTGGAACCAATGTTGCTGTGTGGGAAGATAAGCCAGAATTGGAGACCATGAAACTCAATGATTTGTACAATAACTTCAAGGTTATTGAACAAAGATTGAAGAAAGCTGGCAAAATAAGCTCAAGTTCAGGAAGTGTAGCACTCATATCATCATCTCTTGATGATAGTTCAGATGAAGAAAGTGATAGTGATGATGACAGTGCTAACATTGTTGTTTCCATTGGTAGTGGAAGTGTTTCCACTGGTAGCTCAAAGAGACAGATTGCAGGACTTAGTGATACTACTTTTTATGCCTTTATATCAAGTCAAGTGGGTGGTTCAATTCTCAATTATGAGGATTTGGATCAAATTGATGAGGATGATATGGAGGAGATGGACATTAAATGGCAAGTGGCATTACTAAGCCTAAGGACAAAGAAGCTTTGGAAGAAGACTGGAAGAAAGATTAACATCAGTGGCAATGAAACAGTAGGTTTTGACAAAAATAAGGTGGAGTGCTATAATTGTCATAAGAAGGGGCACTTTTCCAGGGAGTGCAGGAAGCCAAGGAAATCTGACAACAGGTCAACTTGGTATAAGCAGGACAAGAAGAATGAACCTACTACTGATGAGCCAAAGGGGCTATTGGCTATTGATGGAGTGAGCTTTGATTGGAGCTTTATGACTAAGGAAGAGGAAGATGATCCAGAGTCTGCAATGGTTGCTACAGAGCTTGCACTAATGGCTTTTTCTAACTCTGAGGTACAAACTGATAATGCTTGTTCTAACTCTTGTAAGGCCTTAAAAGAGTATGAGAAAATTAAAGCACAATATGATGAACAATTGCTAGAGTTAACTCATACTAATTATAACTTAGCAAATCATAAAAGAGGCCTAGGAGTTTTAGAAACTCAATTAGAGCATTATAGGGCAAATGAATCTAAGTTCAATGATGATATTGCAGTATTAAGAAGAGACTTAGATTATCAGGTTGCTGTTAACAAGGTTCTTAGAGAAGAACTAGAAAAGGTTAAGATGGCTAGTGAAAATATAATGATAACTAAGCAAACACTGGATCATCAATCCAAGTGTATTGACAAAATTTGGGAAGCCCAAGTTGTGAGCAAAGCCAAATCAGGAGTTGGATACAAAACAGTTCCACCACCTCTAAGAGGTGTTCCATCACCTCCTGGCATTGACTTAGCTCACACAGGATTAGAGGAATTCCAGGAACCACCTATGACCTATGGACCAAAGTTTGTTAAACCAGTTGAAATTGAAAAGGTTCAAGTTGAGGTTGATATATTTGATAGTGCTAGTGACTCATCTCTTAAAGATGAAAATTTAAATGTTGAGTCTAAACCTAGTGTTCCTGAGAATGTTAAAGTGGAGGTTAAAAGAAGTATTCCTGATGTAGTCAAAGAGAAGCCTAGGTCACAACCTAATTTCACTAGGCCCACTACTAGATATGCAGAGATATACATAAATAGGTCACCAACTCCTAGGGGTAATATGAGGAGTTGGAATCATGTTAAATCTAGGCAATTTGGTAGTGATTTTGTGTCCAATAACAAACCCTGTCATATATGTGGTAGCTTTGACCATTTGTCTTATAGCTGTACCTACCACTTGGGAAGAAGGGAAGTGTTTGTGAATACTAGGGTGAATGGACAAAATACTAATAACTTAACTCACCCAAATCCACTTAGCAAGATGATTCCCAGGTCTGTTTTGCTTCATTCTGGCATTAAACCAATTTCCACTGCTAGACCAGCAGTTTCCACTGCTAAACCAGCAGTTGCCACTGCCAGAAATAAAAACAGAGTTTACCCTAAGCCCTCTGTTACTACTTTTGTTAAATCTACTCAAACAGGGAAAAAGACCAATTTTGAAAAGAAAGTTAACAATAATCAAAAGTGGGTACCCAAAGTTTCAAAACAAGCAGTTTCCACTGCTAAGCCAGCAGTTACCACTGCAAGACCAAAGGTTACCACAGGTGGGTCTGTTAACAAGAAAAGGGTAAATATGGGAAATGCTGTTAAGGCCTCAGCACGTTGGGAATGGAAACCAAAAGGAACCATCACCTCAAACAATCCCAATGGTGTATCAATGACCTTTGATAGATATAATTATATTGATACACGAGGCAGATCCAAGTCATTTGTGGCTTGGGTCCCCAAAAGGAACTAATTCCTTTATTTTGTGTGCAGGGACATTCAAAGACTACAAATGATCAAGGATACTCAGACAGTGGATGTTCCAGGCACATGACTGGCAATAAGTCCTATCTTTTAGACTTTCAACCTTATGATGGACAATTTGTCAGCTTTGGAGGAGGAATTGGTGGCAAAATTTCTGGCAAAGGAACAATCAAGGCTGGAAACATTGATTTTGAAGATGTGCAGTATGTGAAAGAACTCAAGTACAACCTCTTTAGTGTGTCACAGATGTATGACAAGAAACATAGAGTTCTTTTCACAGAAGATGAATGCTATATCTTATCTAAGGATTATAAGCTCCCTGATGAAAGTGATATTTTACTTAAAATCCCTAGAAAAGGAAATCTTTATAGCATTGACATGAAGAACATAGTGGCTAATAATGATGTTACTTGCTTGCTTGCTAAAGCCACTTTGGATGAATCAATGCTTTGGCATAGAAGATTGGGTCATGTCAACTTCAAGACCATCAACAAGATTGTGAAAGATGGACTTTTTAGAGGTCTACCAGAGAAAAGATTTGAAAATGACCAGTTTGTCTCAAAGGAAAGCAACACAGAGCTTCATGCAAGACCAAAGCATTCAATTCTATTAATCATCCACTCTTTATGTTGCATATGGACTTATTTGGTCCTACTTCTGTGAGCAGCATAAATTTGAAGAAGTATTGTCTTGTTGTGACTAATGATTTTAGTAGATTCATATGGGTTTTCTTTTTAAGAACCAAGGATGAAACCACTGGCATCCTTAAGACTTTCATCACTGAAGTTGAAAATCAATATGAAAAGAAGATCAAGATCATCAGGTGTGACAATGGGACAGAGTTCAAGAATAAAGTTATGGATGATTTCTGCAGAGACAAAGGTATTAAAAGAGAATTTAGTGTTTCAAGAACTCTTCAACAAAATGGAGTTGCAGAAAGAAGAAACAGAACACTAATTGAGGCTGCTAGAACCATGTTAGCTGATTCCAAGCTACCAATAACTTTTTGGGCTAAAGCAGTTAACACTGCTTGTTACATTCAGAATAGGGTTTTAGTGGTCAAAACAAAGAACAAGACACCTTATGAGTTATTCAGAGGAAGACCTCCTACTTTGGAGTTTATGAGGCCATTTGGGTGTCATGTTACTATTCTCAATACCATTGATCATCTGGGTAAATTTGAAGAAAAGTCAGATGAAGGCTTCTTTGTTGGATACTCTATGGTTAGCAAGGCTTTTAGAGTCTATAACTTAAGAACAAAGAAGATTGAAGAGAACTTGCATGTTCAGTTTCTTGAAAATAAAGCAAACATGGCAGGTTCAGGACCAGATTGGCTATTTGATCTTGAAACATTATCAAATACAATTAATTATGTTCCTCTCACTTCAAGCACTGGAGACAAAGATGTTGAAGATTCAGAAGAATTCATTGATGAAGATGAAGCTTGTAAAAATGATGAAGATCAAATTGTTAAGCCACTTTGGGACTTTGGTGATAATTCTGAAAAGACAAGTGATGCAGATGGTGTGAATTTTGATGTAAATAAAGATATTCCTACTAGCAGTGGTAACTCCATTTCCACTGCTACACCAAAATTTTCCACTATCAGCCCAAATGTGGAACATACTTCTCAGGAATCACCAAGTGATGATGTAGAGATCTCAAACATGCCTACAACATATGATATTCCTAGCACATCACAGTCTTCAATTCACAAAGTGCATCCACTTGATAATGTTATTGGTGAACTTCAATCAGGTGTGAAGACTAGAAGACAGACAAAGAAAGATGATATTCGTGGGTTCATAAGTGAAGTGTATGAGTCCAAGAAACATAGTAAGAAGAATGAGTGTTTGTTTTTCTATTTTCTCTCACAGGTGGAGCCTAAGAATGTATATATGGCTCTAGGAGAATCTAGTTGGGTTGAAGCTATGCAAGAAGAGTTGCTGCAGTTTAAACTTCAAAAGCTTTGGGTTCTTTGTGACTTGCCTGATGGTATGAAGGTCATAGGTACTAAATGGGTTTTCAGAAACAAGAAAGATGAAAGAGGTATTGTAATCAGGAATAAACTAGATTGGTTGCTCAAGGATACACTCAAGAGGAGGGTATTGATTATGAAGAAGTGTTTGCTCCTGTTGCAAGGATTGAGGCTACTAGATTGTTTTTAGCCTATGCATCCTTTATGGGCTTTACAGTCTATCAAATGGATGTTAAGAGTGCCTTTCTGCATGGTACTATTGATGAGGAGGTATATGTGTCTCAACCTCCAGGCTTTGAAGATCCTCAACACCCAAATAAAGTATATAAAGTGGTTAAGGCTCTTTATGGCCTACATCAGGCTCCAAGGAAGTGGTATGAAACCTTAGCTAATTATTTGTTGAATAATGGGTTTCATAGAGGCAAGATTGATCAAACTTTGTTCATCAAGAAAGACAAGGGTGATATTTTACTTGTGCAAGTATATGTTGATGATATTATCTTTGGGTCTACTAAACAAGAGATGTGCAAAGAATTTGAGAAGCTGATGAAGGATGAATTTCAAATGAGTTCTATGGGAGAACTTACTTTCTTTTTGGGGCTGCAAGTACAACAGAGTAAGGAAGGCATATTTATCAGTCAAGACAAATATGTGGCTGAGATCATTAGGAAGTTCAAGTTTACTGATGCAAAACCTTCAAATACCCCTGCTGACAAGACCCCTCACTTATTGTTGAAGAATGCTAGTGGTGCTAATGTTGATGTTCACACTTACAGATCTATGATTGGTTCTCTGATGTATCTTACTTCATCAAGGCCAGACATTATGTTTGCTGTATGTGCTTGTGCAAGATTTCAAGTGACTCCAAAGACATCACATATGACAGCAGTGGAAAAGATTTTTAGGTACTGGAAGACTTATCCTAATCTAGAATTATGGTATCCAAGAGATTCTCCAATGGAATTGATCACATACTCAGATAGTGACTATGCTGGTGCAAGTTTGGATAGAAGATCAACTACTAGAGGATGTCAATTTCTTGGATGTAGATTGGTGTCATGGCAGTGCAAGAAGCAAACTATGGTTGCTACTTCAACCACTGAAGCAGAATATGTTGCAGCTGCTAGTTGTTGTGCTCAGATCCTTTGGCTTCAGAATCAATTATTGGATTATGGGTACAATTTCATGAACACCATTATCTATATAGACAATAGTAGTACCATATGCATTATTAAAAATTGCGTGCAACACACTAAAACTAAACATATTGAAATTAGACATCACTTTATTGGAGATTGTTTTGAGAAAAAGCTTATTAATGTTGTCAAAATTCATACTGATGACAATTATGCTGATTTATTAACAAAAGGGCTTGATGTGGGTAGATTTCAATACTTGGTAACAGGTATTGGAATGCTAAATCCATAAATCTATGATGTCTAATACTTTTCAGTGTTGCAGGATAGTTTTTAGGTACTAGTATTGTTTGTATTGTATGTATGGTTTTCTACTCATTTGTATGCAGAGTTATCAAGAGCACAGTGGAAATTAACATACAACAGTGGAAAGTTTGGTGATAATAGCAAGAACAAAGAAGTACTTTTATTGATCATAAGAAGAGTACAATACACCCATCAAGAATACATTGTCACCAAAATAGAAAACCATCACACAAGACATGACCCTACAACCTAACACCTACTCCATAGGTTTCTTTCCTTTTCCTTCATACTGATGCTTGCCCTTGGAAGTCTTCTTTCTCTTGTCATCAAAAGAAAGTTGTTTCCTTGGACAAGCAAGTCCCAAAACTTGCTTGGGAGGCCTTGGTGCTTGAGTTGGCTTTTCAACAGCTGGCCACTTCATGTTGTTTATTGCAGTAGTTAGTGCTGTGGTGAGGGCCTTTGGAAGCTCTTTGGAAAGATCAAAGGTTGGATCATTATCATCATCAGATGAAGAGATTGAATAAAACTCAAGTGATGGAGCAGGATCAGCTAAAATCTTCTTGTTGGGCTTCATGCTTGAAGATGTAGCAGTTGTTGCACTTGGTGGAAAATATCCACTCCATCCAGCAGAAAGTTCTTCAGAGTCTGAGTAGTAACTGATTTCATCATCTGAAGTGTCATCAGAAGAGATGTAGATTAAAGGGAACCAACTCATGATGATGCTTAGGGTTTGTGTTATTGAAGTTGTTTGTTGATGAGAGATAAAAGTTTTGAGCCCCCTTTTATATGCAAAGTCAAGGTCGAATTCTAATTAATGAAGAATATTTACTCCTACTTGTTTTGGTAGGTTGGAGGAGTAAATTTGGTTATTATCGGGTTGACTTTTGGAAGATATTTTTGTGAATAGTAACTTGGTTAAAAAGTTACTTTGGGTTAATCTTTATGGGTTCAGTTGAAAGTTATTTTGGTTTGCAGCATACAACCCATATTATTGGAGTCATTGGAGTAATAAGGTGTGTATCATAGACACACAACAAATGGTTATTGATTCACCATGTCTAATCCACATAAGAATCAGCTAGTCCAGAGCAAACGACTACTGGTAAAGACTCATCAAATCCGTTTATGGTTGATAGTTTACCAAAAACTAGGTCATCAACTCACCATACATCCAAGTGATCAAGAGTTGGCTAGTCCATAGCAAACGGCTCATGGTAAAGACATATCAAATCCGTTGATAGCTGGTAGTTTGCTAAAAACTATGATAAGAGCAACAAATTTACATGTTTTATTCATCACTGCTCTTTGATATGTTGTGAAAATTTTTCCACTGCTAGTTCATTAGTTACCACTGCAAGAGTAATTTTTCCGCTGATGAACTAGCCGTTACAACTGTTGTGTCAGTGATCCATTTTTTTTACTAGCCGTTGTAAAAATAACCGTCTTTCCTTATTAATAGGGTAACATCTTTTGTGAATTATCTACTTACTTATTATAAATTATTCTTTTTCCAAAGATAATTCTTTCTAAAGATAATTCACATTGCGAAACCTCCTCAAACCCTATTAGTATAAATTGATTATCATACGGCTTGCTTTTTATCTTGATTACTAACACTTTTATTCTCTTTTTTCACAAATATCATGACAATTCTAAAATTTGTCGAGGAGCACAACCAAGTGGCCTACTTACAAAAGTCAAACGAGAAGAGTGGCCCTGTTTTTCATCTGATTGTGGATTTTCTAAACACAACTCATATAAGGTATGCCTTAACTATTAATCCCACAATCTATGTCTCTCATATCAAACAGTTTTGGAACACTGTGGAGTCCATAACTCTTGAACAGGGAGACACACATGAATCTGTGGATGCTCTAAGAGCCACAGTTGATGGGGTAACTATTGATGTTACTGAGTCATCCTTGAGGAGAATTCTCCAATTGGATGATCTCAATGGTATCATCACATTACCTAATTCAGAAATTTTCACTAATCTTGCTTTAATGGGGTATGATACATCTGAACAAAAAGTTACTTTCAGAAAAGGATGTTTTTGTCCCCATTGGAGATTTTTGATTCACACTCTTTTACATTGCCTAAGTCCTAAGAAAACTTCTTATGAATAATTTGCATCAACCATGGCTTATCCTTTGGTTTGTTTGGCAACTGATAGGACTTTCAATTTTTCAAAGTTTATTTTCAATAATATGAAAGGCAATGTCAAGAGTCAATATAAATTTTTGATGTATCCAAGGTTTGTGCAAGCAGTGATAAATGAGTTTCAACTGCGACCTCACAATAGAATTTATGAACCTTCCTGTCTTAAGCCAAAAGTTTTTCAAAACATGAGTAAGGCTTCAGATCTTTGGAATGGGGAGGTTCATCCACTTTTTCCTCAAATGCTTGCTAAAATTGCTCAAGTACAGGGTGAAGATGCAACAATCCCAGTTGTATCCCAAAACACACCCACTATTGTTGTTCCACCAATTCACCATACCCCTACTGTAACTCACACTTATGAGAGAAGGTCTAAACAACCAACTTCTCTCATCTCAACATTGCATGTTGCTGAACCTTTTGGTTTAGGGACAAGCAGTGGTGGTTCAAGGCTTAATCCTAGTCCAACTAGGGAAGAGCCTGAATCAATGCCTCATGATTCACCTCTCCCAGCAGGTTACACAGTTGGAAGTGATGAAGGTAGTGTGCAACTACCTGAATTGATGGACATTTGTACCAAGTTAGTCAAGCAGGTTCAAGCTCTGGAGAAAGACCTGGCACATACCAAAGAACAACATGCCACAGAGCTGAATAAATTGAAGGCTGAGATTCAAAGATTGCAGAATGAAGTTGAGAATCTCAAGAAGAAAAGATCTAAAGTTGTGTTATCTTCATCATCTTCACCTCAGGATGAGTTTTCTGCAAGTTCTACTAAAGTTTTGGGAGATTCTTCCAAACAGGGGAGGAAAACAGATGCAGAGCTTAAGGGGAGGAGAAATTTTTTTTAAAAAGAGTTTGCTGAGCTCACTGATTCTGATAATACTCAAGCAAAAGATGATGTTGCTGAGACTGAGGGGAGGAAATTGGATTTTGAAGATATGGATGCTGATGTTGGTTTTAATGTTGATGATTTAGTTGGAACTGCTCAACCAATTTCCACTGAAGCAGAACAAGTTCCCACTGATCAACCAATTACCACTGCAAGTGAAAAAGTTCCCACTGCTACTCAAGAAATTACCACTGCAGAGGAAGAAGCTGCCAGAATAAGATCAATTAAAGGAAAAGCTATTGTGATTGCTTCAGATCAAGAGACAAGGAAGATTTCTAAGAAAGAACAAGCTCAGATTGACTTTGATGCAAGATTGGCAGAGCAACAACAAGAGAATGAAAGAAAGAGAAAGCTAGAGGAAGATAAAGTTGCTCGTTTTATGGAAACTAAGAGGTTGGATAAACTTGAAGCTATAATGGCAGAACCTATTTCAAGTGTCTCACCAACTGTCATACATGAGAAACCTCCATTGTTCAGTTATGTGCCTACAGAAGAAGAGATTGACTACTTGATTAATAATGATCAAGTAATCAGGAAGAAGGCTATTGAATTGATTGCAAATACAACCTTGGATGAAGAACAAAGGTCTGCTCAACTTAAAGATTTCATTCAAATGAAGAATCAGAAGGCTCTTGATCAAATCATTGGGGATGTTAGAAAAGGTCAAAAGAAGCCAAGGAAACTTACAAAGGCACAGATCATTGCTGAGATGAAGACTTTTTGTTGCCATGTTGGTAATATGAAGATGGCTCAATTCAAAGGAATGTCACATGATTAGGTTGAAGGTATTTACTACAGGATCAAAAGACAAGATAGTAATTTCATTCCAATGGATCAAGAACCAATAACAATGAAGACAAAAAGGACTGGAGTGAGTCTTGAATCAAAAGATGCAAAGAAGTTGAAGACTCGAAAATCATCTCAAGCAGAAGAGGATCCTAGCAAGTTGACAGAAGAGCAAGTTACAAACATGTTGTTCATAGAGACTGATGTACTTAATATTGAACCTCTACAAGCAAAATATCCAGTTGTTGGTTGGGAGATATTTTCTGATAGTTTTGGTGTAGCTTGGAAGATCATCAGAACTGGAAGTGTCACAAGCATTTGCAGAGATTTTGAAGATATTGTTAGATCTTGTGATAGAGAAGACTTGGATACTTGTGGAGGATTGTCCAAAATCAGTTTAAAAAGGATGAACTTGTTGATGTCAAGGCTAAGGAGTTATGGGTTCACTTTAGAAGATTATATGAACCTGACCCAAGTGATAGACATTGGAGATTTGAAGCTCACAACATGAATACCTTGTGGAAGTTTTATGACTCAAGTGCTGTGCATCATCTTTCTACTCAAGATGGAGTTGATGTTTTTATGCTGGCTGAGAAAGAATATCCATTGAGAGCTGAAGTATTGACAGTGATGTTGTCAGTGAAGCTCAGGTGCTGGGAAAGAACTGAACTCATAGAAGATTTGCTACTAAGGATTTATGATCAAAGTGTGAGAGCTGACAAAGAGTTAAGAAGAAAAAGATAAGTGTTTGGAAGAATTCCTATATCCTCATGTTTGCTGAATACTTACAGAAACTTATTGATTCATTTATTAATAATAAGTTAGGGGAGGATTGTTGGGAATTATACTAACAGTTACCACGGCTAAGAGAAGATGTTACAACTGCAGAAGATTGTACTTGCAGTGGAAACTACTTACCACTGCAAGAACATATATTACCACTGCTTATTAGATAACTGTTAGAAAACATGTTTAGATAAATATAGAATAGATCTTGTGTATATCTTATTCTATTAGCTTTATACTTATCTTGTAGAAGAGGACTCCTTGTGCTATAAAAGGAGATCCTAGGTTAAAGGTTTTATATATGTTTTCTAGAGCTTCAAGGTGTAACCCTAGTGATATCAAGATCACTCGTATTATTATTAATAATAATATTGGAGCTAATAGTTTGTTTACATACATTGTTCTTATTCATATACAACTGTCCTACTCACAATCAAACTTCTAAGTGTTACTAAGTAAATTCCGCATGCTTAGTGATATAACTCAAAGTATCAATCTAACACAAGTTCAAGGTGTTTAGATCCAACAGGGGAGGACCTGGAGCACCTGGATCATCTAGAGCACCTAGAGGAGCCTAGACATAGACTTGTATTGTATTAGCTTTTACTATTTTCCTAGTCCGTGTGGGACATAGTTCAAGAACTTGTAGTCTTTTGGTTGTTGTACAAACAAATGTATCAAGTATGACTCTACTATGTTGGAATGGTTGTGCTATATATTATATCGGTCCATGTAGGCCAAAATTTTGATGTATTATATTCATGTGTTGTGATTATATTTATGATGTTTCGTGGTTGCTCTTTATTGTTATCGTATTTATACAGGTTGTGGTTGTATTTATACATGTTGTGGTTGTATCTATACATGTCGTGGTTGTATTTATACAGGTTGTGGTTGTACTCGTACATGTCGTGGTTGTGTTTATACTTGTTGTGGTTGTATATATACATGTTGTGGGTGTATACCTTTGGTACTATGACTATTTCTATTATGATTTTTCTCATGGTTGTTGTCCATTGTGATTTATCAGAAGTATGGCGCCAAGGAAAGGTAAGGCTGCACCAGAAACACCAGCTATGACTCAAGCCGCTATCCGCAAGTTGGTCAGGGATAGTATAGCAGAAGCTCTAGAGGTCGAGAGAGCCGAGGTTGCTGCAAGGGCTGCTAAGACTGCTTCTAATACAGCGACGGTTGAACCACCCAATAATAGGCGTGAATGCACTTGGAAGGATTTCAAGATTAGTGAACCCATCAAGTTTAAGGGCACTGAAGGAACGGTTGCTTTGATCCGCTGGTTTGAAAAAACTGAGAATGTATTCCTCATGTGCGGTTGCTCGGACGTCAGCAAGGTAAAATTTGCTACAGGAATGCTTCTGGATGAAGCTATGTCATGGTGGAATTCTTATGCTCAGCCGATTGGTATGGAAAATGCCTACAAGCTCACTTGGGATCAATTCAAGAAATTAATGACAGAGAAGTTTTGCCCTCGTACTGAAGTGAAAAAGTTGGAAACAGAATTCTATGAGCTGGTAACTAAAGGTGATGACATCGAGACATACATCAGGAGGTTTCAAGAGTTGGCTGCACTATGTCCAACTATGGTTCCTGATGATGAGAAAAAGATGGAAAACTTCATTGGTGGACTGCCTGAAAGTATTCGAGGGGATGTGATTTCTTTTGATCCGCAATCAATGGAAGAGGCTATCCGAATCACTCAGAAACTCATGGCTCAAGTGGTAAAGGGTAAGTCCACTGTCAACAACAACAATAACCGTTCAAGCAACACCAACTACAACAACACTCGAAACAACAACAACTATAACAACAATCGAAACCGCAACTATCCCAATAACCGAAACAATAACCCAAACAATAAAAACAACAACAAGAGGAGGTTTGACTACAACCAAGGTGGAAATGCTATTCAGCCACCACCTAAGAGGCAAGAAGTGGCAAGGGCCTATGCTGCAGGGCCAACTGAAGGGAAAGGATATGCGGGTAATCTACCCAAGTGTGAAAGGTGTCAGAAACATCATAACCCAGGACGTTGCCCAGATCTATGTGGCAACTGTAAGATGATTGGTCACCACACCAAAGATTGCAAACTTCCAATCTTAGGTGACAATCAGAAACCACCAGTAACATGTTTTGGCTGTGGAGAAATTGGACACTTTAGGAATGAGTGCCCAAAGAAGAAGAATCAAGGAACTGGAAATCAAGGTGGAATGGCTCGAGGAAGAGCTTATGTTATGGGAGGAGAAGATGTCAAAGAGGACCCGAATATTGTTGCGGGTACGTTCCTCGTTAATAATCGTTATGCATCCATTTTATTTGATTCAGGAGCGGATAGAAGTTTTGTTTCTATTGCATTTGCACCTTTACTTAACATAGAACCAACCCATTAGACATTTCTTATATCGTTGAACTAGCCGATGGGTCTTTAGTTAACACCAACACCATTGTCCGTGGTTGCACTATAAATTTCCTGAACCATCCATTCAATATAGACCTCATGCCCGTAGAACTTGGAAGTTTCAACGTTGTTATCGGTATGGACTGGTTATCCTGACATCGAGCGAGAATTATTTATGATGAGAAAGTTGTTCACCTTCCTTATAACGGTGAAACTTTGGTTGTTCTTGGAGAGCGAAGTGGAACTAGACTCAGTATTATATCATGCATTAAAACCGAGAAATACATAAAGAAGGGTTGTTATGCATTCTTGGCTCACATCACGGAAAAGAAGTCGGATGAGAATCGACTTGAAGATGTGCCAATTGTTAAGGAATATCCAGAAGTTTTTCCGGAAGAATTGCCAGGACTTCCGTGTACACGCCAAGTTGAGTTTCAAATCTACTTAGTGCCAGGAGCCGCACCAATTGCGCGAGCACCGTATCAACTTGCACCGTCGGAAATGCAGGAATTGTCAAATCAATTACAAGAACTTTTGGACAAAGGATTCATTAGACCAAGTTCCTCGCCTTGAAGAGCACCGGTTTTGTTTGTGAAGAAGAAGGACGGATCTTTTAGAATGTGCATCGACTATCGTGAGTTGAACAAGTTAACGGTGAAGAACCATTATCAACTCCCCAGAATCGATGACTTTTTTGACCAGTTACAAGGTTCCAGTTTTTATTCCAAGATTGATTTAAGATTCGGTTACCGTCAACTTAGAGTTCGGGAAGAGGATATCCCGAAGACGGCATTTAGAACACGTTATGGTCATTATGAGTTTCAAGTAATGCCTTTCGGATTACCCAACGCACCTGCGGTATTCATGGATCTCATGAAGAGGGTGTGCAAACCGTATCTTGATAAGTTTGTGATCGTATTCATTGACGACATCTTGATTTACTCCAAAAGTAGAGAAGAGCACGAAGAACACCTCAGAACAATCCTGGAACTACTCAGGAAGGAGCAATTGTATGCCAAATTTTCAAAGTGTGACTTTTGGATACAAAGAGTTTAGTTTCTTGGCCATATCATTGATAGCCAAGGATTACAAGTCGACCCAGCAAAGATCGAGGCAGTTAAGGATTGGGCTACGCCCAAGTCTCCTACGGAAATTCGTCAATTCCTAGGACTTGCCGGATATTACAGAAGGTTTATTGAAGGGTTTTCTAAGATAGCGAAGTCGCTGACTAAGCTGACACAAAAGAATCAAAAGTACGAGTTGGGAGAGAAACAAGAGTCCGCATTTCAGTTATTGAAACAGAAGCTTTGTAGCGCACCGATTTTGTCACTACCAGAAGGAATTGAGAACTTTGTGGTATACTGCGATGCTTCGCATAAAGGACTTGGGGCTGTGCTAATGCAGAACGAGAAGGTGATAGCTTATGCATCTAGACAGCTTAAGACACACGAGAAGAATTACACTACTCACGACTTGGAGTTGGGTGTTGTAGTTTTTGCACTCAAGATTTGGAGACACTACCTTTATGGTACCAAGTGCGTAATTTTTACCGACCACAAGAGCTTACAGCATATACTTGATCAGAAGGAACTCAATATGAGACAATGTCGTTGGCTAGAGTTACTTAGTGATTACGATTGTGAAATCCGATATCACCCGGGAAAAGCGAATGTTGTAGGAGATGCACTTAGCCGAAAAGAACGACTCAAACCTTTGAGAGTTAGGTCATTGGGAATGACAATCATTTTGCCATTACCATCAAAAATTTTAGAAGCTCAGATTGAGGCTCTCAAAGAAGAAAATTGACCACATGAGAAACTCTATGGTATGCCAGAAAACAAAAATGGCTTTGTAAAGAGATCAGATGGAGTGTTATGCTTCAAGGACCGAAGTTGGATACCACTCTATGGTGGGATACGAGAATTGATTATGCATGAATCACACAAGTCGAAGTACTCTATTCATCCTGGTTCTGATAAGATGTATCAGGATCTCAAAAAGCTTTATTGGTGGCCGAACATGAAAGCAGAAATAGCTACGTACGTCAGCAAATGCCTTACTTGTGCTAAAGTGATAGCCGAGTACCAGAAACCGTCTGGATTACTTCAACAACCAGAGATTCCACAATGGAAGTGGGAACGTATTACAATGGACTTTGCCAAGACGTCAGGATGTTACGATGCTATTTGGGTAATTGTTGATCGTCTTACCAAATCAGCCCACTTTATACCCATTAGAGAGACTTATTCCATGGAACAACTTGCCAGACTTTATGTCAAGGAAATAGTCTCAAGACACGGTGTACCAATTTCCATCATTTCCGACAGAGATAGTCATTTTACTTCAAACTTTTGGCGGTCATTACAAGATTCATTTGGATCCAAGTTAGACATGAGCACTGCTTACCATCCTCAGACCAATGGTCAGAGCGAGAGAACTATTCAGACACTTGAGGACATGCTTAGGGCATGTGTGATTGACTTTGGAAATGGTTGAGCCAACCATTTGCCGTTGATTGAATTTTCCTATAACAACAGTTACCATTCAAGCATAAAAGTAGCACCATTCAAGGCACTTTATGGTCGTAAGTGTCAATCTCCAGTTTGTTGGGACGAAGTCGGTGATGTACAATGTACTGGCCCGGAGATGGTTCAAGAAACAACAGAAAAGATAAGTAAGATTGGAGAGAGACTCGAAACAGCTAGAAGTAGACAGAAAAGCTACGCAGATGTTCGATGCAAACTATTGGAATTCCAGGTCGGAGACAAAGTCATGTTGAAAGTCTCGCCTTGGAAGGGCGTGATACGATTCGGGAAACGTGAGAAGTTGAACCCGAGATACATTGGTCCATTTAAGATACTGGAAAGGATTGGTCCGGTAGCTTACAAACTTGAACTTCCGTCAAAACTCAGCAACGTACACAACACGTTTCACGTCTCGAACCTCAAGAAATGTCTTTCGGACGAGTCTTCCGTTATAACACTAGAAGAAATCTAACTCGATGGCAAGCTTAACTTTATGGAAGAACCAGTTGAAATTATGGACCGCGAGGTCAAACAGTTGAAGCAGAGTCGAATTCCGATCGTTAAAGTTCGCTGGAATTCTCGAAGAGGACCCGAGTTTACTTGGGAACGAGAAGACCAAATGCGACTAAAGTATCCATATCTTTTTACCAAGTCAATTTCCGAGACCAACACTAGCTGAATTCAGGGACTGAATTCCTTTTTGGGTAGGCGACTATCACACCCCACAATTTCAGGTCATTTTTCCAAACCTCAACATATTACTATTCACCAATTACTATTCATCGATCACTATTCATCATTTTTTAGGTCAGTTTGATATTCCGAGAAACATTCAAAAATTTTACTATTCACATGACACTATTCATTTCCGAGAGAAAACCACTATTCATGTGCATTACTTATTTCATCGTAAATTTAGTTTACGGGTATTCAAATTCGCGTAACCGAATTGGTTCAGGTGCGAATTCATGCATTATCAGTAGGGACATTTCATACAGACTAGAAATAGTCTGCATATCATCATAATAGCATTTGCATACTATACCACTCGTAGGATATTTAAATTAATACTTTTGGTATAATTGACTTTTTACGTATATTTATTTCTAAATAAACGTTAACACGCGATCAATAATGTGACTAACACGTCCGACACTCCCGACTATGATCCTAGTAAAATTTCATACTCATAATAATGATATAAAAATTATAATATTAATTTACCCGGTGTTTTGGAAATTTATTTAATTAATATCGTAAGTTTAATGTAATTACGACGGTTTTCGTAAAAACTAAACAATAATCATCCAAACACTCAATATTGATACCCAACATATTTTCACAATTTTTACGACTTTATTATGTCCCGGTTAACTCCGTTAAAATTTATTTTTAGTTAACTCGGTACCCGGTATTCCCTAAAACTATTAATATATACATTATAATACCTAATATATACCAACTTCTTACACAACACCTCATTTTTTCTTCCACCCTCCATATTGCGCCCCCCCCCCCCCCCCCCCATGCTAATTTCTTACAAGCTTTGAAAATACTACAAACTCATTAATACTTGTCATATCTTTGTTTAATATAATATATATAACATAAACATATACATTGTATCTCATTTCATAAGATCTAAACAAGAAACTTTTTCTCTTTTCTTTCCTTAGGGGTGCACGGCCAAAACAACAAGAACAAGCAAGAAAAAATTATTTTTCAAGATCAAGTAATTTTCTAGTGTATTTAGTACTCCTATAAGGGTTTTGTAATACAAACTCAAGGTTTACTTAGGTTTTCACCATCAAAAGCTCATTAATCTTTCAAGTAAGTAAACAAAACTCATTTTTATAATTTTACCAAGTTTTTATAATGTTCATACGATTTATATACAAGATCTATATGCATATGTTAGTTATACCACTCCATTTTATACATATCTAACTTTTGAGCCCTAGAAATAGATTATAGGTAGATCCTTGTTAGATCCACTTGATTTATGATGTTTAGGAACCCATGACACCCTAAGAAGGTGTATGGTAAGATTAGACTAGATTTGTGGTGATTGAAAGTGGTTTAGTTGAAGTTGAAACTAGTTTGGAACCCTACAAATGATTTTGAAACTATATATATATATACCTACTCTCCTTATTTTGAAAACGTGGGAAAATCAGTATATGATGGGTAATTTTTGACCAAAGATTTAGAAAATACTTTCAAAAACGAAACCGTGGGCGAAAGAACGGATTAAAACGAGCTTATAACGAAGGAGATATGATTTTTGCAAGTTTAACAACGAAAACTATTTTCTGGAAATATAACGTGTTGTTGGACAATTTTCAACGGACAAAGAGAGGCGTTAGACGTAATCTAACGGAGCCGAACTATCAAAAATATATTAATACATGCTAAGACGAATCCGTGGATATAAAGAACGAGGAAAATGAACTTAAAACGACAAAGATATACACGTTTTAAAATCATCAAAACTATATATATATATATATATATATATATATATATATATATATATATATATTTATTTATTTATTTATAGTCACTAATAGAAATAATGAACTACGTACTAAATGATATATTTTCTAGAAATATTATTAAAGAGCTATATTCTCAACAAATGATGTACGTATGACCCAAAGCTTATTTATACGATTAATTGGCGTTATTTTAAGATTTTCCAAACGAGAAAAATAACACTAACATTTTATATACGATATATTACGACAAGTTTCTATAAGTCTAGTTGGACTTATTTTTCCTAAGTATGGAAAATACCTTACTTTGACAATAACAAGTATTTTCAAGTTACGAGTGGTATAGGTATCATGTGCATAAATATTCATTACATCATTTCATGATCTAAAGTAGATCATATTCATTCATTTAGGTTGCGGCTAGTGTTCGCGCCTTGTTGTCCCGATCATTTCATCACATTGTACTATCACTTCAGGTGAGTTTTCATAGCCCTGTTTTTAATTCAATATTTGATTTCAAATCCCACGGGGGAGAATATATTGCATCACTTATTTTTGTACATGCCAAAGTATTAAATTCCTTACATTGCTTAAGTTGCCGTTGATTGGCTCTAAACGGTCAACCTATATTGACCAAAGGATGGTCAACAAGGTCAAACTGCCTAGAGTCAATGCTCTGTGGAAGTATAGTGTTTCCCCGGGTCGTTATGTCCCGACGAGGTGTGGATGGTTATGTAAACGGGTTTGTGATCGGGTGAATTTAGACAGAAGGGAGTATAAAGGGTTGTGAATGATTACACTACGAGATAAGGAATGAAAATAACTTAGAAATACTATATTAACATTTACTGATAATCAGATATACTAAAAACGTGAGCTAAGACTAAAAACGCGTTCGTCTGATTTAAAATTACGTTGACGTACGAAATAAAACGCGAGTTTTAGTGAAATAAAATACCTACGGATGTGAAAATTGCATTTTTACAATCCTAATGATAAAAGAAAATTTTTAGAAAAAGAAAAATAATTTTTACACTATTTAATTAATTACTATTAATTAATTACTATTTAATAACTAATTAATAATATTTAAATTACACTAATTATGAAATTAAGCTAGAAAAATGAAATTTTAATTCTAAAAATTCTAAAATAATATAAAAGTAATTTTAAAACCAAAAATATATTTTTCCTACTTTTTCTCTATTTATTATTAATTAACTACTATTTATTAATTAACTAAAATTAAGAAAAATAGAAAATGAATAGTGAAAATTATGAAAAAATTCCTAAAATTATTTTATGACATATAAAACCTAGGAAAAATATAAAAAAGTACTATTGTTAAATAAAAATTAATAAACCTAATTAATTATCTAATATTACTTAATTAATAATAAACTAATACTAATTATAATAAATACTAAATAAAAGGATAAAAATCTGGACAAATTCCTACAACTACTTTAATATACCAGGAATTTAAGAAAAATATAAAAACATATAAGTGCTTAACAAAAATTTAAAAAGAAAAATCAAAAACCTAAATTATGTTAAATGGAAGCTATCACTAAAAATTAATTTTGGTTTTTTCTGAAATTTTCTTTTACAAATCTAACAAGCTACTGAATATGACCAACTTTTATGAAAACAAAACTTTTGAAACCCAAAAATAAGCTCAGGTTGAGCTTATTAGCAAAACGGCCTAATGAATTGAGCTTTTGAAGAGGCATAAGCTGTCAATAAGCTAAACCATTGACCTAAAACACAAAATAAGCTGAACTAGGATATAATGAACTGAGAGAAAACTAGAACATCCAGAATATCATACTAAATAAGCTCATGAACAAGAACAATAAGCACTTCCAAACCACCTATCCAAACAGGCCTGCAGCCTACTTTAAGGCCTAAATAAGCTTATGAGATGAGCTAATAAGCACAAAGTATTGATTAAAATAACAAGCTGAGCTGGTGGATTTTCCAAAAAACTAAGACTCAAGGTGTGGGACCCATAAATGAGCATTTGAGGAGCCTTGGGACTTGGGCTTATATCACTCAGTAGGCTGAGGGACAAAGTGGACTTGCACTTAAGCAGTTAGACTAACAAACTCAAATAAACTTGAATAGGAACAAAAGTTGGACAATTACAATGAAATCAACATCAACAAGGATCAATGGTAACAACAAGATCAAGAGTATCATCAAAATTAAAAACATCAACAAGAGCAGTTAACAAGAATAACAAGTAGTAGCAGATAAGCTTAACCAATAAGCTCAAATAAATGAAACCAATCTAAACACAAATAAGCAACTCTAGGCAAAGTACAACAAACAAATAACACAGCTGAGATCAAGGCTAAGTAGTGAGCATGAAATTAGCAAACTTAGTTAACTGATTGCACTCAGATTAAATAATGGACTAAGGATCAACTTTGAGGGGCAAAATAAGCATGAGAATAAGCTCTGATGAGCAAATCAAACTTAGATATGTAAAATTACCCTAACAAGCTCCTCAAAACAACCATCATCCAATACTACACCCAACTGATTCACTAGCATTTGGACTTGGAAAGAAAAGGGGTCTGACAAGCCTATGGTGCAGGGGAGGAGACTTCCCCTGCAAGTCAGTTGAGACCCCAAATGAGCTGGTAAAAAAAATTTCTAAAAATAAAATGATGGTGGATTGTTGTAGCTAAGGTGAGGGACTATAACCACAAGAAAATTCAGGTCCCAACTCAATACACAAAATTCATGAAAAATCTTACTAAAAGTGAGATTTCTGAACTACCAATAACTTTGACTTTTTATTCTAGAACCTAAAGTTGACTTTGGTGAATTTTTAATGAACAAATCTTATTGAAACTGTAATGTGAGGGTAAAATGAGATGAATTACAATAGGTTTAACAACATTTGAACCAAACTACAGATTGTACCATGCCATTTTGTTGACAGTTAAACAAATAGTGGACCAAAAGAGATTTTTTTGACTTTTAAGCTAAAAACTATCAACATAAAGTCTTATCTAGGCTGTTTATGATCTGAGAAAGTGTTCCCACCCAGATTTATCAACTACAAAACTCCAGATCACAGTCAACTAACTAAATCCAAACACCCCTATGATGGACTGTGAAGCACTTGAATGTTTCAGACCATGATTCAGATTCACAAGTGTTAACTAAGATGAGACAAGCTGAATTGAGCAGGTAGGGACCAACAAGAACAACAACTAATCAAAATTACTTAATTACTAATTTCTTACAAAGAGATGGTGCAATGCTCATAAAGTAACTAGGCCAACAATCATTCAATATTAAGCATAAATTTACTAAAGTACACCTTAATAAACAAAAAAAAAACAGACATGATTGTTGAAGGAAAGTTATACAGTAAATGAAAAATTGTACAAAACTCTTACATTGTGCAATCCAAAGCTAGAAACCAAATAGAACCAGAACTCCAACTAACTCCCTATTGCTCCCATGAGCACTAAACCATCTTCATTCAACCTTTTTAATGCTTTGCTTTTTCTTCTTTTCTGCTTCCTTTTTATTATTATTATTATTATTATTATTATTATTATTATTATTATTATTATTATTATTATTATTATTATTATTATTATTATTATTATTATTATTATTATTATTATTATTATTATTATTATTATTATTATTATTATTATTATTATTATTTTATTTGTTATGAAACTGAGAATTAAACAGAAACTTGAATTTATTTAACTGGAAATTTAGATTAATAAAGAGTACAAATTACAATACTGAATAACTGAGAATTACATTAATTTTGAAAGTGACTAAATTAAAGCTAAAAGCTACTACTAATAACTAACTAACTTGCTGCCTCCTTTCTCCTCTCTTTTTATAGTCCTCCTCTAGGGTTTTGTGGGACCCACTTGAGCTTCCTTTGAATGAACCTCAGCCCTAGGATTAACTCAGGATGATCAGAACCCTTGAATGGATTTTGGCGCCCAAATTTAATTTGGCGTTTCTTGATTATTATTGGTTCCAGTGGTGAGTTTTGGAGTGGAGTGTTTGGATGGAGGTGCAAGGGGGGGGGGAAAGGTTGAGTGTTTCAGGAGTGAAACAGGTGTAGGGGTGATGATGGGGAGGGTTTGGCATGTAGCAGGGTTGGGTGGTGAGGTGGTGTAACAAACCGGTATTTTCCAAACTAATTTTAAATAATAAATGTCAATTTATTATTACCTAACTATCCATCTAAGCATACACAAACTTAAATAACTATTTCGGGATACTAACCCACACATGGTAGCTTACAGTAACTCACTGCATTGCTTATTTTATCAGAAAATGTGAAAACATTATTTTCTGACTTATACTGATATTTATTTACCAAACCGAGATTCTATCTCGAGCACAGCACGACACGCGTACCGACACTATGATAGTAACGGCAAAACTAATTATTAATAATCAGAGTCGATGTGTTTCTATAATACTTCTATAAACACGCTCTCAGAAAAATTATATTTTTCGCATTCGTGCCTAACTAAGAATATCGCATGTTACACCAAAGCTCAACGGAACACGGAGTGCACGATACCTCTTAACTAAACAATACAACTTTTACAAAAACACAAATCTACTAAATAGATTTAACACATTTACCATTTAACAAATAATAATAATAATAATAATAATAATAATAATAATAATAATAATAATAATAATAATAATAATAATAATAATGTCTCATAAATTTCCCTTCCCCAAAAATCAGTATTCACGTTCCAATGTATACATATACACGCCTTTTTCTTTCTTTCTCTCTCTCTCCAAGGTAAACCAAATCCATATCCAATATCTACCTATTCCTTCTCTCTCTTCAAAAGATGAAACCAGATCTAAGATATCTTAAAAATCACAACAAGAAAGCAAGTGTGAATTCGAATCTAGCCCTCGATTTACACTCCAAGAGCAACCCTTGCACGCCAAGGAGAAGCAAGTTTTGTTTTTTTATCCATTTATAGTTATGGTCGAGTTTCGAGATCAAAAAGGTAGGGTTAGGGTTTCCACTTTGTTTTCTTTTTATCCCAAACCGACCCAAGGGGGGGGGGGCATCACATCTCTCCCTTGGTGTGGTTGCTGCTTGGATCGGATTGGAGTCATCGGGTTCAAACTGCTTCTGGTCTTCTTCTCGAGTCGACATCACACCTCTTTTGTAAGGACTTTGTTTTCTTTGCACAGTGTTATGGTTCTTGATTGTTGTTTGTTAATAACTATGAGGTTTTGTTGTAAAACTTGCGATTTAACTTCTATCTTTTAAATTGTGATGCGTATGATTCTTGGTATCAATCAGTGAACGATTGTATTTTTATTGTTGTTGTTAGTTTGATCTTGTGTGGCAACTAATAGACTTCAAACAATAAACAAACTAAAACTGAGATTGGCCTTGGATTGGGAGTGCTTATTTTCTTGATGCATATTTCTTTACTTATTGACATGTCTGGTTAAGTTATGTCATGTTTAGTTTTTGATTCGGGATGAAACCCACCTTGGTTCGACACAGTGGGTTGTTTTGGGTTAATAACGTCACACTTGACCACACTTGGTAAACACAATGGGTAGTCTATAAAATGGTTTTGAAACAAGTTATGTTGGCATTTGGTTTTGATCGTGGGTCGAAACCCACTGTGGTGGAACCACAGTGGTATATGTTGTTGGTTGGTTTTGATAAGTTCAAGTGGTTTCAATTTGGTTTTTGCTCCTTTTGCCTTGTTGGTGCGTCGAGACTCCCTTCAAACCAACAAGGATGCGTTGGTCTTTACTTAACATATTCACAAGATACCAGTCTCATAACATAAAAACTCTTATTGCTAAATGTCTAACTTGTCAAATTGGGTTAAGGTGATCTTTGGTTGTGTGTTGGTGAGCCCGACCCACGGCTCGACCGAAAGCTCAAGAGACCCAGCTAGGGTGCGTTGAGTTGAATGGTCAGGTGTGGGTCGTTGCCTAGTCAACCAACGTAGGTGCGTTTGTTTCCTTGCTCACTGTTATAATAACTAAACACAAGACCAAAAGAGCAAAAAGGGGGTTAAACTATTAACAGGTTTGGTTTATGGGATAACCTTGTGTAAATTGTTGAGCTTTGGCATTGTCTAAAGGGTGTGGGTCGAGCCCAACAGGCCAAAAAAGGGGGCGTTTGAGTCAAACATATAAAAAAAAAAAACCTTTGGATATAAAACAAAGAAGGGTGCGTTTGAATTGAAATGAAGCAAATGGTAGTTTCACATAGAAAGGAATGTGTTGGGTACAAAGTATGCAAAACAAATATGTAAACTTTTGTGTAATATATAAAACCTTTTGTGATAAAACAACATAAAGTGTAACAAATGGTGTCGTATAAGGTATACTCGAATTGTGATACGAATTGAGTCTAGTTACTTGTTTTACTCGGTCTATCTTGTGCCTCGTTCACGACTCACTTGTCTACTCGTTCTCGACAATATTTCACGACATACTCTAAATTACTAGACATATTTTATAAACATATGATAAACTACAACTATGATCACAACTTAATGTTTTCAAATCATTAATCCATATGGCATATAATGATATATTCAAATTAAACAAAACTTATTTAATAACAACGGTATATTATTCATCGTGACACCTAGTTACCACGAGAAACTAAAATATTTACACGGGTCATGCCCGATCTTTATTAAGAGCATATAGTTGATTTATTAATCCAACAAAAGGATATGAATGCTTAATTTTCATAAACTATATTTTCACCAATTAACTACAAATAAATACTATATTCGTATACATTTTCCCACATTTTTCCGACGACACTAAATAATCACTTATGATTCTTCTCTATACCCTACCTATCTATCAGATATTTGTTAACGAATACTTTTCGTCATTAGTCATCATACTTCTATACATGTTTGCATATGCACTTCCAAGAGCCAATCCTTGCCAACTTTTATAAAACGATTTAAACGTAAATACTGCCACACAAGCAACAACAATACAAACACTCTAAAACTTTTAAACTTGTTTAAACTTCATCGAGTCTCAAACCTAAAATTGTAAACTAAGACTTGCCATACTAATATAGGTCGCGTGTCGGTGCCGCACACTATCACTACTTGACTTTTTACTATCATGCTGCTATTTGCTGAGGTGAGTTCATGACCCCCTACTTTTACTTGTTTTTATAACTGTTTTTGGGGGAGAATACATGCTCGTTTTTGACTAAACTTAATGCTTGTTTTATTGAATGCGAAACTGTTTACTTAAACACTATTGTTTCTCTGGATACCTGAATGATTATTCGAATGCACCTATGTGTATATTAGTCGCATATTTGATTATTTTCTCACATACACAAGAGTTTTATAAGCATGCATCACACTTTATGAATTATTGCTTTTATGCAACACACTTTATGAACTATTACTCTTATGCTACACACTCTATAAACTATTGCTTATATGCAAAACACTTTACAAATCATTGATGTTACGCAAACACTTCTATTGAATGACAATTGGTTTTATGCAAACACTTTTATGGACCACACTGAAACTTATGTTTTATTTACACTATTACGCGGATTAGCCTAAGACACTGAATCCCACAATGCCCAAACTCATGAACCGTCAATTCCTGCTGGGAAGCGCGAATGCTATAAATAGATCTATTGGGGTTGACACCCCCGTTCGGTTTGGCCGGATAGGCAAACGCGAGCGTATAACATGTCGAAACACGAGTGTCACGGGATAGACACTTGCTAGGGCTTTAATTAAGATGCTTCTAGAGCATGCACACTGTCAAGCTTCGGTTGCATGAACTTAGTGCTAGCGTAATAGACTATTTACTATGTGACATTATATTCGTTGTAATGATCACACACTCTACTCATGGTCCACAATTCTAATTTTACTGTAAGGTAAACACTATTTTCACAGCATTGTGAGCCACACAGCGGTCACAAAACTCTTTATTGAACTCACAATACTACTGTTTTATTATAAACTATGAACTCACCAGCGTAAGCTGACCTTTAGCATGTATTTTCAGGTTTAAGACGATCGCTAACTATTGAAGGCTTTGGCATGGCATGGCATGGTCATAGACAACTCACATATATTTGGGACCGCCTAAACTCTTATATGGGCCTGTATTTCCGCACAATTTTTGAACGATGTAAATTAATATTTTTGATAATGAAAGTTATTCTAAATGGTTGAGATAAAAACCGTTCTTTGTACTTGTGTTATGATACCGATTGAGTAGCACCCCAGTAACTTGTATGCTTCCGCTGGACCCTGATTTTGGGGGTGTTACAGGTGGAGATGGTGGAGTCAAACTGAGTCAAAGATGGGGGTATTATAATAAAAACGGGGATATTAGTTTTATTAATGGTGGGTTAATTTTTGTTGTGGGCTGGATTTGTGATACATGGGCTTGGGTGGGTAATTGTTTTTGGATTTTAGGGGGAGTAGTGGTATTACTTATGATCCGGTTTGGTTTGTATGAAATTTAACAAGGATCAAATTTGTACTTTTTTGAATTTTGAGGACCAAATTTGTAAATAATTAAAAGTGGTAACAAGGACTATTTTTGACATAGGTGAATAGTACAAGGGTGATTTTTGACATTTTCTATTTTGAAAACTCCCAGGGACTATTTTTGCCAAATTGAAAAGTACAGGGACCAAACATGTAATTTTCTCAAACTTTTCACCCAAGGATCGTTTTTCATAATTTTTGACTTTTCTATGCCTTGGGTTGACTTTTCTTTCGTTTTAAACTTCCAGGGACTAGTTTTGTCAATTTTTGAAACTTGAGGGACTGAAACTGTCAATTATGCAAACTTTGTTCATTTTTCATTTGTTTTTAAACATTTTACATCTAAAACATATAAAACACACTTTTGGAATAATTTCTGTATTTTGATGCGTATTTGAGTGTTTTTGGATGTTTTGGCAGTTCAGATACGATAAAAATGATGAGTATTTACACACTCATCAGCCGTATTACCACGTCATGACAAGTCCCCTTTATTATCATGGACCATTAATTAATCTACAAGCGAGAGTGAGTGTAGATCTATTGAGGGTGACTCCTCCATCCGTGTTTGGGTTGCTCCAAGGGGTAAACGGATGCATTTCATGTCTAATAAACACTCATCTGGGGCCAAGTAACGTCTAGCTTCGGGGTCATAAGCTTAAGTGCCAATGTAGCATTTTTGACATTTTGTCGGTTTACTTTATACTTGTGGCTTATGTACATCCGATTTAACTTACAAACCTATGATTATTCACCAACATTATTGATGACCATTTTCGCAATGTATTTTCAGGTAACTAAGACATATTCTACATGGCATGCATGGAGTCATATCATTGAGTAACAAGGATGACGCGTCTCATTTTGGATTTTCATGCACTTATGAACTATCATTTGATTGTACTAAACTTATTTCCTTAAACTTTTCCAGACTTTTGGGACCTATGTTTTATAACTCTGAATATTTTAAATAAATCAAACGATGTATTTTCAAAACGACACTTTAGGTCGTTCAATATAACTGTAACTGTGGTGCTATGACAGTCACTCCCAGGTATTCCATTCCGCTGCCATTCAGGTATTTTGGGGGTGTGACATGTGTAGATTCTTCCAAACACCCTACTTCTTCCTTAATTCATTGGCAGCCTTTAAACATTGATATATATTCTCTGTAGTAGATCTTCAGCAACTTGTGTCCTTTCCAACATCTCAGCTTCAAAGATAGCATTACTGTGAGGATTCCAGACTTGAGAGGGTATTCTTTTTCTGCTAATATTAATACATCAAATCCATTCTGAGTGGAAACATGATGAACATCACAGGAGTCATGGAACTTCCATAATGTCTTCATGTTGTGGGCTTCAAACTTCCAATATCTGTCACTTAGATCAGGTTCATATAATCTTTGAAAGTAAACCCATAGCTCCTTTGCTTTGATATCATCAAGATCTCCTGATTTGGACTTGTCTTTCACCATCTTCCACAATGTGTCTAAGTCCTCTCTATCACATGATCTGATGAGTTCTTCAAATTGAGTAAAAGAAGCTACTTGTCCACCGACTCTTATTATCTTCCATCTTGATCCAAATACATTAGTATGAATTTCCCAATCAGTGATAGGATGTCTTGATTGAAGAAGTTCTACATAAAAATCTTCAGGCTCTGATTCAATAGCTACCATTTCTCCAAGTTGATCTTCAGTTAATCCTTCATCCTCTTTGCTTTGATCTTTAGAGGTTTCTTCTGTAGCCTTTTGTTTCTTTGCAGATTGTAGATATCCATATTTTCTTCTTGAGAATCCACAGGAATGAAATATTTATTTATTCTAAAAGCTCTGTAGTATAAAGCTTGTATTTCTTCAAAGCTTTTGCCTTTAAGTTGAGTCATCTTCCAACCAGCTTGCATACATAAAAATTTCTTCATTCCTGTTATTACTTGAGCTTGATATGGTTTTCTTGGTCTTTTCTGTCCTTTCTTGATTGAATTAATCATGTAATCAAGAGCTTGATCATTCTTCATTTGGATGAAATCTGCCAATTGTGCAGATCTTTGTTTAGATGTGAGACTCATGTCAATAATGAGTTCAATTGCTTTGGCCTTTACTTCAGGATTTGTGTTGATCATATGCTCAATTTCTTCTTCACTTGGTTGATAATCCAAAGTAGGATCAGAAGCCACCTTCTCATTCTAAATTCTTTGTGCCTCCATGAAGCTTGCAACAGACATCTCATCTTCTTGAATTTTCCTTGCTAATTCAGCATCATAATCTATTTGTGCAGCTTCCAATGCTTTCATCTTCTTAGAAGGTTGAGTTTCTGATTCTTCCACATGAACTTTACCTTTAGCTTTCCTCTTTCTTTCGTATACTGAATAAAAGTAGTACCTTCTAAGGTTTGAACTGCTTGAGGTGTTGAAGCAGCAGTACCTTCTTTTTGTTGAATTTCCTCTTCTTTTTATTGAAGCTCTTCATCAGCACCTTCATCACCTTCATTATTACCTTCTTCATTGAAATCCAATCTCATCCCCGAGTCTGTGAGCCAGTTTTCCTCCCCTGTTTGGGAGAATCATCATCATCATCACCACTTGAGTCATTAGCATCTGAGGTTGAAGAGGAGTCCACAATCTTTGTCTTTCTCTTGGCTTTGAGCAGCTTCACTTCATCTTCAAGCTTCTTGATTATGTCAACCAATTTGGAGTAGACATTGTTGTGCAGTTCCTTTGACTTAGCCAGTTTTGCTTCCAAATTAGCTATATGTTTGGTTAACTTGGTACAAGTTTCGTTCAATTCCAAAAAGTTAGTACTGCCCTCAGCACTTCCAACTGTGTTACCTGTTGAGAGAGCTGCATCATGGGACATTGGTTCATTTTCTTCCCAAGTTGGACTAGAAAATACTCCTACACCACCACTACTTGTACCTAAGCCAAATGGTTCAGGCACATTGAGTGTTATGGTAGGAGGAGTTAGCTGTTTAGACCTCCTCCTATAGATCTGGGTGAGGGCTGGTGTAGGGGATGTGGAAGGAACCACAATGGGTGTGATTTGAGGATCAGTTGGGTTTACTGACCCAACACCCTATACCTGTGTTAGAAAAGAAAGCATAGCATCTGATAATGGTTTTTCTTCCCATTCTACCCTTGTGTTTTCATAGTCATGTCTTGAAAAACTTTTTGTTGCAAGCAAGGAGTGGTAATAGTCCTATTATGAGGAAGCAAAATGCTTTGTATTGCTTTTAAAATTAGTTAAACAGGCCTTGGGTACATTAAATACTTTGTTGGAGAATCTGCATTCTTCAACATTTGATCAATAATTAATTTGAAAAATTATATTATTCATGCTTAGAAAAACTCACAAGAGCAGTAGCAATATTAATATTGAACTGCTCTGATGATGATCTTTTGGGACTCAAACAATGAAGAAGGGTGTGAATTAAAAATCTCTATTGAGGTGAGAAACATCCTTTATTAAAAGTTAAATGGTTTTTGGATGTATCATAACATAATTTTGAAATACCTGTTAAAATGTCTTTGTTGGCCATTGATATGGTACCGTCAGAGTCATCCAAGCGAAGATGTCTTCTCAAGGATTTCTCAGTAACATACAAAACTTGGCCATGAACCGTTGCACTAAGTGCAGGTATGGGTGTATCCACATCATCTTCCTCAAGTGTTATGGCTTTGGCAGTAAGCCAAAATTGATTGAGTTGAGAAGAATAGAGAGTAGGACTTATAGTTAAGGCATACCTGATGTAAGAGTTGTTGAGATAGTCAATTATCTGCCAAAACTTTGGTCCATCCTTCTCCTCTGTTTTCTCCAAAAACGCCACTTCATTATGTTGGTCAGCAAATCTCAGTACAACCATTGATAATTTGTTTAAGAAGAATATGAATGAATGGATGTATGTGAATTGAAGATTTATGATAAACAATTGTGATTTTATTGGTTTTGAATCTTCAAGACCAAATTTCTTAAGCATGTCTTTTATGTATTTAGGTTGGTTAAAGAATATCCCATCTTCTAATTGTTTGATTTGGAGTCCTAGGAAAAAGTTGAGTTCTCCCATCATACTCATCTCAAACTCGTTATGCATGACTTTTGAGAAATCGTCACATAATTCTTGACAAGTTGATACGAATATGATGTCATCAAACCCATGGTGTACTTATGGATAACTAGGAAAGTCTTATTTCGAACATACCATGCTTTTGGAGCTTGCTTAAGTCCGTATAAAGCTTTTTTAAGTTTGTAAACATGATTAGGATTTTCAAAATCAGTTAAGCCCGGGAGTTGAGCAACACAAACTTCTTCATTAATAAAGCCATTTAAAAATGCACTTTTGACATCCATTTGAAAAGGTTTAAAATCATGTGCACATGCATATGCAAGTAAAATCCTTATTGACTCGAGCCTAGCAACCGGAGCAAAAGTTTCATCATAGTCAATGACTTCTTGTTGATTATAACCTTGTGCTACTAGCCTAGCTTTGTTTCTATACACTATTCCCTTTTCATCTGTTTTATTATGAAAGCCCCATTTTTTTCCGATTATGGTTTGACTCTTTGGTTGAGGAACTAATGTCCAAATATCATTTCTGTTGATATAAATAATGCATAAAAAAGTTATTAATATTTCTCGATATCCCTACATTTTGACGATCACAAAATGTTAAATCATTAAACGTAAAATCATTATGTAAACAAGTATTTAGTTACAAAATATCATTATATTCCATCCAACTAAATCACTTAAGGTAAGAGTAAACAATTGCCTAATACATTTTATGATCAAAGGGAGTTCTATTTAAACACTACAAATTATATAAAATAATATAAACATTTTATATATTTAGAAAAACACTTTTGGTAATTAAAGGAAAATGTTTAATTCATAATAAATATGTGAATTCAAAATTTTAACCAAAATCAGTTAGATTTTCACCAAATAAACTTTCAACAGAAAAAGAAAAAGATTCTGGCCGTTACAGGAGGGCGGCCCCCTTAATTAAAAGGGGTGGCCCCTTTAATTTTACGGGGGCCGGCCACCATTTAAGGAGCCAGCATGCTCCTGTGACCAAGAATCTTTGCCTATAAATACTGGTTCATTCCTGCATTTTTTCCATACCTTTTGCACCAAAACTTTCTGTCCCAATCCTTTCAAATCATCTTTTTAAATCCTTTGATCATAAGATTATAAGTCTTGTTTCAAGTGATTCAATCCCTCACCATTCAAAGTGCAAGAGAAGAATACTCCTTCAACATCTAGTTAAGAATATTGTAGATTTGTGAATATTGTTAGTAGTAGTGTAAATTATTTGTAAACGAGTAGAAGTTTTGTAATAGGTAGATTTAGGTGTGAAGAGAAGTAGAGAATAGAAGTAGTGAAAAAGAAGTAGTGTTGTGAAGAAGAAGTAGTGAAGTTGTGAGAAGTTGTGTAGTAGTAGTGGTGTGTATAAGTTGTGAAGAAGTTGTGTAGTGACTAGTGGTGTGAGATTGGTTCTAGCTACAATTAGGACTCGACATCTAGCTTAGTGTCGTTAATTGGTGTAAGCAAAAGTTGCGCCATAAGGGAGCTTGTTGACATAGTGAAGAAAACTCTCGAGTTAGGTGCTCGGGGAGTGGAGTAGGGCGAAGAGGAGCTTCGTAGCCGAACCACTATAAATCCTTTGTCTTGTGGTGCGATTTTTCCATCTCTATCTCTTTATTTACTTATCTATATTGTTGTTACTTACTTTTGTAGATATTAGTATACATAAGTGTTTAAAATATTGATCTCACATAACACTAGAATCGAAGATTTTGTAAACAAAGATTTTATAAATTTAGAAACGATGTAAAACTATTCAACCCCCCCCCCCCCCCTTCTAGCTTTCCACAATTGGCATCAGAGCTACGTTAAACAAGATTTTTAAAATAAATTGTATTTTAAAACTTGAAATCGATCTATGAAATCGGAAAAATATTTAGAAGGGACCATGACTTTTAAACCCTCATATTTTGAAAATACAAGTTTTCTTGAATGGAAAAATTGATTCGAAAGTTATGTGAAGTTAATAGATTATTATCTTTGGCATGTCATTTCAATTGGTGATTTTCAACCAACAAAAACCATTTTTGAAGAACAAAATAATTGTTTCAAAATATTGTTTGATAAAAATAATATAGCTAAAATGATTATATACAAAGCTTTACCAAGAATTGAATATGAAAGAATATTTTTTTGTCAAACGGAAAATGAAATGTGAAAAAGTCTTTTAAATTTTCATCAAGAGAAGTGTCAAGCCAAAGAAAATTTTGTATACAAAATAGTTGAAAATGAAAGTATAGTAGATAAGTATTTAGTTGAAATGAGTACAAGTGCTACTAGTTCAAATTTTTTGTGTGAAGGTAATGATGGCGAAAACTCCATGAGTCATGTCAAGAGCAAACAAGAAGGTTGTATAACGTCAACGATCGAAAAGGAACTTAGTGATGATGATGATTCTAGTTCTGAAAGTGAAGACGAAGAATATGCGAAGGTCGTTAAAGAATTCAAGAATATTATTAAAAAGCGACTAAAAGTACAAGATAAAAGAAAAACAACCCGAAGAAGAAGATCTAGTGATGAAAACAAAAAAATGAAGCACAAATGTTTCGTAGCCCAAGCATCCGATGAAGTATGTCTAGGAATAGATTTGGAGCCCAACGAATGGATTAAGGATAGTGGATGCTCAAGACACATGACGGGCAATCGCAAGCTATTTTCTACATATAAGGCATACAAAGGAGGTAACGTTATTTTTGGTAGCGATCGTCGTGGAAAAATCATAGGTAAAGGTACGATTTCTCAAGACTCTCTAACTATTGATAATGTTGAACATGTAGGTAATTTAACTTATAACTTGCTTAGTATAGGTCAAATATGTGACAATAAGTGTAGAGTTACGTTTACCGATAAATATAGTGAAATAATTAGGGATGAGAAACTCATAGGTAGAGGAATTAGGAAAGGAGGTGTATGTGTTATGAAACTAGGAGACAAACCGGAAGATAGGATATGCTTAGCAACTCTAGATGAAAATTCCACCTTGTGGCATAGGCGATTAGGTCATGCAAACATGTAACAAATACAATCTTTAGTCTCTAAGGAACTAGTTAAAAACTTGCCTAGTCTAAGATATGATCAACATTTTTGTGACGCTTGTAAGATGGGAAAACAAGCACATGCTAGTCACAAAGCTAAAAACATGGTATCCACTACTAGATGTTTAGAATTACTTCACATGGATCTCTTTGGTCCATCCCCAGTGCGGAGCTACGGTGGCAACTGTTACACCTTAGTTATAGTAAACGATTATTCACGATACACGTGGACTAGGTTCTTAAGTGATAAAACCGAAACCTTTGAAAAATTTGAGACTTTTAGTAAAATGATCCAAAATAAATTAGGATGTTCAATAGTATCAATTAGGACAGACCATGGTAGGGAATTTGACAACGAAGTACAATTCGGAAAATATTGTGATTCAAATGGAATATCTCACAACTTTTCCGCTCCCCGTACTCCTCAATCTAATGGGGTTGTAGAAAGGGAAAATAGGTCTTTACAAGAAATGAGTAGAACCATGCTAAATGAACAATCTATCCCACAAAAGTTTTGGTGTCATGCTGTAGATACATCAACATATATACTTAATAGGGTTTCTATTAGACGAATTTTAGGAAAAACTCCTTATGAGTTATTAAGAGGTAGAAAACCAAATATAGGCTACTTTAGAGTATTTAGAAGTAAATGCTTTATTCTTAATACAAAAGATTACCTTACTAAGTTTGACCCTAAGTCATATGAAAGAGTGTTTCTAGGATATCCACAGAATCGTAAAGCATATATAATCTTAAATAAACATACTATGAAAGTAGAAGAATCCCTAAATGTAACATTTGATGAAACTCCTCCACCACCTAAAACATTGCCCTTAGAGGATGATGATGTAATTGAGGAAGAAGCTATTGAGGTTAGTAAAAATAAGCCCTTAGGAAATAATAATGAAGTAGAAACAATAGAAGAAGATGAGGTTGTAAATGTTAAGGAATCAAAATCACATCCGTTAGGTAACATCATAGGTAATTTAAATCAAAGAACACTTGGATCACAAGCTCAAAACAATAGTAACTTCTTTTGCTTTGTGTCAACAATAGAACCTAAGAATGTAAATGATGCTTTAAAGGATGAAAGTTTGATTATGGCTATGCAAGAAGAATTAAACCAATTTAAAAAATGACGTTTGGGAACTAGTCCCAAATCCTAGAAATGTAACGATTATAGGAACCAAATGGGTATTTAGGAATAAATTAGATGAGAATGGAATTGTAACTAGGAATAAAGCTAGATTAGTTGCCCAAGGTTATAATCAACAAGAAGGAATTGATTATGACGAAACTTATGCCCCCATAGCTAGACTAGAATCTATAAGAATACTCCTTGCCTATGCATGCGCCCAAGACTTTAAGTTATTTCAAATGGACGTGGAAAGTGCATTCCTTAACGGTTTTATCAATGAGGAGGTTTATGTGGCACAACCTCCGGGATTCATTGACTTCGCAAAACCTGATTATGTTTATAAACTCAAGAAGGCCTTATATGGACTCAAACAAGCCCCCAAGGCTTGGTATGATCGATTAAAGGCATTTCTTTTTAAACATGATTATTCCATGGGAATGGTAGATAACACTCTTTTCACTATAAAGAAAAATCCAGATCTCATCATTCTTCAAATATATGTTGATGACATTATATTTGGATCGGCTTGTCAAGAAATGTGTGATGAATTTGCCAAAATCATGCATGATGAGTTTGAGATGAGCATGATGGGTGAACTAAACTTCTTCCTAGGATTACAAATAAAACCACTAAAAGATGGAATATTCTTTAACCAATCTAAATACGTTAAGGAAATGCTTATGAAATTTGGCCTAGAAGACTCCAAACCCCTAAAGACACCTATGTCTACGGAAGTGAAACTCACAAGAGATGAAGAAGGTGAGTCCGTAGATAACACTAAGTATAGAGGAATGATAGGTGGTTTACTATACTTAACGACAAGTAGACCCGATATCATGTTTAGTGTTTGTCTTTGTGCCCGCTTTCAAGAGGATCCCAAAATCTCTCACCTAGAAGCGGTTAAGCGATCTTTCGATACATTAAAGGCACTATACACTTAGGATTATGGTATCCTACGGGATTCGGTGTAGAGACCATTGTCTATGCAGATTCGGATCATGCGGGAGACTACGTGGATCGAAAAAGCACTAGTTGTATTTGCACGTTTATGGGATGTTGCCTAACATCTTGGTTTTCCAAGAAGCAAACCGCACTTGCTATTTCGACCACCGAAGCTGAATATGTAAGCGCTGGAAAGGAATGTCAACAAGCACTATGGATGAAACCAGCTCTTGTAGATTATGGAGTTATGTTAGAAAATATTCCTATAAGGTGCAACAATAAAGGTGCTATAGATTTAAGTAAGAATCCCGTTCAACACTTTAGGACTAAATATATAGAAATACATCACCACTTCCTTAGGGATAATGAACAAAAAGGTAATATATCTATAGAAAAGGTAGCATCGGAAGATAATATTGCAGATATATTTACTAAACCCCTTAAGCGTGAACTATTTAACCACTTGCGTTTAGGATTAGGAATGATGGAGCAAATTGACTCAATTCTATTGCATTTTTAATCAATTATTGCGTAAAACTTCTTTCTTTTCTTCTCTTCGTTTCTGAGTCTAGGAATCTATTTCGCACAAAATTGAAGATTGGGAATTCTACATTGCATAAACATTTTCATAAAACCCAATCTATTTTATTTAAACAATTCTCACTTCTAGGAAACACATGAAAATCATTTCTTTTCTTTCTTGCATTGTTGAATAATGCTAAAAACTTTCTTTAAAACATGCATGAAATTTCACATGAATTGTCAAAATATATAATCTAATATATATCTTTGACAATCATGGGTTAAGCAAATTGAATCAAGGAGAATTTGTATTGCTTCTTAGGATATCTTCATCTTTGCATTCGGAGTCAAAGCAATCGCATCTCCACATTTGTTGCATATAGGCACACACTAGAACAAAGTCAAGAATCACTTTGTCACATTTGTTCCATCACTAGTTTCTCACTAACTAGTTGCCTTTGCCCTTACACTAAGTTAGTTGCCTTAGGAAATATGACTTGCTTATTTGTTCATTTACATTATTATCTTTGCATGAAACTATATTATATGCTTATTTGCCTACATATATGCTTTCCATGCATACTTTATTATGATAATACATGCTTAGTTGCCTAAAGAGAGGGACTTGCCCAAAACCAAACCTCAAAACAAACATCTTTCTGGAAGAATTTCTGCCAAAAACCCATTTCTGGCAATCTGGGATCCAGGCCTTGGGCTGCCCCCATAATTATAAAGGGCGCCCCCCTTAAAATTAAAGGGGCCGGCCATTAATTAAGGGGGGCGGCCACCTGAAGGGCGAGGTTCCGTGTTTACTTTCTGCTTTTTAGCCCATTTCACCCTATTTTGATTCTCTACTTCCCTAAATTCACAAACATATTTTGTCAGAAATCCACCACATATTATCCTTCCATAAACACATATTCATCACACAATAAATACCCTTCTTCTACACAAATCATTACTCAACCCATCATGTCATCTCCTAACCACCAAAGATCTAAGCCTTCAAGGGTTGCAAAGATCTCCGTCAAACCCGTGTGGAGAAGAAAACTTGATACTTGTCAAAAGTCCACCTCAATCAATGATGTTGTCTCCAACCAACCAACAACTAAACATCAAACTCACCCTAATGAAACCTCTCTTTTACCTCCACATGACTACCTCACTATTCCACTTTCCAACAAAATTCCACATCCATGTCACTCACTTCTTCCAAATGATCCCTTTGAGGAACATACTCAATACCAAAAGAATAACCATCACTCTCATCAAAACATGAATCCTATGTTCCATGTTCAAGCCTCAATCCCTAGTCACAATCCAACTCCACCATCATCACCTTCCTCCGAACATAAAAAATTCGTTGAGGAGCTCAAAGAAGCTCATGAGCTTAGTGCTCTTCTCGCCTTACACCTTGCTTAACGCAATTTGGATCAATAACCTTCCTCCACTCACTCCTCACCACCTAACAACTTGTACTGGTACGTAAACTGGTATTCGTCACACATGGTCGATTTTGAACTGTCACACTGTAACATATTTATGTGACTAAATGTAGGAGAATAAAATATACAGCCACACTCGATCCGACTTGTGTGACATTTTCGGAAGATATATGTCACACATTTGTGTATTTATGTGACTAGAGGGTAACTGGTAAAAAATTTTTGATTAATTAGTCACTTTTAATTTGGGACGTGTGACAGATACAAATCACTTTAAACATTAGTCACACTATAGATATACATATGTGACAAATATATATCACACAATTGAAGAGTGTGACCAAAATAGATATATGGTCACATGAGGTAATTGTGTATGTGGCTAAATTATATAGTCAAGTTTGTCACACATTATTTAAACGTGGCTGCTATTCTTTGCTGAATATTTAGCCACATATGAGTTTGAAATGTGTGACAACTGAAAAGTAAGTTTGAAGCGTTAGTCACGATATGCATTTAAAAGTGAGAAATATATGTCACACACTTGAACAGTGTGACCAAATGTCATATATGGTCACACTAAACCATAGACATACATGATTAAGTGTAACGAAAATTCGATACATATGGTCACGTAAGTTAATACGTGTGTCTAAAGTTTAGTGTGTGTTTGCTTGCCAAATCCTAATGTGTAGTCACATTTAATTGAAGCACGATCATGTGACTATAAGATTTACAATAGTCACACCATATCACAAATGCGTATCTAAATTATGTTTATTGCGACATTATAAGGGTATTATATGTGACCAATACATTCAAAATAGTCACATTGTGAAATATTTATGTGACTATTATTTATAGCAAAATGTGAACTCAATTATCATTAACCTTGATATTAGTCACATTGAGTGTTTGTGTGACTAAATTCAAGATGTTATATATTGTTACATGAAGTATTTATTTAGGTGTCTAAATCATAGAGTCATATTTTGTCACACATTATTTAAGTGTAGTCACAATTCAATACATATGTTATAACTTGTGTTTTCTTTGTTTCTAGACTAACAAAGCTGTTTGGATTGGAATTTGGGTGAATGCTAGTAACTCAGAACTTAATGCTGCTAGGCATAAATTAATGTTGCTAGGCATAAATTAAGCTTAATGAATAGATGAAAGATAGTGTTTGTGACACAGAAACCGCTAACAACATAGCACATGCCCTCTTGAAGTGCTTCATCATGTTTGTGCATATCACTCTTCCAAATGATGCATTTGATGCGGTTTGCCTAGTGGAAACTAAGTATTGCATAACATTGAGATAAAAATAAATGCCACAAAAATTAAACGATTCATATTCAGTTTATTACATGCATTAAATAAATAAAAAAAAGATAAACATAACAATAGAAATAACAAAACAATCTAAAAGCTAAACTTATGATCCTTCTCTTGATCATAAGCAAGATGAAGATTGTTTTCGAGTTATATATGGAAACCGATTAATTGAAGTGTTGGTGGTTACAACTGTAGAAACCCCAACAGCATTAAGGTAGGGTTTGGGACGTTTTAGGGACATTTTTTACAACAAAATCCCAAAATATTAAAACGTTGACATGTGAGTCTTGGGAAACGTTGTGACTGTTAAATACTTATATTGTAAACCGGTGTAACTGTAAAAAAGTTATTGTAAACTGTTGTGACACTTAAATACTTAATTGTAAACCGTTGTGACACTTAAACGTTGGGACATTGCGACTCTTGTGTGCCTATAAATACAAAGGAATTGTGTCATATTTTCATTACATCTTTAATTTTTGTTTGGAACGCAATGGCTTCATCATATTCAAATCCTTCAAAGAAAACAAAACGTTCAAGGGATACTTGTAATACCTGAGATTTAAAAAACATGTAAAAAGACCAAAATACCCTTATGCCTAAAAATCCTTAATAAATACCTACACAATATCAAATAATCTCTAACAAGTTTGTAATTAATTAAATATGATAAAAAAATATTTAGGAAATTAAAATAAAAAATAAAAACTATTTTAATACTCTACAAATAATTATTTTGGGTCGCTTTCTATTTGATTTATAAATAATAATTATGAAGTGAGCCCAAGTAAACTCTAGTCCACATAATTCCTTGGTTCCTTTGGCCTAAACCCTTACAATCCCAAATAAAAGGTATGGCTTGTTTGAGTTGCTTCCATACGTACGATTCACCAAGGAACAATTCTAAACCCTAGGTCTTCTACAAAGTCGATTTTTCTCTTCTTCCTTAGTACCATTCGAAGCTTTTGGAAGGAACTAGGTATCACCAAGACCTTGTTATGTTTTCTTTTTCTTTATTAACACGTATGCATGCAATTTTACATAATCGTTAAGTATATATATATATATATATATATATATATATATATATATATATATATATATATATATATATATAGGTATGCATGAAACAAGATAACAAGACCGAATCTATGAACTTAAAAACCTTAGTTGAGCTATACCATGTAACGTGTAAGGGATTTTTTTTATATGTTTATGTTTGTCGAATTAACTAGGGTTTAGGTTTTGGATTTTTGTCTTGTCGAATGAAATAAACTAGTAAGGAAGGTATATTTGTTGCCTTAGGTCTCGACTAGAATACAACTGAATTTAATAGTGTGTTGTGTTTTTGGTGCATGTCGAATATGAGGGAAACAAAGGGAAAAAGGTTTGAGTAGTTTGTGTCTTGGTGTAGGTCACAATATATTGGGGTTGTATGGTTAAATGTCTCGGCTTAAAAGCAAGGAGTGCGTTTGGTTGTGTGTCGAGACAAGAAAAGAAAGAGAGCACATTTGGTTTGGTCTAGGTCGAGAACAAGGAAAACAAAAGAGGGAAGAAAATGGTTAGGGTTTGGTTTGATTGAAGTTAGGGTTTGGTTTAGGGTTAATTATTAATGATTAGTAATTAATGAAGGTAACTAATGAGGCTAGGGTTAGGGTTTTGTGGTGTAATTAAGGGTTTGAATGGTTTGTAGAAAGGTTAAGGGTGTGTTTCGTTATTTTTATAAACTCATGGGTGATTTTGTAAACTCTATATAATTAACGGTAATTCGTATAAAATAATTACAAGGGTGTAATGTGTAACATTGATATTTAAAAGGGTTATTTAGTTCGAATTGTTTTTTATATAACTTTAAGGGTTTAACTTGTAAGTTACTAAAATATAAGGTTTAACACGAAAAATATAATAGTTAAAGGGCTAATATGAAGAATATGCAAAGTTTGTGATATTACATTTAAACCCCTACACTATAGTATAATTACACTTTAAACCCTAAATTATTGTTAAATATTATAATTAGACCTTAAAACATACTAATGACTTACGTTAAGTATTTAATCTAATATTATGGGAATTCTTACTTAATTAGTAAATATACTAAAAATGGAAAGTTATTTAGATGGTTAAGATATTTAAGTGGGAACTTACTAAATAAGGAAAGTACTAAAATTGGAAAACGACTAGGATAAGCTATTTGATTTAAGATAAAGTATTAATAACAAAATGATTATACTTCAGGTAGATATTGGACAAGAAGTGAACTCTTCCTTCTCTGTGAATCTTTTCTTTGATCTCTGTCAGCTTTGCTTTTGAGGTACGGATATTCTGACCTTATCCTTAAGGTTTCCTTTGTGATATGAACCTTATCATTTGAACCTTCTGATATGTCAACTATGATTTGAACCTTTAATTATCAACCTTTTGATTACATGAGCTTCACTAGGCATGGGGGTTCTATGTCCGTGTCATAGATGCACCTATGGCATGACTCTAGGGCAGTAGAGTGATGTTCTACCACGTCCCTTCCGTTATATATGAATGTACACTAATTTTCAAGGGCGTATGGATGCATCCTAGATCTGTTTTCTGTTATGATATGATATGATGATGAGGCCAAAAATGAACCACTTTTAGGGGGTCATTTAAGCCCGGAATTGAATTTAATTGAATTTATCTGGAAAAGGAAGCAATTCGGACGATTTTGGAGCATAAAAGTGAAGAAAACGCCAAAGTCTTAATTTTCCTTGCTGGGAACAGTAGGTGACGGCGTCAAGAAGAAAATCCTGACGGCGTCAAGAGTAATTTTCATGACGGCCCAGTACAGAATTGAAGGCGTCACGAAGTAGAGCGTCAAGAGTAAAATACGTGACGGCCTGGAAAATGCTATAACGTGACGGCGTCAAAAGTAGATCAAGGCAGTCCGAGAAGTATTTTGGTGGCGAGATAATGGCGTCACCAATTTTGTCTTGACGCCGTCAGCCTCAATTTCCTATATATAGTTTTCTAATTTTCATTCATAAAAAAAGAGAAGTTTTGGAGAAACCCTAAGGCCGAACTTAGTACGAATTTTACAGGTTTTTCAAGGGTTCTCTGCCCTTGATCCATTTCATGTGTAATTGAGATAAGTATTCTTTTAATTCAATCAATATGTCTATGTGTTGGTTGTCTATATCTTGTTCTTGTCTTAATTTCATCATGCTAGGCTAGATCTATCTTGTGTTTGCTTGGATCTAATGAAACCTAGATGTTAATTATGTGTTGATTACTTGTTTATGGTTGTATTGGATGAATGATTTCGATGTTAGGCTTAAGAAAACTGGCAGATCTCCAAATGGTAACATGCTTGAACGTCTTAGGAAATATGAACTGACGTGCACTAGGTTTTATTGGTTGTATTTAATGCATGAGTAAATTCTAATGATCCCATGTTAGGAGCTTCTTAGCCGGCTCGACATAGGAGTGAAGTAGGCACTCATAGGATTGGGGAATTAAGTGTGCCACCCCATGAATGGTATTAAGGAATACAATCCGTCATCCACGCAACTATAACAAGTAATTAACGTGTAAAAGATATCTAGGGAGTAGTGAAATCTAAGTAAACACAACTTCTCCACTTATTGCTCACAACCTTAGTTAATTTAGTTTATTTTCATTTCTAGTATTTTATTTTGATTGCATCTTTAGTATTGGGTTAGTCGACTAGCAACTAATTCCGCCCAAATCCTTCAAACCCGAGGTTTTTACTTGCTTTCTAAAAAACATAAAAATACAATAATAATCATCCCTCATCCTTAGAACTAGCATTTAGGTTTTCTAATCCTAGCGACACTATTCCTAGCTGAACGATCAATCCCCCGGTACTTGTCACTATACTATACTACAACTATCAGGTACACTGCCTGGTGGGGGTTGTAAGCTTCTCAAGATCCCTTGAGAGGTAAAGCCTGGTGCGATTCCCACGTATCAAGTTTTTGGCGCCGCAGCCTGGGGAATAGTTATTGTCTAGGTTAGAATCTCTTTTTGTTAGGTCTACTTGCTAGATTCCTTTCTAGTAAGATTTTATTTTTATTTTTAGGTTTTCTTTAGTCTATCTTATTTCTTTGTGTTTTTGTTCGTAACTCTTCACCACCCGACATCATGGACGATGGGAACATCTTTGAACCCGTCATCCCACCACAACAAAACCCACCACTAGAACCTCTTAGGCCCCGAACCTTAGGAGAGTATTCCCGACCTAGCCACCAAGGCTACCGAAACACCATTGAGCTCACCGGAGCCAATGTGACTCCCTTGCGATCCGACACCATCCAGTTGGTGCAAAGCGGATGTGCATTCCATGGACTTCGTTCCGAAGATCCAAACCAACATCTTAAGGACTTCCTTAAAATCGTAGATTCCATAGACTTAGATGTTGAAACTAGAGAGACAACCCGATTACGCCTATTCCAATTCTCTCTACGGGATCGAGCTAGTCAATGGCTTGAGCGTTTACCCGCGGGATCCATCACCACATGGGATAATCTCACCAATCGCTTCCTTACTCAATTCTTCCCACCGGGGAAGACTGCAATGCTTAGAAATGACATTTTGATGTTTGAACAACATCAGGGTGAAACTTTCTACGAAGCATGGGCCCGTTTTAAGGATCTCCTCCATAAGGTCCCTCATCATGGTATAAACCTTTGGTTATTAGTCCAGATTTTCTACGACCATGTTGTCTATCACACTAAGCGCACAATCGATAGGGCCGCGGGAGGTAAACTGCGTGATAAAAACGCCGAGGAGTCTTGGGCAATTATCGAGGAGCTCGCCTCTGATAATCATGAGATGTGGGAGTTTAATCATACAATAAAAGCGGCCATCAATGCAGTCTCAACATCTGGAGGAACCACCGAAATCCCCGATGAACTCCTATGCAAACTCGAGGCAAAAGTTGACTATTTTGAGGAAAGGCATAGGAGACCTTTAAGTCCTAGACGGGCTACTGTCAATTCTATCTCGAAACCAACTTCAACACCATTATCTGAGTCACCCTCTAGAGAAAATTTTGAGACTTTTCAAAACTATGCCCCACCTTGTTCCCCTCCCAAGGAGCTTAGCTCGGAGTTTGAAGCTAGGATGAGAGAATATATGGCAACTCACTCAGATCGGCTTGCTAGATTCGAGGAAGCAGTCTATAAGCAAAAAGAGGAGATGCAGGAAAAAATGAATGAGATGATGAGTCTATTAGAGGAGTATGCCAACCAGAGAACCCCCGAAAGAATGCTACTAAGGAAAGAAAGCGCCACTCCCACTACCCAATTTGTTAATTCCATCACAATTGTCCACAAGGATAACGAGATGGTTGAAGCCCCTACCAAACAGACCTTAGAGAAACCACCAAAATCCCAACCCTTGAGTCACTACCTGAAACATGATATAAACGAAAACACCATAACAAATTGGATTAAGGGTGACGGGCGTAACCAACCTTCCAAACAGGGTTCTGAGAAAGAGGAAAAGGTAAAAGATGAGTATGATACGTTACCTGGGGGATCAGTATTCGAGAGGCTGTTGGTACAAAAAGTGGCTACTAAGCAAATAGCGTGTGGGAACTTTGAGATACCAACTAGCATCAAGGATTTGAAATATCTTAGTGCTTTCGCCGACCAAGGATTGGAAGTAAATCTTATGCCCCTAACTATTTACATCCAACTAACATAAAAAATGCCAGCCCCTACTCGTGTTAGGTTGTCCCTCGTACGTATATCCCCTAGGAATTGCAGAAGATGTATTAGTTAATGTCGCATGGTTCATGTACCCCATTGATTTTATGATCATCGATGATAAAGGAGATGGATGCATGCCAATAATCCTTGGGGCACCATTCCTCGCCACCGCTAGGGCTGTCATTAAGTATGAAGGTAGGAAAATTGAGCTTAAATCTGGAAAAAGAAAGATTAGCTTCCCCATGACTCCGCGAAGTGGGCATGAGAATTTGAGTTGGAGAAAGATCAAAAACAACATTGACACGACACCCATTCGTGTTCAGAATAAAATTCTTGCATGGGAGGCAAGAATCAAAAGCTATAAGGAGGCTAAATCTGAAAGAAGCAAAAGCGATAAGGTTCAGGCCGAATTCGAACATACTCAACCCGCAGAAAATCATGTACCATTTGAGGAAGGGAACTTGGTACTCTTTAGACACATGGAAACAAAGATACCACCCGATAAACCAAGTCCTTGGTGGTATGGGCCTTTCAAAATTGAAGGCGTGAGCCAAGATGGGATGGCTAACTTGAGAAGTGAAGTAGGTGGAATGGTGATTGCAAGTATCGATAGGTTAAGGCACTACCACCATAACAGTAATGATCACAACTACATGGGGTATATCATTTCAAGGGATGAGGTCACGTAGTAACCCATGACCTTGAGTCTAGCTACAAGACTCGTAAATAAAGAAAAGCGCTTCTTGGGAGGCAACCCATGTTTTGTGTGATTTTATTTTGTTTGTTTATTATTTGCTTCCATATGCATGCTTTATTTTTATTGTTGGTAGATCATGTTTCTCAATTAAATAGTGGAAATACTTTACTTTGTTGTTTTGACCTAGTCTTAACTCCACCTAAAAGTATTTTTGCAAAAGATAAGTGTAAGGGGAAACCCCAAATATGTTTTCAAGAAACAAACCGATCATGATTCTCCACAATATTAAATGAACATGTATATTCGTATTTGTTAGAGTCAAATGCTTGTATTGAGTCATAATGAAGTTTTGCAGGATTTTCCAGGAAGTGAGACCAAGTTTTTCCAGAAATTTTCTGGAAACTTAACATAAGAATTTCTGCAGGTCACTTCTGACGGCGTCATGAGTTAACTCTTGACGGCGTCACGTGTAAAAATCTGGAAATTTTACCGGTTTTGTTTTTCTAACGGAGTCTTATGGTTTTTGTGAATTATTAAGTTTTATAATCTCCAGGAAATCTGCAAACTTCATTCAACAAGCATTATATCTTATTTTGTTTTTTAGGATTTAGTAACTTATATAGGTTGCCGCCGATTTTATGCGAGGTTGTCTTGTCTATTTTCTCAGAATTCACAGGTTATGTATGACAAGAAGATGATTTATATTCTGGAACGGAAGCTGATGAGGCAAAAAATGAACCACTTTTAGGGGGTCATTTAAGCCCGGAATTGAATTTATTTGATCAAATATTGCCCTAAATCGTTCCTTTTGTGATTTTAGGTACTTTGGGAGTGAAATCTGGAAAAGGAAGCAATTCGGACGTTTTTAGAGCATAAAAGTGAAGAAAACGCCAAAGTCTTAATTTTCCTTGCTGGGAACAGTAGGTGACGGCGTCAAGAAGGAATTCCTGACGGCGTCAAGAGTAATTTCCATGACGACCCAGTACAGATTTGACGGCGTCACAAGGAAGGGCGTCAAGAGTAAAATTTATGACGGCCTGGAAATGCACAACACATGACAGTGTCAAAAGTAGATCAAGGCAGTCCGAGAAAAGTTTTGGCGGCGAGGTGACGGCGTCACAGGTTTTGTCTTGACGCCGTCAGACCCTATTTCCTATATATAGTTTTCTAATTTTCACATTAAAGAGATAGAAGTTTGAGAGAAGTTTTGGAGAAACCCTAAGTACGAACTTGGTGCGAATTTTACAGGTTTTTCAAGGGTTCTAAGCCCTTGATACATTTCATGTGTAATTGAGATAAGTATTCTTTTAATTCAATCAATATGTCTATGTGTTGGTTGTCTATATCTTGTTCTTATCTTAATTCCATCATGCTAGGCTAGATCTATCTTGTGTTTGCTTGGATCTAATGAAACCTAGATGTTAATTATGTGTTGATTACTTGTTTATAGTTGTTTTGGATGAATGAATTTAATGTTAGGCTTAAGAAAACTGGCAGATCTCCTAATGGTAACATGCTTGAACGTCTTAGGAAACATGAACCGATGTGCACTAGGTCTTTATTGGTTGTATTTAATGCATGAGCCACTGTTTATAATCCCTATGGTTGTGCTGGGCATGGCATAGGAGGAGATAAGAGCTCATAGAATTGGGGAGTTAAGTGCGCCACCCCATGAATGGTATTAAGGAATACAATCCGTCATCCATGCAACTATAACAAGTAATTAACGTGTAAAAGATGTCTAGGGAGTAGTGAAATCTAAGTAAACACATTTTCTCCACTTATTGCTCACAACCTTAGTTAATTTAGTTTATTTTCATTTTTAGTATTTTATTTTGATTGCATCTTTAGTATTGGGTTAGTTGACTAGCAACTAATTCCGCCCAAATCCTTCAAACCCGAGATTTTTACTTGCTTTCTAAAAAATATAAAAATACAAAAAGAATCATCTCTCACCTTTAGAACTAGTATTTAGGTTTTCTAATCCTAGCGACACTATTCCTAGCTGAACGATCAATCCCCTGGTACTTGTCACTATACTATACTACAACGATCAGGTACACTGCCTGGTGGGGGTTGTAAGCTTCTCAAGATCCCTTGAGAGGTAAAACCTGGTGCGATTCCCACGTACATCAAGTTTTTGGCGCCGCAGCCCGGGGAATAGTTATTGTCTAGGTTAGAATGTCTTTTTATTAGGTCTACTTGCTAGATTCCTTTCTAGTAAGATTTTATTTTTATTTTTTAGGTTTTCTTTAGTCTATCTTATTCTTTGTGCCTTTGTTAGTAAATTAAAATTCATTGACTGTTCCGTTGACCATTATGGAAAACGCAAATCCACCCCTTTCCCCTAGAGAAGTGGCTTTGTTACGTGAACAAATTGAGAGTGAGATTAGGGAACTTAGGGAGCTTAATAGTTTGATTAAGGTTGAGCTCGAACATGCATTTAGTGACCTAGCGACCGCCTTGTATTCAAATGAGGACCTAGGGCCTAATGACTTTGTGAATGTTATTGAGGGACTTGAAGAGGGGGAAATAGATCCGAAGCTTAATGACTATTTTAATCTATACCCCACTAAGGAGGATATTGCATATTATAATAATCTTATCGATAACCCGCGATCTCCTTTCACTATAATTGAACCTAAGATAAAGAGAGGCGATCCTAAAATGCTAAGATACCATGTATGATTGGGTATAGGCACATTAGCAATGCTTACATTGACTTTAAATCTCCAATCAACATTATGTCCTCAACTGTTTATAATGATATAGTGAAAACAAGACTTGAACCTAGAAGAGATCCCAAATACCCCGGTGGAGTTTGTAACTTTATCGGGAGAGTTAAAGGTCTACATGTCTTTGTTGGTAATTTCACTTTTGTCACCGACTTAATGATTGTGGAGGATCTTGCTAATGTTACTGATTGTCGATTATCCAATGTTGTGTTTGGTAAACCATTTGTTGAGGAGTCTAAGTTGGAATATGATGAGATAGAAGGAACAATCCGATTTGCAAGTAACACCGATAGGATCACTTATAGGATGCCTAATAGAATGAAAGAGTTTCTCTTTATATCCCGATTTGATAAGGATAACGTTGGTGCTTTTGAGGACATCAATGAAGAGGATAAGAAAAAGGGCATGGATTATGTATGGGAAAAAAGGAGTCTTTATTACAAAGATTGCTTGGCACTTGGACCAAGGTATAAAGTCGATAAAGAATTTGCCCAAAAGATTATAGGGGCGGTTGAGAAAAAGGTGATTGGTTTCTACAAAGAATATCTACAATCGGAGAGTGGAACCAACGATGAGGTCACGTAGTAACCCATGACCTTGAGTCTAGCTACAAGACTCGTAAATAAAGAAAAGCGCTTCTTGGGAGGCAACCCATGTTTTGTGTGATTTTATTTTTGTTTGTTTGTTATTTGCTTCCGTATGCATGCTTTATTTTTATTATTGGTTGATCATGTTTCTAAATTAAATAGTGGAAATACTTTACTTTGTTGTTTTGGCTTAGTCTTAACTCCACCTAAAAGTATTTTTGCAAAAGATAAGTGTAAGGGGAAACCCCAAATATGTTTTCAAGAAACAAACCGATCATGATTCTCCACAATATTAAATGAACATGTATATTCGTATTTGTTAGAGTCAAATGCTTGTATCGAGTCATAATGAAGTTTTGCAGGATTTTCCAGGAAGTAGGACCAAGTTTTTCCAGAAATTTTTCGGAAACTTAACATAAGAATTTCTGCAGGTCACTTCTGACGGCGTCACGAGTTAACTCTTGACGGCGTCACGTGTAAAAATATGGAAATTTTACCGGTTTTGTTTTTCTAACGGAGTCTTATGGTTTTTGTGAATTATTAAGTTTTATAATCTCCAGGAAATCTGCAAACTTCATTCCACAAGCATTATATCTTATCTTGTTTTCTAGGATTTAGTAACTTATATAGGATGCCGCCGATTTTACGCGAGGTTGTTTTGTCTATTTTCTCAGGATTTACAGGTTATGTATGACAAGAAGATGATTTACATTCTGGAAGGGAAGCTTTGATTGTTCATTATCTTGGAGGAAGATTTAACCTGGACACCTTATTATCCATACCGAGCGAATCAGGGGAGTATTTGATTTCATTCTTTTTACTTTTTAACTTTTACATTCTTTACTTGAACATTGGGGACAATGTTCATCTTAAGTGTAAGGGGAGGGTAAAAAGATGATACCTTACATGTGCACTTTCGCTTGAGTTTGTTTTCTTTGATAGTAGATGTGTAATAAAACTATGAGAAATACTTGTTAGTGCAATTTTAGTGCCAAATTTAAATTTTTTTACAACATTTAGGAGTGAAACTTTAGCCATAGCAAGCGTCTCATGGATAGGAGATTGTATGACTAGCACATAACCGTATATTCAGAAAAATTTTCCACCCAAATATGTGAGGTTCGCCTTTAGATTTGATAGGAAAAGCATTTACTATTAGTGCTTATGAGTGTACCGGTAGCATTTAGATTCTAGAACTTGCGTTAGTGATGCATCCCGAGACCGCTAGTGAGAATACATTCATATGGTAGGATTTACTACATGATAAGAGGCATTAAGATCACCCTTGTGTTAAACCCGTATTATAATTACTTGACCATTTAAGTCATATTACTTGGCTAGTTAAGTCAACTGATTTTTCCCACACCCTTAGCGTTGTACTCATTTTTAGTACACGAAACCCCTAGTACACCCCTCCGAGCCTATCTTTTCGTTTCTAACTTTAAGCATCTTACTTAAAGGAAGAATTTGTTACACCCCACTTAAATGTACACCCAAATCGCCTTAGCCTTCCGTGTATGCGCTCATTTTTAGTGCATTATTGTTATTTGTTAAACCCTAAGTTAACTATCTAATTGATTACATGGTTGCTAAGTCGAGTCATATACTTGTACATATTGTTTTGGGACGATTGGGACTCATGGGGAAGTACTTATTTTATGGAGCAATGGGGAAGAACATCATTTATTACCCCCATATGTACGTTAATCTTAAAAGTACTCCAAGTATTTTGATTTTCTTAATTCGAGTCATTAGATTAGTTTAATGTAAAGTATGTAAAGATTCAAGTGTAAGGGGAATGTTCATCCCCTATGATGTACTATTTTGGATGGTAGGGTATGAGTGTATGCAAAAAAAAAAAAAAAAAAAGAAAAAAAAAGAAAAAAAAAAAAATCGAAAAATCAAGAAAAAGAAAACAAAATAGAAAAAGGAAAAAGAGAAAAAACATACGGACTACCACCCCGTTTCATTCTATGTTCATTTTTATGTTTTTGTTATTTTTCATTTATTAGCTTAAGTCGAGTCGAGTCTTGGCTTAGCAACGCCATATTATACATGTAATTAACCAAGATTGTTAACTCGCCACCAGTAAAACTTCCTTTATCCAACAAAACCGTGTATTTCATATCCCTACACCTAACGTTATAACCCTTTAAAAGACCTCTTTGATAGTTTATCCTAGGTGCTTACGCCATGTGGTGGAGGTTTGATCCTTTCCCAAGCTTATGGTAATCTATTTTGCTATGACAGGTAGTGAGAGATATCTTCCGTTTCCATATTGTAATTTATACTTTATTACACCCGAGAGATTTGAGTATCTAAACACTATTTGTGAGGTGCTAGTGTACGACCTCCGTGCTTGTCTATTGGTCTTTAGTGGAACGATTATTTGTTGTAATTACTTTTATATTAGTGTTAAATGACCCCTAACTTGTCTTTTGAGTAGAATAAAAGCGCATTTGCTTGAGGACAAGCAAATCTCAAGTGTAAGGGTATATGATGAGGCGAAAAATGAACCACTTTTAGGGGGTCATTTAAGCCCGGAATTGAATTTATTTGATCAAATATTGCCCTAAATCGTTCTTTTTGTGATTTTAGGTACTTTGGGAGTGAAATCTGGAAAAGGAAGCAATTCGGACGTTTTTGGAGCATAAAAGTGAGGAAAACGCCAAAGTCTTAATTTTCCTTGCTGGGAACAGTAGGTGACGGCGTCAAGAGTAATTTCCATGACGACCCAGTACAGATTTGACGGCGTCACTAGGAAGGGCGTCAAGAGTAAAATTTATGACGGCCTGGAAATGCACAACACATGACGGCGTCAAAAGTAAATCAAGGCAGTCCGAGAAAAGTTTTGGCGGCGAGGTGACGGCGTCACAGGTTTTGTCTTGATGCCGTCAGACCACATTTTCTATATATAGTTTTCTAATTTTCACATTAATGAGAGAGAAGTTTGAGAGAAGTTTTGGAGAAACCCTATGTTAGGTCACCATTTTGTAAACACAAGTATGATTTAGAAAGAAATAAGATGAGAAAAGAGATTGGTTGATTATGAGACAATATGAAAGGTGAAAGTGCAAGAGTTTCCTTAAGACAATCAAATAACCAACAAACTAAATGTTTACATAAGCTCTCTATTTATAAGGAAGGAGTTAGGGCAACACTCCCTTCCTTCCTTATCTCTTAATTTGTGGGCTTTAAGGCCCATAGGGCTTTAACACATAAGCCTTGTAACATAAACTAAATGAAATAAATACTAAAGCAACCTATTACAAAATGTAATGACCGAGACTTGACTAAATACGAAAAATATGATCCCAACAATCTCCCCCTAAGGGTCGGTCATCACGGTTGCTTGACGTCTTCATCTTTGTTGTTGACTTGTGACATGTAAAACTCTAGACGTCTTCAAAATGGTTGAATGATAATGAATATACTTTGCTCTTTGTCTTTGTTCGTTGGTGATGATGTAGTGATTGTGTTATGAAGTTGTCTGCCGTTCGTCACTCCTACGTCTGTGGTGATTGTCCACCATTCCAACATACTCATACATCTTTGGACTTAGACTTTCTCGTGCAAGAAGTTCCTTTTGATACATTGAGATCTTTGTCTTTATACTTTGTAGATTCTTCTTATTGTCGTAGAATCTTTCTTGGAACTTTGTGTTGTTAAGATCTTTGGGGGAGCTATCTTTGACTTCAAGATGTATGTATGAGCATGTTGGAATCTACCATCATGGAAGTGAGGTACCTGCGAGTAAACAGTTAGCAATAAAACAACCGGTACTTACGGATAAGGAATTAGAGTTCATCAACAGCATATTGTGAAGACTCCCTCTAATCCTTATCCTGGCCGTTCCCATATCAGATACTCCCGAAGGAGCTTACGAGACCTACAAAGTAGCTCAATGACTGGGTGAGTCGCTGGGGATCACTCCACGACTGTAGATCGTAATGAAACCACCACAAACACTAAGCGTAACCCTTGTGAGGTTACTGAAGTGACCTGCTGTCAGGGCTGTTTGATGTTGACCCTGGCAAGATTTCCGTTCAATCATTGAGAAATACATACGTAATCCTCTCATAAACGTTCTCAGCAGATTGCTAAGATCTGCGAAGGACTCGATAGTTTACAACTGATGTTCATTGATGTAGAACACCAGTTGTAGAAGTACTAAGTGTTCCTAAGAGATCTTTGATGTATCTCGAGGTTCTAGACTCAATAAGTGCACACCTAGGTTTCCTATATGGAGACTGGGGAGGAGTCTCCTGCTTCAATATCAACCGTCTCTAAGAGATAGGTCGATAGGTTACGCGGGTTCCCCGTGAGAATGAAACAAGCTCTTTTTAGAGAACTTGAGTGGTTAAGAAGGTTTAGTGCATTGCGTCACTGGGTCCATGACGACTTAATCTTCAATACCGGTGTTGTGTTTTGCAACAACCAGTAGCATACGTATTGAACCCGGTGTCTGCCCTAAGGTTGAATCATATGGAGGGCTATTTCTTTTCACCCTTTTCTTTACATTTCTTTTTAATTCTTCAACTCCTTCTTTCCCTTTCATTCTTTTCTCCTTTTTTTTCCGTATCATACCTAAGGACTTCTAATTCTAACTATGGGAGATGTCCTTGGGTAGATCCCTCCGGCTCTGGCGGATCATAGGACGGATATTCCTATCTTAATCACCTTATAACTCCGACAGTAGCCAAGAAACCTTTGATTGAAAATCTCTCAAAGTGTTTGTGATAATCAAATATTTTGGTTAACACTTTGAGAGTTTTGCGTACACTTTTGAAGGGCTCCCCCTGCACATATGCTCATAAGTATTTAATAAATTTGCACATGCGGGAGGAGCAAGCATTTTGAATTGATCCACTTTCCGTGAACAAGACCGATTCGAGACACGCTTACATCACTAGTTAAACTAGCTTGAAGTTATTACCCGGCCTGGTCAAGTCCACAGAAAGTTTCTCGAGACGGTACATTTCTACTAAGACTAATCCTTTTCGAGACACGCTTACGTGGTTAGTTAAAGAGCTACATTGTCAGCTTTTAGGTGACAACTAGCTCTAGTAACTAACTTGATGTTATTACCCGTCGAGGATAAGTCCTTTCGATTTTACTAACTTTTTATTGTCTCGTCAATTCCTGGGTGAATCTGAGTCTAGCTCACACAAGATACAACTTTCAGCTTTTACTTCGTATATTTTAATCACTTTTTCATTTTCTCCCCCTCAAAAATAGCATATGAGATGTTGTTTTTGTTAAACTTTTGATTAAAATATGCTTTTTGAGTCTTATGGGGAGATTCACCAAGAACTTTTGATTTTGAACAAAGTATTTTGTTTTGACAAGTGCTCCCCCTCAACAAGTGATTAGGTCTTATTGAGGTGAAATACTTGTCCTTTTGAGCAGAATTATGAAAACTCATAAATATTTGATTAATTCTACTCAAAATTAAGAAGCCTTCGCTCCTTATATTTAGGATTGAGGCACTGATGCGTACCTCCGGGTCCTTTCTTTACAAGATCGGGTTGTGCACTGTAATGCGTACACAAACCATTATGAAGTAAATTATTGACAAATCAAATCAAATTCTTACAATGATCTACCAATCAGGTCTCTGAAATGTCAACACCGGAAACTTCTGTCTGCCTCCCACATAACTTTCCAACCTTCGAAACTGATCCCTGCGCTTCAATCTGTTCTCAATCCTTAAGATGAATCTGCGAGCATCCCTGGCTTCATTGGTGTTCCACCTTTTGGATTTCCCCAGTTCTATGTCATTGATTCTGCCTTTGATCCCATCTCTGACGAACTTCAGGGTTTCATCACAGAACTTATGAATCTCTTCATAACCCATAAAGCAGTTGCGACCGTTAATACTGCGGTAGGTGAACCCAAATGGACGTCTGATCAGGGAGTATTGAGGTAGATGTTGAAGGTCGGGGATGTCAAACAGGTTTGGTTTGGTGAGATTGAGCTTCTTCTGATAACTTTCTACTCCTAATTGAAGATCTTCGACTCTTTCTCTTATGACAATCTGCCTGATGAAGATTAGAAGAGCTTGGATAAAGGCAAGCTGCATCTCTTTAGGCAAGCCACAGAGTTTTCCTTGAACTTTGAGCAGGTACATGTCTTCGATGTCGTTGAGACGTAGTCATGGAAAGTCAGACTCGGAAATATCGTACTCCTTTTCATCAAGTCTTTTCAGTGTGATTTTGCTGAGGAAGGGGTACCCAAAGAAAGTGACAGTCGAGATGAATTGAATGGAGACTATCTTCAGATCACTTGCTACATCACCCATCGTCTGATTAAGTCTGCTGCTTCGATAGTACTGTGCCCGGTTGTTTGGCCAATGATGTATGCCGTAAAGAGCATTCCGGTCATATTCAACAATTTTTCAACGAATAATGCTGAAGCTTCTTCTTCGATGGCATTGTTGAGATATCGAGCTGCAGGGAGAAAGGCGAGTGAGGTAACGTACTTCTTCTCAATCTTGCTGCCAAGTTTCAGAAATTCCAAGTCTGTGTTGTAGAAGAACTTGTATGGGATCTTTGGTTCCTTAGGCTTCCCAATCATCGGTAGTGGTTTGGACCAGTCAGTAATGTAAGGTGCGGTTTTCTTTGTGACCGGATCGACATATGATTCAGGATTGATCCAGTCAATATTGCTTGACATAGCTCGAGCAATATTTTCCAGATGGTATTCAAGCTCGATTGAGTTAGCAGACCTATCTTTCAGAAGATTGAAAGCATCATTCTTGATTCTTCGCAGCTCTTTCTTATTCATCTTTTTCATCTTAAACCTTTGCTGAATCATTTGAGCATATTCCACCGTTCGACCATCTTGAGGTTCATGATTGTCTTCCAGTGGTGGTTGCGAATTGATCATCTTCTCAAACCAGGAGTATTCGGCACTGTTGTCTTGATCTAGCCAGCTAAGGACTGTTTTAGGTTTCTTTGGTTCGGTGCCTTTAGATGAGGTGTCTGGTGTGGGTTGATGATGCTTTCCTTTCTTATCTTTCTTCTTCTTCTTAGGAGACGGTTCTGGAACTTCATCGGGCTGAGGAATGTCGTCACCACCGGTGTATTCAAAGTGGTCGTGTGCTTTGGGAGCAGAACCTGATGCCTTCGGTTGTTGTGAGGAAGTTGTTGTTGTTGGAGGGATTACCGGTGTTTTGGACTGAGATGAGGGTCCTTCGGTTTGTTTTTGTTTTTTTTTGCCTGAGAATTCGGATCCCTGTCTTCATCGTCTCTTTGACGTTTCAGTTTATCGGCCTCTGTGCTGCAAGTATCTTTGTTTATCTTGTCTTTTAGTGCTTCCAGGACTTTTGCTTCTTCAGGAGTCAAGGTGAACTTGTTTGCCAGCTTTTCTAAGAGTTGAGCTTCCAAATCATCCAGAGATAGTCCTGGTAGAGGAGCAGTAGACTTGTCGGCACGAAGAGTAAAGGTTGTTGATCGGATTACTTTCTTGACCGCTTGCTCTGCGAACTTGGTGAGTTCATCTCTCATGGGTGCCAGCAGATCTTTCAACTCAGCAACTAAGTGTTGTGCCATGTATTCTTGTGCTTGAGCTGCTAGAGCGGCTTCCAAGTTCTCTTGTACGTCTTTAGCTAAGAAAGTATCAACTTTGTCTTGTAGCTCTTGGATGTTCGAGTTCAGCTTCGTCAATTCAGCAACTTGGGTTACAAGTGTTGCAACCTGATCTTCCAATCTGCTTCTCTTCTTTTCATGTACTCTTTTGAAAGCTGACTTGAGTAACTTTGATGCAGCAGAGGCTTTGGTGCTTGGTTTCTTGATAGATTTGTCTTGTGTAGATTCAGATGCAGGAGGTGATGACTGTGTGGATTCAATGATGGTGGTAGAGTCTTTGTCATCTCCTTTCTGTGGTTCGGGTTGTTCAACTTCCTTGACTTTGGCTGCTTCTTCTTTCAACCTTTGTTCTTCAGCTTCGGCTTTAAGCCTTAGTTCTTCAGCAAGCCTGGCTTCTTCTTCTTTCTTTAACTTTTTTTCGGCCAGCTTGGCTGCCTCTTCTACTTTCCTGCTCTCTTCCATTCTGATTGTTTCTTCCAGTTTAGCTTGAGCAATCTCTTCAAGCCTGGCCTCTTCAGCTTCTTGTTTTCTTTTCAGTTCCTCTTCCTGAGCCCTTTCTCTGAGCTCCATTTCTTCCATAGTCATAAGCCTTGGAGCATCAGTATCCATGGGATCTCCCTCTTCTTCCTCTCCCATAGTCATTTCAATGTCGGTGGGAGACACTGAGGGATTGTCATAAACAACTAAGTCTGTGGCGATCCCTGTGGTAGGCTCAGGAATGCTGCTTGATCCGCCAGCTTCGGTGGTCTGAGAGAACACTGGAGGTGGAGGTAGATCAGCATTGAATGTATCAATTCGGCTGTGGAGGAGACCTAGGTTGAGAGCCCTTTCATTTTATTCTTCGACTGAAAAGCCTTCAGTCTCATGTTCAGCAGATACTGGTTGCTTCATCTTTTCTCTTCTAATCCTTTCTTCTTCCAAAATCGTCTGAGCTTTGGTGAGTGGTCGTTGATAGAGATGTGCGGGGGATTCAGCATGATCAGCAGATTCGTCAATAATCTTATCCCAATCTTCGAACGTCAAATCCTTATCGTCAATTTCATCAAGATTGACTTTCTTGGTGATATTGGCATAGGCTTCACTGTAAATAGGACCTTCGTCGGATTCGGTTTGTTCAGAGTCAGCAGGTTTTGGAGAAGGTAGTGGTGAGGGAAACCACCCAGGTTCAGCAGTTGGTTTCTTTGCAGGAATTCTGATCTTAAGTGATCCCTTTTTCTTAGGTTTGGTCTTGGTAGAACTTTCTGAGCTGCCAGATTTGTTACCTTTCTTTTCTTTCTTCTGCATGTATGACGGTAGAACAACTTCGTCCAAGAACCCAACTTTATCTGCTTCAAGAGCTTGAAGGTAGTACTTGTAGTTATTGCATTCTTGAACCTTCTTAGTCAGAAGGCAATCAGGAAGTTTCTTTCCTTGTTTCCTTGTACTAGTATCCATTCTCTTGATGACCTTAAGTGTGTCCTCATTCCTGTATGTGTGCTGAAACTCATCATTCAGTCTTTGAGGTATGTCATCATATTCATGGAGGAAGCTTGCAATGAGAAGCTTGGTGAAACGGACGAATGGAATATTGGTCGTCTTGTGTTGTATGTGCCACACAATGTCTTCCCAGATAATGCTGGCATAATCAACATTCTTGACATTAGCAATAGCCCAAAACAGCTTGAGATGTTGGAGCTTAGGGTGTTCATGGCCTGTGTCTCTGCCAGATAGTGACTTGGCAATGATGATGTAGAGAGTTCTCCAAGGCTGTGGAAGAAATCTGATATTGACCTTAGAGTGCCTAGTCATTACCTCTTCAGACTCATCATACCCAATATCTCTCAGCCATTCTATCAATTCTTCTTCACTGGGAACTTGGTCATATTCTTCATTAGGTTCAAGTTTGGGAAGTCCAAGAACACTACGGAGAAGATCCTTGTCGACCGTGACTTGTCTCATGTGAAGCATACAAGTAAAGGATTCTTCAAGGTGGTCCAAGTGGAGTGTGTGCCAAAACTGATGTATGTAGAAGCATGCCACTGCAGCAGATTTGGTGAGTAGAACTTTGCACGGGTGATAGATAAGAGCATCTACCGCAACAAGGCAAGAAGACTCATTGCATGTAATGTTGTTGAAGTTGACTCTCAGATTGTTCTTTCCTATCTTTCTGGAGTAGTTCTCAGGAAAGGTGTCTTCCCATGCACGTATGGGTTCAGGTTCAGGTCCATAAGGAATGTCATTGTGTTCTGCCATCTGGTTTGATCATAAACAATCACAAACATAGCAATGATATACTTTGTTAGCACAGACATTCAGTTACTAGATTATGAACACATTATTGATTGATCAGTGGGTGTTTGTGTGTGAAAAACTTTTGTTATATGACAAACTTATGTTTGAATCACATGATAGAAACTTATAACACTTAAGTTACAACTTGAGTTCATCACTACAAGAGGTTACACATTGGAAATATTACAACACTTAGAAAATTTCATGAATTTGACAAGTTTACGCGTAAGTAGAAAAATCTACGCATAACTTATATTACGCGTAGGAAATGAAATTATGCATAGGTTTAATTTCTACGCATAACTTTATATGTTACGCGTAAGTTCAACTTCTGCGTAGGCTTAATTTTACGCATAGGATTAAATCTTAGGCGTAAGATTAGAGCTTAGGCAAAGAATTGAACTTTGAGCGTAAGATATAACTTGTGCGTAGGTTTAAACTTATGCGTAAGATCATGACTTACGCGTAAGAAACAACTTAAGCGTAAGTTATTCTTTTATGCGTAAACAATGTCTTATCCAAGACAATGTTTGTCTACGTGTCGAATCTTACGCGTAAGATTCAATCTTACGCGTAGGATGAATATTTTGTGCGTAGAAATGCCTTTTTCCAGAAAAATCACCTTTGAAATTCGAGTTGTATGTTTCCTGAAAGTGTACAAACATTACCACTGATCAATAATTAACCCAACACACTTAATTCACACATTTAAAGCGTAAACATGCCAAAATCCAACTTAACGCGTAAACACGCATGAACACCTAATCACAAGCTTAATCAAACATGTTTCTGGGTATGATTTGGACATGGGCGAGTGTAATATATATCCTAAGGATCATATGGTCCAAATTATAACAACAACTGACCATGAAATCTTAATAGCAAAACTGCTAGTGTCGAAGAACCCTAGATCAAAGATTAATGATTCTAACACGTTTATGATGCAATTAAACTACTGGGATATGATCCTTAACACTAATACACGCTATCCCTATCATCAATGATTATCAAAACATCCACAATCAAGAACCCCTAATCTATACGTATGAACCCTAATATCCAAATCACTCAATTGATGATTCTGGGTGAGATTGGAGTTCATAAACATGTTTAGTAGCATCATATGAGCAAATCCCACTAACTAAAATTCATCCTAACACACTTAAAATCAAACCCAGATTCTACGCATAACTCTATAATGAAATTAAGAGATCTAGGAAGATTTAGCCGTAGGATTGTTATGAAATTAAAAACCCATGTTTAGAATTATGATCAAAACATGTTACCACTTACAGATTAGATGTAAAGTTCTTGGATTAGCACGATGATTTGTGGCCGTTTGATCAAGTAGTTGCGTATTAAATGTGTTTGGTGAAAAGTGCAGTTACTGTTGGTCAAACTGGTTAAGTCTAGGGTAAAATAACTTTCGCATGTTGGCAATATTAGTCCCTTAACCTAAGTTACATGAGTAGACACGATACCCTTCTAACTTTTACTTAAACATAACTACATAAAGCATTTACAAAGAACAATCTTTGGATGAATATACTCCCCCTTGACCTTAGACCGAAGTCTTTTGATTTATGAATGATTTGAAACCTTGGTCAAGGAAAGTAACCCGAAACACTTTTTATAGCATCTTTATTAGTTACGTAAACATATTTTTGGTAAAAAATGCAAGTATTAAGCAAACATTTTAGAAAAGTATTAAAAATTACATACCCTCCCCCTCAACACTTGTTTTTGAGGACTTGAGACATTTTTATAAAAAATAGTGTTGAAAAGAGTGGTGTATACTTGCATTTTTTTTTATTTTTATTTTTATTTTTTTTAATGAAAAATCTTTTTGAGTTTTTGATTGGTTTTATATTTTTGTATTTTGTTTTTGAAGAAAATATTTACAAAGATAGTTTCGATGTTTGACGATCAATTGTATTTTAAAAACTTTTCCAGATCCTCTGGAGTCAAACATCGCATACCAATTTGGTGAACTAGACTAGCAAACCTTGATGGTGCTAAGGATTTGGTAAGTAAGTCCGCCAATTGGTACTCAGTCCCAACAAAATAAAGTTCAACGGTACCCTTTTCCACATGCTCTTTGATGAAGTGATATCGGAGATCGATGTGTTTGGATTTGCAATGATGTACGGTGTTGCAGGAGATAGCAATTGCACTTTTGGAATCACAGTAGATGGGAATCTTGTTGAATAGGTAGCCATAATCCTTAAGTTGTGATCTCATCCAAATGACTTGAGCACAACAAGCGGACATGGCTACATATTCAGATTCTGTTGACGACAGTGATGTGCAGTCCTGCTTCTTTGATTGCCATGACACAAGTTTGTCTCCGAGAAATTGTAATCCACCAGATGTACTTTTGCGTGTGTCTAAACATCCTGCATGGTCAGCATCTGAAAAAGCAATTAGTTCAAAGCCAGAATCCTTCGGATACCAGATTCCCAAGTTAATGGTTCCCTTTATGTATCGAAGGATTCTTTTGACCTCACTGAGGTGTTTTTCAGTTGGTTTGGACTGATAGCGAGAGCACATGTAGACAGCAAATACTATATCAGGTCTACTAGCTGTGAGATACATGAGGGACCCAATCATACTTCGGTATTTGGTAGGGTCAACAGGAGTCCCATGTAAATCAGCATCTAGTTTTGTGGTATAGCCCATTGGTGTATTATAAGTATCACTGGTCATCATTCCATGTTTCTTTAAAATTTCAAGAGCATATTTGGACTGATTAATAAAAATTCCACGGGGTGATTGATGAACTTGTAGTCCTAGAAAGAACGAAAGTTCACCCATCATGGACATTTCAAAATTATCTTTCATTAATTTTGCAAAATCATTAGAGTAATTTCTTTTTGTTGAGGCAAAAATGATGTCATCGACATATATTTGAACAACAAGTAAGTCCTCCCCGTAGGTTTTTGTAAATAGTGTGGGATCCACTGATCCTTTAGAAAATTTATTGGCCAGCAAGAAAGTGGACAGTTTGTCATACCACGCCCGTGGGGCTTGCTTGAGTCCGTAGAGTGCCTTTTTGAGTCGGTAAACGTGGTTAGGACGCTCAGGATCAATGAAGCCTTCAGGTTGACTAACATAAACTTCTTCACGGAGTTCTCCATTAAGAAATGCGGTTTTCACATCCATTAGGTAAACAACCATGTTCCTGTGTGCAGCATAGGCCAGAAAGATCCGAACCGCTTCATGTCTAGCCACTGGAGCAAAGGATTCAGCAAAATCTAGTCCTTCCAGTTGAGAGTATCCTTTCGCTACCAGGCGTGATTTGTTACGTATGACAGTTCCTTCAGCATCAAGCTTATTCTTCCAAATCCATTTTAACCCAATGACAAAGACTCCGTCAGGTCTTTCAACTAATTCCCAGACTTCCAATCTTATGAATTGCTGAAATTCCTCTTGCATAGATTCAATCCAGTTGTCATAAGTCATTGCATCTTTAATGTTCTTAGGTTCTTCGTGACAAACTGTGAGTGCATAGATATAAGTTTCTCCATCGGTGTGAAATCGTTGTCTTGTCATAACAGGTGCATCTGGATGACCAATAATGTGAACTAGTGGATGGTCTCGAGTCCATTTGTGTGTGGAAGGGTGTAGTTGATAGGTATCTCGCATGTTAGCAGGATCCAAATTGCGTGTTGACGACTCAGCTATATCAGGAACAATAGGAGCCGGTGCAAACGGATTAAAGAATGCATCAGGATCTTGCTCTGCGGGTTGTGGAACTGATAGTGGTGTTGGATCTTCAGCTGAATGGTGGGAGTTAGAAACAGTTTGTTCGACTGTAGATGGTGATGCAATTGGAGGACCGTTTCTCTCAACACTTGTAGTAGTTTGTTGAGGTGAGTCTGGTACTGGAATATTGTCAGGTTGAGCAGCGGAATTGGGTGAGACCTCAGTAGAACGGTATACAATTGTATCATCAAATAGTGGAGCAAACAAGGTTTCCAATTCTTTGCGGTTGAGTGGCAACGGTTCAGCCGAAGATTCCGGAGAGTTAAGACGGTTGAATTCGGGTCCTAAGCTGTGTTGCTCAGAAGCCATTTGTGTGAGTTCATCAAAATTAGCGTGAATGGTTTCTTGAATTTCTCTTGTTCGACGATTCCAGATTCGAAAACCTTTAGAATTTTCACAGTATCCAACGAACACTCCTATGTCAGCCTTTGCTTTAAGTTTACCTAAATCATCAGGATCATTTTTCGGATAACAAAGTGCTCCAAATACATGAAAGTAATCGATATTCGGTTTTCTTTTGTGAACAATTTGATAAGGTGTTTTGCGATGGTGTCTTGTTATCATGGAACGGTTTTGGGTATAACATGCGGTTGAAACAGCTTCCGCCCATAAGTAATCTGGTAATTGAGAATTAATCAACATAGTTCTAGCAGCTTCCACTAACGTCCTGTTGCGTCTTTCAACAACTCCATTCTGTTATGGGCTTCTAGGAATAGATGTTTGATGTTCAATTCCCACTTTCTCAAAATATGACCGAAGTGTCTGATTCTTAAATTCAGTTCCATTGTCAGTTCTGACTATTCGTACCGTATTGCGTAACTGAACTTGAATTTTAGTGAGAAAGGTGATGATCATCGAAGGAGCCTGATCTTTACTTCGTAAGAAATAAACCCAAGTCCATCTGGAGAAGTCATCCACAATTACTAGTATGTAGCGTTTACCGTTGATACTTTGAACACGCAGCGGTCCACACAAATCCATATGAAGCAGTTGTAAAACATGATTCGTACTTTGCTTAGGTTTTGAAGAAAAATGAGCTCGAGTACTTTTTCCTTGTTCACAGGCTGGGCATAAGTGATCTTTGGTAAAGCGGAATCTTGGAAATCCATCAACAAGTTTGTGACGAGAAAGGTCAGTCATTGTTTTGAAATTCAAGTGCGAAAGACGTTTGTGCCATAACCAAGATTTAGTCGATTCTGCTTTGGAGAGAAGACATATCGGAGATGTAGCAATCATATCTGACATTGATATAGTATAAAGATTGGAGCCACGTGAGCCAGACATAAGATCGTTTCCTTGTAAGTCACGAACAAAGCAAGTTTTCTCACGAAATGCAACTTCTAGATCCCCATCACAGAATTGACCAACAGAGAAAAGGTTGTGTCCAAGGCCTTCCACATAGTAAACATGGCTGATTTCGATGTTCCCGCTGATATAGTCACCATATCCCATGATTAGAGCATAATGATCATTCCCGAATCTGACAGTACCAATAAACTTTGAGACAAAGTTGTGTAACAGTTTGAGATTGCCTGTCATATGTCGGGTGCATCCGCTATCAACAATCCAGAGAACAATCTGTACGACCTGCATCACAAGAGGAAGACACAGATGGAACAGAAGTAAGGGTGGAACCCAAAGAATGTGTGGGTTCCTGTTGGTTAGAAGCACAGGTTTTCAGCAATTTAGGAATCCATTTAAAGTCTGGTTTGTGTTGTAACCAACGTTGCCAATTCCAACTAGTTCTTGCTTTCTTAATGTTATATGCACTAGTGGGTGGCTGATTCCTAAATTTGTTCTCGGCACCTATGGGGGTAACTTCAGCATCATTAGAGACCGTAGAAGACGGCTTTCCTAAGTTAGACTTAGAGGCAATAATGGGCCTAGAAGGAATGCGTGTCCTACGTTTCTTATGACGATTGAGAAGAGAATTAGCTAAACATTTTGTATGATCACCAGATGATACGCTTTTACGACAAAACACACAAGATGCATTAATATTCAAAACATTCAAAGGTTCATCATTCGTTACATTTAGATTTTGATTACAATTTGCCAGATTAGAATCTAAATCTGATGCAACATGAGTTTTATTCAAGTTCCTAAGTTGGTCTTCTACTTCTTCAGCGTCTAGGTGTCCTCTCTTACGTTGCGAGATCCTATTCTTCTTTTTACTTTTTCGCTTGGGTCTGCTAACGCTAGTAATGGAGACTAGTCCTGTAGAAGTGGAGTTATCAACATTAGTGTTTTGAACAACCTTTCCTTTATCAGTTTTGTCTACATGATACATTCCTGGTGCTATTACTGTGGTGTCAACAAACTTTCCTTTTTGAATTAGCTTGATTTTCTCTTTCAAATCAATGATGATGTGATTTTTTTCCTGAATTTCAGACTCAAGTAAACCATTGCAATATTTGATGTCATCGCGGTTTTGTTGCCATTCGGCGTTTTCAATTTTTAAATCCGCAATTTCTTTCTCGTATCGGAGACACAAACCTTTTAAAGACTCGTTGTTTTTGCAAATCTGACAAGGGTTTGAAACATTTTGACTTTGAAACTTCAATTCTCTTTCAAGACTTTTAGCTTGACACCATTCAAGCCTTTGATTGAGTTGAAAAATTTCTTTTGAAAATTGTTTTGTCACATCATCATTTTTAATTCTCAACTTATCATTTTCCTGTTTAAGTGTCTCAATTTCCTCATTCAACAAGTTATTATCAACACAAAGATCATCCATAAGCATAGAAGTACCAGATTTATAGAGATCATTCATGATAACAGACAAAATATCAGCATTGAGAACTTGTTCCAAGAGTCGATCAGCATCATTTTTTAAAACTCTATTTCTTTGCTTTTGAACCAAAATGTCATTTTCAGTTGCATTGAAAATGTTTATCATATTTTTGACCTCCTTTTGAAGTTCCTGATCCCAACGTGTAGCACATAGACAGAGGTGTTGAACAATTGGCTTCATTTGTTTTTGAAAAATATCTCTCTTTTCTCGCTCGTAAGCGGATTGAAAAGTTTCAATTTTAATTTCAGAATTACGTTCAATTGTTTCCTCCAAAATTTCGATGTCTTCCATAAAGGTTTTGAAATAATTTAAGACACGACACGTTTTCGGTAAAGGTGTAAGTTCACCGGATGATGGTAAAGGACCATTTATTTGTGCTACAGTTTGGACAGGGGCCTCATTATGAGATGAAACATATGACTCTTCGATAAACCATGATTTCTCAGGTAAATCCTTTTGAGTAACAAAAGATTTAGAAAGAGGTGGAGCTTTTGAATAGTCATATGGTGTCCAGTGTTGAACATAACTCATTTTTGATTGACTCTCGTCTTCAAGTTCTTCTTCTTCCTCAGTATCAAAAACAACAGCACGCACAATTGTATTATCAAACATATGATCAATACTGTAAATCTTGGGATTTTCTTTAAATGCTGTGTGAAGAAACATTGATTTGAAATCGCAAAGTGCAAATCCTTTATCGGGTCTCGGTTTTAAAGCAAATTTCTGAATTGTTGTGACAGAGTTCCCGTGTTTGTAAACAATGTGACGAAATTCTTTGAGTTGTTTTTCAAGATCAACAATATCACCAAGTAAGTCATCTATATACTTCCTTTTTCGTGTTTTATGTTCACAAAACTCCTTTTTGCAATTTGACAATTCTGTTTCAGTTTTTGAAAGGTCTCTTTGAAGACGTTCAACTTGCATTTTCAATTCACACTTCTCACTTTCAAGTTTCGAAATCAACTTTCCGTTTGAATCAATTAAATCTTGCATTTTACGTTGAAGATCTTGTTCTTTGTTGTAAGAATCTTGAAAAGCTTTTTCAAAACTTTTTGCATGTTTAATCTTGTCTTCCTGATTTGAAAGCTGAATTTTATAACATTCAATGTCTCTTGCAAGTGATGCATTTTTTTCTTTTAAAACTTTATTTTTCTCGTTGCATTTAATGATTTGCAATTGTTGAGCATCCAGTTGTTTAGATAACAATATGAGGTCAGGGTCTGGATCAAATGATGATTCATGTTGTTCTAAATTATCATGTTTATCATTCTCAATAGGATCATCAAATGAAACAACTGTGTCATCATCGAATATGACAACTGTGCTTATTTGTTCATCTTTTTGAGAGGATGAAGATGATTTAGATGGAACAACTTGCGCCATATCTGATTCAGAAGCAGAAGGTGAGGCTATTTCATGTATTAGGCATGCTTTTAGGTCATGTACCTGAGACAAGCCGTCAGTGTCATACACTGGACCTGAATCATTAAGCTGGAGTTCCTGCATGTTGGCCATAAGCATCACAGCAGCATTGGCTTCCAGATCTTCCATGTCATCATCATTGTTCACATTTGCCATGAAGTTGTTGTCCTGTTCAGGGAAATGTCCATCTTTTTCATCTTGAAGAGCCATGAGTAATGCCTGCTTGTGAAACTTACTACCCCGAGTTCTCGGTTTGGGACATGCTATTGCAATATGACCTTGTTCATTGCAGTTATAGCACCATACTGCATTCCCTGAGTTGGAGTTTCTAGTTGCAACTGGTTCAGACCTTTGCTGAGAAGATCCTGAGTTGTTCCTGAACCCTCCATTGTTACTAAACCTCTGACCATTCCCATAATTTCCTGAAGAGCTTCCTGAACCAGATCGACCATAGCTACGATTCTGAATTTCCACTCTTCCATCATTAACAACAGCTTGATTCCTTGTGTTAGAAGATGAACGTTGACGGTTGTTTGTTTTGTTGGAGAATTTGCTGAAAGCACGAGCAATAAGAGCAAGTCCCTGATTCAACGTATTAAAGTCATCATCGTCATCATTATTGGAGTTGGAGTAGTACACAGCATCATTGTTGTTTGACGGAACAAGTTGAGTAGAAGAATCTTGTGGAGATGAATCATAAGGGACCATTTGGTTCGAGGTGGAAGATTGTGGATAACTGAAGTAGTTCTGCTCTTGAACATATGCATGATTTGACATTGGTGGTGGAGCATAGGGAGATTGAGCTACGAGAGCCAAAGAATTTGGTGTTGGTGTTGGTGTGTATCCTCCTCGTAGAGCTCTATCTTTTTCCACTTCAGGTTCATGGTGTTTCAGAAAATCATACAACAAGCCATATGGAGCATCATGAAGATTCTTCGTTTGACGAACAAATGTCACATATTTATGCCAATCAGGGCCAAGACTACCAACAAATTTGGAGTTCACAGCGATCCTTGGTACTGTGATTTTATGACATTCCGGATCATTGACTACATTTGTGAAACGATGATAGTAGGATTCAAGTGTCTCTCCTGGTTCAATTGTGATGTCAGTGTATTCCATGTAGAGTTTGGATTCCATGTCATCTTTGTTCAGTTGAGTGCCTTCCATTAGGAGATGAACGTGTTCCCACATAGCTTTGGCTGTTTTCTGAGCATGGACACTTCGATAGATTGGATTTGGTATACCTTGAAGTATATAAGCCATTGCATATTGATCAGCTTCACGATGTAGTTTCTGTTCTTCAGTGAGTGAAGTTTCTGGAAGAGGTCTATCACCAGGAGGACGTGGAGGATCAGCAGTAGGATCCCCAGCTTCAAATCTTGTTGGCCACTCAAATGGTCCTTCAAGTATCACTTGTTTCAAGAATTTCCCATGAGGTTTCTTTAGTTCAAGAAATCGTAAGAATCGACTTGACCATTGAACATAGTTTCCAGGTGTAAGCATTGGAGGTGTTTCAAGTGATCCTGCCTCATGTCGGGATTGTTGAGTTGTAATAACTTCACACATTCTGTCAAACCAGTGAGGTTGTTTGGAGGAAAACTGAGTGTTTTGTAGTGGCACTTGATATGGTTGTTGTTGAGGAATGATTTGATGTTGTTGCATCATTAGGTAATGATGTAGTGGATTGTATGTTTGTTTTTGAGAAGGTTGTTGATTCATTTGGTGCGGAAGATATTGTTGTTGCTGATACTGCTGATGTTGAGGTTGCTGATACTGCTGATGTTGAGGTAGCTGAGTATGAGGAAAGTAATGATTAGGTGGTTGAGACATCTTAGAACACTTGTGTGGAAATGGATCTTTGTAGAAGATTGAAATGCACGTTCCTTTGAGTAAGTTGCAAAATCCTTGGGGTAAGTTCAATTCTTACGCGTAACTTAATCTTACGCGTAAACTTTAGGTTATGCGTAAAGAGTAGGTTATGCGTAAACTAATAGTTTATGCGTAAGTTTTCTCTTTACGCGTAAGCTTAGGCTTATGCGTAAGTTTAGACTTATGCGTAAGGTTTAAACAACCAAACAAATCTTTCAAACTTATCCAGGCTTGAAAGATATCCGTAGTCGAAGTATTCCACTAACTTATCCAAGCTAGGGAAGTACTGAGTCACCGTTACACGAGGAGAAGATCGTTGATGAAGCTTAAGCGTAGATTCTGGCAAATTACGCGTAAATCAGACTTACGCGTAGGATCTAACTTAAGCGTAGGTTTAAGGCGTAGATGAGCAAGTTACGCGTAGGATCAGGGTTTTAACCACAGTTACGCGTAGGAAAAGGGTTTAGACCTATTTTACGCGTAAGAAAAGGGTTTAGACCAAAACTTAAGCGTAAACCGACCAAAAAACACTGTAGACAGCTGGAATTAGTACTTTTTTCGACCAACTTACGCGTAAAACGTACTGTTCATCCAAAAAAATGACTTTTTGATGAAAAAATAGCCTAAAAACCTATCAAAGATCAATACTTTATGCAATATCTAAGCTTCTAAACACTATATTAACCTTAAAACTTATCCAAGCTTTAAGATTTGAGTGTAAGAAACCAAGAAAAAAGCAAAAAAGATGAAGAAATATGATGAAACCCCACGTAGACAATAAGAACAACACTTCAATCTCTATTTGGCGAATGATACCACTTGTTAGGTCACCATTTTGTAAACACAAGTATGATTTAGAAAGAAATAAGATGAGAAAAGAGATTGGTTGATTATGAGACAATATGAAAGGTGAAAGTGCAAAAGTTTCCTTAAGACAATCAAATAACCAACAAACTAAATGTTTACATAAGCTCTCTATTTATAAGGAAGGAGTTAGGGCAACACTCCCTTCTTTCCTTATCTCTTAATTTGTGGGCTTTAAGGCCCATAGGGCTTTAACACATAAGCCTTGTAACATAAACTAAATGAAATAAATACTAAAGCAACCTATTACAAAATGTAATGACCGAGACTTGACTAAATACTAAAAGTATGATCCCAACACCCTAAGTACGAACTTGGTGCGAATTTTACAGGTTTTTCAAGGGTTCTAAGCCCTTGATACCTTTCATGTGTAATTGAGATAAGTATTCTTTTAATTCAATCAATATGTCTATGTGTTGGTTGTCTATATCTTGTTCTTGTCTTAATTCCATCATGCTAGGCTAGATCTATCTTGTGTTTGCTTGGATCTAATGAAACCTAGATGTTAATTATGTGTTGATTACTTGTTTATAGTTGTTTTGGATGACTGAATTTAATGTTAGGCTTAAGAAAACTGGCAGATCTCCTAATGGTAACATGCTTGAACGTCTTAGGAAACATGAACCGATGTGCACTAGGTCTTTATTGGTTGTATTTAATGCATGAGCCACTATTTATAATCCCTATGGTTGTGCTGGGCATGGCATAGGAGGAGATAAGAGCTCATAGAATTAGGGAGTTAAGTGCGCCACCCCATGAATGGTATTAAGGAATACAATCCGTCATCCATGCAACTATAAGAAGTAATTAACGTGTAAAAGTTGTCTAGGGAGTAGTGAAATCTAAGTAAACACATTTTCTCCACTTATTGCTCACAACCTTAGTTAATTTAGTTTATTTTCATTTTTAGTATTTTATTTTGATTGGATCTTTAGTATTGGGTTAGTTGACTAGCAACTAATTCCGCCCAAATCCTTCAAACCCGAGATTTTTACTTGCTTTCTAAAAAATATAAAAATACAAAAAGAATCATCTCTCACCTTTAGAACTAGTATTTAGGTTTTCTAATCCTAGCGTTACTATTCCTAGCTGAACGATCAATCCCCCAGTACTTGTCACTATACTATACTACAACGATCAGGTACACTGCCTGGTGGGGGTTGTAAGCTTCTCAAGATCCCTTGAGAGGTAAAACCTGGTGCGATTCCCACGTACATCAGAAGCTTTGATTGTTCATTTTCTTGGAGGAAGACCTAACCTGGCCACCTTGTTATCCATACCGAGCGAATCAGGGGAGTATTTGATTTCATTTTTTTTTACTTTTTCACTTTTACATTCTTTACTTGAACATTGGGGACAATGTTCATCTAAAGTGTAAGGGGAGGGTAAAATGATGATACCTTACATGTACACTTTCGCTTGAGTTTGTTTTGTTTAATGGTAGATGTGTAATAAAACTATGAGAAATACTTGTTAGTGCAATTTTAGCGCCAAATTTAAATTTTTTTACAACATTTAGGAGTGAAACTTTAGCCATAGCAAGCGTCTCATGGATAGGAGATTGTATGACTAGCACATAACCGTATATTCAGAAAAATTTTCCACCCAAATATGTGAGGTTCGCGTTTAGATTTGATAGGAAAAGCATTTATTATTAGTGCTTATGAGTGTACCGGTAGCATTTAGATTCTAGAACTTGCGTTAGTGATGCATCCCGAGACCGCTAGTGAGACTACATTCGTGTAGTAGGATTTACTACATGATAAGAGGCATTAGGATCACCCTTGTGTTAAACCCGTATCATAATTACTTGACCATTTAAGTCATATTACTTGGCTAGTTAAGTCAACTAATTTTTACCACACCTTAGCGTTGTACTCATTTTTAGTACACGAAACCCCTAGTACACCCCTTCGAGCCTATCTTTTCGTTTCTAACTTTAAGCATCTTACTTAAAGGAAGAATTTGTTACACCCCACTTAAATGTACACCTAAATCGCCTTAGCCTTCCGTGTATGCGCTCATTTTTTGTGCATTAATGTTATTTGTTAAACCCTAAGTTAACTATCTAATTGATTACATGGGTGCTAAGTCGAGTCATATCCTTGTACATATTGATTTGGGACGATTGAGACTCATGGGTAAAGTACTTATTTTATGGAGTAATGGGGAAGAACATCATATTATTTCCCCCATATGTGCATTAATCTTAAAAGTATTCCAAGTGTTTTGATTTTCTTAATTCGAGTCATTAGATTAGTTATTGTAAAGTATGTAAAAATTCAAGTGTAAGGGGAATGTTCATCCCCTATGATGTATTATTTTGGATGGTAGGGTAAGAGTGTATGCAAAAAAAAAAAAAAAAAAAAAAAAAAAAAAAAGAAAAAAAAAATCGAAAAATCAAGAAAAAGAAAAGAAAAAAATAGAAAAAGAAAAGAGAAAAAACATACGGACTACCATCCCTTTTTATTCTATGTTTATTTTATGTTTTTGTTATTTTTCATTTATTAGCTTAAGTCGAGTCTAGTCTTGGCTTAGCAATGCCATGTTGTACATGTAATTAACCAAGATTGTTAACTCGCCACTAGTAAAACTTCCTTTATCCAACAAAACCGTGTATTTCATATCCCTACCCCTAACGTTACAACCCTTTAAAAAGACCTCTTTGATAGTTTATCCTAGGTTCTTACGCCATGTGGTGGAGGTTTGATCCTTTCCCAAGCCTATGGTAATCTATTTTGCTATGACAGGTAGTGAGAGATATCTTCCGTTTCCATATTGTAATTCATACTTTATTACACCCGAGAGATGTGAGTATCTAAACACTATTTGTGAGGTGCTAGTGTATGACCTCCGTGCTTGTCTATTGGTCTTTAGTGGAATGATTATTTGTTGTAATTACTTTTATATTAGTGTTAAATGACCCCTAACTTGTATTTTGATTAGAATAAAAGCGCATTTGCTTGAGGACAAGCAAATCTCAAGTGTAAGGGTATATGATGAGGCGAAAAATGAACATTTGATCAAATATTGCCCTAAATCGTTCCTTTTGTGATTTTAGGTACTTTGGGAGTGAAATCTGGAAAAGGAAGCAATTCGGACCTTTTTGGAGCATAAAAGTGAAGAAAACGCCAAAGTTTTAATTTTCCTTGCTGGGAACAGTAGGTGACGGTGTCAAGAAGAAAATCCTGACGGCGTCAAGAGTAATTTTCATGACGGCCCAGTACAGAATTGAAGGCGTCACGAAGTAGAGCGTCAAGAGTAAAATACGTGACGGCCTGGAAAATGCTATAACGTGACGGCGTCAAAAGTAGATCAAGGCAGTCCGAGAAGTATTTTGGCGGCGAGATGACGGCGTCACCAATTTTGTCTTGACGCCGTCAGCCTCAATTTCCTATATATAGTTTTCTAATTTTCATTCATAAAAAAAGAGAAGTTTTGGAGAAACCCTAAGGCCGAACTTAGTAGGAATTTTACAGGTTTTTAAAGGGTTCTCAGCCCTTGATCCATTTTGTAGGACCGTAGAACAACCTTATCACTTGTGAATCTAGGCTAGATCTAGAGAGAGAAAGTAAGTAGAGAGAGAGAGAGAGTGGATGGGAACTCTAGTGTGTGGAATATTAACCTTGATATTACAAATAGAATCACTAAGAGAACCAACCTCAAAATGAGGCCTTACATAGGTATTTATACTTGTAGTCTAGGGCTTCACATATCTTTGACCATATTACATAACTAGCCCTTAGACTTTATACAAGCATGAATAATACACATAAACTTAATAAACTAGCATTTACTAACTATTACATTGATATATTTAACTAACTATTTGACTCAATAATGATCGTCACTTTTAATCCTAACAATCTCCCCCTAAGGGACGATCATTAAGATCTCACTTTGATTTCATAAATGATCAACACTTCTAATTCTAACAATCTCCCCCTAAGGGTGATCATTGAGATCTCTCTTTTGTGACTTTGATCTTTGATCTTTGAAGCTTGTTCTCTTGAACTTTGAGTTCTTGTGTAATAGTTTTGCTAGTTCCTTTGTTCCAATCATGCTTTGTGATCTTTCTTGCCATTGATCAACATCTTTACTATGTTGTCTTTACGTCTTTTCCAACATGCTCATACTTTGTTTGACTTTAAATCTTTGTGATGTTCTCTTCTCTTTGACTTTAATCTTTGTTTCTTTAGTTAGAAGATTCTTTGACTTTGACTTAGAAACATTCTGAACTTTGTTTTGCTTTGATCTTTGAAGAGAGCTTTGCAGGGTATGAGCATGTGGATTTTTGAGTGATGGTAACGGTCTTTCTTCAAGGAACATTTATGAGTACCTGCATAAAACAGTTAGCAATAAATCAACCGGTACTTACAGGTTCGGAATTAGAGATCATCAACAGCATAGTGTGAAGACTCCTTCTAACCCTTACCAAGGTCGTTCCTGAACCAGATACCCCTGAAAGGGCTTACTAGATCCACCGAAGTACATCAATGATTCAGGTGAGTTGCTGGAGATCACCCCACAACTGTAGACCGTTTGAGACATAGTAACCATCATGATAGATAAGGCAAGATCCATAGATCTCATAAAGACTCTTACAACTTGTGTTCTTTTTGGCGAACACAAGTGTATTCATATGAAAGTGTATCCTAAGAGATCTTATTAATGAATCTCATGGCTCTAGACTCGATAAGTGCATAATTTGGTTTTCCTATGCGGAGACTAGGGAGGGGTCTCCTGCTTCAATATCAACCATCTCTAAGAGATAGGTCGATAGATTACACCGGTTCCCCGTGAGAATGAAACAAGCTCTTTTGAGAGAACTTGAGTGGCTAGAAGGTTAAGTGCAGTGCGTCACTGGGTCCATGACGTCTTTATCTTCAATACCAGTGTCACCTTAGTAACAACCAGTAGCATATGAGTTGAACCCGGTGTCTGCCCTAAGGTTGAACATTTGGAGGGCTATTTCTTTTCACCCTTTCATTTGCTTTTCTTTTTAATTCTTCAACCCCTTCTTTCTCCTTTCATTCTTTTCTCCTTTTTTCAGATCATACCTAAGGACTTCTAATTCTAATCTATTGGAATTGTTCTTGGGTAGATCCCTCCGGCTCTGGCGGATCATAGGACCGTTTTTCCTAACCTTAGTCACCTTATAACTTCATGACTATCCTATTGTTGCCATCAAACCATTTGTGAAAATCTCTCAAAGTGTTTATGACAATAAAACATACTTTGTTAACACTTCGAGAGTTTTGCATTTCATTTGAAGGACTCCCCCTTCACATGTGCTCATGTATTTTTAAGAAATTTGCACATGCGTGAGGAGTTTGCACTTTTGAATTGATTCACTTTCAATGAACACAACCGATTCGAGACACGCTTACATCACTAGTTAGACTAGCTTGAAGTTATTACCCGGCCTGGTCATATCCACAGAAAGTTTCTCGAAATGGTACATTTCTACTAAGACAAATCCTTTTCAAGACACGCTTACGTGGCTAGTTAAAGAGTTCCATTGTCAGCTTTTAGGTGACAACTAGCTCTAGTAACTAACTTGATGTTATTACCCGTCGAGAATAAGTCTTTTCGATTACTAACTTTTGTTGTTTCGTCAATTCTTGGGTCATTTCTGAGTCGAGCTCTTTTGAGATTCAAGACGATCACATTTTAATCACGTCTTCTCCCCCTCAAAAATAGCATATCCATGGTATTTTTGATACCAATTGATTAATACCTTTTCTTTTTGGATAGCTTATGGGAGAAACGGATGTTCGTTAATTCCGTATTTGTTTCCTTTAAGCATGTTTTTTTTTGGAACAACTTTATATTACTCCCCCTCAAAAATAGAACATTTTGATTAAGTTAAACTTTTAAGGATTTGAGGGAGTAATATCTTGAGCTACATCATGAAAAGTTTTGAAAACCTTTTGATACATTATTCAAAATTTTGCTCAAAAATTAAGAAGACTTTGATAAACTTTTTGGTGAGAAGTCTTCTTTTCTTCTAGGATTGTCGCACATAAATGTACAACAGAGTCCTTTCTTTGAAAATTGCGGGTTATACACTGTTATATGTGCATAAGCCATAATGTTTTTAGGATAAGTGCTCAAAAATTATTTAAAACCTTTGTTTTGATTTAAGCACTTTCCTTTCTTTGAAGAACGAGTCCTTAGCTGAAATACTAAGAAGTCATAATGTTGAAGTTCGAGTCCTTAGCTGAAGTACTAAGGAGTCATTATTTTGAAGTCCAGGTTTCGTACTGAAGTATACGAAAGCCATTGGATTTTGGATTAGACAACAACTTTTGGAACCCATTTAAGCACGGCGCCAACTGGGTTACCATATTTTGAAATCCATTTGTAAGTTGTTTCAATCCGAGACAAAGAAGTTGAATTCCAACGAGGACTGAAAACCGGTGTTTCATTTTGAAATAAGGCTCGTGGAATCAACGGTGATTTAAAACTCTTTTGCTTTTGAAAGTTGTTTGAGAAACTCGGTGTCTCTCTTGGAGTTTTAAAACTTGAAGAAGAAGTTTTCCATCCATTGTTGTAACTCGGTGTTTCATTTCAAAAATTCGTTTTTGAGATGAATGGAAACCTTCCAGAATTTGGTTTTTTCAAAGCATAGCCATTCTTTTGTTTTAGCAGAAGCATTTCAGAGTAAGAATATTTCAAATGTTTTGAACGGCTTTGCTTTGGTTTCCACACTGGCTTTACCGGAGTAAAACGAGAGTATGGAGTTTGAAAACCTTGATTCTTTTCATTATGAGCACTTGCATTTGAAACTTTTTGAGGAGTAAATGTGTCAGAAAAATTAGGTCTCTTTGAAAACTTCCTTCCTTTTTGCAAAGAATAGGTTGTAAACTGAGAAACCTTTTTCGAAAATGGTTTGGAAGATTCACCCGTGTAAACCTTCTCCGAAACACTTACTTGTGGTTTAGACTCGTTTGAAACTTGAGATTTTCCTTTTGACCGGTTAAGAACATCAAACTTCGCTTTTAATGCATTGTATGACGTTCTCAAATCATTGTATTCTTTTTGAAGAGAAAGATGATCTGATGATGCCAGTTTTTCTTGCAAAGAAGCATTTTGATTTTCAAGATGTGCAAAATATTTTTCATATTTGTCTGTTTCGATTGAAAAATCATTTTTGGCATCACCAAAATCCTTTGTTTGTTGTGCAATCGTTTTTTCCAATTCAACAATTTTCTTTTGAAGCACAGACTTTTCTTTTTCAAAAAGATGATTTGGTGTGATCTGAGAGTTAGATTTGTTTAAAGTTTGATTTTGAACTCTTGACCGCTTGATTGAATCAAACAAGTTTTTGTAAGTCTGTTTCAAATGCTCATTTTCTTTTTGTAATGAAGCCACAGCATGTTCCAATTCAAGATTTTTTGTATCAAGTTCGTCTAAATCAAACTTGATATTGGTATCATCACAATTTTCTTTAAAAATCTTTTCTTTTTCTTTAAGCACTGATGTCAAAGAGTTTTCAGAAGACATTTTCTCATTCTTCTCTTGCAGTTTAAGTTGGAAAGAGATACTTTGTGCTTCGAGTTTTGCAAGATGTTTCTCAAACCGAGCTGTTCTTTTTGACAATTCTTCTTTGACATCAGTTGCTTCTTTTGAAAGCTCGGTGATTTTCTTTTTGAGACAGAGATTTTCAGATTTCAAGGAAGATGTTTGTTCAAAATTCTCATTCTTATACTCATGGCGGACAGATGCTGACTTGAACGACTCTATTTGATTTGTGAAAAATTCCTTTTGAATGTCAAGTATTAAGCATTTTTCATCAAATTTGTCTTCAAGAGAATGAACGTACTTTAAATCTTCTCTCATTTCAGTGACGAGATGTTTTTCAAAGTACTCAAAACTTAAGTTGAGATTTTTCACATGAGGTTCAATCTCATCTTTCAAAATCTTTTGGACTTCAATCTTAAGGCGTACATCTGATGAAAGAGGATTGGAGAAAACGCTGGTATCGATGTCTACTTGCTTAAACCAAATGACCTTTAACGTATGCTCAATGTGATGTTTAAGACTACAAAATTGTTTCCTTGCTTTATTTTGCCATAACGTAGCATCATAAGTAGCAAGTTGAGCTTCTTTGAAAAATCTTTTCACATTTGTGTCTTCTCTTTTGAAAGGTTCTTTTGGTATACCAGTCAATTGTAGACCACCATACACAAAGCCGTGGTACGAGAGAGGGTTTTTTGTTTGTTTTACTTTCAAACGTTTTTCCTCCTCAGATTTTAAAATATCTTGAGACTCAAACAAAAGATCATCTGACAATTCTTTTCCCATATCTTCAGCGTTGTACAAAATAGGAGTCAGCTTTTTCACTTTGTTTAAAAAGCACGGTTTTCCATTTTCCAACTGAGCACTATTTTCAAAACCAATTCCAGATGTTTGTTTCTCAACCTCCTCATCTTTAGTAGGCAGCATGTTGATAGTCTGAGAAGTCTGTCCCAATTTTCGAAGTTTGTTTTCAAGATCATTTGTTCGTTTCAAAAACTCTTGGTTTTCATTCTCAAGTTTTGTGTTTACAATCTCAAAATTTGATGTGGTTTTCTGAAGCTTTGAATTTTTACTTTTTAAATCATTGTTCTCTTTTAAAAGCGCTTGAACCTTTCTGTTGTTAACAACCATTTGAGTATCCAGATTTTGAATGGAACGTTTTTCATAAAGAACAGCTTCTCTATAACCAACTTCAAGTTCTTCATTTCTTTTTAAAAGTGGTTTGACAGACTCTCCATACATTTCAAACTTTTGAGCTTGAGATTTAAGGTTTGAGTTTTCAAATTCAAGTTCAGCTTTTCTTTTTGTTACATTTTGAAAACCTTTTTCCATTTCTTTAAATCTCTCAAGCTCTTTTGTCAATAAGACATTCGTTTGCTTAGCTTTGCGATTGTCCTCTTTGCACTTTTAAAGTTCATGTTTGAAATTATCGATTAATGAAGCAAATAAGGCACGATCTTGTTCATAAGAAGATCCATCCTGGGCAGCCTCACCTCTATTAGGATCCATATCTGGAGTAGCAAAAGTGATATTACTATCATTTTGTTCCACCACACATGTGTCACTAATAGACTCAGGATGCGCAGGATGTGTCTGATCATGAGCAAACACATTATCAAAGATATTACCATTATCATGAGCATGTGAATATTTTACCGTAGCCAATATCTCTGTGTATGATGAAGGTCTGATACGATCATCTTTGGTGTCCCAAACAGCTTCATTCCTTTGTGTACCATCAGTATCTGAATCATAGCTAGGACTGCTGCTTTCAATCTGCTGTTCTGAAGATGAATCACTTCCCGTGAAAGCCAAACTATCATCTGATGCATCATCCTCATTGATAGTTTCCTCTTCTATTTGAAAATCTTTCTCTGTCTCTTTTTCAATCACCTCTGTTTCCTTTAACCGCATCTCTCTTTCAATTAGCTCTCTTTCCCGTTTCAGCTTCTCAATCTCATTCCCTGAAGTGCTTCTTTCTTTTTCATTTGAATCCCTCTTCTTTTTCTGCATCTCCCTCAGATGAAGTGATCTTGCATTAAGCACCATTTCCAGTATGTTCATATGATTAAGCAATTGATCTCTAAAGACTTCAACTTCTATGCTAGTGAAGTGTTTTTTCCATATACTGCTTACTGATGCATAATCCCAAGAATTCTCAAACGCTCTAAAATCCATGGTCATGAACCCTTTTAACTGTGTCTTGAGCTCTCTAAATCCTACCATGCAATCACTTCCCTGTTCAATTTGCATTTTGAGTTGAACTATGTTGCTTTGAAGATTCCTTTTGAAGGTAACAAAGTCCATTTCAGATCCGAAGAATGTCTCAAAAGTTCTAAGAAATGATGAATCCCATAATGGTTGACTTGCTTCTGAGAGAGCCACACATTGAAGCTTAACTGATTCAAAATGTATTAAACAATTTTCTTTGGAGTGCATTACGAGCTTTATCCTTACTTGCGTCTCTCTTTCCTTCTGCCCTTTCATTTCCATTGTTTAACGATATGTGATAAAGTTGATCTTAGGATCTTTTAAGATAACACAGGTTGTTGTTGAAGATTAGATGTTTTTGGCGAATTTTGAAAAACGTTCTCGGTTGAATTTTTGTGATTTCAAATTTTCCCTCCAAAAAATGAATACGAAAATTTTCTTTCTCAAAATTTGAAAAACACAAAGAAATACAATTCTAAGGTTACCAGAAAAATTTGAGATTTGAAAATTTTTTCGCCAATTTTTACCGAAAATTTTTGAATTTTGGCCAAAAAATTTGAATTTCGGGCCAAAATTTTCAACCTTATACCAAAATTTTAAATCTCGCGTAAAAATTGAACGTTTAGTCTCGTGTGAAAAATAAATTTTACTCAAATTTTCCTGCCAAGAAACTCTTTTTTTTTTCTATCTAACTCGATAATTCTTGAAAGTTCTAACTCGGTAACCTCAGAAAATGCAAACTCGGTATATCCTTGAAAGATGTCTAACTCGATATGTCCATTAAAATCCAAACTCGGTTTGTCTTAGAAGTTTGTCAAACTCGGTAAGTGTTGAAGGTAGTCAAACTCGGTAAGGTTATTAAACTCGGTAAAGTGATCAAACTCGATAAGATTCTGAAAATTTGGGTAGAGTTTCCCTTAGAAATGAGCCACAATAAACCTTACTCGATGTACGATAAGGTAATTGGCTAACTCGCCAATTTACAAGTCTAATTCGCTAGACTTAACACCAAACTCGATAAGTTTTATCTCAAACTCGGTAAGCTTGTCCCAAACTCGGTAAGCTTGTCCCAAACTCGGTAAGCTTTTTTCAAACTCGATAAATAATTTCCCAAACTCGGTACGATTTAAACCTTAACTCAAAAACTTTTTCTAACTCGATAACATTTTTCACCTAACTCGAAAATAATTTTCTAACTCGAAAATTTTTCTCCTAACTCGAAAAAAAAAACTGCCAAACTCGCTAAACAATCACCCTAACTCGGAAAAAAAATTCCTAACTCGAAAAGTTGGCGATGAACAGTAACCTCAATCACAAAAATCACTTTTATACCAAGTTTTTTCAACCAAATCAAACCTAAAACAACCTATATTATCCCTAGGCTCTTGATACCACTTGTAGGACCGTAGAACAACCTTATCACTTGTGAATCTAGGCTAGATCTAGAGAGAGAAAGTAAGTAGAGAGAGAGAGTGGATGGGAACTCTAGTGTGTGAAATATTAACCTTGATATTACAAATAAAATCACTAAGAGAACCAAACTCAAAATTAGGCCTTACATGGGTATTTATACTTGTAGTCTAGGGCTTCACATATCTTTGACCATATTACATACCTAGCCCTTAGACTTTATACAAGCATGAATAATACACATAAACTTAATAAACTAGCATTTACTAACTATTACATTGATATATTTAACTAACTATTTGACTCAATAATGATCGTCACTTTTAATCCTAACACATTTCATGTGTAATTGAGAGAAGTATTCTTTTAATTCAATCAATATGTCTATGTGTTGGTTGTCTATATCTTGTTCTTGTCTTAATTCCATCATGCTAGGCTAGATCTACCTTGTGTTTGCTTGGATCTAATGAAACCTAGATGTTAATTATGTGTTGATTACTTGTTCATGGTTGTATTGGATGAATGATTTCGATGTTAGGCTTAAGAAAACTGGCAGATCTCCAAATGGTAACATGCTTGAACGTCTTAGGAAACATGAACTGACGTGCACTAGGTTTTATTGGTTGTATTTAATGCATGAGTAAATTCTAATGATCCTATGTTAGGAGCTTCTTAGCCGGCTCGACATAGGAGTGAAGTAGCCACTCATAGGATTGGGGAATTAAGTGCGCCACCCCATGAATGGTATTAAGGAATACAATCCATCATCCACGCAACTATAACAAGTAATTAACGTGTAAAAGATATCTAGGGAGTAGTGAAATTTAAGTAAACACAACTTCTCCACTTATTGCTCACAACCTTAGTTAATTTAGTTTATTTTCATTTCTAGTATTTTATTTTGATTGCATCTTTAGTATTGGGTTAGTTGACTAGCAACTAATTCCGCCCAAATCCTTCAAACCCGAGATTTTTACTTGCTTTCTAAAAAACATAAAAATGCAAAAATAATCATCCCTCATCCTTAGAACTAGTATTTAGGTTTTCTAATCCTAGCGACACTATTCCTAGCCGAACGATCAATCCCCCGGTACTTGTCACTATACTATACTACAACGATCAAGTACACTGCCTGGTGGGGGTTGTAAGCTTCTCAAGATCTCTTGAGAGGTAAAGCCTGGTGCGATTCCCACGTATCATATGACTTTGCTTGGTGTCTGGTTGTACGTGCAATGTACCCCTTTCACTTCCGGTATAATGGAGCTAGCTACTCCTTGTACCCTTATGTGATTATGATATGATTCTGATATGTTTCTGAGCTCATGGTATATTCTGACTCTATTTATACAGGTGACTATATAGATTCCTTATTTAACCTACACTTTACATTTCCATATTATCTGTTAAACCTAAATATGTTTCCCAAAATTATATTTTCTGTATTCAGCATTTATTTCAGTTTTCTTTTGTTATATCCGTTCACTGAACTTTCGTAGCTCAGCCGCATTTCTTTTCTTCGCGGCAGGTATTCAAGATAGCTTTTGGGGTAGCTTTCTGGGCTTGAGTGTATAACTGAGTAAAGAATTTGTCCATAGTTATTTGAAGTAAGTTATTTGTGTAAGTTTTCTGCTTTTGATATATCTATTTGTTCTGATGTAACACCATAATTTGTGACATTTTACCCTTGTCGGGTTGGAGTGTTATAATTTATAGTATCAGAGACAGGTTTGATCGGCGGATTCATAACCATAGAGCTTAGGCTATGACCTGTGAGGATTGGGTAGACATTAGGTTTCCTTCTGCATACTTTCCTTTTCCGAACTCTTTCCTTACTTCATTTTGGAAATCATTTTGATGATCGTTCAGATGGAGCATACTTATAGGAATGGTGATGATCGAAATGTCCCTAACTTCGAGGCCATGATTTCTGCTGCCTTGGCTAATGTTCTTCCAAATCTCTCAGCTGAACTAAGAACTGAATTGAGAACTCAGATCACTAATGACATTATGAATGGTGCTGGTTCGTCAGGTGGTGGTAGTAGTGCTCCTCCTACAGAGATTCATGGTTGGATTGAGAAGTTCAACAAGTTGAAACCACTTGCCTTCCGATCTGCTGCTACTCCTGCTGAGGCGAAAGATTGGATTACTCACATGGAGAAGCTATTCCAAGTTTTGGGTTGTGCTGATAATTTCAAGACTCGAGTAACTGCGTTCAAGTTGGAAGGAGATGCTCTTAGTTGGTGGAAGGCTTATCTTCGGACTCAAGTAGGAGGAGAAGCTTATGCTGATACGTGTACTTGGGCTACTTTTCGTGAGATTTTCTATAATAGGTATTTCCCTATTTCTGAACAACAAAGGTATGAATGGGAGTATAGATCTATTTATCAGTTGGAAAAGGAGAATTCTGTGGAGTATATGCAGAGGTTTATGAGATTGGTCAGTTTTGTGGGATCTGTTGCGGGTGATTCTCAGAGACAGGCCAGGCATTTCAAGTGGGGATTGAAGAAATGGGTTTTAGATAGGATCGTCAACAATAAGTATGTTGATGTGGCACAAGTGTGTACTGCAGCTCGTAACATTGAGTTGTTAAATGAAGGTGGCAATTCAAATAAGAGAGGCAGGGATGGAGATCGCATTCAAAATAGGGAATCAGGTCAACAAAATAGGAAGCTAGCGCATGGAGGTCGGGATGATAAGAGTTATGATTTGAAGGGTTCAACTGACTGGAGGCAGGAGTCAAGAGGACAAGATCAGAGGGCTAGTGATGGACAGAGAAATAACCGACAGGGCTACAACTACAACAATCAAAGGTCATGGAAGAATGGAGAACATGCTCAACGAACTAACCGTGCTATCAACTCAAGGAATCAAGAGCATAAGCAGAATCAGGATAGGATACCTGAATATGCTACGTGTGAGAAGTATCACCTAGGAATCTGCAATAGACTCACGAATGCTTGCTTTTCATGTGGCTCGGTGGATCATAAGATTAGGGATTGTCCTAAGTATCAAGTTAATGATTACAATAAGAAGGCAAGGGAAGATAAGGACAGTCAACCAGGGGATCGTGCACGCAACTAGTTTCATTTCGTTTCTTTCATTTTGACGTTAGACTTTGATTTCAATTTCATTTTCCGGATTTCATTGATGTGATCGAATCTTTTGACTATTAAGTTTTTCTTTAGGAAGTTTCGTTTTATGACAATTTTGCGTATGATTGTTAAGTTATGAGAATTTTGGTGGATTTTAGGAATTATTGGTGCGATTATTCATCGTGATAGATATGTTAGATTTCTATTGTTTTCTGACAAGTTCAACTTCTGTTCGACTCCATTGATGATGATTGTTTTGGATAAGAGAAGTATTGTCATTCTGCTATTAGGTTGCGTATTCACGACTTGAGATAAAGTATGGTCATCATGATGGTATACTCACGTGATGCTGGTATTATGACGCCTGATCAACGTGATAATACTTACATCATATGACATACCCTCATTGTGAGCATAAGATATTTCGGGAAGTGTTTGAGAAGCATCAAATTTCTGTTAGTTGGATTATCCGCGATTAGTGAGACTTTTAGGATTCATTCGACCTATATATACGCTCTGCCTTCATCGTTAGATATCTGGATATGTTCAAAATTCTCGTTGTATATTTGTTGATCGTTGATCATTCGTTAAGAATTTGAGAACTCATTATAGAGTCTTCTATCGTTTGAAGTTCCGTACTCAATCCGTTTTCTGCTAGTACTTGTGAGAAGTGCTTTAGTTATCTGTTACAATATGTAATCGTTGAATCGATTTCTAAACTATTCTGAATAAGATATGAAGTTATGAAAGTCCGATAAGAAAGATACGTCTGTTTGAAATATGTTGGAAAGTTTTCCAAATTGAGATTATTTTAGTAATCGAAAGACTCTGTGTTTGATCTGTTCTGGCAATTTCTGTAATCTGATTCATTTTCGTTTAATCTGCTGAATCAATTTTTGCGGACGAAAATTTCTTTTTAGAGGGGAAGAAGTTGTAATACCTGAGATTTTAAAAACATGTAAAAAGACCAAAATACCCTTATGCCTAAAAATCCTTAATAAATACCTACACAATATCAAATAATCTCTAACAAGTTTGTAATTAATTAAATATGATCAAAAATATTTAGGAAATTAAAATAAAAAATAAAAACTATCTTAATACTCTACAAATAATTATTTTGGGCCGCTTTCTATTTTATTTACAAATAATAATTATGAATTGAGCCCAAGTAAACTCTAGTCTACATAATTCCTTGGTTCCTTTGGCCCAAAATCGACCCATACAATCCCAAATAAAAGGTACGGCTTGTTTAAGTTGCTTCCATACGTACGATTCACCAAGGAACGATTCTAAACCCTAGGTCTTCTACAAAGTCGATTTTTCTCTTCTTCCTTAGTACCATTCGAAGCTTTTGGAAGGAACTAGGTATCACCAAGACCTTGTTATGTTTTCTTTTTCTTTATTAACATGTATGCATGCAATTTTACATAATCGTTAAGTATATATATATATATATATATATATATATATATATATATATATATATATATATATATATATATATATATATATATATAGGTATGCATGATACAAGATAACAAGACCGAATCTATGAACTTAAAAACCTTAGTTGAGCTATACCATGTAACGTGTAAGGGATGTTTTTTTATATGTTTATATTTGTTGAATTAACTAGGGTTTAGGTTTTGGATTTTTGTCTTGTCGAATGAAATAAACTAGTAAGAAAGGTATATTTGTTGCCTTAGGTCTCGACTAGAATACAATTGAACTAAAAAAAAGTGTGTTGTGTTTTAGCTGCATGTTGAATATGAGGGAAACAAAGGGAAAAAGGTTTGAGTAGTTTGTGTCTTGGTGTAGGTCACAATTTATTGGGGTTGTGTGGTTAAATGTCTCGGCTTAAAATCAAGGTGTGCGTTTGGTTGTGTGTCGAGACAAAAAAAAGAAAGAGGGCACGTTTGGTTTGGTCTAGGTCGAGAACAAGGAAAACAAAAGAGGGAAGAAAATGGTTAGGGTTTGGTTTGATTGGAGTTAGGGTTTGGTTTAGGGTTAATTATTAATGATTGGTAATTAATGAAGGTAACTAATTGTCACAACTCGTAATTTTAGGTCATTTTTCAAACGTCGAAATTTCATTATTCATCACGGAAAGTTACTATTCATTTGTTACTATTCATCATTTACTATTACCGATCACTATTCATCGTTTTCGGAGTTAGTTTGAGATTCCGATAAGCGTTCAAAAATTTTACTATTCATATGACACTATTCATTCCTAGAAGGAAATCACTATTCACGATTGTCGTTCATCATTTCGTAAATCTAGTTTACGGGTATTCAAATTCGCGTAACCAGTTTGGTTTAGCTGCGAATTTATGCATCATCAGTAGGGATACGTCATATAGACTGGAGTAGTCTATATATCATCAGTAACGTCATCAGCACTTTAGGCCCTACACGGATATGCATTATTTTAATTTACGTATGCTTAATTTGTAATTAACGTTACCACTCAGTTTTTACTACGAATGTATACCCAATACTCCCGATTACGATCCTAATATATTTTCATACTCATTATAATAATATAAAAATTATATTATTGATTTACCCGGTGTTTTGAAAACGTTTACCATATTTTCCGGCAAACGACTATAACTACGTCGAATCACGATAATTCAACCCGATAATTATTTTAATACCCGATTCTCATCAGGAATGTAATTTCATGATTTTCAGTTAACTCCTGCCTCAGGAATCACGATAATTCAACCCGATAATTCAACTCGTCACGATTTATTTTTAGTTAACTCGGTACCCGGTATCACCTAAAACTAATAATATCTAGCATTATCCACCAAATATCTTACAAAAATCTCATCCACCTTTCTTTCACCCTTGAATTGCTGCCCCGCCCCCCCCCCCCCCCCCCCCCCTATGCCCCCTTCCTTTTTTTATGGATCTTGTCCCCTTTACCTTTATATTTATTTCTTATACTTCCTAATATATACAAGTAATAATCAACTAGCAAAATAAGCTCCATATTCTCTCTTTTTCCTTCCTCTTGATCGGCCATCACCAACAACCAAGAAGAATCCATAGTTTTTCAAAGCTCAAGTGTTAAAACAAGTCTTAGTATTAATCTAGTTAAGGTTTTGAAATAAAAACCTCAAGGTTATTAACCAAATCATCTCCATAAGCTCACTAATCTTCCAAGTAAGTTGTCAAAACTCATTTTCATAATCTTATCAAGTTCCTACAATGATCATGTGAATTTCATACAAGATATACATGCATATGTTAGTGTATACCACTCTATTTATACTTTTTATAACATATGAGCCATAGATACTTAATATAGGTAGATCCTTGGTAGATTATTATGGTGGATGATGTTTAGGAACCCATGACACCCTAAGAAGGTGTATGGTAGATCAAGAGATGGTTGATTGTTGATTGATTGGTTTTGGGACAAGTTACAAACTAGAAAACTCATTTTTGGCACTAATAGAAAAGTGGTGTCCTTATTTTGAAAACGTGGCCAACTCAGTAGGTTGTGGGTAATTTTTGACCAAATATTTAGAAAATACTTTCCGAGACGAAACTATGGCCGAAAACAGGGATAAAAATGAGTTAATAACAAAGGAGATATGGTTTTCCGAAGTTTAACGACGAAAAATATTTTTAAATATAGTTGCTGTCCATCTTTGCCAAACGTGGAAACTTCAGGGGTTTCTGGGTAATATTGGGTTAGATATTCAGAAAATAATTTCAAAAACGAAACCGTAGCCGTTGGAATCACTAAAAGAGCCCTTACGACGTGAAAGTTATGCCAAAAACGAGTTAACGACGAAAACTATATTTTTCAGAAAATACCTTGCTGTTGAACAGATTTCATGGACTGTTTTGAGGCCTAAAACATGATCTAGCCGTCCCGACTTATCAAAAATATGTTAGTATGTTGTCCCACGATTCCGGGGATGTAAAGAACGTAGAAAACGAGCTTATAACGACCAAGATATACCCTTTTGAAAGTAGACGAACTATATATATTTTTGATAGCTTCTAATAGCAAATATATTCTAAGTATAACAACTAGTGTTTTACAAAACATAATATTGATAGTCGATTCTCCATCTAATCAAGACCCATATGGTTAAAAGTTAAATGACATGACTTCTAAACTTTGTTGCAAGGATTTCAAAAACGCCGAGCTTGACCATTAACACTTAACGTACAATATTTTGGGACTAGTTTTGCGAGGCCAATTTGGGCATATTTTCAAGTAATGAAAATGTTATTTTACGACGAAAATATTATATTTACCGATAAAACACCAAACGAGGATCGTGGAGTACCGTTTCAACGTATTTATATGGAAAGTGATTATTAACTTAATGAGACGTCAAAAATGTATTTTTCGACGATAAACGTTATTTTCAAATGTCAAGAGTGGTATCGATAACATACGTAATTGTATGTGTAGCATCATTTCATTTCTTACATTAGAGACTATTATTCATATTAGGTTGCGGTTAAAGATCGTGCCTCATTTCAGTATATCTACTTTTATCATCGTAGCTATCGCACCAGGTGAGTCATAGCCCCTACTCTTTTAATTGTGTTGTAAACTCTTTGGGGGAGAATAAATGCTCGTTTTACTTAAACGCATTACTCGTTTTACATGGTTGATTACCTGTATTTCATTGGTATGTTTGATTACTTGTATTTCTTTGGTATGTTTGATTACCTGCATTTCATGGGATTTGTCATCCTTGTTATATGACCTCATGGTCACCAATTGTTCATATGTCAAATGTAGTATTGCGGTTTCCCCACTTGGCTGTGATGTCAAACGTATTGTGGTTTCCCCACTTGGCTGTGATGTCAAATGTAATACTGCTGTTTTCCTACTTGACTGATTTATCATATGACCTCATTGTCATAATTGTTTATCTGGCGACATTGTCAGGATTGTCATTACTGTTTATCTTACGACATTGTCAGGAGTGTCAAAGTTGTTTACCTGGCGACATTGTCAGACTTATTTTATATGACCTCATTGTCATTATTGTTTACCTGGCGACATTGTCAGCTTTGTCAAAAATTGCTTATATGGCCTCATTGTTAAAATTATTTATATAGCAGTTTTGCTATATTTATCTTTGAATCTAGATACAAGTATTACTTTTGTTCACGTAAACCAAATCATATTTGGCAGTGGGTCGTAAACACACAGGTTACAAGTCTTTTATGGCGGGACTTGGAACTGAGTGGATTTACGATGCCTTTGCTGGGAAATCTTCATTCATATGCATTACATTCTTTTTCACAAGACTCTATGAACTCACCAATCTCGTGTTGACCCTTTAGCATGTATTTTCAGGTATTAAGTAATGGTACGCTACTGGAGGTTTTGGCAGGGCATGGCATGGTCATAGAAGACTCTGATATTCATTTGGGGACCGTTTTAAATTATTTTAAGGGCCTACTTTCGCACTACTTTTAACGATGTAAATTCAATACTTTTGATTAAACGGTTTTATTCTAAATGATTAAAGTAAAAACCATTTTTGTACTTGTGTTGAGATACCAATTGAGTTACACCCCAGCTACATGTATGCTTCCGCTGGACCCGATTTTGGGGGTGTGACAGATTGGTATCAGAGCTTTGGCTATAGCGAACTGAGTGTTTTTAAAACCTAAACTATAGCTACTTTCAAGAAAACTTAACCCTATGACTGTCACGTGCCTGCCTGCCAAGCTGAAGCCTCACTTGTGGTTTGTTACTGACATATATGATGAGATTTGTATCTCATTATCTGGTATATTACATTCATTTATTATAGTTGATTACTATAATTGTCTTTCATATAAGCATGTTCACGTATCATATATGTCACCGCATTATGTTTTTCCTTGCATGGTTTCATCATTTGACCTCGAGTTTGGTCACCTGCTTTAGTCTTTCAGAACGTCTTGGTATTTGTGAAGGACATAGTCTTAGTATGACTGAGCTGAGTATTTCAAAATTCATGGAAGCTCGGTGGAATATAGACTGGTCATCTATATTCAACCTGGGATAGTGAGATATAGGCTGACCACCTATGTCTGACTCAGAGATGAATTTTGCAACACTGAGAATAGTTATAATAAAATTTTGTCTGGAATAAATTCTCAACTCATTTTCCAAATGTTTCATTCATGTATGTGTATACCTTCGTTGTCAGAATATTCATACCTTTCATCACTTTATGAACCGCCACCTGGAAGCACGTCAACTGGTCATTTCATCTCATGAATCTTCACGTCTATGCATGATACACTTACATCACAGTATTTTCTTTTATCACAATCTCATTTTTTCACAGTTGTCACAGTATTTTCCCTTCTCACCATCACTATCATTCCCTTTCCCATCCCTATATATATAAGGAATTAAATGACACTCTATAGAATCCTATGTCACTCATCCCTCACTACTCCCAATATTGATAAGTGGATATTATTAATGACCTCTCTTAGGATATCACAAAACCATTCGAACCACTATCACTGGCCTGATCACCAAAAATTCCATCATCTAGAAAGTATTGGCTTGACTGAATTACAAGATTCATTTAGATACGAGTGCTCACTAAGCAACACCATAGACATAAATCCAACCTCTTAACCAAGACTATAGAACCTTCAATTGAACATGTCCTCACCAATAGACTTTATTCAAACATGTTAGACACCTATGCATTTGTGCAGACATACCTACCCGACTATTTTATCCCCTTAATACTTTCACTTTTAAATGGATTTTTCTCTAAACTACAGTTATACAAAACATATATCTTGTAAGAAATACTTTTCTGAGGCACTTATTTTGACAAGCAAATTCCTTTTGTTTAATCTTTTGCAAATCTATTGGATGTTAAGAAATTTTAAACATCGATCTTTGGTAAACCATACTATCCATCTAATGTTGAAAAGAGTCCTATCTTCCATAACTATTAAATTTGGAAACATCAAGAAAAATGTTACATAGAAAGCCGTTTGCTTAAAGTTGTAAACTCATTTATTCAGGGAAGGTTTATGAACAAAACACACAACCTCAAAACAAACTTTGAAAATCAATCACTATATTACATCACTTATACAGTTAGGAGTTTGTGAATTGACGACATAGAGCTTAGGGAAAATCTTAGTAATGGAGACTAAGCACCATAGGTGGAGAGAGACTTGATTCATGACATTCCTGCGGAGGAATCACAACCTTATCCTAATCTATTCTTTCCAATAACACCCATTGATGGACTTAACCTTGTAAGTTTTTCCATAAGATTCATGATATCCATTTCAATTATTCCTAATAGAGGAATTTGATTCACCTCAAACTCCTAGCGATTTCATTAAGATTCCTTTGGAACCACACCACCTACCATCTGCAGACCAATGGTCAGGATTAGAGAATGATTCAAACATAGGGAGATATGCCCAAATCGGGTGTGATTGATTCTTGAAATGGATTCACTTACAACAATAGATATCACGCGATCCCAAGGACAACATCATTGAGACACAATTCACAAACATGAAGAGATAAACCCGAGATACATTGGACCATTCAATATTTCAGACAGAATGAGCCTAGTGGCCTACAGACTTGAGCTCCCATTAGAGCTCAGTAGTTTAATTATGTAGATTCTACGATATTAGAGATCTAATCGTGCATGAATGAAATCATATTAAATTTATATTAACAATGCAATGAATTACCATCTTTTCTACCCTAGCCAACAACAACATAACCTACCAACATGCTGGAATATAAAGACAAAATTCAAGCATCAAACCTACAAATTATACTTGATAATTGTTTCTGTATTTTGACAAAGAGCAAAGATGAATCAACAATGGATGAACAACACCAAAACAAGTTTATGTTCATACTTGAAATTGGTGTCCGTTTACCCATGTTTGATACTTCTTCCATCTTTGATACTTGGAAGTTTTAGCCTAAATATTCGCACACACACCCCCCACTTTTCTTCCTTATTCTCTCAAAACAAATGCAACATAATTCTTATACCAGATAGTCAACCTTAGCCTAAGATAAAATAAGCTAATCCAAGCAAACCTTAATATCTCTTTTGCTCTAATTATTCGCAAATACAACACAGCATGTTCTTCCTTATTCTATCAATACAAATGCAACATACTTCTTATAACAGATAGTCAACCTAAGCCTAAGAATAAATAGCTCTAAGGGGGTATTTGGATTATATTAATTTATGATCTTATCAGCTTTTTGAGATTTGGGGATGCCAATAAGCCTATGTTATTTTAAGTGGATTAGCTAATAAGCCAAAAGACAGTGAGCTTATTAACTTTCCCAAAACTCAATAAGCCGATAACAACACAAAATAAGCTAATCCAAACACACCTTAATATCTCTTTTGCTCTAATTATTCGCAAAAACAACACAGCATAAATCTAATACATAAAGTAACAAGTCTCTAACAAATGTAAGACAAAACTGACAATAAAGGATCAAAACCTTAGATCCGTTTACTTGGTCAATTGTAACCGAGTGAGATTTATAACTGTGAGAGAGAAAGAGAGGATTACGTGGAAGTGTGTGAAGCATATTTGATAAGCTTTGTATGCTGTATATTATAAGGTTAAAAGTCAAGTGTGTTTGATACTCTTTGTATATATTATAAATTTAAAAGTGAAGTGTGTTTGATACTCTTTTATATATTATAAGTTTAAAAATTATTAAAAGTATTAAAAGTATCAAAACTAAAATTAAAAAGTAGTAAAAGTTTTAAACTAATAAGTATTAAAGCTACATTTGTATTTTAGGGCATGCTTGGTAGGGGTGTTCACGAGGCGGTTCGATTCGGTTAGTAGGAAGATTTTAACTATCCATCGCGGGGCGGGTAATTTATTTATATTACATACGGTTCGTTTGGTTAAACACGGATATCTAAAAGTAAAAACCGAAACTGAACCGTGATAAGCGGTTTTTTGGGTTTTGGTTTTTTTCGGGTTTGGTTTCTTCAGTTTCGGGTTTTTTTCGGTTTCGGATTGAGCAGTTTGTCAGTTTCTCGAGTTTTTTGAACACCCCTAATGTTTGGTAGGGGGTTATAGGGGGTGAATTGAAGAATGAGAAAGGTAATGAAAAAATATGTTTGGTAAAGCATAATGCAATGACCCATTACCCAATTGTGGGGAATGGATCATTACCCAATAAATTGGGGGGATTGATTTTCTTTACCTTTCCCTTTCCCGACCATTATCTTACACTTTCCCTTTCCCTTTTCCAAGTTTGAACCAAGCGCACCCTTTAGTATATTTTGTATTAAAAAAGTCGCCCATGTGAATTAGCCATTATCACCGGTCATGCATGGTTTCCATTACACTATAAGCGACTACAACCCAATGCACATGACCCATGACCCATGTTAATTACCCATTGTCAATCACCAGTAATGTATTGGTTGATAAGATGACACTATAAGCCACTATAACCCAATGCACATGACCCATTACCCATGTTAATTACCCATTATCGATCACTAGGAATGTATTGCTCGATCACATGACACGTACTATAAGCTACTACAATCCAATGCACATGACACTCTAAGCAACTATAATCCAATGCATATAACCCATATGATGTCAAATACCCATACTAATGAATGTGACCAGTGATAACCTAATGCACATGACCCATGACCCATGTGAATTAGCCATTATCACTGGTCATGCATGGGTTGCACCGGCTTGGTAGGCGTATACCGTTTGCCACAAACACTAAGAAGCAAGCCACAATCACCCTCTCGATCATGTTATCCGGGATCGATAAAGTTTGAACTCGGCTAGAGCTTGACTCGAAAAGCTCGATTTATATGTAAACATGTGTTTTCTTACAGAAATTAAAATTGAAATATAACCTAATAATAGAATTCGGTTCGACTTCAGCTCAAAAGCTTGATGCATTCATAAATAACTATTTACACTTAGTACACTTACATATTAAAAAAAAAAAAAAAAAAAAAAAAAAAACAAATTTTATATCACTTACAAGCTCGAGAACTCAACAATAACTCGAATCCAACTTACATAAGGTTGAGCTCAACTCATTAAACATTTGGAGCTCACATTTTTCCCTAAAATTTCAATCTGTAGCTCATGATCCCGCCCCTTTTTTCCCCAAAAATTTCAATCTCTGGCTCAAGATCCCGCCCCTTTTTCACCCAAAATCAAAACACTAAATCTAGTCAGATATATCTTCTCTCTATTATTCATCTCTTCTCCTTCTCTCTAGAACCGACTCACACACCACCGCCACACTTCACCGCCGTATCTCGCCGTCGTTCCACCAACCATCGCTCCTCCACGCCATCACCGTCCTCAAGACATGGGAGGCAATGGGTGAGTTTGTTTGCTTCGGTTGTTTGGTTCGAGATAACCACCACATCTACCACCATCACAGTAAAGCCACCATCACCCTCTCGATCATGTTATCCGGGATCGAGAAAGTTTGAACTCGGCTTGAGCTTGACTCGAAAAGCTTGATTTATCTGTAAAGATGTGTTTTCTTACACAAATTAAAATTAAAATATAACCTAAGAATTGAATTCGGTTCGACTTCAGCTTGAAAAGCTTGATGCATTCATAAATAACTATTTACACTTAGTACACTTACATATTTAAAAAAATAAATAATTAAAAAATAAAAAATAAAACATATTTTATATCACTTACAAGCTCGAGAACTCAACAATAACTCGAATCCAACTTACATAAGGTTGAGCTCAACTCATTAAACATTTGGAGCTCACCTTTTTCCCTAAAATTTCAATCTGTAGCTCATGATCCCGCCCCTTTTTTCCCCAAAAATTTCAATCTCTGGCTCAAGATCCCGCCCCTTTTTCACCTAAAATTAAAACACTAAATTTAGTCAGATATATCTTCTCTCTATTATTCATCTCTTCTCCTTCTCTCTAGAACCGACTCACACACCACCGCCACACTTCACCGCCGTATCTCGCCGTCGTTCCACCAACCATCGCTCCTCCATGCCATCACCGTCCTCAAGACATGGGAGGCAATGGGTGAGTTTGTTTGCTTCGGTTGTTTGGTTCGAGATAACCACCACATCCACCACCATCACAGTAAAGCCACCATCACCCTCTCGATCATGTTATCCGGGATCGAGAAAGTTTGAACTCGGCTTGAGCTTGACTCGAAAAGCTTGATTTATCTGTAAAGATGTGTTTTCTTACACAAATTAAAATTAAAATATAACCTAAGAATTGAATTCGGTTCGACTTCAGCTTAAAAAGCTTGATGCATTCATAAATAACTATTTACACTTAGTACACTTACATATTTAAAAAAATAAATAATTAAAAAATAAAACATATATTATATCACTTACAAGCTCGAGAACTTAACAATAACTCGAATCCAACTTACATAAGGTTGAGCTCAACTCATTAAACATTTGGAGCTCACCTTTTTTCCCAAAATTTCAATCTGTGGCTCAAGATCGATCCCGCCCCTTTTTTTCCCAAAATTTCAATCTCTGGCTCAAAATCCCGCCCCTTTTTCACCCAAAATAAAAACACTAATTAACATTAGTCAGATATATCTTCTCTCTATTATTCAACTCTTCTCCTTATCTCTAGAACCGACTCACACACCACTGCCACACTTCACCGCCATATCTCGCCGTCGTTCCACCACCCATCGGTCATCCACACCATCACCGTCATCAAGAAAAGAGAGGCAATGGGTGAGTTTGTTTGCTTCGGTTGTTTGGTTCGAGATAACCAAAACATCCACCACCATCAATGTCAAGCCACCATCACCCTCATCTCACCTATCCTACTCTGTTCAAGGGTATGCTCAAACACATATTTAAAACTAGCCTAAAACATGTTTTTGATTATAAATTCATGTGGTGATAATCGTTGCAGGTAGACTTATTAAGACGACATAGTTTTCCTGTTTATTGGAATGGAGACAATCGATGTGTTCTAAGAGGCCACTGTTTTGCTCATAAAGGGAGTCTTACTTGGTTTCCACTCCGGGATGATGTTGCTGAACAGTTGGAGTTTGCTTATCGCAGTTTTGTAAGTTATCTATCAAAAGATTAACATAACATCTGTTATATAAGAAATTAACTCAAATATGGTTGCTTTTTGTGAAACTGTTTCATTTGTACCAAATGTGAGTGATTTGCTTGCTTGGTAATGTGTTTGAAATTTATTCGTTCCAGGTTTGGCACTGTAGAACATTTCAACCAATTGTATATTATTTGTTGTCCGAGTTGATATGCAACCCGTATGTTTGTTTTTGATGCTAAACTTATATTTGGGACATCTAATTTTATCGTCTTTTATGTTAGCATTAATCACGTTACTTGTTTCTTGCAGGGACTACATGCTATTTTCACGGGGGAGGATGATACATGGGATGCCTGGCTAAAAATTCCCTCGTCTGGATTTTCTGGCACACTTCATTTTCGAGGGACTGGAATTAAATATAGGCTTGGGTATGCTCCATCTTAGTCATCAAAGCCAACCCATGTCTTTTTTTACTGTTTCATGGTTGGTAGATCTTATCTTATGCATCATTATTAGTGCCTTGGTTTCTTAAATTTCCCATATTTTTTTTGCAGAAAGAAACTGCCATTAGACTCAGATGTAAGCCATTTTTTATGTTGTTAACAATTTCATTTTCTAATGCTAATACCATTGTATTTCTTAATTTATATTGCAGGTGACGACTCCAATGACCATTGAAACTTTGGAAAACGTACCAGTAATGGAAACAGTGGTAAATAATAAAACATCCACCTTTGATTTTTTTAGTTTTACATACATGACTAATGTACCGTGTTTTATATATACATACAGGAACCTGTTAAAACTATCGGACATACGAAAACACTTAAGCCACAACAAACCGGTTCTACAGGTTACACCACCAACTACAATACCAAATATTAGTGAACAAAATACTGGACTAAAATTAGTACCCACGAAGCGAAAACATTTGGTCTCTAGTGAAACCTTGCAAAAGCAAGCTAAGGCGGCGAAGAGTCAACAGGTTTTAACTTATGATAGTTGAGAATTTGATTATATACAACATTACAATTGTATATATATTTTCTTCATTTATATACATCCGAGTTTTATTCAATTTGAAATACAATTGTATATATATTTGCTTCATTTATATACATTATGTTTTATATATATATATATATATATATATATATATATATATATATATATATATATATATATATATATATATATATATATATATATATATATATACTAGCAGTAGTAACTTTGCTATAACAGTGTGCAGATAGTTGAACCAGTGGCTCATCTAGTTCTGTTATGTTGTGAGCTTTGACATGTTCTAGTTCTGCTCTCATCCTGATGTGTTGATATGCAGCAGCCTACATTTTCAAAGCTTTTATATCCAGATGATGAGATTAGATCAATGGGAGAAAAACTTGTAAGTTTAACTGGAAATTTTATTATTATGTTCATTGTTTTGGATTAAAAGTCTTCATGATGTTGTTTGAATTACTGCTGACCATGTTTGTGTTAATATTGCTTAGATGGGTTTATTGCAGCTCATGAACTTCAAAGAAAATGTGCCAAGTATTTACTACTGCTAGTACAAAAGTTACTACTGCTAGTGAAAGTTGGTACTGCTCAGAGATTAAGACCGCTCGAAGTTGCTAGTTGCTTATAGAAAAGATGATAGATACTTAGGAAACTATTGTAAGCCGACTAGGACTCCTTGGTGTATAAAAGGATGCCCAATTTTATATTTAGTTCAGTTATATACATTCCAATTTTATTGTATTCGAATTTGTTTGATATATATTTGAATTGTTTTGATATATATTGATTTTTTAAATGTGATTAAAAGATGCATATAGTCACACTTATTAATACTTTTGGTCACTGTTTGCTTAATTCGTTGTGTGACCAAATATTACAAAAGGCCACACAAACATAAAATTCATGTGGCCATTGGATGATCAATAGTCACACAAAATACACATTTCTTTATTTTAAACAGCATATGGTCACACTTATTAACACTTTTGGCCACTTGATGCTTAATTGAATGTGACTAAATATCCAAAACAAATATGCTTTATGTGACTAAATATTACAAAAGGCCACACAAACATAAATTTAATGTGGCCATTGGATGATCAATAGTCACACAAAATATACATTTCTTCACTTTAAACAACATATGGTCATATTTTTTAACATTTTTGGCCACTTGATGCTTAATTGTATGTGACTAAATACCCAAAACAAAGATGCTTTGTGTGACTAAATATTACAAAAGGCCACACAAACATAAAATTTTAGTGCCATTGGATGAACAATAGTCACACAAAATACACATTTCTTGACTTTAAACAGCATATGGTCACACTTATTCACACTTTTGGCCATTTTTTTTTTCTTTTTTTCTCTTTTTTTTTAAATTGTATGTAACTAACTCAAAAAAAAAACAATACCTGTTGTGTGACTAAATCATCACAAACGTCACATTTATTATATATTCGTGTGGCCACAGGACGGGAAATAGTCACACATAATACACATTTACTTGAATAAATCGTCTCAAATGTCACATATATTATATATTTATGCGGCCAAAGGACGAACAATAGTTACTCTCAAAAAACATTCGTGTGACTATAAAGTATTTACGGTCACTCATACTGACTAATCCAATAAAACTTGTGCCTAATTTGTCACACATATTCGGGGTTTTGGTCACTCTTTTTTGATGAAAAGGGCTACGCACTCAACAATGTGACCATATGCTACCTACGGTGGCGGGACCTTTGGTGACACACAATGAAAAAAATGTGTGTGACTATACGCATATCGTCACACATTTCATACGTGACAAATACAACTTTTTGTACCAGTGTTGGTCCAACTTGAGAATCATGTTAACAATTGTCCTTGTTGCATTTTTCTCCAAAAACAAACCATTGCTTTCAATGAGCTCTTCACTTGGATTGAGTATCTCCTCACTAGGTCTTCTCTAACAACATCACTATTACAACACTCCAACCCTCAATCAAACCCTTCCGCTCCAAACTTACCATCATCAACCAATCCAAACTCTCTGGTGTGTGCTTATTCACACACCTTTTTCTGGCCATATTAAGACCAAAACAGACACAAACTAACCATAATTGCCAAAAATATTGTGTTTTTGTGTTTGTGATCGTGCAGGAACGGATATTCCAGAAATTGGAAAAAATCAGGCCAAAAAGGACAAAAATGAGCACGAGTTTGGAAAACATGTCAAAAGCCAAAGCTGAGGAAGCAAATTACCACTTTTGAGCTCAGATTGTCAAAACACACCTTGTGGAATCACAGAATGCCAGAAATAGTCTTTGGAGCAAAAGTTACAAAATTGGCAGAAATGGTCCCTCAAGTTTGGAAATTGACAAAATAGTCCCTGAGCATTGGATTTAGATGAAAAGTCAACAAAAGTCCTTGAGAATTCACAAGTTGTCAATTTTGGTCCTGGGTAAAAAGTTTGAAGAAATTACAAGTTTGGTCCTTGAACTTTCAAAGTTTGGGAATTTTGGTCCCTGGATCAAATTTTGGAGGATATGCATCAAAGGTCCTTGTATTATTCAAATATGGCAAGAAACACCCTTGTAATAACTTGGAACAGTTGCCAAAACTACCCCTCCAAATTCAGAAAATTTCATGTTTGGTCCTTGTGTTAATTTTAAACCAAACGGACCCTTTATTATTACTAAGTCCAAACCAAACACAAAATCACCAACACCCCCTGGTCTAATCCATCCCACAAGCCCAACACCCCAAGGCCCAAATCCCTTTTATAATAAAAACAGGGTCAAACCCAGTTTGACCACCACCCTTTCCCTCATTCGTCCCCAACTTGCACTGCAACCACATCACATCCACCCCCCACCATCACCATCACATCCACCGCCCAATCCCCCTTGCACCTAATAAAACAACAACATCTAATGCCACCCCCTCTTGCAAGTTATCAGACCCAAATTGCAATTCCAAGTTTCCTGCCAAAAACACATGGAGGGCTAGGATCCATTTTAATCATCCAAGGGCTGAGATTAAAGGTGGGATTGACTCAGAAGACCAATGGGAACCCTAATTTGGCCTATAAAATGAAGAAGAAGCAGAAGAGAGAAGTGTGTAGTTTAATTAGTGTAATTGTAATATCGTTTTAGTAAAATTAAGGTTTTCTATTGTTTAATGCAGTTTCAAACATGTACTCTTAGCTTATTCAGTATACTTTCAAGTTTTATTAATATAAATCTCAAGTTATTTCAACAATTTCAGTTTTCATTCAAGTTTCTTTTTTTTTTAGCAAAAATATGGTTTAAGCTTTTTAAGTTGTCACATGTGTTTCACAAGCTCACTTAAGCTCTATAATATAAAAGGAAACAATAAAAATCAGATAAAATCAAGATCAAAAATATATTACAGGGTACCTTTGCATTTTGGACAGGAAGCTTTGGAAGTGGTCTAAATGGATTGGCCAGATGGACTTTACTAGCTTGTTTATAACAAGCTAGAGCTTGTAGCTGCCCATTTGGGTACCCTTGTTTAGCTAGGGTCTCAAGTAAGTTTAATTTTTCTATTTTTCTTTAATTTCTAATAGTTACTGTAGCATTGCTTATCTTAGCTTATCTATGTGTTTTGTGTACTTATTAGGTGTAATTAAATCTTATTGTAGCTTAAATTCAGTTGTTTGTTTATTGAATCTCCTTGTACTCATAATCTTAGTTTAATTGTGTTTTTTAGCATAAATTAGAACCTTGAGCATTAATAGTTGTAACCTGTGTTTCTATGCTCATTTGAGCTCATTAGAGCATAATAAGTTGTCAAGAAGCAGTTTCATAGTCCTTAGTGTCCATTTGTTTCACAAACCAAAAATCAAGGTTCTTATCAGTGTGTTTGGATTTGCTGATCTCAGTGATCAAGAGGGTGTATTTGTTGTTAGTTCTGGTTCATGCAAGTTTATTTAGGCCATAATAACATAGTTTGATCATTAAATCCAGGCCTTGTTTGATAAAAAGTCAAAATCCAAGTTTATCCTCAATAAAAGTTCACGGTTGAGGTTTTTAGGTCCATAAGTGCTCATATCATTTCATAAGTTGGTAGTATAGCCTAATATAATCTCATTTTAGCTTAAAAATCATTTTTAGTCATTAGAATCAAATCAAAGTTCACAAAAGTCAAAGTTTCAAGAAAATAGAAAAAGTCAAAAGTGCAAATTTTTCAGAAATCCAAAAATTGCAAGATTTTTCATGATTTTATTTTTGAAAATTAAGCTTTGAGCTTTTTGGAAGTTAAAGCCTATCAGGTGAACTTGTGGAATCTTAATTTAGATTATTTTTAGCATTTTATTTAAGTGCTTATTCAAGTACTTATTTAGGCCTGCAGGGCAGACATTTCCCCTGCACCAAGGGAAGCAGGTTAACACCCTCATTTTCATAAGCTTTTATAGAATTCATTAGTGGACCCCACCCTGTGTATTTGGGCTTTTTGAGAAGCTCATATACCAAGCTTTTAGGCTCAGAGCTTTACTTGTACTTTCAAGCTTATTTGATAAGCCAAAATTGATCCTGCTGTTTGCACTATTTTCCCATTGCTTCATCAGCAGGAACACAAACCCAAGTTCATAAGCTCTCCAAGAGCTTATTTGTGGACCTAAGGATTTGAGCCTTGGCTTTTTAGAAAGTTCAACTAGCCAGCTTGTAGTTTCAGTGCTTATTTGGGATCTTAGAAGCCTTGCCCCTAGCTTATTTGAGCCTGCTACTCACCCTGACCAAACCAAGTCACTGAGACACTCAGTTGACTAACCCAACTTCATAAGCCCATCCAGAGCTTATTAGTGGACTCCAGGGTCTGCTTACTGGCTTTTTGGAAAGCCCTCCTGGTTAGCTTTTAGGATCAAGTTTCACTTTGGACTTCCAACCACTCCTGTGGGCCCCACACAGGGCTGCAATTAGCCCCTTTTGGCCTGTGTGTTTTGTATTGTGCTTATTTGTTGCCTTTGGCTTATTCAGTGGGCTTATTCAGTTAATTTAGCTTATTTTATGTTCACATCATTCGGTTATATCTTATTGTGTCCTGTGTAGTGATGCGTAGGGATAGCACCAGGCTTTACCTCTCGAGGGATCTCGAGAAGCTTACAACCCCCACCAGGCAGTGTACCTGATCGTTGTAGTATAGTATAGTGACAAGTACTGGGGGATTGATCATTCAGCTAGGAATAGTGTCGCTAGGATTAGAAAACCTAAATACTAGCTCTAAAGGTGAGGGATGATTATTTTTGTATTTTTTATATTTTTTAGAAAGCAAGTAAAAATCTCAGGTTTGAAGGATTTGGGCGGAATTAGTTGCTAGTCAACTAACCCAATACTAAAGATGCAATCAAAATAAAATACTGAAAATGAAATTAAACTAAATTAAACTAAGGTTGTGAGCAATAAGTGGAGAAATTGTGTTTACTTAGATTTCACTACTCCCTAGATATCTTTTACACGTTAATTACTTGTTATAGTTGCGTGGATGACGAATTGTATTCCTTAATACCATTCATGGGGTGGCGCTCTTAATTCCCCAATCCTATGAGTGCCTACTTCACTCCTATGTCGAGTCGGCTAAGAAGCTCCTAACATGGGATCATTAGAATTTACTCATGCATTAAATACAACCAATAAAACCTAGTGCACGTCAGTTCATGTTTTCTAAGACGTTCAAGCATGTTACCATTTGGAGATCTGTCGGTTTTCTTAAGCCTAACATCGAAATCATTTATCCAATACAACCATAAACAAGTAATCAACACATAATTAACATCTAGGTTTCATTAGATCTAAGCAAACACAAGATAGATCTAGCCTAGCATGATGGAATTAAGACAAGAACAAGATATAGACAACCAACACATAGACATATTGATTGAATTAGAAGAACACTTATCTCAATTACACATGAAAGGGTTCAAGGGCTGAAAACCCTTGAAAAACCTGTAAAATTCGTACTAAGTTCGGCCTTAGGGTTTCTCCAAAACTTCTCTCTTTTTTATGAATGAAATTAGAAAACTATATATAGGAAATTGAGGCTGACGGCGTCAAGACCAAATAGGTGACGCCGTCATCTCGCCGCCAAAAGAATTCTCGGACTGCCTTGATCTACTTCTGACGCCGTCACGTTATAAATTTTTCCAGGCCGTCACGTATTTTACTCTTGACGCTCTTCCTTGTGACGCCTTCATTTCTGTATTGGGTCGTCATGAAAATTACTCTTGACGCCGTCAAAATGTTGCTCTTGACGCCGTCACCTACTGTTCCCAGCTTGGAAAATTAAGTCTTTGGCGTTTTCCTCACTTTTATGCTCCAAAAACGTTCGAATTGCATCCTTTTCCAGATTTCACTCTCAAAGTACCTAAAATCACAAAAGGAACGATTTAGGGCAATATTTGATCAAATAAATTCAATTCCGGGTTTAAATGACCCCCTAAAAGTGGTTCATTTTTCGCCTCATCATGTAGCTTGTTTGTAGCTTAATCCACTTAAAAATCCATAAAAATCCTTAATAAGCAATCTGTCAAGCTAATAAGCTTGCACACTGCTTATTTTTTAGTTTTAATAAATTTGTTTTTTGTAAAAGTCACTTATTTTCAATATTAAAATAGTTGTGTAAAAGAAAAATAAGAAAAACCAAAAATAAAAATAAGTGATAGCTTCTATTTAAGCCATTTGGCTTATTTTCCTGCTTTTTCAAAAAGCAATTTTCAATTTTATATTTTTCTTAAGTTCTTAATATATTAAAATAGTTTTAGAAAAATTTTCATAATTTTCTGATTAGATATAGTATTTATAATAATTAATTTAAGTTTAATTAATTTTAATTAAAAAAATCAAAAATAAATTTCCTTTGAGCTTTTACTAAGCAACAGTACCTATTTATATTTTTCCTTAATAAAGTATTTTTAAAAAAAAATTCATAATTTGTACTGTTCATTTAGTATTTTGCATAATTAAATTAGTTTAAATAGGTTTTAATTAATAAATAAGTAAATAATTATTAAATTAGCTTATTTATAATTTTTATAAAACTTTTTATAATTTTTTTAGGATTCCTGTAACGGTTAATTAGTTTTATAAAAAATTTCATTATTTTCTAACTCATTTTTTATTTCTTTAATTTAAAATAGTTTAAATTAGTTTAATTTAATTATTAAATAGTTTTTAATTAATATTAAATAATAAAATAATCAAAAAAATAATAATTTTCTTTTTTATAAAAATTTTCTTTTAATATAAAGTTTGTAAAAAGTCATTTTCACCCACTCTAGTTTATTTCTGCTTAGAACTCACCTTTTTCGCTGTACGCAATCGCATTTGTTTTAAATTTAGTTTACGTTTATACATACATGTTTCCTGTAATTGTTAAATACTGTTTATTTAGCTTAATCCCAATCATTTCCATTAGTGTAATCCAATCCAAATCTTTATATGTTACTTTCCCCATCACTGAATCATTCAAACGTTTTCCAAAAATACAATTTCAATCTCGTCGGGACATAATGACCCGGGAAAACACTGTGCTTACACCGGATCATAAATTCATCACTTTCTCCTAGACTTGGCCTATTGACCACACCTGGTTAAGAGGGTGGTTTGGGAGGACTCACTCTCCAAATACCATTCCCACAAAAGTTTATCTCCAATGAACCAACCATCATGCTTCCCATCCCCAAGCAAGTCCTAGAGACCTCAAGTTGGCAACTTAGTATCATCTATTGTAGTTTGCTAAGAAAAGCATATATGTATGCTTATGTGCCAATGATTATGTTTTCAACATAATCTATTTTAATAACTAATGAATGCTTGTTGAGATTTATTTCTTTTATGCATTTTTATTAGTTCTCTTGTTATATATTTGTTTCATGCATCATATATATAGTGTGTTTGCTCTAAATATTTTTGCAAGCATTCTACATCTCTATTAGTCTTATAACCTTGAAATGAGGGGGAGTACACGTCGAGCGGGAGCTCTAACATCATCAGGATAACCTTTTTGATGCAAACAAAAAGGGGGAGAAAATGGGGAGATTGTTGATATAAATAATGCATAAAAACGTTATTAATATTTCTCGATATCCCTACGTTTTGACAATCACAGAATGGTAAATCATTAAACGTAAAATCATTATGTAAACAAGTATTTAGTTACAAAATATCATTCCATCCAACTAAATCACTTAAAGTATGAATAAACAATTGCCTAATACATTTTATAATCAAAGGAGTTCTATTTAAACACTACAAATTATATAAAATAATATAAACATTTTATATATTTAGAAAAACGCTTTTGGTAATTAAAGAAAAATGTTTAATTCATAATAAATATGTAAATTCAAATTTTTAACCAAAATCAGTTAGATTTTCACCAAATAAACTTTTCCCAGAAAAAGACAAAGATTCTGGCCGTTACAGGAGGGCGGCCCCCATAATTTTAAGGGGGCCGGCCACCATTTAAGGGGGTCGGCACGCTCCTGTGACCAGGAATCTTTGCCTATAAATACTAGTTCATTCCTGCATTTTTTTCATACCTTTTGCACCAAAACTTTCTATCCCAATCCTTTCAAATTATCTTTCTAAATCCTTTGATCATAAAATTATAAGTTCTTGTTTCAAGTGATTCAATCCCTCACCATTCAAAGTGAAAGGGAAGAATACTCTTTCAACATCTAGTTAAGAAGTATTGTATATTTGTGAATATTGTTAGTAGTAGTGTAAATTATTTGTAAAGGTGTAGAAGTTTTGTAATAGGTATATTTAGGTGTGAAGAGAAGTAGAGAATAGAAGTAGTGAAAAAGAAGTAGTGTTGTGAAGAAGAAGTAGTGAAGTTGTGAGAAGTTGTGTAGTAGTAGTGGTGTGTATTAGTTATGAAGAAGTTGCGTAGTGACTAGTGGTGTGAGATTGGTTCTAGCTACAATTAGGACTCGACATCTAGCTTAGTGTCGTTAATCGGTGTAAGCAAAAGTTGTGTAAGGTTTTCTCCGCCATAAGGGAGCATGTTGACAGAGTGAAGAAAACTCTCGAGTTAGGTGCTCGGGGAGTGGAGTAGGGCGAAGAGGAGCTTCGTAGCCAAACCACTATAAATCCTTTGTCTTGTGGTGCGATCTTTCAATCTCTATCTCTTTATTTACTTATCTATATTGTTGTTACTTACTTTTGTAGATATTAGTATACATAAGTGTTTAAAATATTGATCTCACATAAAACTAGAATTTAAGATTTTGTAAACAAAGTTTTTATAAATTTAAAAACGTCGTAAAACTATTCAACCCCCCCTTCTAGTTTTCCACAATTTCTAATAAATTGGTTTAACTCTTCTTGCATAGCTATGACCCATGATTCATCCTTTATGGCCTCATTTATATTTTTGGGTTCAACGGTTGACACAAAATAAAAGAAATTACTTTGATTTTGTACATTTGATCTTAAGTTTTTTTCATTAATTTTTCTTATGACACTATCTAATGGATGACTTTTAGAGTCTTTGACATTATCAATTTTCTTATTTAATAGTTCATCTTCCTTGTCATTATCTAAGTTGTCATCATTTTCAACGACTTGACTTTCAACTAAGTCATCATCTACCAAAGGTGATGTCTTAGAGGGAGGTGGACTTTCATTGAATGTTATGTTCAACGATTCCTTGACTCTTAAGGTTTATTTGTTTAAAACAATGTAAGCTTTGCTATTTTGTAAGTATCCAAGAAATACACCTTCATAAGACTTTGGGTCAAATTTAGTTAGATAATCCTTGGTATTTAGTATAAAGCATTTACTCCCAAACACTCTAAAATATCCTAATGTACTTTTTACCTCTATATAATTGATAAGGAGTTTTATTCAAAAATGGTCTAATTAAGACTTGGTTTAAAATGTAGGTTGATGTGTCGACGGCGTTACACCAAAATGTTTGTGAAATATTTTGTTCGTTAAGCATTGTTCTACTCATCTCTTGTAGAGTCCGGTTTTTACGTTCTACTACACCATTAGATTGAGAAGTACGGGGTGCCGAAAATTTATGTGTTATTCCATTTTTATCACAAAAATTTCCAAATTTTATTTCATTGTCAAGTTCACGACCATGATCTATTCTAATTGACACAATGCAAGTTCCTAATTGGTTTTCAATTTTCTTAATAAGAATTTCAAATTGGTCAAAAGCTTCATTTTTACTTTTAAAAATTTTGTCCAAGTATACCTTGAATAATCATCTACTATAACCAAAGTATAGAAGTTACCTCTATAACTTTGTATAGCGGATGGACCGAACAAATCCATTTGCAAAAGTTCTAGACACCTAGATGTGGACACCATATTTTTAGCCTTATGGCTACTATGAACTTGTTTACCAATTTTGCAAGCATCACAAAAGTGTTGGTCGTATTTCAACTTGGGTAAGTTTCTAACTAATTCTTTAGAGGATAGAGATTGAATAAGTCTCATATTAGCATGACCTAAACGTCTATGCCAAAGGGTTGAGGAATCATCTATTGAGGTGAGGCAAAGTTTATCTCTAGATGTTGGATTAATCGTCATGACGTATAAGTTATTTTTTAAAACACCTTCTGCTATAGTTATTCCGTCTTTTAGCATTTTACTTATGTTTTCACTAAATAGAACGTTATACTTTTTACGATAAACTTGACTAATACTAAGAAGATTAAAACCTAGGTTGTCAACATGAGCGACATCATCAATAGAAAGAGAGTCATGAGAAATTGTACCTTTTCTGATAATTTTACTTTTAAGCTTGCTACCAAAAGTAACGTTACCTCCATCAAATTTTTATTAGGTAGAGAAAAGGCTTTTGTTTCCCGTCATATGTCTTGAGCAACTACTATCCTTGATCCATTCATTCGGTTCCAAACTTACTTTCAAGCATACCTATTTTTATGAAAAACACTCAAACATTTGGTCCCCAATATCTCATGGGTCCATTTTGGTTAAACATACCATTAACTTGATCCACGTATGGAAATGGTGGATAATGTCTAGGTAAGTTTTGGTTCCAACCATGTTGATAGTTAGGTTGTGTGTTGTAGTTGCTCTTTTGGAAAGGGCGTTTGGGAATAGGAGTTTTAGGCCTTGGTTCAATAGTTCTAGTTCTAAATTCATTTCTAACAAGTCCTACTCCTAGTTTAATAGTCGGTTTTAGTTTTGTTTCTGTTGAATTACTATTAGACTTTCTTGTGGCTAACAAATTCAGTACGAGTAGATAAAGAATTTTTCTTTTCTGCTATAGTGCCCGCGGAACCTTTTTGATCAACGGGGAGAACCAAATTTTTTGTTCCGCCGGATCCGTGGACCACTGTAGCAGTTGGACTATTTTCTTGTGCTTTTTCCGTTTGTTTTGATATACTACTTAAGGTTCCTGATTTTCTAAATCCTAGTCCTGTTTTATCAAATGGAGACTTTTGAAGTTTCATTATTTCATCCGCACAAGAAATACTTTTATCGAATCTTTTAAACTTTGTGGTTTGTTTGATAAGATCATTTTGAGTGATTTTAAATCTCAAGTTTAAACTCTTGACATGATGTGCATACTGTGTCAATAGTTTTACTCTTTTCTAAGCATTTTGCTTTTTCCTTCAATTCATAAACTTCATTTTACAAAAATTCCTTTTTTGTTTTTAAATATTTATTTTTGTTAATGATTTTTAAGCTTAATTCACAAAGTTTGTTATATTCTTTTTGCAACGTGTCATCATCAATAGAATAACAATATAAATCAGAATGTACCTCATTTGAGTCGTGAGCCATGATAGCAATTTCGTCATTCTTTGGCTCTTCGTCATCACGTCTCTATCAGTCCACGCACCACTTACAAAAGCTCTTTGAGCTTTGCTTGTAGGTGATTTTAGACATTCTTTTTTTTTAGGTAAAGGGGTTTACCCCGGTAAATATGATTTTGGACATTCTCCTATGAGATGACTTGTGTCTCCACATCTAAAACACTTTCTTTCACCTTTTTCCTTTCTTATCATCACGATCTTTTTAGAAAGTTTTCTTGACATCTCTAGGTTACCTTACAAACTTTTCTAGTCTTCAAAAGAACTTCTTGAAGTCGCTAATGGCCATGGCATATTCTTTATCATCACTATCCGAACTAGATTCTTAATCATCACTTGATTCAAATCTAGCTTTCAAAGCAATAGATTTGACTTTTTCTTTATTGCCTTTAACTATCTCCGAATCTTTTTCGATTACCATTTCATGAACTTTGAGGTTTCCAATTAGCTCGTCAAGTGACATGCTTGAAAGATCTTTAGATTCTTCAATTGCCGTCACTTTGCCTCTCTGATTCATGTGAAAACCAATTATATAATATATATAGTATAGTATCGAAGTGATCCGCGTAAAATACGGATCACCCGAGTCGTTTCCCAACGAAGGCGAATGGAATCGAGAATATCGATTCGTGAAATTGTGAATTGAAAAGTGAGAAAGTGAAAATAGCAATCAAATAGTTCAAGTAATAACAAACAAAGATGAAATATGTAAAGAGTACAAGCCAATTATGCACAAAAGTTAAAAACGCGAAAACGGAAATGCAACCGCAAAATTTAAAACGTTACGTATATTGAAAAATGATCCTACAAATATAAAACAATTTTCTAAAAATCTTAAACTAATAAAAAGAATTTTAAGAAAAAGAAAAATATTTTTTAGACTTTTTATTTATTTTCTAGAATTTATTTTCTATTTATTGAATTAAAAATGAATTAAAAATTAAGAAAAATAGAAAAATAAAGTGAAAAAATGAAATTTTAATTCTGAAAATTCTAAAATATTATAAAAGAATTTCTAAAAATATTCGTGTATTTTTCAAAGTTTTTTCTGATTTTTATTGATTTTGGTAATTTTAAATGATTTAAAAATGATTTATAATGAAGAAATATTAAGAAAAATAGTAAAATAACTTGGAAAAATCTGAAAAATTCCAGAAAATCAAAAGTAAAATGGAAATGTTGCAGAAAAATTTTGGATTAAAAATAATAAGTAGAAATGCTTATTCAAGACAAATCAGCTTATGGCAAGTGCTTATTTATAAGCACTTGCCACAAATCTTATCCAAACTGAACATACAAATGCAATTTGCTATAATGGACTCAAATATTCACAATTATGATGAAAGGAAGCTCAGAACACAAGATCAAAACAAATAAGCAATATTACTAAAGCCAAATAATAAGCAGATATGGTAAAAAGAACAAGCAGACTATATAATACTCTAAAACAACAATATAGGAACTCAGTTAAACCAATAAAACTCAAACTCAAACTCAAATAATGCAATAGCAGCCCTATGTATGAAATCAGATGCTATGCTATACCACTAATAAGCATACCTGAGAAAAGCTATCTAATAAGCTCAAATAGTGAAACTAAAAGGGTAAGAACAAGCTATATATACTAAGATGCTACAAACAAAGAAGCTAAGACAGAAACTTACTTATGCTACTCTAAATGATGCCAAGCAAGTATGCTAAATCTTGTGATGCAGGGGAGAAAAAGGCTCAAACAGTCAATTTACAAGCACTGTTTCATTAAGCAAATGAGATCTCAACCTAAATTTTCTTGTTTCTATAGATTAACTAACTGCTACACTACTCAAAACAGCAATTGAAATGTAATTCCAACTAGAAATGATCCCTAAGATTGCTAACAAAAGTGTGAACAAAAACTGAGTTAACGCTACTTTGACTGTTGAATAAAACTAAAAACTTTGACTAATTTGGATTTCTACTGCTAAATTCTACTCTTAGATGTTCTAATAAGCTAATGCAACACTAAATTAAACTAGCTTGAATTATATTGCACCTACAACTATAAAATCTCCAACTGATTCAAAAATTTCTTACAGTTAATCAAATTTGATCACTACTTTTGACTATATGTAAATAAGACCTACTGTTTAAATGAATTAAATCTCTATTATAACACAAAATTAGCCAAAGTGTGACAGGAAAACAATTAACCAACTACTCCTAAACTCAGTTCAATGCAATTCCAAACACCCCTGAAATTACTGGCTAACACTACAACTAACTGTATATGACTACAAATTACCATAACAATTACTAATAACAGTCTAAAATCACTAATGAAACAGTTATATAGCAACAAATATCAAAGAGATCAAATAATAAAGAAATGAAACAGATCCACAAATACTACCTAAATCAAACAGTGTGATACACAAACTAAAATAGCTGCTACCAATTCCAACTATATCATAAGCTAAGCTAGATCAAAACTAATTGAAGCTGGAATAACAATCTATACTAGTCAACTCAATGAAACAGTACTAATTAAGCAAACTCAGAACTCAAAATGGAACAGATACTATTAATGCAGAACTTAAAAAACGGAATTTACCAAATCAGCTCCCTCAGCTAAACAGAGGGAGTTCCCTTTGCTTGCCTGTCTTTTGACAGGCTGAGTGCTTCCAATTCCCACTCAAACTTGTCCTAATCACCACAGAATACTATCAATCTTCACTGTTGACTTTAGTTGACCAGGGATCAAATGGACATTTTCACTGATTTAACCTCTAAAATCAATTTCACAATTTCGAAAATAAACTAATTTGAGATGTAAGCTACTTCAAAACAGCTTATTTGTAAACTGAAATACAATTTTTTTTTTTTTTTTTTGTATTTTTCTAAATTTTATGAAGAACTTGAAGAGAAATGAGAATTTAATGAAAAGTAAACTTGATTAAATTGTTTTACTCACTAAGATGAACTGAAATTTAAGAGAATATAAGATAAACAAAGAAAAGTAACAATAAGCTAAGATATTAAAAGCAAAGAACTGGTTTCATTAAGCAACTAAAAGTACAATTAAAAGTGAATTACAATTGAAAAGAAAATTGGGCAGAGTTTTGTTACACTAAAACTCCACCACCTAAACAAGCTAAACTAATGCACTATATATAGGAGGGATGAGGGTTGAGCTCACGAATTGCCATGTTGGCAATCCGTGTGAGGTTGTGCTTCTTTGTAGCCAATCTGAGCCGTATGATAAGCATCAATCATTTACCAATCATTATCCACCCTTTGATCACAAATTATGACGCGTTTCCACCAATGATTAGCTGCCACGTGACACTCCTTTGTGCTTCTTGAGCTCTGACAAGTCCTGACACACTCTGACATCTTCTAGAAACCCTTGGATATTACTTAATTGCCCTTAATCTCAGTAATTTTGGGATGGGGGTAATTAGGGTTCATGTTGGAACAGTGAAATCTGGGTTTATGTTAATTTGGGGGGCGGGAAATGGGTAAGGGTTATTTTATTATTGCTTTTGACCATTGACCCGTTGACCAAAGGTGGGTATATTTTGACCGTGAGGCAGTGGATCGGGTAATTTGGAATTGGTTCTGGGCTTTGGTGGATTAAGAAGTTGGGCTTGGATTTTATTTAATGGATCAGGCTTAGCATTAGTTATTATTTTCAGATTTTTAACATTGTGAAATTACAAGGACCAATAGTGTAAAATCTGAAAATGCAAGGGTCACTTCTGCCAAACTTCAAAATATTGTCTAAGGACTTTTCTTGCCAATTGATGATTCTTCAAGGGTAAATTCTGACAGATTGAGCTCAAATATTTATCCGGACTTGAAAAATAGCTTTTCCGACCTCGGCTTTTGTCCTTTTTTCCTCTCCCGTGCTCGTGTTGTTGATTTTCCATTATTTTTGTCCATTTCTCTCATATCCGTACCTGCACATTCAAAAACCCAAAAACACAACGTATTTGGCATTTTAAGTCGGGTTTTCGCCGTTTTGGTCCGGTATTTGGTAAAGAAAAGGTGTGTAAATTAATACACACCAAAATCCCCCAGACTAAGTTATTGCCGTGTCCTCACGCAATGTGATCAATTCACGCTTTTGGGATAAATAATTTCAAAACTCTTTTTACTAACTTTGAAGAGTAGCAAGGGGGTTCAAAAGAAGTAATAAAATCATTTATTCCCGAAAACGCTCCGTTTTCCAAAATTTTTCTTTATTCCTTTATTCCACTATCACTTTCTATTTTTGTACTTTTCATACTTCATACTTGTGACGGTTTGTTGAACTTTCATTATTTAGCAATAATTATTAGGGTCAACGAGTAGAAACACTTTTCATAGAAAAGTGACCGTACGGATAAAAATCGTCATCCTTGATTTTTCACAAGTCCCCAAACTAAGCGTACAAACGAGATCACAACTTATCTACAAATTAGATGCTAACACTACTCATAAAAGTTACTTGTGGAAACTCCTTACTCCCATATCCTAGGGTTTTGTATCTCAATATTTTATTTTTGTTGAGAAATGAATTTCTTCATATTTTCTCATTTCACTATTTTTTTAGTCCGATAGTGACACCTAAGTTTAAACGATAAGTAGTTATTCATTTTCTCTTAAGAACCACTGCAATAGAAATTCGGTCCACATCAAATAATTTTGGTACATACAACATCATAAGTATAAGTTGCGGAGTACTACACGTGCACCTCATGTGTCCAATTCAAAATTACACACATGCACCTCACGCGCCAACAACTTATTTATACATAAGCTCTTATTCGATACAACTTTCAACTTCACTTTTCTTCATTTTTCACTTTTTTCACTTTTCTCATATTTTTCATACTTTTCACTTTTTTTCTTTCTTGACTTTTTCTCATAACATCAATGGAAGCTTATCGGGTAGCTCCAAAACCACATATATAATCAACTTTTGACTTTTGATTTTTCACTTTTTGCTCTTATTTTTGATGTTCCTTGATATGTACCCAACTTCTAAAGCAAAAATTCTCTTAAGAAAACAAAGAACTAAATATTATTCAAACCGAAATACCACTAATTAACCTAGAACATCTATTTTATATGGTGACGTATCTAATGGGAGTAAAAAGCCACAAGTACCTCTCATGAGCTCTAAAGAGAACCACTACTCCACGTTTAGCATCTAATTTCTAAATAAACTCTTATCATTTCTCGCTCTACGCAATTTAAGATTCCAAATAATGAAACCCGCGAATACTTAGCCAATAATCAGCCTCGCATATATAAAGTCAGTTACGGAAACTTGCAAATTCTAGAAGAAGAATTCGCGTTTTCTAGCTCCTGATGTAAAAGACTAGCGAAAGCTTTTAAGTTGCGCATGTATAAAGTCAAGTACGGGAACTTGCAGATTCTTAAGAAAGAATTCGCATTTTATAGCTCCTGGTGTACAAAACTAGCACAAGCTTATGTGATTATCATTGGTTAAGGGAACAAGCTAGGGCTCAACACGCCCGGTCAAGTCAAAATATTTATTCCTACTCTCGCCAGCAAGAAAGTCAACAAGGTGTCAAAACACTTATTCAAACTTTATTATATTTTTGCACAACTTTTTCAACTTTTTCACATCTTTTTGTACTTTTTCATGACTTTTTCTCAAAAATTTTGAAATTTTCAATTTTTTTTTTTTTTTTTTTTTTGGTGGAAAAACGGAGTTGCAAGAGTGCATGACATTGTGAAAATGCAAGGTCAAAATCGAATCGAAGATTCACCCTCCCACAGACTAGAACGAAACACTGTCCTCAATGTTTTTCAGGTAAAGGTAATCCTAATAAAATTCTAGGCCGTTTATTAATTATGCCAAAGAAAACGTTAGTCGATAAGATTCACGGATTTAGGATTTCCAAGTAGCACCGATGAATGAAACTCGAGCGAAGAGAAGATAACGAGCACGAGAGTCATCATAAATCACGGACAATCCTGAACAAACATCACAAACAACCACGGAACACAAGAGTAGAAGAGGCACACCCTCCTCACATTAGTTGTTAGAAATAAGAAAATAAGAAGATGAAATTGGATAGGCATGGGTTGCTACCCACGAAGCGCTTGTTTTTGTTTTCCGAGTCACGTAGCTTGACTCGATCCCCGAATTAATTTGTCCTTGGGGAGAGCAGATGGAACAGACACTTGGCACAAAAGATAGAGATACCAGGGTCAAATACGGTGTCCTCACTCCCAGTGGAGTGGAAAGAAGAAATGACGGTATAAGTATAAAATGGTTGAAACACCCGGATGATAAAAGAAAAGTCGAGTTCAGAATCAAGGGTGGGTTGGGTGGGCAAAATATTAAGCACCGGAACATCTTGTTCAAAAATATCGTCCACCATTCCAAAAATATCATCATTCGTACCGGATTCAAAATCTTCATCGGGTGGTTTCGCGGGCGGACGAGAAGAAAGTAAATCGGAAAGAATATCATTCTCGTCATTCTCAATACCCGGTGGTATCAAGTCATCCGTAGCAAGAAATCGATCGACATCCTCAAAAAGAGGGTCACGTGACGGATTTTCAGAAATAAGCACATAATCAATCTCAAAAGTAAAGCATTCGTAATCCGGAAGAGAGATATCAGCATGAATAGTGGGATTGCCACTACTCGTCTCTTCAAATCGAAAGATTTTGTTATAAACTGATCTAGGCTGTGTAGGACATAATAATAACAATAACAATAAGCAGCGGAATAATCAAAACACAATTGTTATTATTAACAAGGTTTCTTCGTCATCATCTCTACTCTAACATACACCAAAGCCCCAATGCTACGTGATCAAGTGTAGCACGGTTACACTCTAATAGCGATCTAAGATCGTTGAGGCTTAACACTAATCACCTAACCTAGGCGTTTACATAAGCATACTCACGCCCTAGGTTTACACACACACACCTTTCCTGGACTTTACATCTTGTACGTACATAATATCAATTCCCTGTATCTCTTTATATAATAGGGATACTAGGGTTACAAAGGATATTCTAGAATAATAAAAAGATATGCAGTAATCTTTTTCTTTCTTTGCAAGTTTCTTCCTTTGTCTCCATAAGTCCCTCATGTTTCACATGTTTTGTCTTATCAACTTAATTATGATTCCCAACAATCTTCCCCTAGTTGATAATGACAAAACCAATAAGCATGAACTTCCCCTGAAGTTAGTATGTCATGAAACATGTGACTTCCCCTTAAACCAAGCATATCATCAAGGATCTTCAAGCTTCAATCTTCAAAATATTCTTCTTCCCCTTTTTGTCATCATCAAATAGGGAACAACCGTAAGCAACCTTGATCTTCATAATCACCAACCAGTACCATACATCCAATTTAGTCCTTTAATGTCTTGAATTACCCACCATTAAGAACACCAAAACGCTTACTTATTAAATGAACTCAAGACATAAAAATCCCAAATCTTCAGTAAGAATACCAACGAATAATCATGAAAACCTTCACCTTGATGTAGCACATAAATGGTTAATCATTTTAACAATAAGCTTCCCCTGAAACCCATATGTTAACCATGTGTTGAATGTAGGCTCTATGTAATGATCACTGATGAAGAAAACTAAGTATTACCAACTTGATACTGAAGTAGAATAACCCAAACTTGTACCTTATATCTTGTACTAAAACTGACTTCGAACGTATACTTGAAGTATAGGGAGATCGAAATCTCTTGACAATAATCACTGAGCACAATAACGTAACTCCTTCAAGTGTTTGTCAATTCGTAGTCACCTGAATGAACGAACAAGTTATCTTCAAAGTGCCATACTCACTTTGAGATATGATAAGAACACGCATCCAAGAAACTCCACTTCATCATCAAATAAGTGATAAAAACTTTTCTTCGTAATCAATTAAATCAATAAAAACGAGCCATAAATCTGTTAAAGAACGTAATAAACCGAAAATCTAAATTCCATTGTGTGTGTCTTCCCCTGTGTGTGTTGTCCAATATATCCAAACCGAATGTCTTCAAAGTGTGTGTCATCCAAGTTACATAATAAATTCGAGAACAAAACCATATACGATCCGATATCAAACAATGCTAAAAACCATATGCGACAAACCTCACTTAATGACCGACGTTGAAGAGCACCGAATCACAATTAATTTAGACCAATCATTATGAATCATGTACGAGGTAACCTTTTGCATCTCTTGTATCCAATATCCACATCACGTCATCCCACGTGATTATAGAAGCAAAAATAAAATTGATCGAAAGCTATATGTGTAGCCATGAATAGAATAATACTCCATATTACAAGATTAATAATCCATGGTCCACCACATCGATTCCCAACCGAATATAAAAATCTTCCGTTGACCCATGAGTTATTAGTACGAGGTTAATGATCCAACTAATTGCTAACCCATTAAAATCGTTGGTCCAATGAAATCAGAAAAACAGCACGAGTTAAATAGTACCAATCAGATTACAATATGCGCAATAATGAATTCAATAACTGATTTGGTACGAGGTTTCCATTAAATCAGCCAATCACCATGAGTTACTTCAAGCAGTACTAAGATCATTGAACGAGCAGTGGAAACAAAATAAGCATCAGTGGTAACATATGCGAGCAGTGGAAACCTTTTATGCGTAGCAGTGGGAACGAACAACTTGCAGTGGTAACGGGAAACGTAGCAGTGGTAATTTCCTGAGCGCAGTTAGAACTTACATCGTACCACCAGTAGACTTACTCCCTTTAAAGTAACCTTACAACCAGTAACTTCAATGAATAAACGTACGTAGGTCTACTCCATGACCAGTATCCTTGAAGCGTATACAACCCAGTAACCTTAGTTCATTAGTAGCAAAAGCACGACACACCAGTAACTTTCTTCACAAACCCTTTTCTTTTTCATATCACTATCAATCCATTACTCCATACGAAACCCTAATAATAAATTACTACAATAGTATTCAAAGCTCAGCATCGTTAGGGTTCATCATAAATCATTCCAGCATCATCATTAGGGTTCATCACAGATTTTAAAACCTGCTCACCAAGTCTAATGAAAGTACCAGTAGATGAATCAAATGGAGCATCAAAAGCATGTATGTATTCATGAGGATAAACAACGATTAATAACAGATGTAGGGTTTGTATTATTCCTCCTTGTCACAAAGCTATGAGACCATAACTTAGGGTATTTAGATCAGCCTAGGGTTTCTTTTAAGTAGTTATAATAAGCATGCATAGCAGATCCAGAAACCCTAAAAATCAATTCATACCTTCTTCAAACTGCGTTCTTCCATGAATAATAGACACCAAGAAGCAAATAACCAACTTCCATAATGAATTTATAACAAGTATGCACGAATTTAGAAAGTTGAATAGCATGAAAACCCTAAAATTCGAAACAATATACCTCTCTGCGCAGCAGTTTTCAAGAATTTTTATCTTTTTATTGGAACCTCAGATCAAAGATCCCTCTGGTGGAACTCTTCCTTGACATGTTGAGAACCTCCATTAAAAATTTCAGCCCGATCCAACGGTTAACGAAGGAGATATCGATGTTTGAAAACTGCTCTGCAGTGAGTTTTGAAGATACGAACCTGTTTCGAATTTTCTTCCCTCTTCGACAAACCAAACCTTGTAAGATCCCTAAATCACGAGCCAACCTGGTCTCTGATACCACTTGTTATAAACTGATCTAGGCTGTGTAGGACATAATAATAACAATAACAATAAGCAGCGGAATAATCAAAACACAATTGTTATTATTAACAAGGTTTCTTCGTCATCATCTCTACTCTAACATACACCAAAGCTCCAATGCTACGTGATCAAGTGTAGCACGGTTACACTCTAATAGCGATCTAAGATCGTTGAGGCTTAACAGTAATCACCTAACCTAGGCGTTTACATAAGCAAACTCACGCCCTAGGTTTACACACACACACCTTTCCTGGACTTTACATCTTGTACGTACATAATATCAATTCCCTGTATCTCTTTATATAATAGAGATACTAGGGTTACAAAGGATATTCTAGAATAATAAAAAAATATGAAGTAATCTTTTTCTTTCTTTGCAAGTTTTTTCCTTTGTCTCCATAAGTCCCTCATGTTTCACATGTTTTGTCTTATCAACTTAATTATGATTCCCAACTGATTTCAAACTCGGGTAAGAAATCACTATCCATATCGGGGATAGGAGAAGAAGTCGGTGGATCATTCAATGCCTCAATACGAGAGATAAGAAGATTGACATTCAATAATGTTTCACGTAAAGTTTCATCTTGTATTTCCGTATCAACATCTTCGTTATTCTCTTCTTCTAAACTTACGAGCTCAGAAAGTTCTTCATCAACATAATCGATTTCTCCACAAGATATAGAATCGGCATCGTCAGAATCGGAGAATATCTCAACACGATTATCATCAAACGGTATATCATTCGTATCAACATGATTATCAATACGATTATTTTCAACATCGTTAGAAATCTCCTCAGACTCACTTGGGATTGGGACGAGGTTCTCAACACCTGACTTATTGAATTCATCAAATTCCGTTGCCGGAATAGTGTTTAGATGCTCGTCCCCCATTGTTAAAGAGTCTTCGGGTTCTACGGAAGAAGAGATAGATTCATTTTGAGGATTAAGATTGATCGTAATCGTGGAATCATCATCGCACATGCAACACTCACAAAATTGGAATTTTCTTTCTTCGGCAAGAAGTTCTTCCATCGATTTCTCATTAGGCTCGGGAGTAGATGTATAACGATTAATTACCATCTCTTTTAACGTCTCAATTATGGATTTAATTTCAAAATTTTGATTAGTAAATTCAGAAGTTTGTGAGGGTTGGTTAAAACCATGAGAATATAAATTCGGCTCATAAAAATTTTCAGATGATCCCCCACAATGTTCCAAATTTGATGTATTTTGAAATGAATCACCATTGTAATACGGGTCTTGTTCATAAAAATTTTGAGGATAAAAATCAAAGCTCGGATCGTAAGTGTAATATGTGTCAGCACTCGGGGCATAGCACATACAATCGGTGTATCCACATATGTCACAAAAACATTGCCCATACGGAACTCCTTCTTCAGAAGGGTTTCCACAATTATAGAAATAAAACGAAGGTGGTGGTGGTGTATAGTAATCGGGAATGTTTGACGGATTGTTGAACGATCTTTCATCATACGTGGGAGAATTACAATTCCAACAAACTCCATCATGAATATTATCACCACATTGGTCGCACGTACACCACACACATAACCCTCCGAAGAACGGTTCTCCACAATTATCACAAATCGGATCCATAAAAATTAAACATGAGAAGGTTTGAGAAGAAGAATCAAATTTTAGAAGATAAGAAGATTATTTTTGTTTTTGATTTTTCAATTTTTTATATTTTTTTATAGAAAATATATACAAGATAGAGGACCGCTTATCAAAACACGATTTTTCAAAACGAATATTCAAAACTCATGTCCACCTTCCCCGGCAGTGGCACCATTAATTAATTCATGTGAAAACCAATTATATAATACATATAGTATAGTATCGAAGTGATCCGCGTAAAATACGGATCACCCGAGTCGTTTCCCAACGAAGGCGAATGGAATCGAGAATATCGATTCGTGAAATCGTGAATTGAAAAGTGAGAAAGTGAAAATAGCAATCAAATAGTTCAAGTAATAACAAACAAAGATGAAATATGTAAAGAGTACAAGCCAATTATGCACAAAAGTTAAAAACGCGAAAACGGAAATGCAACCGCAAAATTTAAAACGTTACGTATATTGAAAAATGATCCTACAAATGTAAAACATTTTTCTAAAAATCTTAAACTAATAAAAAGAATTTTAAGAAAAAGAAAAATATTTTTTAGACTTTTTATTTATTTTCTAGAATTTATTTTCTATTTATTGAATTAAAAATTAAGAAAAATAGAAAAATAAAGTGAAAAAATGAAATTTTAATTCTAAAAATTCTAAAATATTATAAAAGAATTTCTAAAAATATTTTTGTATTTTTCAAAGCATTTTCTGATTTTTATTGATTTTGGTAATTAAAAATGATTTATAATGAAGAAATATTAAGAAAAATAGTAAAATAACTTGGAAAAATCTGGAAAAATTCCAGAAAATCAAAAATAAAATGGAAATGTTGCAGAAAAATTTTGGATTAAAAATAATAAGTATAAATGCTTATTCAAGCCAAATCAGCTTATGGCAAGTGCTTATTTATAAGCACTTGCCACAAATCTTATCCAAACTGAACATACAAATGCAATTTGCTATAATGGACTTAAATATTCACAATTATGATGAAAGGAAGCTCAGAACACAAGATCAAAACAAATAAGCAATATTACTAAAGCCAAATAATAAGCAGATAAGGGGAAAAAAAAAAAGCCAGAACAAGAAGACTATATAATACTCTAAAACAACAATATAGGAACTCAGTTAAACCAGTAAAACTCAAACTCAAACTCAAATAATGCAATAGCAGCCCTATGTATGAAATCAGATGCTATGCTATAACACTAATAAGCATACCTGAGAAAAGCTATCTAATAAGCTTAAATAATGAAACTAAAAGGGTAAGAACAAGCTAGATATACTAAGATGCTACAAACAAAGAAGCCAAGATAGAAACTTACTTATGCTACTCTAAATGATGCCAAGCAAGTATGCTAAATCTTGTGATGCAGGGGAGAAAAAGGCTCAAACAGTCAATTTACAAGCACTGTTTCATTAAACAAATGAGATCTCAACCTAAATTTTCTTGTTTCTATAGACTAACTAACTGCTACATTACTCAAGACAGCAATTGAAATGTAATTCCAACTAGAAATGATCCCTAAGACTGCTAACAAAAGTGTGAACAAAAACTGAGTTAACACTATTTTGACTGTTGAATAAAACTAAAAACTTTGACTAATTTGGATTTCTACTGCTGAATTCTACTCTTAGATTTTCTAATAAGCTAATGCAACACTAAATTAAACTAGCTTGAATTATATTGCACCTACAACTATAAAATCTCCAACTGATTCACAAATTTCTTACAGTTAATCAAATTTGATCACTACTTTTGACTATATGTAAATAAGACCTACTGTTTAAATGAATTAAATCTCTATTATAACACAAAAGTAGCCGAAGTGTGACAGGAAAACAATTAACCAACTACTCCTAAACTCAGTTCAATGCAATTCCAAACACCCCTGAAATTACTGGCTAACACTACAACTAACTGTATATGACTACAACTTACCATAACAATTACTAATAACAGTATAAAATCACTAATGAAACAGTTATATAGCAACAAATATCAAAGAGATCAAATAATAAAGAAATGAAACAGATCCACAAATACTACCTAAATCAAACAGTGTGATACACAAACTAAAATAGCAGCTACCAATTCCAACTATATCATAAGCTAAGCTAGATCAAAACTAATTGAAGTTGGAATAACAATCTATACTAGTCAACTCAATGAAACAGTACTAATTAAGCAAACTCAGAACTCAAAATGGAACAGATACTATTAATGCAGAACTTAAAAAACGGAATTTACCAAATCAGCTCCCTCAGCTAAACAGAGGGAGTTCCCTTTGCTTGCCTGTCTTTTGACAGGCTGAGTGCTTCCAATTCCCACTCAAACTTGTCCCAATCACCACAGAATACTATCAATCTTCACTGTTGACTTTAGTTGACCAGGGATCAAATGGACATTTTCACTTATTTAACCTCTAAAATCAATTTCACAATTTCTAAAATAAACTAATTTGAGATGTAAGCTACTTCTAAATAGCTTATTTGTAAATTGAAATACAACTTTTATTTTTTTTGTATTTTTCTAAATTTTATGAAGAACTTGAAGAGAAATGAGAATTTAATGAAAAGTAAACTTGATTAAATTTTTTTACTCACTAAGATGAACTGAAATTTAAGAGAATATAAGATAAACAAAGAAAAGCAACAATAAGCTAAGATATCAAAAGCAAAGAACTGATTTCATTAAGCAACTAAAAGTACAATTAAAAGTGAATTACAATTGAAAAGAAAATTGGGCAGAGTTTTGTTACACTAAAACTCTACCACCTAAACAAGCTAAACTAATGCACTATATATAGGAGGGATGAGGGTTGAGCTCACGGATTGCCATGTTGGCAATCCGTGTGAAGTTGTACTTCTTTGTAGCCAATTTGAGCCGTATGATAAGCATCAATCATTTACCAATCATTATCCACCCTTTGATCACAAATTATGACGCGTTTCCACCAATGATTAGCTGCCACGTGACACTCCTTTGTGCTTCTTGAGCTCTGACAAGTCCTGACACACTCTGACATCTTCTAGAAACCCTTGGATATTACTTAATTGCCCTTAATCTCAGTAATTTTGGGATAGGGGTAATTAGGGTTCATGTTGGAACAGTGAAATCTGGGTTTATGTTAATTTGGGGGACGGGAATTGGGTAACGGTTATTTTATTATTGCTTTTGACCATTGACCCGTTGACCAAAGGTGGGTATATTTTGACCGTGAGGGAGTGGATCGGGTAATTTGGAATTGGTTCTGGGCTTTGGTGGATTAAGAAGTTGGGCTTGGATTTTATTTAATGGATCAGGCTTAGCATTAGTTATTATTTTCAGATTTTTAACATGGTGAAATTACAAGGACCAATAGTGTAAAATCTGAAAATGCAAGGGTCACTTCTGCCAAACTTCAAAATATTGTCTAAGGACTTTTCTTGCCAATTGATGATTCTTCAAGGGTAAATTCTGACAGATTGAGCTCAAATATTTATCCGGACTTGAAAAATAGCTTTTCCGACCTCGGCTTTTGTCCTCTTTTCCACTCCTGTGCTCGTGTTGTTGATTTTTCATGATTTTTGTCCATTTCTCTCATATCCGTACCTGCACATTCAAAAACACAAAAATACAACGTATTTGGCATTTTAAGTCGGGTTTTGGTCATTTTGGTCCGGTATTTGGTAAAGAAAAGGTGTGTAAATTAATACATACCACTCTCCACTTCGGATGGAGTGCTCTAAGAAATTTCCTGACAAAAATCTTGCTACAAAAAGATTCATCAAGTACTTTAAGTGAAGTAATAATGGTGTTAAGTCTAGCAAATGTACTATCAATAATTTCATCTTCGGGAATAGAAAATTGTTCATATTGTTGAATAAGAAGATCAATTTTGTTATCCTTAAATTGTGAATTTCCTTGATGAGTGATTATTAAAGATTGCCAAATTTCTTTAGCGGTTTTATACATAAAGACTCTTTCATATTCTTTCTTTGGTAAGGCATTATAAAGCATCATTTTAGCTTCATTATTTTTAGCAATCACTTTTTTTTATCCTCACTATGTTTAGTAAGTGCATTATCCTCATCCCGACCACTTCCAATATCTTTAATAATAATAGACAAAGATCTATATCTTTGGATTTCACGTAAGTTTCAAAGCGATTTTTCCAATATATAAAACCATTTGGTTCAAATAGTGGTGGTATTTGCATATACTGCCCTTCTTTGAAATTTTCAAAATTCATGGATCGTTGCAAGTTTTAAAATACAATATATTTTAAAAAACTTGAGTAACGTAGCTCTTGATGCCAATTGTGGAAAACTAGAAGGGGGTTGAATAGTTTTACCGTTTTTAGATTTAATTACCTTTGAAAACTTAACGTGTAATCAAAAATTGCTAATAAAAGACAATAAGTAAAGTGCAAGGTAAAGTAAGAAACGATCAAACCACAACACGGATGTTTATAGTGGTTCGGCTACAAGGACTCTTTTTCCTTGCGCTACTCCACTCCCTGAGTATCCAACTCAAGAGTTTTCTTCATTAGTCAACAAGCTTCTTTCACCAGCGGAGAAAACCTTACACACGCCGCTTACACTTTTTCCAGTACAAAGCTAAATATTGGGTTCTAGTTCGAGGTAGAACCAACCTAATGTCGCCTATACAATATTTCTGACACTAAGCTATATGTTGAGTCCTTTCACGTGGGTACAACCACTCCTGTCACTCTATGTATTTTAAGGACTAAAATACTAACCGATCACTACTGAATAAATAAAATCAAATGATGTATGAACAACAAGAGTTCACACAATGCTAAGCTAACAAGTCTTGCAACATTATGTTTAAACTTGTAAAACTTTTGGATGAACTTGTGATCTTCTTATTACAAAATAATCTCACAAAGATGAAGTATGAATGAGTTAGATGTAAAAAATGAGAGTATATATGCAAATGCATGATTGTAAGTAATGAAGGATTTCTTGGATGTGGCTTGCTATTTATAAGCCAAAAGATTCAGGAAGCCACAGAAATAGCGAAACCCTTTTGAGGGTTCCATCCCCTTTGGGTTTGGTTCCGCCAAACCTGACAAGAAAATCCCCAACAAATCTTTCCAAATCTAGACAAGAGATTTACCTAATCTCACTATGATACATTGAGAAATAATCTAACCAAGATATGCATGAGATCTTCCAAAGTCAACTATAAGATTTTGGAAACCTTTTTAAGATTACACATGATGCATGACATGATGTTATACTACATTTCTATTTTTAGAAATATAAAAATGTTATGTTTTTGTGAAATGTAAATGCAGCAAATATGATGTTTAGTTTGAAATAAAAGTTTATATATGAAATACTTAAACTATATTTATGTTTTGCTAAAAATAAAGTTTACACTTTGTCGTTAATAAAATTTAGCAAAGATCATTAAATATAAATAATGTTTTTAGACGATATTTGTATTAACAGAAAATAAATTTAAAACTCAATCTATTCAATAGGGAACTAGTAGGGTACCCGCGCGTTGCAGCGGCGGGCACCTTAAAATAAATGTTAATGACATCAAAAGGAAAAGTGATAGCTAAGAGTTGTAAACCTTTCGGGCTCGAGCCCGTTGGCCCGTGCTCGTTTGGGATCGAGCCCGTTTGGCCCGTGCCCATTCAGGCTCAAGCCCATTTGGCCCGTTGCCCGTTCAGGCTTGAATATTTGTATAATGTGATTTATTATTTGTATTAGTGACATTTAATGTAGAAATTGTATTTAAGTTGGTTGTACAATATGTTTGATAATTTGTATTTCTTATGTTAGGGGTATTTTAATAACTGCATTAATTGTATTTATTGATCAATTTATTAATGTTAGTAAATGTGTTTTAATTAGTTGTACTTTTAGTTTAAAAACTTGTAATGCCGAATTTTAAGTATTTTTAATTAAAGATTGTATTTAATGTTAGAAAATGTGTTTTAATCAGTTGTATTTTTAGCTTAAGAACTTGTAATTGTATTTAACGAGGATGTAAGCCGCGCGTTGCCGAGGGCATTATACAATATTACATTGTGAGGACTAAATTTGCAACGAACCTCTGAGATGAAGGACGAAATTTGTATGGATTATTTTAAAAATTGTTGAAGATAACGGTCGTTAGCTACTTAACATAAAGTTAATGATCAAGGACTGACTTTGCAATAGATGTATAACATAAAGGACAAATTATTTAAATTATGAGAGGAGAAAATTTGCAATGAACCTCTGAGATGAAGGACCAATTTTGCACAGAATTTTTTTTAAATGTTAAAGATAACGGTCGTTAGTTAACAGTCGTTAAGTAACTAACGACCGTTAGTCACTATAGCAGAAATTATTATTTTAAGTTGAGGAATAGTAACCCCACGCTAAATGTAATGTATATATAATGTTATAAATTATGTTTTATTTTTAAAAGGTTAGAAATTATGTTTTAATTAGTTGTACTTTTAGCTTAAGAACTTGCAATACTTAATTTTAAGTATTTTTTTTTGAATACCTAAATGGTTTATAAGATAGTATGATAAGAGAGTATTATTTGCACATTACTTACGTTAAATGATTTATTAAATAATTATTCAAGGTAATTGACAAGTGGGAGCTGAAAATGTTACGTGGCATTTAGGTAGCATGTACTTGATGACTTGTTGATTATATGCTAAAGAAAAAGGAGTTGATACTCCCATCATATTTTTTGATGTTTGCACCACAACTTGTATATTACAGTATTGTACCGTATATTATAGTTGTGGTATTTGCATCAAAAAATATGATGCGATTATCAACTCCCTAACACAGCATTCCCGAGTTTTATTTTTGAAAGAAGATAAAAGAAGTGGAAAGAAAACAAAATGAATTCGTGTTCCAGAGTTTCTTTCAAAAGAGAAGAGAAGAGAATAGAAGAGGAGAGGAAATTTGGCAAAACTTCTCTCCAAAACTTTCTTCCCAAAAGTGGGATGATTTGGAGAGAAGTTAATTTAGGAAGCTTTTAATAAATGTAATTACTTAAATGACCTAATATAAAACATAACTTTTATATATAATAAAGGGTATAATTGTAAAATCATCAGTTATCACTTCTTTTCTCTCCGAACTTGGGAACATGATATTAAAAATAAAATTTCATTCATCTTCTCTTCTTTTCTACCCATTTTTAACTTTTCTCTTCTTTTCTTTCAATGCAAAAACTTGGGAACAGAGTGTAAAGAAAATGGAGATTATAAAAGCTTTTTCAAAAATAGTCGGGTTACTATTTGCTTTTCATAAGAATAGCCAGATTACAATTTGTTTTTTTGAAATTTTGTTTTGTATAACCGTTAGATCGTGCGACTCTATCATATTTTTGACAAGTGTTTAGTGAGTAGGTAAATATTTTTTGTTTGACTGAAGTGATATTTTATACGATAGTAATGTTTTTTGTGCGACTATTTTGTCTTTTTTTTAAAAGACAACTTTCTCAAAAATACATTTTGAAACCAAAAAATATTAAGAAAATTTTCTTTTTCAAAAAGAAAAAACGATCGCATAAAAAACACAATGGTCTCACAAATGTAACTTTAGCCGAACAAAAACATCTACCAACTCGCTGGACAATTGTTACAAATATGATAGAGTCGCACACTCTAACGGTCGCAAAAAACTAAATATTAAAGAAAAAAAAAATTGCCAATTTGAGTAGAAATCCAACTCTATTTACTTTTTATTCGTTATTTTCTAGAATCTAATAAAAAAAAGGGAAAAAAATGTACCGTTGAGTTATGTCATATTTTCATAGGTATAAGTTTAGATTAAAAATTGATTTGAAAAAAAAAAAAAAAAAAAAAAAAAAAAAAAAAAAAAAAAAAAAGCATGTGGTTGTCTAAGGGTGCGTTTGGTATCACCTATAAAAATGATGAAATTATAGTGGTAATGATTATAAGTGTTTGCTTAAGATGAGGGGCGCATATTATATGTGAATGAAATATGAATATTGTCCATACTTCATAGGAGTTCAAGAGAGGAGATATGAATCTATCATAGGTGAGGGACTCATACTATACCAAAACCGATACAAAACCGATACCGATAGTGATTTATGACATCATACGAAATGCACCCTAAATGCATGGATGGGATGAGCGACCAAAGAGATAAAACTAATAGAAGATCCTAGGGATACTAAATTTATAGTAAATGCAACCAATGATCAATGGGAAATATACCGCGTAGCGTGTTTGGTAGACAGGTATACAATCAAGGTATGGGTACGATGTGACAGTGTGTGTATATGAATATGGGTTTTAAAAGTAAAAAACTATTCTTTTGAAAATGGGTACCAATTAAAACCATCATGTTACTTGGGTTTAGTAAATTCGTTTTCTTTTTTTAATAGATTATAACCTTATTACATTCATAATCATTATATTAATATATTTTATTTCATTAACCTTTTTTTTTAATAGACTATAACCTTATTACATTCATAAACATTATATTAATATATTTTATTTCATTAACCTTTTCTCTTTACACGTAATAAAACATCAAAAGAGTATACATATATTTTCTTTTTATTTTTTTTTAAGTATGAATTGTTTTTGTCATATTACAGTGACGTGATACATAAGTTGAATATTTTTTGTTGCTCCATATGTATTGATTCTTTATATGATCGAAAAACCGATCGAGTGACTTAGACTTAAGCTAATTACAAGGATTACGATGTTTTAGTTTTGCCATGACAAGATTTTGTCTAACACTTAGTGAAGACAATTAATCAAGAGAAAATTGCAAGTCAGGTCTGTACACCTATGTGGTAATTCAAAACAATTGTAAAATGAGCATGTTTTAATTAACCTTACTATTGTTGCCGGTGAGTCATATTTTTATAAGGCCACCTGGCAGCCTTCTAGGTCATTGGATCATGCAACTTTTAATCTCAGCCGTCTTAATTCAACTTTGAATATCAACCATAGATTTCATCTCATATAATCTTCACCATCAGATGCATAGAAATTGAAATAAACCGTCAAACTTCTTCTCAGCTCTTCTTCTCAACTGCTGTTGATAACTGCCCTCCTCGGTAACTTCTATCATCTCTATCATCTTTTTCCTCTCACATATTCCATTATCAAAATATATCACAAACAAAAAAAAACGCGCACACACACACCTTTGCTTTTCTCTCTCACAAAATTTATCTTATTATCTCTTTTATCACTGTAACAACATCAACAGTGCCTACAACCACCATTAGACGCCACCACCACTATCATCTGAACCGCTGCCGCCACAACTCTCACTGGTTTGAAACTTGGTGGTTTGTTGCGGTTTTGAGAGTAAGTGGTTTTGGAGGCGCTATGGTAGTTTTGGTTGATTGTTGGTGGTTTTGATGTTGGTTCAGTGCTAAAAACGAGATTTAGGAATCGGTTTTATTCATGGATTTACGTACGCGAGTTGCTGATGTCGGGTTTATTGATGCGTGTTTCTGATGAAGGTTTTCTGATATGAAGTTTATGATGAGGATGACGGGTTTCTAATGTCATGATTTTGTAGTCGGTTTCTGATAAGTGGTTGTTTCTGATGGCGGGTTTTGAGATGGTATATGCTGATGGGTAATTCTTTATACCAAATTTTGATTTTTATGAATTATTTTATAAGTTCATTTAAATTGGTATATTCTTTTGTAAAAAAAATTATTTATTTGTTAAAAAATATATTTTTGATGAAATAAAAAAAAATAAAAAAAAATTAGCAAATTATGATTTTTGTTAAAAATTTAATCAATTTATTCAACTGGGATTTTTTTATACATGTATAAAGAATTATAATTGTTTGACTAATATTTATTATGTTTTGAAATTTGCAAAAAGATCGAGGTGTGTCTCAGTATCCACAAAGATTGTTTCAGTTTAGTGGGTTGTTTCAGCGTGGTTTGGTTCAGCGCCGGTTGGTTCAGTGTGGGTTTGGTTCAGCGCAAGTTGTTTCAAAACCTAAAGGAACAAAACCTGAACAAACAAAACTCAACGAACAAAAGCTGAACGAATACAAAGCTGAACGAACACAAAAGAATAGGAACAAGCTGAACGTGAACACACTAAAGACGAACAAGCCGAAGACGTACAAGCTGAACATGAAAAATCTGAACACGAGGTGAGTATCTTGGGGATTTAAGAATATTTGTCCATTTATCAGCTATATTCGTTGTCTTTTAAGGGGTGCCTTAGGAAATGATAATCTGATTATTGAATATACACGTTGTAGTGTTTAGCTAACTTACTTCTATCTAAAGATAATCTGATCATTTAGGGTTCCAAATAATCAGCTTACCAGTTTAGGATTACCTATATAACATTATTATTTATGATACTATGTTAAATATATCAAAATTTTCCACACACTTAATAAACTGACTAAAACTTCAGAATAAAAGTGTTGGTTTATATTACATTTCAATTTTATGATTATTGCATAATTACTCCCAAAACACATATCTAAACACCCTCTTGATACGCCTATCGGCCTATGAGGTTATGGCAATAATGCACCATAATCTTTATTATCGTTAATATGTTTGGGTAGATTGATTAACTATTATGATATTTGTAGGTTATGATGGCGGTTAAGGATTATGATCGTGCTTGTGGTTGTATCTTGACAATCTTCGAGTTGGATTAAAGTTATGGAGAAAAAAGTACCCACAAAGATTGTTTCAGTTGAGTCGGTTGGCCTCATGGCACTGAGATAATTGATTATGTTGCTGATACAGCCTTACGTCTCATGGTGGTGTTCATGATGATTACGTTTAAGAGGATTGATGAGTGTGTAAATACTCATCATTTTTACCTAATCTGAGCTGCCAAAACATCCAAAAAAACACTCAAATATGCATCAAAATACTGAAAGTATCCCAAAATTATGTTTTATATGTTTCAGATGCAAAATGATCAAAAACAAATGAAATATGAACAAAGTTTGCATAATTGGCAATTTCAGTCCCTCAACTTTCAAAACTTGTCAAATCTAGTCTCTGGTTATTCAAAAACATAAAAAAGCCACCAAAGGTCCTTTTGAATCACAAATGAACATATATAGTCCATTGGTGTAAAGTTTAACAAAAATTACAAGTTTAGTCCCTACATTTTGCAAAATTGACAAAAATGGTCCCTGGGATGTAAAAACTTTGAAATAAATCAATTTTTGTCCTTGTACTATTTTTCTATGGCAAAAGTGGTTCTTGGATGGAAAGTTTGCAAAAATTACATGATTGGTCCCTGAAGTTTAACAATTGCCAGAAATAGTCCCTGGAAGTTCAAAAAGTGGAAAAGTCAACATAAGACCTTGTACTATTCACATTTGGCAAGATTCAACCCTTTGAGAACTATGGGAAAGTCACAAGTTCAATCCTTGAAAAATCTAGAAATTACATAATTAGTCCTTGTGAAATTATAAAACCAAACGGACCATTCCTATGATTAAAATCCAATCCAATATCAAAACACAACCATCACCAGCCCACTCCCAAGCCCAAATAAACATAAGCCCACCACACACCCCGTTTTAATATTACCCAGTCAACGCAAGTCAAAAACCACCCCTATTCACCCTTCCCTCCCACAAAACCGCTTTCCACCTCTGCAAAACAACTTCCCCCCACCATCTCCCATTTGAAATTTCATCATCACCATCCCACCACCCTCTGCACCTAACAAACAAGCCACAATTAATGCTACCCCAATCCCACATGTAAAACATACCCCAATTGGTCAAACCAACTTTCCCGCCAAAACTGAATCCAGGTCTAGGATGAGTTTCAGACATCCAATGGCCAAGGAAAGAGATGGGATTTGCTCAAAAGCTCGTGGGAACCCTAATTGGTGCCTATAAAAGGGAGAGAAGCATAGAAGACAAGGAAGTAGTATAATTTTAATCTTAGTGTGTCGTTTAGTTTGTAACTTGTATTCTCAGTCAAATCTCAAGCTTTTAAGCATTGTACTAGTTAATTCAAGTGTAATCTCAACTGTTTTCAGTAATAAATTTCAAGTTTCAGTATCTGTCTCAGTTTATGCAATTTCATTTTTATTTCTCAATAGCTTAATTGTTGTTTCTGTTTAATGTTATAGATGCATAAGTACATGTAAGCTCCCAGAAAGCTTAATAAAGCTTTTAGAAACCTTAAAATACAATCTAGTATCAAAAACCAAAAACACAAAAAAAAAAAAAAAAAAAATCAGGAAAATAAAAAGAAAATAAAAAAATGGTGAAGATCAAGAAGAAAGCAATGGAGCAGGGTGAATCATGGATGGCCCTGGGTTAGTGAACCTTTGGAGGTTCTATAGGAAAGGTTCTCTGGTTCTTGGTACTTGGAAGAAAGCTTGGAAGGCATTTGTAAGCCTAAATCTCTCGTTCTAATCTTTTCTAGTGTAACAGTGTTCCATTATTGCTCACTTTGCTTGCTTATAGCTTATTAGATTGTTATTAGTCAGTAGATTGTGCTTAAGCTTCGTTTTACATAAGTTTCTTCATAATTGTCTTCTATAAGTAGTGTTTGGATTTGTGTTTTACTCTGTGATCAAGACTGTTATTGTTGTTGTTGATAGTGCATACAAGTCACTTAGGATCTTAATAACACAGGTTAACAATAAAAACCAAGGTTCATTCATCAAAAAGTGAAAATCACACACAATTAGGCCTAATTAACCCTTTGTGTTGGTTAAAGAGTGGCTTATGCCCCATTTCCATTCATAAATGAGTGGTCTAGCTTAATTTAGCTTTTATGTAGCTTATTAAACCAATAACAATCATAAAATCAGGATTCAAATTCATTTTAGTCAACTGAGAGCAAAAATCAAAAAGTCAAAATTCACAGTGTTTTCAGAAAACCAAAAATGGGAATAATTGTGATGTGTGCTTATTCACACATCCTTTTTAGCCTTAAATCAGACCAAATATATCAAATACTAACCAAATATGCCAAGAGAATGTGTGCTTTTGTATTTGTGTACGTGCAGGTACGGATATGTGAAAGATGTGTTGATATAAATAATGTCTAAAAGCATCATTAACATTTATCGATATCTCTATGTTTTGATAATCACAAAACGTAAACCCATTGAGCTAAAAAATTATGACGTAAACAAGTATTTAGTGATAAATATTCTCTTTACATCCAAATCACTTAAGGTATGAATAAACAAAGTGTTTATTGCTTTCTATGATTAAAGGAATTTTTATTTTTACAAACCTTACATTTTTTATAAAATGGGACAAACATTTTTAAACTTATACAAAATATTTTTATATTTATAAGAAATGTTTTATTCAAAATAAATATTTTGAATTCAAATTTCTACCCAAAAATGGCAAGATTCTTCGATAAACCTTCCCCACAAAAGGACAAAAAAATTCTGAAGAAAATTCTTTTAATAGGGCGGCCCCCTTAATTATTAAGGGGATCGGCCCCTAATTAAGGGGACCGGCCACGCTCCCGAACAGTAAATTTTTCCCTATAAATACTGGCTCAAATCTGGCATTTTTCCTCACATTTTGCACTATAAACTCTCTGATATAAATCTTCTAAACCATTCTCTTAAACCCTTTGATCATATAATCATAAGCTTTTGTTTCCAAGTGATTCAAGTTTCAACCTTTCAAGTGCAAGAGAAGAATACTTCAATCCTTCATGAGAAGAAGTATTACAACTTGTTGTGACCTCCACATCCAAGTTGTTAGAGCATCATCCATTATATCTATTTCTTTGTGTAACTAGTTATGAATATTTGATAGAAGATAGATTAGCAAGGTGTGTAGATAGAGAGGGATTGTGTAGTAGATAGTTGTGAAGTAGAGAACTTGGGAACTAGATAGTTGTGAAGAAGATTGTTGTGAAGTAGATAGTTGTGAAGATAGATAGTTGTGAAGAAGTAATGTTGTGATTAAGTAGTGACTAGGTGTGAAGAAGTTCTGTAGAAGGTGTGAATAAGTTGTGACGAAGTTGTGGTGTGTATATTGGTGTGTAAGATTTTCTCCGCCATAAGGGAGCTTGTTGACATAGTGAAAAAAACTCTCGAGTAGGTGACTCGAGGAGTGGAGTAGGGCAAGGAAGGTGTCCTTGTAGCCGAACCACTATAAATCTTTTGTCTCGCGGTTAGATCTTTCCATATCTCACTTATTATCTTGCTTATATCGTTATTACTTTTGTAGACGTAGACATATATATATATATATATATATATATATATATATATATATATATATATATATATATATATATATATATATATATATAGTGCAAGGTTCTTTTCAGAACCAAAAGAATTGCGAGAACTGCGAGAACCAATCTAAACCATTAAATTTCTTGATCAATGGATATAAATGATTGATGGCATAAATGTAATAAAATAAAAGATAAGGTGTCATTTTATAAGAGAAGAAGGGTATTACTGGAATCTCATATTGATATATTTCAAAATTGTCCATCACTAAGGGGGTTGGCAATGGGTGCGGGGAGGCACGGCACGGGGGGCTTCCCCTGCGGGAACACCACCGCCGGTGACCTCCTACCGCACCGTAGGGAAGAATTGCGGGGAAGTTTACCGCACGGAGAGGGAAGAAAAAATAGACGTTGGAGATGATCACGTTGTCACATAAAATGATAAAAAGGAATCGCATGACATTTTCGTTGAACTGGGTTTTGATCTCTTGATACTCGACTTTAACATGGCTTTAATCTAACCAAATATGAGATGAATAACTTTTAAAAATCTGGAAAATGGAACCTAACTGATCTGGACCAGCATGCATGTTATTCGACTTTAACATGGCTTTAATCTAACCAAATGCGACTTGTATACAAGAATTGGAACGTGGGTGTGTATGTATTATTCAAGGCGTGTAAATGGTGAAAAGAAAATGAGGCATGAAAACTAGAATAATACTAGGCGTGTTCATGGGTAAAGAAAGATATATAAAAGAGACGTGTGAGTTTGAGTATGTAAACATGTATTTTACGTGTCAAAACCAATTTGCTGTGTCATGTATGTGTGTGTATATATATGTGTGTGTCATGTTATGTAATGTTTATTTTAATTTTAATGAATTTTAGTTTTTAATAAATTTTAATAGAATTTAAAAAAGAAAAAAGAAAAAGAAAAAAAAAAAAAAAAAAGTGAGTGAAGGGTGAGTGATGTGATGCTAACAAAAAGTGAGTGAGTGAAAGGAAAAGTGGGAGGGTGATGTGGCATAAGGGGATTGGTTGTTTGTGAGTGAAGGGTGATGGAGTGAATGATGCATTGCCAAGCCCCTAAAATACGTGATTTAGAAAACTGATTTTCAGTTTTTAACTTTTCTCTTTCTCTCTCACTCAAAAAACCCTAGCCACACCCTTTCTATATGTTACGACATATGGTGATCGAGCATACAAGCAAGATATGAGAATCAGATGTGGTAAGTGGGTTTAAATTCACTACAAAAATATCTCTTAAAGCAACAACAAATTAATAAGGATCGAATGTCGGGGTACATGAAAACCAGTCAACCACCATGCCGAATTCATCATGCATATGTATTTTTCATTTTAATTTGTTTTGTTTATATTTTGATTAATTGCTAGCATATGCAATTTTTAATTCTTTTACTGTTGTACCATAGAAATATTAAAAAATTACTATGGTTGGATTGATTTTTTGTGGCTTTGAGTTGTTGGCTGTGAGTTTAATTGTTGGTTTCATGGTTTATCTCCACCGAAAATCCTAGATCTACTTTATGAAGATCTACAAATGATTATTATGCATTTGGTGTAGAAGATCAATGGACTATTCAAGAAAATCAAAATGCTTTTGCAATAATCTTGCAAGTATTTTTATTTAGTTCATGAATTATATCAGGGTGTATTGCTATTGATAGTTTTTGTATACAATAATAGGTTTCGACCTCGTATAGTCATTGATGTGAGCAACATAGATTTGACCAAACAGGTTTTGGGGTCCAATATTTCGATGTGTATCATGGTTGAACCTACGGCTATGCGAAAATTGGCTCAACTTGAAGGTCAAGACTCTTTTTTTAATTTTACTTGTCAAAAGATTAGCAATAAATAAACATGTTACAAAATAAAATGCCTCAATGTGACTCGTTGTATAGCAAGAATGAGATTAAAGACCATGGCCCATAAAATGTATTGTGGTACTTTTTTAGTATCATATAAAATGGACATATAGAGCAATCATCTACGAGTATAAAAGAACCTTTCAACTTAATTCAAATGTATTTGGGTGGGCCTCAACATTATATATGAACTATGTATATTAAGATGTCATGTGATATAATCAAAGTTTGGTTACTTATAATATTTATGATTACTTGATTGGTCAATTAGACCTATTAGTGTGAAGAATGTCAACAGTTGAGTTATATCTTACTAATAAGTGTTGAAACTCGTATGTTTAAAGCCGTTTTAGAAATCTAAAACATGTTAAACTGGTATTCTTTTCTTATCATGGTGCATATATGTTTTATCAATGGTACAAAAATAAAAATAAAAAAATGCATGTGTGTTATTGAGAGTGCATATATGTTTTTAGTGGTATTATTGGTACAAAATCAGAAAAAATGTGCATATGTGTTATTGAGAATGCATATGTGTTTTTAGTGGTTATAATGAATTTGATGCCTTATGTGCATATGTGTTTTATGGCTGAAAAGTGTGTGGATATGTTTGTTTCAAGGTTAATTTAAAACTAGTGTAATGATGCATATTTGTTTCAAGGTTAATATAAAATTAGTGTAATGATACATATGTGTTTTTATTGTTGGTATAAAATTTCTGAAAGAATGTGCATATGTGTTTTATGGTTGCAGGTTACGTGACGTTGTGGCTGTTGGCATAGACTTGTATCAGTTAATATAAGCGAGACGATAAAAACACATGTGCGCAAGGATTAAAAACACATGGGAAGATTTTATGTATTCTTGTACCAGGCAAGGAATACATGTGCATGCCTAAAAGATGGACCAACTGTTGAAGACATTGTATTAAACACATGTGCACGCTTCATATATTTGTAATAAAATTGAATACAAGTGTAAATATGATGGTGTTTGTGATAAATCTGGATATCATATAACTAGAGTAAGACAATTTGTAAATTTTAAAAATGCATAAATCTAATAATAAAGTTAGTAGCTAAATTTCTTTTTTACAAAACACATGTGCACATAATAAAAAAAACGTTTTTAAAAAAATAAATAAAAATAAAATAAAAATAAAAGTAATTTTACTATTATACCCTTTTGATTTAAATAACAAAATTTAATATTCAAAAAAATTTGATTGGTTGATGCTGGTTCTCGCAGTTCTCGCAATTTATTTGGTTCTGAAAAGAACCTCACCCTTTATATATATATATATATATATATATATATATATATATATATATATATATATATATATATATATATATATATATATATATATATATATATATATATATATATATATATAGTTGCTCATATAGTGCTAGTATTAATTTTACTTAAAGATCAAACAAAAGTTTCATTCACAAAATAAAGTTTTTACAATCAAACTAAAAAGGTAACATACATATAATTGATCATTTCGATCAAGTATAGTTTTCATACAAAATATAACTAAGGATTATAAAATAAACGTTTACTTACTTATCTCTCATATATAGCTATAATTGTTTATATTATGCATGTGTTGATTTCACATACTTAGTTTACATTATTATTATTGTTCATACTTAGATATAGTTGTTCATATTGTTCAAGATTTGAGTTCACATAAGATCGAATCAAAGTTTTAAAAGCAAACAAGGTTTTAAAACTAAACTAAGTTTTCATAATAACATCAAAAAGGCGTAAAACTATTCAACACCCCTTCTAGTTTTCTACAATTGGCATCAGAGCTACGTTAAACAAGATTTTTAAAATATATTGTATTTTAAAACTTGTAACGATCTATGGAATCTGAAAAATATTTAGAAGGGTAATCTATGCAAAGACCACCACTATTTGAAAGTGATGGATTTTTATATTGGAAAAACTCAATTCGAAACTTATGTGAAATCAAAGGATCTAGATCTTTGGCATGTTATTACCTTTGGTGATTTTCCCCCTATTCATTATAATTTTGAAACTAAAAAGGATGAAATTGTATCTTTGGAAAAATAAAATGATGATATGAAAAAGAAACTAGCAAAAAATAATGAGGCTAAAATGGTTATTTATAATGCGTTACCACGCAAAGAATATGAAATAATTTTTATGTGTAAAACCGCAAAAGAAATTTGGGATTCTTTACTAATAACTCACCAAGGTAATAGTCAAGTTAAGGATAACAAAATAGATCTACTTGTGCAACAATATGAGCAATTTATGATTCCGAAAGAGGAATCAATTGATAATGCTTTTGCTAGGTTTAACACTATCATCACAAGTCTAAAAGCACTTGATGAGAATTTTTCCAGTAAGAACTTTGTCAGGAAATTTCTTAGGACTCTTCATCCAAAATGGCGAGCTAAAGTTACGGCTATTGAAGAATCAAAGAATTTGTCAACTCTACAACTTGACAAATTAATTGGGAACTTGAAAGTACACGAGGTTATAATAAAGAAGGACTCCGAAATAGTCAAAGGAAAAAGAGAACAAAGCAAATCCATTGCTTTGAAAGCTAGGAGAGAATCCAGTGACGATGAAAGCTCAACCTCCGAAAGTGATGATGAAGAATACGCTATGGCCGTAAGAGATTTCAATAAATTTTTCAAAAGAAGAGGAAGATTCGTTAGACAACCGCATGATGAAATGAAAGTATCTCAAAGAAGTAAAAATGACAAGAATAAGAAGAATGAAAGGAAGTGTTTTAAATGTGGTGATCCAAATCATCTCATCGAAAAGTGTCCAATGATGTCAAAAGATCAAAATCAAAAGGCATTCATTGGAGGTGCTTGGAGTGATAGCGATGAGGACAAGAAAGAAATCACAAAGGAGGAAAAGTGTCTTATGGCTAAGACGTCAAAAGAGGTACATTCCGAAACCGAATTCTTTAGTGATGAAAACTTATCATAGATGAAAAAGATCTAGATAATGAGTATAATAGATTATGCAAATTAGGTCAAAAAGTAATGGTTAAAAATAAGTCACTAAAACATATTAATAATCTATTAGAAAATGAAGTACTCGAATTAAAAATTAAACTACAACATTTGGAAAAAGAAAAAGAAGTTTTTATAGAATGTAAAACATGCTTAGAGGTCAAAAATAAAAAAGTAAAACTTAAAGAAAAAATTTTCAAACTTGACAAGTTCAAAAATGGAAGTAACTCACTTAAGAAAATAATAAGTGTTCAAGAAACTTCGGGAGATAAAACCGGTCTAAGACTCACCTTAACCAATGTTTCAACTAGTGAAAATAAAAATATAAAGTTTGAATGTGAATCTAGTAAACAAAAACCATTAGAGTCAAAACCTAAGTATATACTTATAGAAGATAGAAAAATACCTATTGCAAGTGATGAGGAAGTAAAAAGTTTTTATAAACCATCATTAAAAGTCAAAACCGGATTTTCTAAACCAAAATTAAGATCTAAAACTCAACCTCCAAATATACCAAATAATCTTCATCCTTGGTCTAAAACCCCTCAACCTAGAAGAAACCAAAATAGACAAAACTACAATAATACTAGTCATCAAATGTGGAATTATAAACCAAGTTACAATCCTTGGGGAATATTACCACCATACATGCATCCTAGCCAAATGTTAAATATGTTTGGACCAAACAACTTTGGACCAATGAGACAATCGGGACCAAGTGGCTAAGTTGTCAATCTTCGAAGAAGTTGGAATCTCATCTACAAATGACTTCTATAAGTCAACATAGTCACTTGAAGTGCTTGAAGAAAATCTATTGAAGACTAAAAGGTACACGTCTCTTTTAAGTTCATCGCTATAATTTGCATGCTTAGATAAATGATTAGTTAGATTAATGCTTGGCTATACATATATATTGTTTGTAACTTTTATACATATATACGTACATAATAGCTTATATACTTATAACCTAGAAACATCTTTAGTTGACTTTCCTAGGAATAAAATGTAATTGTTCATTATTGAACAAAATAGAAAATGGAAATCTTCTATATCCACTAATTGCAAACTCATGGTGATGAAGTGAAATGAGTTAAGTGGATTAATCGTTAATATAGAAGTAGGATTAGATCCTTTACGTAAGAAAACTATGGATGAAACAAGCTCTCGTAGACTATGGCATTAAGTTAGATATGTGTGCAATAACAAAGGAGCTATAGATGTTAGGATATGCCCCATTCAAAACCCTTGCATCAAACATGTAGAATTACGCCATCACTCACTTAAGATCATATGTTATGAAGAAAAGGATAGTATATGACAATAGGCTTAACCAATCCTCTTGAGCATGAGATCTTTAAATAACATCTTTTAAAATCTATGATTAATGATATTTGTTGTCAAAAATCTAATATCTCTAAAAATATGCAAAAACCTCTCATTTTGGAAAATAGTTTTTCAAATGACTATCCCACTTTTTAATAACATGTTTTCACTATCAATATCCACAATTGGTAACAATGATTGGGAAAATTCTCTTTACCTTTCATTAACACATTTTGAAGTAAAACCCAATCTATTTTATTCTAATAACTCTCACATCTACGTGAAAACGTACTTTCAAACATTGTTGAATAATGCTAAAAACATCTCTTTAAATCATGCATGGTGATCTCATATTTGTCATCTATATTTATATAAATGACACTTATAAGTGAACTAAATCAAATCAAGAGGACCATGGTTTGTCTATTAAGACTTTGTTTGTAACAAGTCTAGAAATCTATTCTATCATAACTACCCACTTATTGCACATTGATACACATTAGGATTAATCCTCCTAGTTATGTAGTTATGAAATACTTGTTGTGGCTTATTGTTTCCTAGCACTTATATTTTACTTGCTTGATGAGTATGTTTACATGCTAGATGAAATTACTTGTTTAATTAATCTCTTTGGTTAACATGCTTTGGCTACATAATTAGTATATACTTAACTGCCTCAAAGAGTTGGACTTGTTTGAAACCAAAAACACAACCTTTATGCAATTCACTACCAAAAACCCTTTTCTGGTAATCTGGGAATCACCAGATGGGCGGCCCCCTTAAATCATAAGGCGACCCCCTTAATTATTAAGGAGACCGGCCTCCAATTAAGGGGACCGGCCATCTGATGGTCGAAGGTATTGTTTCCTTTTTCTACTTTTTAGCCCATTACATCCTACACTTCTCAAAATTCACAAACCTATTCTATCCTAAACCTTCCATCAAAGTTTATCCATCCTTGATCCCATGAATCCTACATTATAAACATTCTCATTCCTCTCAATCTCCAATCATCTCATCATGTCCTCTTCCATTAAAAACCAAAACCACCAAGAAACCTGTTTGGAGAAGAAAGTCTAACTTTAATTAAAAGCCTGTCAAACCAAATGATGTTGTCAAACATCCAACACCAAATTCCTCCTATGTCTTCAACATTACATACCTAACACCTCACTCTCCTTCCCACCAACATTACATATCAGAAACCTTTACTCACCCATATCCTTCTACATTACACTCAAACCTCATAATCTTTACACACTCAAACCTCATATCCTTCTACTTTACACACTCAAACCTCATAACCTTTACTCACCTCAACCTCAAATTTCATATCCTAGTGCACCTAATGCACCATCTATAACACCCTCCTACCAAGAAATCCCTTCCATGAACATCGCTCTTTCACTCTCACCAATCACATCACTTGATACTCATTTTCCATCTTCACCAATAACTCCACCTAGTCATCCTCACAAAAAGATTCAACCATATAACCATTCCCTACACTCTACAAAGTGTGCCATCACCACTACAACTTAACCAATGAAGGTTAAACCATATTTCATGATACACAAACCTCATGTTCAATCAAATGAACCCTTTCACAACTCAAGCGGTGTTGTTCATAATCAACCAACACCTAAACCTCACTCTCACATAAATGATCCATTTAACAACAAATCATCCATTCGTGCTTCCACTAATGCTCCTTCTTATGATGAGCATGCACAATCCCAACCTCATTACCAACACTTTACATGTTGCTCATTCAACAAAAACACCATCCACTCATGAAGCATCTCTTCCACCCATATCATGTTTTCATGATTATCCAAGCTCAAACATGTCTCCACCACCAAGAGTATCACCACCACATCCTACAACTTCACATGTCATTCCTATGTTGCATGTTCAAACCCTCACCCAAGATAACTATCATGCTTCACCACCATCACCTTCCTCCGAACACTTGAAGTTCGTTGAGGAGCTACAAGAAGCCCATGAGCTTAATGCTTTTTAGCCTTACATCTTGGTCAACACAATTTGGATCCACCTTCATCTAGCTCACCCTTATCACCACACAACATAAATCAACTTGAGAAGCATGTCAACAATTGTCCTTGTTGCATCTTTCTCCAATAACAAACCATTTCATTGAATGAACACTTCACTTGGATTGATTATCTTCTCACTAGATCTCATCCAAAACCCTTGCTTGAACAACATTCAAACTCTCTATCAACCTCTTCCGCTCCTAACTCTACACCTCTAAACTCTCCACCACCAAACTCTTCAATACTCATGCACCCAAACATACACCTCCATTAATCCAACAATCTTACCCTAAATTAACCATTTTCATTCCAAACACTCTATCATCAACCATCTAAGCATAATATATGCTTATGATTTTCACTTTCAAATAAGTATCAACCAACCTTTTGTTACAAGCAAGTCCGATGGCTCTCTTTGGAAAATTAGGATCTTTAACATAATCACTTTGAATTAATTGTTATGTATCCTTAAATATTTGTTTGCTATGCTTGTTATTTGTATATTGCATATTTTTCTATGTATGCTTGTGCTTCTAATATTTTTGCAGCCAAGATTACCATTGCTCGATTCCTTGGTGCCCTCGAACGAGGGGGAGCACACATCAAGGGGGAGCTTTCATCCCGTCTAACTTCATTTATGAAGCTAGTCGGCATAACCTTTTTGATTCAACAAAAAGGGGGAGAAGTAAATATAAACTCACTAAATACATGTCTAAAAATTAATTTTTAGACTTGATGAGTTTAGGTTTTGTAATCATAAAAAAGGGGGAGATTGTTGATATAAATAATGCTTAAAAACATTATTAACATTTATCGATATCTCTATGTTTTGATAATCACAAAACGTAAACCCATTGAGCTAAAAACTTATGACGTAAACAAGTATTTAGTAATAAATATTCTCTTTACATCCAAATCACTTAAGGTATGAATAAACAAAGTGTTTATTGCTTTCTAGGATCAAAGGAATTTTTATTTTAACAAACCTTACATTTTTTATAAAATGGGACAAACATTTTTAAACTTATACAAAATGTTTTTATATTTATAAAAAAATGTTTTATTCAAAATAAATATTTTGAATTCAAATTTCTACCCAAAAATGGGAAGATTCTTCAGATAAACCTTTCCCACAAAAGGACAAAAAAATTCTGAAGAAATTTTTTTTAATAGGGCGGCCCCCTTAATTTTGTTAGGCGGCCCCCTTAATTATTAAGGGGACCGGCCCCTAATTAAGGGGACCGACCACGCTCCCGAACAGTAAATTTTTCCCTATAAATACTGGCTCAAATCTGGCATTTTTCCTCACCTTTTGCACTATAAACTCTCTGATATAAATCTTCTAAACCATTCTCTTAAACCCTTTGATCATATAATCATAAGCTTTTGTTTTCAAGTGATTCAAGCTTCAACCTTTCAAGTGCAAGAGAAGAATACTTCAATCCTTCAAGAGAAGAAGTATTACAACTTGTTGTGACCTCCACATCCAAGTTGTTAGAGCATCATCCATTATATCTATTTCTTTGTGTAACTAGTTGTGAATATTTGATAGAAGATAGATTAGCAAGGTGTGTAGATAGAGAGGGATTGTGTAGTAGATAGTTGTGAAGTAGAGAATTTGGGAAGCAGATAGTTGTGAAGAAGATTGTTGTGAAGTAGATAGTTGTGAAGAAGTAATGTTGTGATTAAGTAGTGACTAGGTGTGAAGAAGTTGTGTAGAAGGTGTGAATAAGTTGTGACGAAGTTATGGTGTGTATATTGGTGTGTAAGGTTTTCTCCGCCATAAGAGAGCTTGTTGACATAGTGAAGAAAACTCTAGAGTAGGTGACTCGAGGAGTGGAGTAGGGCAAGGAAGGTGTCCTTGTAGCCGAACCACTATAAATCCTTTGTCTCGCGGTTAGATCTTTCCATATCTCACTTATTATCTTGCGTATATCGTTATTACTTTTGTAGACGTAGATATATATATATATATATATATATATATATATATATATATATATATATATATATATATATATATATATATATATATATATATATATATATATATATATATATATATATAGTTGATCATATAGTGCTAGTATTAATTTTACTTAAAGATCAAACAGAAGTTTCATTCACAAAACAAAGTTTTTACAATCAAACTAAAAAGATAACATACATATAATTGATCATTTCGATCAAGTATAGTTTTCATACAAAATATAACTAAGGATTATAAAATAAACGTTTACTTACTTATCTCTCGTATATAGGTGTAATTGTTTATATTATGCATGTGTTGATTTCACATACTTAGTTTACATTATTATTATTGTTCATACTTAGATATAGTTGTTCATATTGTTCAAGATTTGAGTTCACATAAGATCGAATCAAAGTTTTAAAAGCAAACAAGGTTTTAAAACTAAACTAAGTTTTCATAATAACATCAAAAAGACATAAAACTATTTAACCCCCCTTATAGTTTTCCGGAAATTGAACAAAAACAAAGCCAAAACCGACAAAAATGAGCACGAGATTGGAAAAAGGTCAAAAGCCAGAGCTGGGGAAGCTTAATGATCAAAGAAAGCTTTAAATGTCTAAACAAGTCTCCAGAGATTCAGAATGTTGCAATATTAGTCCCTGGTCAAAGTTTAGAAAGTTTGGCATAATCAGTCCTCCAAGTTTCATGAATTGACAAAAATGATCCCGGGAAGAAATATATGAAGAAAAGTCACACATGGTCCTCCATGATTCAAATATTGTCAACAAATGCCCTTGGAATAAGTTTTGAAGAATTACAGATTCGATCCCTGCTATTTGTAAAATTACATAAGTGGTCCTTGTGAATTTAAGCCTAAATCCTACACTTATTTACTAAAACCAAATCCAATCCAATATTCCTCTTACCCATTCCCTGCTGGCCCAAAGAAATAACAAGCCCAATCCTTCTTAATAAAAACCCACACCCAATTAATATACCCGTATTTCATTTTACCCAAACCCAAGACCCGGTAAAACTCACGGTCAATAATAAAAACACCAAAACCCCCAATTTCCCGCCCCCTTCTTAACAAATTACCCCGGTTTTCACTGTTTTATGAACCCTAAATTACCCTTCCCTCCAAATTACCCCCTGTTAAGTAATTATTACCCAATCATTGGATTCTAGAAGGTGTCAGGAGTCAGAGGGAATGTCAGATACGTGGACCAATCACAAATTACACGTAGGATCAAATACATCATACAAATCGATCTAAGGGTCCAAATTGCTTGGAAGTATCTGGAAACGCATCTAAAGGCCAAGAGTGACTAAAAGAAACACAAGTGCTACGGATTGGGATCTAAGACCTCATCTCTCAGCTCATATTTAAACCCCCATCCTCACATCATTAGGGGTGTTAGATTTTAGGGCTAGAGTAGATTAGGAGTAGGGTAATTTAGTGTAGTAGTTTAGCTTAATTCTGTATTTCCAGCTTTGTAATTCATTTTTAAGTATTAATACAATTACATTTACTTTGCTTTATTAATCTGTTTTTAATAAATTTCAAGTTTAAGCACATTGTAGTTTTTAAATTCTTGTTTTTATAAGCTCTTTAGTTTAAGCTCTACAATAGTTGAACATCTACTTTTTTCAGTTTATTATATATATATATATATATATATATATATATATATATATATATATATATATATATATATATATATATATATATAATTATTTGCATAAGTTTGAGGGAACATAAGCTTTCACAAGCTCATATCCCTGCTGATAAGCTCTCAACAGCTTTTCCATAGCTTTTTGAGAGCTTTATCTCAATGTCCAGGAAGCATTATTCCACTTAGCCAAAATATAAAGTAAGCTTTCCTTTTACTTTCTTTATATTTTGTCTATCTCTATTTACTATAGCTTAGTTACTATTTCCTATAGCTTGTACCTGCTGAGATTAGCTTGTTGTTGCTGTTTTTATGTGTTGGTGTTCATCCTTTACCTGTCTCATCCAAAATAGCATACTTACTGCCTTAGTTTAGTATTAGATGCATTTCTGTTTTCGTATATTCAGTAGCCATATTGTAGTGTTCAAGTAGCATTTAAATCAGTTAAGTCATTCAGTGGGATCATTGGTTCAATAAGCCTAAGCTTTAATTTCACTTTTGTAGTATAAGTAGGCAGTTTAAGGGGTGTTTGGATCAATAGGTTTCTGTGTGTTCTGGTGAGTCTAGTTGTGTAATTTCTGCTTCATTAGTATACATTAGGGAGGCAATGGTTAGTTAATTCTTGAATTTGGTCATTCAACTCATAAAGTCAAAATTGCTTCATAATCTAAATTTCTGTCTACAATAGTGTGAGATTTGAATCTGCCTTGGGGAGTTCTGTTACATTTAGTGTTGGTGCATGTGATTTTAGTGTTTCTAAATCATTACTATACACCTAGGAGTAGTTGTGATCCATTATAATTCACTTTAGTCAACCCTTAGCTGGATACAAAAAAAGTCAGACTTGGTTTAAACCTGTACAAACAGGCCCTAATCTCAGGTCAAATTAGGGGTGAATTAGGTAATTAGAGTTAGGGCTTTTGAGGTTTTTAAGTAGACTACTAGGTTAGCTTTCAGAATCCACTTTTAGTTTGCATCAATTAGCTTGTTTGGAGTGCTTAATTTTAAGCTGCATATAGGTCCCTTGAGCTTACTCATCTGTTTGAAATTGTCATTTGCTTGACTGCTTATCATCTTACTCTTTGTGCTTAATTGGTCATTTCCTTTAGCATTTTGCTTATTATAGTTTCCTTTAGCTGTTTGTTGGACTTTGTGCTTTTTGGGTGACAACTGCTTTTTCCTTAGTACTCATTGAATTGCTTTTTGCAACTGATTTGGCCCTGTTCTGTGTTTCTGAGTCATATTTGGTCTGATTACTATTCCATTAAGCTTTTCTGAGTCAAAAAATAACTTGGTCAAAGTTGGGGTCAGCCTGGTCAAAGTCTGCTTATAAATAAACAATTCCAAATAAGCAGTTTATAGCCTATCAGCACTTTCCTGGCTTATTTTATTTTTAAAATTTTTTCTCAAGGTTATTTTAATATTTTAGATTTTCTGTAATTTTTTCAAAATTTTCTGAATAGGTTTACTATTTTTCTTATTTTATTTTCAGTTTTATTCAATTTTTAATACATTTTAATTACCAAAAATTCTAAAAAAATCAGAAAAAATCTAGAAAAATCCAAAAATATTTTAGAAAATAGTTTTCAGTTATTTTAGATTTTTAGAAATTTATTTTGCATTTTTCCCATTTATTTTGAATTTAATTTGAATTTTTATTACTTTTTAATTAGATTTAATAGTTTTTAATTCACAAAAATTACACAAAAAGCCATAAAAAATAGTTTTTAGTTTTAAAATTATGTTTTAGTTATTTTATAATTTTCAAAATTATTTTGCATTTTTCTCACTTTATTTGCATTTGCTTTTTATTTTTAATTAGTTAATTAGTTTTTAATTCATAAAAAATAATTAAAAAATCAAAAAAATATTTTTCTTTTTTTTTTCAAAAATTTTTTTTTATCATTTTTAACTTTAGAAAATTATTTTCAAGTCCATAAGAGTAGTGTAGCTTAAAATTCACGTTTTATTTCGTACGATTACGTTTATTTCGCGTTTTAGTTTACGTTTTCGATTCTACGTTACGTTTTTAGTTCAGTTATTTGAAATACATGCTTAAGTGATTATTTATGCTTCATTTACTTATTCATTAGTATAATCTCATCAATATCACTTTTTACCACTTTCACGACACGTTTCACAAATCGGGAATTCGAAATTCTATTCACACCTTCGTTGGGACATGACCCGGGGAAATACTTTCCTAAGCATTTCTTCGGAAAAACAAACCTATACTAAAACGATTGAATCAAAATTTTGACACCGCTGCCGGGGAAGGTTGAAGTGAATTTTTCGTTTTCGTTTTTTTTGAAATTGTGTTTTGAAAACCTTCCTTTTATATACTTTCTATAAAAACCAAAAAAATTGAAAAATTAAAAACACTTTTCCTAAAGTGTTTTCAAAAATACCAAAAAAATAATAAAGTTACAGCCTTGACTCTCCCGTGGAAGGGAGGGCGTTGTAAACCAAATAAGCTTAACAACATAAGAACGCGTGAAACTAGTTGCTAATCGGATTACTTTAATTCTACAACCGAATAAGCGGAAAATACGGTAAGCTTTGACATTAAATTGCAAGCTGAAGAGAGAAACACTCTTCTCTCCCGTTCCGTCGCGAGTAGATTTGAAGGAAACGGTTACGATTAACGTAACGTTTGAAAAAAAAACAAAAGAGAATAAAAGTTTTAAGTTTTTGAATTTTGTTTTCCAAAAATAAAAATACAAAAAGATTTTCCTTTTCTACTTTGATTTTCTTTTTCGATAATTAAAAACCAAAAATAATCTTCTTATCCTCTTATCATTTGATTCTTCTTCTATAACCATCTAAATCAATAATTCTTATGGATCCAACTTGTTTTAAATGTGGAGAACCGTTCTTTGAAGGTTCTTGTATTTGGTGTACATGCAAACGGTGTGGTAATGATATTCGAGATGGAAGTTGTTTGTTTTGCATTTCAAATACGTACAACAACTTTCCAAATTTTTTCGACTACCCACCTCAGCCCTATTTTTCTCACAACGATTACAATTCATATGAACAAGTTCCGTACTTCAATAATGAATCATTTCAAAATGCACCGACCTCACAACTACAAAACGGTTGTGAGAATTGTAGAGGTCCACACTTTAGCACCGATTGTCAAACAAGGAAACCGTTTCCTTATGACAATAATTATCACGACCAACCTCCACAATACAACACGATTCTCACGGTTCAGAATGAGATCCTTAAAATGATGACTGCTCAAAATGACTTTAATGAGCAGTGTCTAACTGCAATAAACCTTTTTAAAGAAGAAATTCATAGAAGAGAACAAGTCAACACCATTAAGAGTGATGAAAATGAGCCTTATAAAGAAGAAAATTCTACGATTAATCCCACTCCGTCTTGTGAACCTTTAAATGTTGAAAATTGTTTTATGGCATCTCTCGACGATGATTTCTTTAAAAATAAGGCTTTTAAAATCAAAATTGAACAACTTTACGCCTTGTCAAAAATTTCAAAAATTCGTGTTGATTATAACGGACCATCGGTTCCTACTCCCTCTCCGGTGAGGGAAATGGAACGCGAAACCGAGGTGACAAAGGACTCGGTACTTTCCACTAACAATGGAAGTGCTAAATACGTCCAACCTACGGTTGTCCAAGAATCAATTGCTACTCCTAAACCGTCAAGATTTGATCCAAACCTTTCACGATTTACGGTTAAGAGTTTGTCAAGCAAACGTGCTGAGCTTAAAACGGTGTTTAGAAGAAATGACTTACCTAATCTTCAGGAACAAGAACCGGAGACCATAACGGAAGTGGTGGAAATTCCTAGCTCTCAGAGCACACCATTTGTCCCACCTCCGGATTCTTCAAGATGTTTTTCGAGACTTGAATCTATCATCCCCGATTCTTCCTATCCTTTCCTCACACCAGATGTGGGAAGTGATCCCGTTTTGGAAGAAGTCAATACTTTTCTTGATAACAATGATTCTATTTTGACTGAGATTGTTACGCCGTCAGATCCTTTGGAGCCCGAGCTCAAGGATTCTTTACCCGATTTTGAGGAATATGTTTTTGATACGGCTGAAGAATGTGAGTTATCTCCGATCGATAATTCGAATGATCGTGTTGAGATGTTCTCTGATTCTGATTCTGACGATTCTTTATCTTATGGAAATATCGAATACGTTGAAGAGTTACCTTCTGAGCTCGTCAGTTTAGAAGAAGAGAATGATGAAGAAATTGACACTGAGATACAAGATGAAGTACTTCGTGAAAAATTATTGAATATCAATTTTCTCATTTCTAAGATCGAGTTGTTGAAAAATCCTCCAATTTTTTCTCCTATCCCCGTTATGGATAGTGATTTCTTACCCGAGCTTGAAATTTTTCGATTTGAAGAGACGAGTAGTGGCAATCCCACTATTCATGTTGATATCTCTCTTCCGGATTATGAGCGTTTTAACTTTGAGATTGACTCTGAACTTATTTCTGATAATCCGTCACGTGACCCTCTTTTAGAAGATGTTGATCGATTTCTTGCTGCGGATGACTTGATACCACCGGGTATTGAGAATAACGATAATGGTCTTCGAAGAAATGTTCTTGAAGAAATTCATAATGATGATTTACCTTCCGATGCTAATTCATCTGTCTTCGATTCTCCTTCTTCTCGTCCACCGGCGAAACCACCGGATGAAGTTTTTGAATTAAATACGAATGAAGATATTTTTGGAGTGGTGGACGAGATTTCTGAATATGATGTTCCTGTGCTTGATATTTTAACCACCCAACCCACCCGTGAATCAGAAATCGACTTTGCTTTTATCCTCCGAGTGTTTCAACCATTCTTTACTTATCCCATCATTTCTTCACTTTTCCACTCCACCGGGAGTGAGGATACCGTTTTTGACCCCGGCATCTCCGTTTATCATGCTGGGTGTACGTTTCATCTGCTCTCCCCAAGGACGAATTAATTCGGGGATCGAGTCAAGCTCACGTGACTCGGTAAACAAAAACAAGCGCTTCGTGGGAGGCACCCCATGCTTATCCATTTTCATTTTCTTTATTTTCTATTTCTTAAGTAACGTGACGTGAGGGGGGCGACCCTTTCCAAACTCGTGTTTTCGTGGTTGAATGTGAATGTTCAGGAATTTCCCCGAAGTTTGAGGACTCTCGTGCTCGTACTTTGTCGTTCTCTCCACTCGAGTCTCATTCTTCGCTGCTCTTTCGAAAATTCACCATATCCAAAATCTTATCAACTAACGTTTATCTCTTGGCATACATAATAAACGGCCTTAGATTTTACGTAGGATTACCCGTACCCTTAAAACATTGAGGACAATGTTTCACTTTAGTCTGGGGGGGGGGGGGGGTGAATCTTCGATTCGATTTGACCTGTTACCTTCGTCTGAGCTGTTAACTTACGCAACTCCATTTTCCACAAAAAATTTTAAATTTTTATAACCTCATTTAAAAAAAATAGAAAAATAAAATAAAAATAATAATATATGGTATAATAATAAGATTTGACACCTTGTTTTGACTTTCCTACCAGCGAGAGTAGAAATAAATGTTTCGACTTGACCGGGCGTGTTGAGCCCTAGCTCATCACCCTTAACCAATATAATGGATGCGTGGGAATTGCACCAGGCTTTACCTCTCAAGGGATCTCGAGAAGCTTACAACCCCCACCAGGCAGTGTACCTGATCGTTGTAGGATAGTATAGTGACAAGTACCGGGGGATTGATCGTTCAACTCAGGAATAGTGTCGCTAGGATTAGAAAGCCTAAAAAATTAAGTCTAGAGGTGAGGGATGATTCTTTTTTTATTTTTATATTTTATGGAAAGCAAGTAAAAATCTCGGTTTTTAGAGGAATGGGCGGAATTAGTTGCTAGTCAACTAACCCAATTACTAAGATGCAATCAAAATAAAATAACAAAAATAAAAATAAAATTAATTTAACTAGTGGTGTGAACAATAGATGGGAGAATTGTGTTTACTTAGATTTCACTACTCCCTAGATATCTTTTATAGGTTAATTGTTTGTTACAATTGCGTGGATAACGGGTTATATTCCTTAATACCAATCGTGAGGTGGCGTACGTACTTCCCCAACTCTATACAACTATAAACCTATAATCAACCTCTAGGTTTCATTACATCTAAGCAAACACACAAGAGATCTAGCCTAGCATGTTAAAATTAAGATAAGCGTAAGATATATTCAAACAACACATAGACATATTGAATGAATTGAAAGGATACTTATCTCAATTGAACATGAAGGGTTTCAAGGGGTGAAAACCCTTGAAAATACTGTAAAAGTTGTGTTAGGGTTTATGCAATTCGACCCTAAAATTATCCTCTCTTTAGAATGAAAATTACAAAGACTATATATAGATTTACTAAGGTGATGGCGTCAAGAAGAAAGTTATGACGCCGTCAACCCGCCGCCAAAGATATTCTCGGACTGCCTAGATCCAGATCTGACGCCGTCATGTGTATTGCTGCTCTGGGCCGTTACTACTTTTACTCTTGACGCCCTTGCCTTGACGCCGTCATGTTTTCTCTGGGCCGTCACCAAAATTGCTCTTGACGCCGTCATAAAAATCTTCTTGACGCCGTCAGGTACTGTTTCCAGCAAGGAAAATTAAGACTTTGCCGTTTTCTTCACTTTTATGCTCCAAAAACGTCCAAAATGCTTCCTTTTCCAGAATTCACTCCCAAAGTACCTAAAATCACAAAAGAAACGATTTACGGCAATATTTGATCAAATAAATCCAAATTCCGGCTTAAATGACCCCCTAAAAAGGGAACATTTTTCGCCTCATCATATACCCTTACACTTGAGATTTGCTTGTCCTCAAGCAAATGCGCTTTTATTCTAATCAAAATACAAGTTAGGGGTCATTTAACACTAATATAAAAGTAATTACAACAAATAATCGTTCCACTAAAGACCAAAGACAAGCACGGAGGTCATATACTAGCACCTCACAAATAGTGTTTAGATACCCACATCTCTCAGGTGTAATAAAGTATATATCACAAAATGGAAATGGAAAATATCTCTCACTACCTGTCATAGCAAAATAGATTACCATAGGCTTGGGAAAGAATCAAACCTCCACCACATGGCGTAAGCACCTAGGATAAACTATCAAAGAGGTCTTTTAAAAGGGTTATAACGTTAGGTGTAAGGATATGGAATACACGGTTTTGTTGGATATAGGCAATCTTTACTGGTGGCGAGTTAATCATCTTGGTTAATTACATGTACAGTATGGCGTTGCTAAGCCAAGACTAGTCTCGACTTAAGCTAATAAATGAAAAATAACAAAAACATAAAATAAACATAGAATGAAACGGGATGATAGTCCGTATGTTTTTTCTCTTTTCTTTTTCTATTTTTTTTCTTTTTCTTTATTTTTTCTTAATTTTTCGATTTTTTTTTTATTTTATTTTTTTTGCGTACACTCTTACCCTACCATCCAAAATAATACATCATAGGGAATGAACATTTCCTTTATACTTGAATTTTTACATACTTTACAACAAACTAATCTAATGACTCGAATTAAGATAATCAAAACACTTGGAGTGCTTTTAAGATTAACGCACATATGGGGGTAATATAAGATGTTCTTCCCCATTACTCCATAACATTAGTACTTTACTCATGAGTCCCAATCGTCCCAAAACAATATGTACAAGGATATGACTCGACTTAGCAACCATGTAATCAATTAGATAATTAACTAAGGGTTTAAACAAATAACAATAATGCACTAAAGATGAGTGCATACACGGAAGGCTAAGGCGATTTGGTTGTACATTTAAGTGGGGTGTAACAAATTCTTCCTTTAAGTAAGATGCTTAAAGGTAGAAACGAAAAGATAGGCTCGGAGGGGTGTACTAGGGGTTTCGTGTACTAAAAATGAGTACAACGCTAAGGGTGTGGAAAAAATTAATTGACTTAACTAGCCAAGTAATATGACTTAAATGGTCAAGTGATTATGATACGGGTTTAACACAAGGGTGATCCTAATGCCTCTTATCATGTAGTAAATCCTACTACACGAATGTAGTCTGACTAGCGGTCTCGGGATGCATCACTAACGCAAGTTCTAGAATCTAAATGCTACCGGTACACTCATAAGCACTAATAGTAAATGCTTTTCCTATCAAATCTAAAGGCGAACCTCACATATTTGGGTGCAAAATTTTTCTGAATGGTACGGTTTTGTGCTAGTCGTACAATCTCTTATCCATGAGACGCTTGCTATGGCTAAAGTTTCACTCCTAAATGTTGTAAAAAATTTTGAATTTGGCGCTAAAATTACACTAACAAGTATTTCTCATAGTTTTATTACACATCTACCATCAAACAAACAAACTCAAGTGAAAGTGTATCCTATAAGGTATCATCATTTACCCTCCCCTTACACTTAGGATGAACATTGTCCCCAATGTTCAATTAAAGAATGTAAAAGTGAAATAGGTAAAAGAATAAAATCAAATACTCCTCTGATTCGCTCGGTGTGGATAGTATGGTAACAAGGTTAGATCTTCCTCCAAGAAAATGAACAATCAAAGCTTCCCTTCCAGAATATAAATCATCTTCTTGTCATACATAACCTGTTAAACCTGAGAAAACAAACAAGGCAACCTCACGTAAAATCGGCGGCAATCTATATATACTAACAAATCCTAAAAAACAACGTAAGATATAATGCTTGTGGAATGAATGTTTGTAGATTTCCTGGAGTTTATAAAACTAAAGAATTAACAAAAACTTTAAGACTCCGTTAGAAAAACAAAACTAGCAAAATTTCCAGAATTTTACACATGACGTCGTCAGGAATTAATTCCTGACGCCGTCAGAAGTGATCTGTAGAAATCCTTATGTTAAGTTTCCGGAAAATTTTTGGAAAACTTATGTCCTACTTTCTGGAAAATCCTGCAAAACATCATTATGACTCGATACAAGCATTTGACTCTAAAAAATACGAATACACATGTCCATTTAATATTGTGAAGAATCATGATCAATTTTGTTTCTTAAAAACATATTTGGGTCTCCCCTCACACTTAGCTTTTGCAAAATACCTTTATATGTAATTAAGATGAAGTTAAAAACAAAATAAAGCATTTTCACAATTTACTTTGAAACACGAGCCACAAACAATAAAAATAAAACATGCATACGGAAACAAATAAAATCAAACAAACAAACAAATAAATAAATAAAGCTTGGGTTGCCTCCCAAGAAGCGCTTGTTTTTGTTCGAGTTACGAGCCTGACTTTACCCTTATTTAACAGAAATAGGGGAGGTTTTCCCTACACTTTAAATTAAGTGCAGGTGGAAGTAGCGATACACACCCTTAGGGTGGAAATATGCCACGTGAGGAAAGAGTGGTGGATGAATTATATGCTCAAAAGGGTGTACTCCTATCATCATAACCTTACCTAATTCAATCGGGTTAATGGGTGGATTAAGATTTTCTCCTAGAAAGGGATCATTTTCTATCAACTTCAAGAGACTACTACTTGGGGATCCATCTTGACCTAATAAACCCGGTTTAAACCCATAATGTTTTTTGTGATCAATCATAAATGGGTGATGTAAGCATGTAAGGTCATTTTCCACTCCTGTGTTAGCTTCCTCTCTACAAAGCTTAGAGTCTACTACCTTTATCCCAAGACTACCGGACTATATGGTTTGATGGTGGATCGGGACCTTTTTCAATTCCTAACTTTTCATCCAAGGATGGAAGATTAGGTAACGGATTTTGTTGAGGCTCCGGTTCATCAAAACTAGGAACTTCCCTCGAACTAAGAGTAAGGTTATCATTATAAGTACTCAAACCTATATCCTCTAGTTGTGTTTGGTCCAAGGGCTCTACCTCTATTGGGGCTCCTATAGTCTCTTCTAATTCTTTCGGGTAAGTCACGGGTAGTGTGTGTGTCTCAAATGATGGTAGGACTTATGGGGTACTTTGTGGGCTCATGTTATTTACTTCATCATTCCTTGTGTCAAGATCACCTATATCCTCAACATGTGTTTTATTATAATCTAACCCTAACATTTTCCCAAGTATCTCAAGTGCTTCTCTAGGCATCTCAACTTCTATATCCGAATCATAAGGATCATCCTCAATATTCTGACTGCTATATACAAATTGCCCAAAATATTCATCATGTGTTTCTTGAGATTCATCATCATCGATCATAAAACCTAGGTCTTTTTGATCAATGTGATCATGTTCGGCTACATCCTCCATCACATCAAGGTCACCTATGTGTTCGTCCTGTATTATGGTAGTGCCTAACCATGACATGCAGCTAGGTGGCTCATACGAAACTATCCTAGGTGAAGGCTCATATGGTGCATAGGTTTCACTAAGTGAGGCATTTTGAGGGGTTGATGGAGCTCCTAAGGTGAATTCTTTAAAAGTCTTATGCACTTGGCCTCTTTTCTCAAGGTACTCAATAAAATCAATATAAGATCCTGTCCTCTTCATTTCATTCCTCCATCTTGATATATCAAAACTGGTGTAATTATACTTTTTTTTGGTAAAACTCTAGTGTCGGACTTGGTGGATGCGCGTTCTCTATAATGGCAAACGGAATAGTCAATGAAAATTACGAACAAACACACAAAGAAAAGATAGACTAAAGAAAACCTAGAAATAAAAATAAAAATCTTACTAGAAAGGAATCTAGCAAGTAGACCTAATAAAAAGAAATTCTAACCTAGACAATAACTATTCCCCGGCAACGGCACCAAAAACTTGATGCGTGGGAATTGCACCAGGCTTTACCTCTTGAGGGATCTCGAGAAGCTTACAACCCCCACCAGGCAGTGTACCTGATCGTTGTAGTATAGTATAGTGACAAGTACCAGGGGATTGATCGTTCAACTCAGGAATAGTGTCGCTAGGATTAGAAAGCCTAAAAAATTAAGTCTAGAGGTGAGGGATGATTCTTTTGGTATTTTTATATTTTATGAAAAGCAAGTAAAAATCTCGGTTTTTAGAGGAATGGGCGGAATTAGTTGCTAGTCACCTAGCCCAATTACTAAGATGCAATCAAAATAAAATAACAAAAATAAAAATAAAATTAATTTAACTAGTGGTGTGAACAATAGATGGGAGAATTGTGTTTACTTAGATTTCACTACTCCCTAGATATCTTTTACAGGTTAATTGTTTGTTACAGTTGCGTGGATGACGGGTTATATTCCTTAATACCAATCGTGGGGTGGTGTACGTACTTCCCCAACTTTATAAGCTCCTACTTCACTCCTATGTCGTGCCTGCAAGAAGCTCCTAACATGGGATCACTAGAATTCGCTCATGCATTAAATGCAACCATAAAAACCTAGTACGCATTGGTTCATGTTTCTTATGACGTTCAAGCAAGTTACACAGTGGAGATCTGTCAGTTTTCTTAAGCCTAACATCGAAATCATTCATCCATTACTACTATAAACAAGCAATCAACCTATAATCTACATCTAGGTTTCATTACATCTAAGCAAACACACAAGAGATCAAGCCTAGCATGTTAAAATTAAAGCTCCTACCTCAATCCTATGTCGAGCCTGCAAGAAGCTCCTAACATGGGATCACTAGAATTCGCTCATGCATTAAATACAACCATAAAAACCCGTCATGTGTATTGCTGCTCTGGGCCGTCACTACTTTTACACTTGACGCCCTTGCCTTGACGCCGTCACATTTTCTCCAGGCCGTTACCAAAATTGCTCTTGACGCCGTCATAAAAATATTCTTGTCGCCGTCAGGTACTGTTCCCAACAAGGAAAATTAAGACTTTGCCATTTTCTTCACTTTTATGCTCCAAAAACGTCCAAAATGCTTCCTTTTACAGAATTCACTCCTAAAGTACCTAAAATCACGAAAGGAACGATTTAGGGCAATATTTGATCAAATAAATCCAAATTCCGGCTTAAATGACCCCCTAAAAACAGATCATTTTTCGCCTCATCAATAATCAAAAGATTATGGCTAAGCATCCGCGGATCTCATTACTTGGGATTTTAAATTTGCGAAGATAGAGGAATGATAGAGTTTATTTAGAAGTTTCGTGCTAAACGTGGAGTAGTTGGATCTCTTTAGAGCCCACGAAAGGTACTTGTGGCCTCTTTGTTCCCACAAGATTGCACACCAATAAAAATAAATCTCTAGGATTAATTAAGTGTATGGGGTTTAGGCAATACTTAGTTTTTTATCGTTCCCAACAAAATCTCTGCATATGGGGGTTTGGTACACGTAGGGGTACTGCCAGTGTTACGGTGAAATAGACTATTGCATCTTGCCGGTTCACAACCGATGTTATGATCTTAGTAAAGGCTGTAGGACTCGGGGTTTGGCATATGATTATGAATATCAATAATAATAATCCAAAACCAAATAAAAAGGCAGAGGAATCCAAAGCTATAAAAAGCAGAGGATATAAATCCAAGGTCATAATAAAGCTCTTACATCTTGGCGGCTCTTAAACCGTTGTTGTAAAAGAAATAAAGGACTACGGACCAAATATTATTAAAGTGCTTATAATTATGCAAAAATGCCAAGCTTCGACTCCGGGGGTTTCCCAAATAAAAAGCTTCCGTTTCGGGTCTTAGACATGGGATGTCTTGGTCATAAATAAAAAGGGGGCCCCCACAAATCGGGTTAAATCAGAATCCTTCATGTGGACCCGATTTCTGTATGCAGGGGTTTTCGAGGGAAAGTTTGGAAACTACTTAGCGTTCAAATTTTGTGCTCTTATCAGACAGCAAATATCAAAACGAGAAAATATGAAGCAATTCATTTCTTACAAATTAAAATCTTGAGATACAAAACTTAGGAACTAGGAACAAGAGGTAATTACACAAGTAACTTTTGTGGGTAGTGTTAGCATCTAACTTATGGATAAACAATGATTTCGATTTTACGCTTAGTTTGGGAGCTTGTGAAAAATCAAGGATGACGATTTTTATCCGTATGGTCTCTTCTCTGTGAGAAGTGTTTCTACTCATTGACCCTGAAAGTTATCAACAGATAAGAATTGATAATGAAAGTCAAGGCAAACCGTCACATATATATAAAAATAAAAAAGTACAACAAGAGTAGTAGTAGTTGTTATTCATGAAAATCGGAAAATGAAGCATTTTTGAGAATAAATGATTTTAATATCTCTTTTGAACATCATTGCTACTTTACAACTTCAGTAAAGAGAGGTTTTGAAATTATTTATCTCTTAAGCGTGAGGTGATGACATTGCGTGAGGACATGGCAATACCTTAGTCTGGGGGATTTTGATGTGTGCTTATTCACACATCCTTTTTAGCCTTAAATCAGACCAAATACATCAAATACTAACCAAATATGCCAAGAGAATGTGTGTTTTTGTATTTGTGTATGTGCAGGAACGGATATGTGAAAAATGAACAAAAACAAAGCCAAAACCGACAAAAACGAGCACGAGATTGGAAAAAGGTCAAAAGCCAGAGCCGGGGAAGCTTAATGATCAAAGAAAGCTTTAAATATCTAAACAAGTCTCCAGAGATTCAGAATGTTGCAATATTAGTCCCTGGTCAAAGTTTAGAAAGTTTGGCATAATCAGTCCTCCAAGTTTCATGAATTGACAAAAACGGTCCCGGGAAGAAATATATGAAGAAAAGTCACACATGGTCCTCCATAATTCAAAGATTGTTAATAAATGCCCTTGGAATAAGTTTTAAAAAATTACAGATTTGGTCCCTGCTATTTGTAAAATTACATAAGTGGTCCTTGTGAATTTAAGCCTAAATCCTACACTTATTTACTAAAACCAAATCCAATCCAATATTCCTCTTACCCATTCCCTGCTGGCCCAAAGAAATAACAAGCCCAATCCTTCTTAATAAAAACCCACACCCAATTAATATTCCCGTATTTCATTTTACCCAAACCCAAGACCCGGTCAAACTTACGGTCAATAATAAAAACACCAAAACCCCCAATTTCCCGCCCCCCTTCTTAACAAATTACCCAGGTTTTCACTCTTTTATGAACCCTAAATTACCCTTCCCTCCAAATTACCCCCTGTTAAGTAACTATTACCCAATCATTGGATTCTAGAAGGTGTCAGGAGTCAGAGGGAATGTCAGACACGTGGACCAATCACAAATTACACGCATGATCAAATACATCATACAAATTGATCTAAGAGTCCAAATTGCTTGGAAGTATCTGGAAACGCATCTAAAGGCCAAGAGTGACTAAAAGAAAGACAAGTGCTACGGATTGGGATCCAAGACCTCATCTCTCAGCTCCTATTTAAACCCCCTCCTCACATCATTAGGGGTGTTAGATTTTAGGGCTAGAGTAGATTAGGAGTAGGGTAATTAACTGTAGTAGTTTAGCTTAATTCTGTATTTCTAGCTTTGTAATTCATTTTTAAGTATTAATACAATTACTTTATTTACTTTGCTTTATTAATCTGTTTTTAATAAATTTCAAGTTTAAGCTCATTGTAGTTTTTAAATTCCTATTTTTATAAGCTCTTTAGTTTAAGCTCTACATTAGTTGAACATCTATTGTTTTCAGTTTATTATATATATATATATATATATATATATATAAATTATTTGCATAAGTTTGAGGGAACATAAGCTTTCACAAGCTCAAATCCCTGCTGATAAGTTCTCAACAGCTTTTCCATAGCTTTTTGAGAGCTTTATCTCATTGTCCAGGAAGCATTATTCCACTTAGCCAAAATATAAAGTAAGCTTTCCTTTTACTTTCTTTATATTTTGTCTATCTCTATTTACTATAGCTTAGTTATTATTTCCTATAGCTTGTACCTGCTAAGATTAGCTTGTTGTTGCTGTTTTTATGTGTTGGTGTTCATCCTTTACATCTCTCATCCAAAATAGCATACTCACTGCCTTAGTTTAGTATTAGAAGCATTTCTGTTTTCGTATATTCAGTAGCCATATTGTAGTGTTCAAGTAGCATTTAAATCAGTTAAGTAATTCAGTGGGATCATTGGTTCAATAAGCCTAAGCTTTAATTTCACCTTTGTAGTGTAAGTAGGCACTTTAAGGGTTGTTTGGATCAATAGGTTTCTGTGTGTTCAGGTGAGTCTAGTTGTGTAATTTCTGCTTCATTAGTATACATTATGGAGGTAATGGTTAGTTAATTCCTGAATTTGGTCATTCAACTCATAAAGTCAAAATTGCTTCATTATCTAAATTTCTGTCTACAATAGTGTGAGATTTGAATCTGCCTTGGGGAGTTTTGTTACATTTAGTGTTGGTGCATATGATTTTAGTGTTTCTAAATCATTACTATACACCTACGAGTAGTTGTGATCCATTATAATTCACTTTAGTCAACCCTTAGCTGCATACAAAAAAAGTCAGACTTGGTTTAGACCTGTACAAATAGGCCCCGATCTCAGGTCAAATTAGGGGTGAATTTGGTAATTAGAGTTAGGGTTTTTGAGGTTTTTAAGTAGACTACTAGGTTAGCTTTCAGAATCCACTTTTAGTTTGCATCAATTAGCTTGTTTGGAGTGCTTAATTTTAAGCTGCATATAGGTCCCTTGAGCTTACTCATCTGTTTGAAATTGTCATTTGCTTGACTGCTTATCATCTTACTCTTTGTGCTTAATTGGTCATTTCCTGTAGCATTTTGCTTATTATAGTTTCCTTTAGCTGTTTGTTGGACTTTGTGCTTTTTAGGTGACAACTGCTTTTTCCCTAGTACTTATTGAATTGCTTTATGCAACTGATTTGGCCCTATTCTGTGTTTTTGAGTTATATTTGGTCTGATTACTGTTCCATTAAGCTTTTCCGAGTCCAAAAATAACTTGGTCAAAGTTGGAGTCAACCTGGTCAAAGTCTGCTTATAAATAAGCAATTCCAAATAAGCAGTTTATAGCTTATCAGCACTTTCCTGGCTTATTTTATTTTCAAAATTTTTCTCAAGCTTATTTTAATATTTTTGATTTTCTGTAATTTTTTCAAATTTTTCTTAATAGGTTTACTATTTTTCTTATTTTATTTTCATCTTTATTCAATTTTTAATACATTTTAAGTACCAAAAATTCCAAAAAAATCAAAAAAAACCTAGAAAAATCCAAAAATATTTTAGAAAATAGTTTTCAGTTATTTTAGATTTTTAGAAATTTATTTTGCATAGATCCCATTTATTTTGAATTTAATTTGAATTTTTATTACTTTTTAATTAGATTTAATAGTTTTTAATTCCCAAAAATTACACAAAAAGACAAAAAAATTAGTTTTTAGTTTTAAAATTGCTTTTTAGTTATTTTATAATTTTAAAAATTTATTTTGCATTTTTCTCACTTTATTTGCATTTGCTTTTAATTTTTAATTAGTTAATTAGTTTTTAATTCATAAAAATTAATTAAAAAATCAAAAAAATATTTTTCGTTTTTTTTTTCAAAATTTTCTTTTATCATTTTTAACTTTAGAAAATTATTTTCAAGTCCGTAAGAGTAGTGTAGCTTAAAATTCACGTTTTATTTCGTACGATTACGTTTATTTCGCGTTTTAGTTTACGTTTTCGATTCTACTAGGGATGGCAAAAAAACCCAAACCCGACGGGGAAACCCGAAACCCGAACTTTTTGGAGCGGGGCGGGGCGTGCTTATCGGGTTTTGGGGCGGGTTTCGGGACCTTAACGGGGATTCTTATCGGGTTTGGAGCGGGGACGGGGCACACTATCCCCACCCCGCCCCGCCCCGAAATATAATATATATATATACATATACATATATGTATATACATAAAATATTGTGTTAGTATTTATGTACTAAAAATGTAATTCTCTAATTTTTCTTAGTTTTTATCTTTGTAGTATTTCAAATTAGGATGATAGAAGCTTGTTTTGTGTCATAATATTCTAAAAAAATTGTGAATTATAACAATGAATATTAATGGGTTTTCGATTCTTAAGTTATTTCATCAAATGACATTGTTAATAGTGAAAAAATAAGAGTAAACGAGAAACGACATGAGTATAATGGAGCATCACGCTCAAAAAAGATAACCCGACAAGACCCCAATGGGGAACGGGGCGGATTTGGGGGAGCATCTCGCCCCAACGGGGCGCCCCGATAAGATCCCCAATGGGGATTGGAGCGGGTTTGGGGATGACTTTTGTTATCGGGTTTGGGGATGGGGATAGCCGCCCCGCCCCAAACCCGCCCCATTGCCATTCCTAGATTCTACGTTACGTTTTTAGTTTAATTATTTGAAATACGTGCTTAAGTGATTATTTGTGCTTCATTTACTTATTCATTAGTATAATCTCATCAATATCACTTTTTACCACTTTCACGACACGTTTCATAAATCGGGAATTCGAAATTCCATTCACACCTTCGTTGGGACACGACTCGGGGAAATACTTTCCTAAGCATTTCTTTGGAAAAACAAACCTATACTAAAACGATTGAATCACATTGTTTTGATTTTTGTGATTGGATTGGGACCCTGAGATTTTCACAAGTCTTAGTGTGTCAGCTTAACTTTCAAATCCCATAATCAGCTTATTTTTGTGATTTTTCTTGTAGCTTGTGCAATAGCTTCTTTAAGCCTGCAGGGCAAGTTACCCTTTTGCACCAGGGCACTATGTGCAATTGGTCAAATTTTCAAACCCCCCTCCAAGGTGCAAACCAAAACATTAGCCCTTGATTTTTAGCTTTTTGGAAAGCTTGTCAGCTTGTCTTTTTAGATCATCAATAAAATTGGATCCCAGTTCCCCGTAGCATAGCTTATTTTGGCCTTGGAGTTTGCTTATTTCACAAACACATTCTGAGTACTCAGTTTTGGTTACCAATATTCCCAAGACCATAGCTGGTTCATTAGTGGGGCCCACCCCTAGCTTATTGGCTTTTTGGAAAGCCAAGCAACCCATCTTGATAGTTCAGGGCTTATTTTACCATTTCAAGCTTGTTTGCTAGGGCTGCAAGTGACTTTTAGTTTGACCATTTTGTTGTGTATACTGACTCACTCAGCATTTGAACCATGCCTTACCTCTATGGACCCCACATAGGTCCAAAAGTCCCTTTGTAAGGCCTATTTTGGCCTTGTAGTTGTTAAAGTGCTTATTTGACTTTCAATAGCTTATTCAGTGTGCTTATTTGTTTCATTTGGTTTGTTTCTAGTTGAAATCAATTTGTCTTGGCTTAATTGTTCATTTTATAGCTTTTTCAAATCATCCATAAGTCCTAATAAGCCATTAATCTCACTGTTAAGCACAAGGGGGTGCACATAGCTTGTTAATAAGCTATAACAAAAGTGGTTTCACAAAAGTTGTTCATTTTTAGCTTATAATCAGTGTTCAAAAAGAAAAACCAACAAAAACCAACTTTAAAATTAGTGATAGCTTCTATTTAATAGGGTTTATCTTTTTAATTTATCTTTTTTCAGCTTATTATTTTGCATTTCATCATTTTTATATTTTTCTTAATTTTATTTTATGTTTAAGAATTTTCAGTAATTTTCCTAGATTTTTCTCTTTTAATTTAGTAATTACTAAAATTAATATTAGTTTAATAAACAATTAAGTAATTATTAAATAGTTTTCTTAATTTTTAATTAACAATAGTACCTTTTTATATTTTTTCTAGGTTTTATAAATCATTAGATATTTTTAGAAAATTGTTTCTTAATTACTACTGTTAATTTTCCAATTTTCTTAATTTATTTAGTTAAATTAGATATTAATTAATAAATAAGTAAATAATTAGTAAAATAGTCTAAAAATAATTTTTATAAGTTTTTTATAATTTTTTAAGATTCCTGAGATGGTTAATTAGTTTTTTAAATTTTCTCAGAATTTTCTAAGTCATTTTGCTATTTTTAGTCATTTAAATTAGTTTAAATAGTTTAATTAATATAATTAGTATTTAATTAATAAAAAACCCACAAGAAAACAAAAATACATATTTTTAATTATTAATTTAATTTTAAGTCATTTTAGAATTTTATAAATTAATTTTGCAATTTTCTAGTTAAAATTTGTTTTATAAAGTTTTTAAGTTAATTAGTTTTAATTAAATAGGTAAATAGTTTTTATTTAAATAATTAATATTAAATAATCAAATAATCAGAAAAATAATTTTCTTTTTAATTTAATTTTCTTTCATAATTAAGTTTGTAAAATTTTATTTGCACCCCCTGTAGTTTTAAATTGTTTAAAACTCATTTTTTTACTGTCTGTAATCACTTCTGATTTCTGATTTGTGTACGTATAATCATATCTGTGTTCCTGTAATTGTTAATATTGTTTCAATTGTTCAAATACCAAGTAATCAGTAGTATAATCAATTCCAAATCATCTTTGGTTACTGTGCTCAGTGCCACTCATTCCCATAAACGTTTTCAAGCACCATTGCAATCCCGTCGGGACATAACGACCCGGGGAAAAACTATACTATCCACGGAGCATTGACCTTAGGTTGTTTGACTTTGTTGACTAATTTCCTTGGTCAATTTTATCTGACGGTTTAGGCTCAATCAAAATTTGGCGCTGTTGCCGGGGAGGTTGTTGCGTGTTTTAAAAACGTTTTAAGTTTAGTGGTTTTCAAAACCCTCCCTGTACAAATATCACCACTTTTGTAAAAATCTCAATTAAAAAAAAAAGTTCATTAACACTTTTCCTAAAGTGTTAACAACACCAAAAAATCAAAAACAACAAAACAATCGTGAAGTTATATTACTTCGGTTTCTATAAAATTACAACCTACACAGGTGGAATACGGAAGTTTTGACATTAAATTGCGAACTGAAGAGAGATCCATTCTTCTCTCCCGCCACCCTGCGAGTAATTTTAAAGAAAACGATTTCGGTTAACGAATCGATACCAAAAATATTTCCCAAAAGTTTTTTGCACACACACCCAAAAAGCCCAAAAACAATTTTTCTGTTAATAATAAATACATAAAATCTTACCACCGCAAACTAAGGCAGAACACCTACCAGCTGGGGGTGTGGACATAATAAGTTCCCAAACATAAGATTAAAACTTGTCATTGTATCCCTGTGAATGGTGTACCTTTTTCAAAGAAGCCATTCACTTGTGATTATTGGTTTAAGTTCCCTGTTGTTTTGCCTCGATCTTATTTTGAAAAATTGTTTTTAGTGCATGCGCACTCGTTCACAAACAAAGAGTAAAAAGCAAAAAAATGTACCCGAGCTACGTACTGTTATTAAAGAACCAAAAACAGAAATGGACAACGGGCCACCACCACCACCTGACCCTCCCAAGGATGAAACAGCTCCCGATCTCCGAACGATGGAGGAGTTGTGTCAGCCTACCATGCAAGGGAGGGGCGGACCTATTGCACCACTCACCATTGAGGCTAAGGACTTTGGCCTCAAACATCACATGATCCAACAAGTCCATAATTCGTGTCAATTTCACGGATTACCGGGTGACGATGCTAACAAGCATCTTGACAAATACCTTACGTTCACCCAAAGCATGAAACAACACGGTGTCACAGATGATGCCATTCGTCTATATCTCTTCCCCTATTCTCTCTCCCATCATCCCACTGCTTGGTTTGACCGACTCCCCAAGAATTCGATTCACACCTTTGAAGAAATGGTAACTAAGTTTTTAGCCAAATATTTTCCACCTTCCATGGTTACCAAGTTACGTAATGATATCAGCAACTTCCGGCAGCGTCCCGATGAGTCTCTATTTGAGGCTTGGGAACGTTATAAGCTCGCAATTGATCGGTGCCCTAACCACAATATGTTACAAGTTACCATCATAGATACCTTCTATAATGGTCTAACATTGAGGCACCGAGATATTCTCAATGCTGCTGCTAGTGGGACCTTCATGAAAAGGCGTCCCAAAGAATGCTATGATCTAATTGAGAACATGACTGCCCACCATAAGTTTTGGGATTCCTCTGCGGAGAGGGATGAGTCATGTAAATCAAGCATTCCTTCATCATCATCTCCTGATATCGTGGTTCTCACTAAAAAGATGGACGACTTTGCTAAGGCTATGTTGAGGATGAACCAAACCCTCCAAAATCAACAAGTGAAAGCCGTAGCCCGAAGTTGTGAGACTTGTGGAGGCCCACATCTGTATTCTGAGTGTTCAGCTACTACTGGTTATCCTCAAGAGAACGTTTATGCTGCTCAAGGTTCCTACAATATGGGAGGTAATTCTTACCAACCACAGGGGGACCGTAATCTCTTAAGCTATCGTTCCAACAATTTCCTCAGGCCACCCGGTTTTAATCAAAATCAAAACCGTAACTCAAATCAAAATCAGAATCGAGGAGATTTTAACCAAGGTCAAAACCTGAATTTCCAAAACCAGAATCAAAGTCATTTTAATCAAAACAATTTTCAAAATGGCAATCAAAATCTAGGTTTTCAAGGAAATTTTCAAAGAAACCAAGGTCAAGGGAATTACAATCAGGGTAATTTCAATCAAAGAAACAATTTTCAGGGTAACAACAACCAAAACCAAGGAAATTTTCAAAACAACCGTGTTCAAAATTTTCCTAACCAGAATCAAAGTGTTGTTCAACCCCAGTCTTCCTCCGATGAAGTGTTAAAACAATTCATGAAAGCACAAGAGGAAACGAATCGGTTATTGGTCAGCAAGATCTCTGAACTTCAGAAGTCTTTAAATGATCGACCCTCAGGCTCAGGTACATGATAACGCTCAAATTGTGCATGTTTTTAGTGGCGTTATTCGTATGTTTTTCGGTTATTTTTATATGCTTTTGTCCCATAATCGTATCAAAGTGTGTTTGCAAGCATTTGTAGCCAAAAACAGGAAAAAGGAAGAAAAAGTGAAGAAAATGAAGGAAATGTCATTCTCATCTCGAGATTCAATACGTTCAAGTATTTCACAAAGAAGAATCTAAGTTTTCATCATTCCAAAGAACGTTGACAAGGAATAATCAAGTTTGGACAAAGAACGAAGAGCCAAGTTAAAGATCAAGTTTGTTGCTGTCAGAACTCAAGCAACCGATCGGTATTCATCCAACAGATCGGTTAGGGGAAATTGTTACATCCAACCGATCGGTTATGAATTCAACCAACCGGTTAGTCGCAGAGGTCACAACCAACCGATCGGTCAGTGCCCATTACCGAACGGTTGGTCAGCTCGTTAAAAATTTGCAAGATGTTTTCTATCTCATTCTACCCGATTCTAGGACCTTCTCTCTGCTATTCTAGGTCTTTCTATTCACCTTGGAGGCCAAGTTGTTGCATTGATGAGCCTAGGCTTGAGGAGTAGTATAAATAGAGGCTTTGTAATCTCATTTCAAGATACAACTATTACAACTCAATACACCAACAACAAAGCAATCCTTTACTAGTCTCAAAAGTTCCAAATTCGTCCGTAAAAGTTCAGGAAGCATTGGAAGTCCAAAAAGTCAACATCCGGAGGTCAAATTCTAAAGAAGTCAACACCAACACTTAGGAAATCATTTCCTATTCATTTGTAATCATATTCCAAACATTTGTAAGACTTTAATTATGATTTCTAATGTTCAATATTCTGAGTTTATGTTCATGTTTGCTATGAGTGGCTAGTAACCTTTTTGCATTTGCTTAGATGATGTTAATTACTAAATGATTGGTCTATGATTGTGATAACATGTTTTAATTCAATTTCAAGTCAATTCTAAAACCCAATTAGACTAAAGTTTCATAGTGACATTTGTTGAGTCAAGTTTGACTAGTTGCTTATAATATCATTGGCCGAAAGGGTTGTTGTCATTCAACTAGTTATAATCTTTTGTCTACGAAAGATTGTTTTTCTCCATAATTATTCATGACTAAACAAAGGAACTAAGGTGTAATTGTAATGAGAATACTTTTTGTTAATCAAATCGAATTGGTTATAAACGCCTAATTGGTCAAAAGTTTTAGTAGTTTATAATCAATTGTAACCTTGTTGTCTATGATTCGATTACCTTTTGTATTGACCATTTCTTAAGAGTATTTGATTAAACAAGAAACAATTTTTGTGTTTAAGGTTGTTAATTCAACTTTATGAACCTTGAATTGATCTTGAATTGATTGGTCCAAACCTAATGCTTGTTTTTATAAACCAAAATCTTGACGAAGATTTAACTTGTAGAAAAAATAGATTAGAACACCAACTAATTCTAATTACCAACATGTTAAGGAAGTTATCACAATCATGCTTTTCTTATGAGTAGTTAACTAGTCTAAGCAAGTGTAGTTTTTAATCATTTGAATTATCTTATAATCATTATCGCTAGAATTAGAGATTTAATTTTAAACTTACGCTTAGATTTACTCACAAATCCCTGCAAACGATCCTGACTTACCAACTAAATCTTGCTATAACGGACGAGTTCACTTGCTCATATGTGTTATTTCTAGATCCAGTAATCGTGTTTATAAATTTAAAACTTGTACACACATCTAGCACATCAATACACTACCGAGAAACACGATCGCTAACCCGAGGGGCGATGTTAAGGCGATCACTACCCGAAGTGTAGTATCATACAATGGACCCACGACTCCCTCTACCTCTTCTTCTCCTCCTACCAAGGTAGCGGAACGTGAACCTGAGGTTACCACGGACACGGTACTTCCTACTAATAACGGAGATACCAACAACGTCCACCCTCAAGTTGTCCCGGTCCCGACTCCCAAGTCAAAAGTTGTATTTGATCCTCTGGAAAGTCCTGATGAAATTTCAAGAAACAGTCCCAAGCCTTCAATTCCATATACTTCACGTTTGAATGATCAAAAGACCCGCAAAAAAGCTAATCATCAGATGGAAAAATTTTACCAAATTTTCCAAGAATTACATTTCGATATCAGCTTCGCGGATGCTCTTCTTCTGATGCCTAAATTTGCATCAACAGTGCTTTTGAAAAAGCTTCCCGAAAAGCTTGAAGATCCCGGGAAATTTCTCATTCCTTGCATTTTCCCGGGGATGGTTGAATGCTTTACCTTGGCCGATCTTGGTGCAAGCATCAACCTAATGCCTCACTCAGTCTGGAAGAAACTATCTCTTCCTGAGCTCACTCCTACCTGCATGACTCTCGAGCTTGCAGATCGTACTATATCTCGTACCCTCGGCATTGCCGAAGATATCTTCGTGAAAGTAGGAAAGTTTCATTTTCCGGCAGATTTCGTGATTGTTGATTTCGATGCTGACCCAAGAGTTCCTCTCATTCTCGGGAGGGGATTCTTAAGAACGGGTCGTGCTCTAATTGATGTTTTTGAAGAAGAAATCACTTTGCGTGTTGGTAATGAAGCCATCACATTCAACCTTGATCAAACTTCAAGATACTCCTCCAACTATGACTCTGAAATGGTCAATCGAATTGACATCATCGATGTTGCTTCAGAGGAGTATTCTCAAGAGGTTCTCGGTTTCTCTCCAAGTGGCAGTACCACTCTTTCTTCTGAGCCTATCATATCCAATTCTTACCCTTCTCTCACTCCGTTTGAGGGGAGTGACTTCCTTTTGGAAGAGGTCGAGGCTTTTCTTGCTCAAGATAGCTCAATTTCAAATGAGATTGATGAAAACTATCTTGATTCCGAGGGGGACATTCTTCTTCTTGAAAGATTGTTAATTGATGATCCTTCACCCTCTCCGTCTCCAAAAGAACTTCATAAAGCACAAATTAAGTCTATTGAAAAATCTGATGAATTTCCCGAGGTCGAGCTCAAGGACTTGCCTCCTCATCTAGAGTATGCATTTTTGGAGGGTGATGATAAATTACCTGTCATTATTGCTAAATACTTGAAAGATGAGGAGAAAACTGCACTCATAAAGGTTCTTAAGTCGCACAAGCAAGCAATTGCTTGGAAACTCTCCGACATTAAGGGTATTAACCCGGACTTTTGTACACACAAAATCTTAATGGAGGATGACTTTAAGCCAGCAGTACAACATCAGAGGAGGGTAAATCCTAAAATGCACGAAGTTATCAAACAAGAAGTTCTAAAACTCCTTGATGCGGGATTAATTTACCCTATATCTGACAGTCCTTGGGTTAGCCCAATTCATTGCGTTCCAAAAAAGGGTGGCATAACTGTTGTGACAAACGAAGAAAATGAGTTGATTCCAACTCAGCTGGTTACGGGATGGCGAGTATGCATTGACTATCGTAATTTAAATGAAGTCACCCGTAAAGACCATTTTCCTCTGCCCTTTATCGACCAAATGCTCGAAAGGCTTGCGGGAAATGAATACTACTGTTTCCTTGATGGTTTCTCAGGTTATTTCCAAATCCCCATTGATCCACAGGATCAAGAGAAAACTACCTTCACATGCCCTTACGGAACTTTTGCCTACAGACGTATGCCTTTCGCCTTATGTAATGCTCCTGGCACGTTCCAAAGGTGCATGATGTCAATATTTTCCGACATGATCGAAAAAACCATGGAGGTATTTACGGATGACTTCTCAGTCATCGGGGATTCATTCCAGTCTAGTCTCTCCCACTTGGAAAAGATGCTAAAACATTGTGAAGATACGAACTTGAGTCTCAACTGGGAGAAGAGCCATTTTATGGTTAAAGAGGGCATTGTCCTCAGCCATAAAATTTCAAAAAGTAGGATTGAGGTTGACAAAGCAAAAATTGATGTCATAGCTAAATTACCTCATCCCACTACCGTCAAGGGTATTAGGAGCTTTTTAGGTCACGCCGGCTTCTATCGTAGGTTTATTCAAGATTTCTCCAAAATCGCCCGGCCTATGACCCATCTCTTCGTGAAGGATGCTCTTTTTATCTTCTCACCGGAGTGCATCAAAGCTTTTGAAACTTTAAAGAAAAAGCTTACTGAGGCACCGATTCTTGTTGCCCCCGATTGGGACCTACCTTTTGAGCTTATGCGCGATGCCAGTGATTTTGCCATAGGTGCGGTCTTGGGGCAACGAAAAGCAAAATAATTTCAGCCTATACAGTATGCAAGCAAAACTATGACCGAGGCTCAGAGTCATTAAACAACCACTGAAAAAGAACTATTAGCCGTGGTGTATGCCTTTGAAAAATTCCGACCATATTTTATACTGACCAAATGCATTGTGTATACGGATCACTCGGCTTTGAAGTACCTCTTTGCTAAACAAGATGCAAAGCCGAGGCTACTCCGTTGGGTTCTCCTCCTGCAAGAATTTGCTATCATTATCCGTGATAAAAAAGAAGCGGAGAACCTAGCTCCTGATCATATCTCCCGATTAGAAAACCCTCACCAGCATGTGTCTGAGAAACAGTAAATAAATGAAACATTTCCTCTCGAGACACTGAATGTGGTTTCTTTTCGTGGAGACTCTACTACCCCATGGTTTTCCGACTTTGCAAATTGCCATGCGGGTAACTTCATTGTGAAGTGGATGTCGTCCCAACAGAAAAACAAATTCTTTAAACACGTTAAATGATGCGTGGGAATCGCAACAGGCTTTACCTCTCGAGGGATCTCGAGAAGCTTACAACCCCCACCAGGCAGTGTACCTGATCGTTGTAGTATAGTATAGTGACAAGTACCGGGGGATTGATCGTTCAGCTTAGGAATAGTGTCGCTAGGATTAGAAAGCCTAAATACTAGTTCTAAAGGTGAGGGATGATTATTTTTGTATTTTTATATTTTTTTGAAAGCAAGTAAAATCTCGGGGTTTGAAAGATTTGGGCGGAATTAGTTGCTATTCAACTAACCCAATACTAAGATGCAATCAAAATAAAATACTAAAAAATGAAAATAAACTAATTAAACTAAAGTTGTGAGCAGTAATTGGAGAAAATGTGTTTACTTAGATTTCACTACTCCCTAGACATCTTTTACACGTTAATTACTTGTTATAATTGCATGGATGACGGATCGTATTCCTTAATACCATTCATGGGGTGGCACACATAACTCCCCAATTCTATGAGCTCTTATCTCCTCCTACACCATGCCCAGCACAACTATAGGGATTGTAAACAGTGGCTCATGTATTAAATACAACCAATAAAGACCTAGTGCGCCTCGGTTCATGTTTCTTAAGACGTTCAAGCATGTTACCATTTGGAGATCTGCCAGTTTTCTTAAGCCTAACATATAAATCATTCATCCAAGACAAGAATAAACAAGTAATCAACACATAATCAATATCTAGGTTTCATTAGATCTAAGCAAACACAAGATAGATCTAGCCTAGCATGATAGAATTAAGACAAGAACATGATATAGACAACCAACACATAGACATATTGATTGAATTAGAAGAACACTTATCTTGATTAATCATGCAAGGTATCAAGGGGTTGGAACCCTTGAAAAACCTGTAAAGTTACACCAAAATCGTACTTAGGGTTTCTCCCAAAACTTCTCTTTTTTATGTGTGAAAATTAGAAAACTATATATAGAAAAACAGGTATGACGGCGTCAAGACAAACAATGTGATGCCGTCACCTCGCCGCCAAAACTCTCCTCGGACTGCCTAGATCCACTTCTGACGCCGTCAAGACTTAAATACTTCCAGGCCGTCATGACTCTTTTACTCTTGACGCCCTTCCTACGTGACGCCGTCAAATCTGTACTGGGTCGTCATGGAAATTCATGAAATTTGCTCTTGACGCCGTCAAGGTTTTGCTCTTGACGCCGTCACCTACTGTTCCCGGCATGAAAAATTAAGACTTTGGCGTTTTCTTCACTTTTATGCTCAAAAACGTCCGAATTGCTTCCTTTTCCTGATTTCTCTTCCAAAGTACCTAAAATCACAAAAGGAACGATTTAAGGAAATATTTGATCAAATAAATTCGGATTCGGGCTTAAATGACCCCCTAAAAACGGATCATTTTCGCCTCATCATATACCCTTACACTTGAGATTTGCTTGTCCTCAAGCAAATTCGCTTTTATTCTAGTCAAAATACAAGTTAGGGGTCATTTAACACTAATATAAAAGTAATTACAACAAATAATCGTTCCACTAAAGACCAAAGACAAGCACGGAGGTCGTACACAAGCACCTCACAAATAGTGTTTAGATACTCACATCTCTCGGGTGTAATAAAGTGTAAATTACAATATGGAAACGGAAGATATCTCTCACTACCTGTCATAGCAAAATAGATTACCATAGGCTTGGGAAAGGATCAAACCTCCACCACATGGCGTAAGCACCTAGGATAAACTATCAAAGAGGTCTTTTAAAGGGTTGTAACGTTAGGTGTAGGGATATGAAATACACGGTTTTGTTGGATAAAGGCAGTTTTACTGGTGGCGAGTTAACAATCTTGGTTAATTACATGTACAAGATGGCGTTGCTAAGCCAAGACTAGACTCGACTTAAGCTAATAAATGAAAAATAACAAAAACATAAAAATGAACATAGAATGAAACGGGATGGTAGTCCGTATGTTTTTTCTCTTCTCCCTTTCCTTTTTTTTTTCTTTTTTTCTTGATTTTTTCGATTTTTTTTATTTTATTTTATTTTATTTTATTTTTTATTTTTTTTGCATACACTCTTACCCTACCATCCAAAATAATACATCATAGGGAATGAACATTTCCCTTACACTTGAATCTTTACATACTTTACATTTAACTAATCTAATGACTCGAATTAAGAAAATCAAAACACTTGGAGCACTTTTAAGATTAACGTACATATGGGGGTAATAAATGATGTTCTTCCCCATTACTCCATAAATAAGTACTTACCCATGAGTCCCAATCGTCCCAAAACAATATGTACAAGGATATGACTCGACTTAGCAACCATGTAATCAATTAGAAAGTTAACTTAGGGTTTAACAAATAAGAATAATGCACTAAAAATGAGCGCATACACGGAAGGCTAAGGCGATTTGGTTGTACATTTAAGTGGGGTGTAACAAATTCTTCCTTTAAGTAAGATGTTTAAAGTTAGAAACGAAATGATAGGCTCGGAGGGGTGAACTAGGGGTTTCGTGTACTAAAAATGAGTACAACGCTAAGGGTGTGGGAAAAATTAGTTGACTTAACTAGCCAAGTAATATGACTTAAATGGTCAAGTAATTATAATACGGGTTTAACACAAGGGTGATCCTAATGCCCCTTATCATGTAGTAAATCCTACCACACGAATGTAGTCTCACTAGCGGTCTCGGGATGCATCACTAACGCAAGTTCTAGAATCTAAATGCTACCGGTACACTCATAAGCACTAATAGTAAATGCTTTTCCTATCAAATCTAAAGGCGAACCTCACATATTTGGGTGGAAAAATTTTCTGAATATACGGTTATGTGCTAGTCATACAATCTCCTATCCATGAGACACTTGCTATGGCTAAAGTTTCACTCCTAAATGTTGTAAAAAATTTTAAATTTGGCGCTAAAATTGCACTAACAAGTATTTCTCATAGTTTTATTACACATCTACCATCAAACAAAACAAACTCAAGCGAAAGTGCATATGTAAGGTATCATCTTTTTACCCTCCCCTTACACTTAAGATGAACATTGTCCCCAATGTTCAAGTAAAGAATGTAAAAGTGAAAAAGTAAAGAGAATGAAATCAAATACTCCCCTGATTCACTCGGTATGGATAATAGGATGGCCAGGTTAAATCTTCCTCCAAGAAAATGAACAATCAAAGCTTCCCTTCCAGAATATAAATCATCTTCTTGTCATACATAACCTGTAAAACCTGACAAAATAGACAAGACAATCTCGCGTAAAATCGGCGGCATTCTATATAAGTTACTAAATCCTAGAAAACAAGATAAGATATAATGCTTGTGAAATGAAGTTTGCAGATCTCCTGGAGATTATAAAACTTAATAATTCACAAAAACCATAAGACTCCGTTAGAAAACAAAACCGGTAAAATTTCCAGATTTTTAACTCCTGACGCCGTCAAGAGTAAACTCCTGACGCCGTCAGAATTGACCTGCAGAAATTCTTATGTTAAGTTTCCGGAAAATTTCTGGAAAAACTTGGTCCTACTTCCTGGAAAATCCTGCAAAACTTCATTATGACTCAATACAAGCATTTGACTCTAACAAATACGAATATACATGTTCATTTAATATTGAGGAGAATCATGATCGGGTTGTTTCTTAAAAACATATTTGGGGTTTCCCCTTACACTTATCTTTTGCAAAAATACCTTTAGGTGGAGTTAAGACTAGGCCAAACAACAAAGTAAAGTATTTCTACTATTTTGTTTAGAAACATGATCAACCAACAATAAAAATAAAACATGCATACGGAAGCAAACAACAAACAAACAAATAAAATCACACAAAACATGGGTTGCCTCCCAAGAAGCGCTTTTCTTTATTTACGAGTCTTGTAGCTAGACTCAAGGTCATGGGTTACTATGTGATCTCATCATTGGAAATGATATACCCCATATAGTTGCGATCATTACTGTTATGGTGGTAGTGCCTCAATCTGTCGATACTCGCAATCACCATCCCACCTAATCTGCTTCTCAAATTAGCTACCCCATCTTGGCTCACACCTTCAATTGTGAATGGCCCATACCACCAAGGACTTGGTTTGTCGGGTGGTATTGTTGTTTCTAAGTGTCTCAAGAGTACCAAGTTCCCTTCCTCAAATGGTACATGATTATCTATGGGTTGAGTATGTTCGAATTCGACCTGAACCTTATTGTTTTTGCTTCTCTCATTTTTGGCTTCCTTATAGCTTTTGATTCTTGCCTCCCATGCAGGAATTTTATTCTAAACACGAATGGGTGTCGTGTCAGTGTTGTTTTTGATCTTTCTCCAACTCAAATTCTCATGCTTACTTCTTGGGGTCATGGGGAAGCTAATCTTTCTTTTTCCAGATTTAAGCTCGATCTTCCTACCTTCATATTTAATGACAGCCCTAGCAGTAGTGAGGAATGGTGACCCAAGGACTATTGGCATGCATCCATCCCCTTTATCATCGATGATCATAAAATCAACGAGGTACATGAATCCTGCGACATTAACTAATACGTCTTCTGCGATCCCTAGGGGATATATGTACGAGTGCCCAACGAGAGATAGCCTAACACGAGTAGGGGCTGGCATTTTTGACGTTAGTTGGATGTAAATAGTTAGGGGTATAAGATTTACTTCCGATCCTTGGTCGGCGAAAGCACTAAGATGTTTCAAGTCCCCGATGCTTGTTGGTATCTCAAAGTTCCCACATGCCACCTGCTTAGTAGCTACCTTTTGTACCACTAGTCTTTCGAATACTAATCCTCCAGGTAGCGTATCATACTCATCTTTCACTTCTTCCTCATTTTCAGAACCCTGATTGGGAGGTTGGTTACGCCCATCACCCTTAATCCAATTTGTTATGGTGTTTTCGTTTATATCATGTTTCAGGTAGTAGCTCAAAGGTTGGGATTCTGGTGGTTTTTCTAAGGTCTGTTTAGCAGGAGTTCCTACCTTCTCGTTATCTTTTTGGACGATGGTGATGGAGTTAACAAATTGGGTGGTGGGAGTGGCGCTTTCTTTCCTTAGTAGTATTCTTTCGGGGGTTCTCTGGTTGGCATACTCCTCTAAGAGACTCATCATCTCATTCATTTTCTCCTGCATTTCCTCTTTCTGCTTATAAACTGCTTCCTCGAATCTAGCAAGCCGATCTGAGTGAGTTGCCATATATTCTCTCATCCTAGCTTCAAACTCCGAACCAAGCTCTTTGGGAGGGGAACAAGGTGGGGCATAGTTCTGAAAAGTCTCGGCGTTTTCTCTAGAGGGTGACTCAGATAATGGTGCCGAAGTTGTTTTTGAGATAGAATTGACAGTAGCCCGTCTAGGACTCAAAGGTCTCCTTTGCCTTTCCTCAAAATAGTCAACTTTTGCCTCAAGTTTGCATAGGAGTTCATCGGAGATCTTGGTGGTTCCTCCAGATGTCGAGACTGCATTGATGGCCGCTTCTATCGTATGTTTAAATTCCCACATCTCATGATTATCAACAGCGAGCTCTTCGATAATTGCCCAAGACTCCTCGGCATTCTTATCACGCAATTTACCTCCCGTGGCCCTGTCGATGGTGCGCTTAGTGTGATAGTCAACATGGTCGTAGAAAATCTGGACTAATAACCAAAGGTTTATGCCATGATGAGGGATCTTGTGGAGGAGATCCTTAAAACGGGCCCAAGCCTCGTAGAAAGTTTCACCCCGCAGTTGCTCAAACATCAAAATGTCCCTTCTAAGCATTGCAGTCTTTTCCGGCGGAAAGAATTGGGTAAGGAAGCGATTGGCGAGATTGTCCCATGTGGTGATGGATCCCGCGGGTAAACGCTCAAGCCATTGACTAGCTTGATCCCGTAGAGAGAATTGGAATAGGCGTAAACGGGTAGTCTCTCTAGTTTCAACACCTAGGTCTATGGAATCTACGATTTTGAGGAAGTCCTTAAGTTGTTGGTTTGGATCTTCGGAACGAAGTCCATGGAATGCACATCCGCTTTGCACCAACCGGATGGTGTCGGATCGCAAGGGGGTCACATTGGCTCCGGTGAGCTCAATGGTGTTTCGGTAGCCTTGGTGGCTAGGTCGGGAATACTCTCCTAAGGTTCGGGGCCTAAGGGGTTCTAGTGATGGGTTTTGTTGTGGTGGGATGACGGGTTCAAAGATGTTACCACCTTCCATGGTGTCGGATGGTAAAGAGTTACGAACAAAGGCACGAAGAAATAAGATAGACTAAAGAAGACCTAAAAATAAAAATAAAATCTTACTAGAAAGGAATCTAGCAAGTAGACCTAATAAAAAGAAATTCTAACCTAGACAATAACTATTCCCCGGGCTGCGGCGCCAAAAACTTAATGCGTGGGAATCGCAACAGGCTTTACCTCTCGAGGGATCTTGAGAAGCTTACAACCCCCACCAGGCAGTGTACCTGATCGTTGTAGTATAGTATAGTGACAAGTACCGGGGGATTGATCGTTCAGCTTAGGATTAGTGTCGCTAGGATTAGAAAGCCTAAATACTAGTTCTAAAGGTGAGGGATGATTATTTTTGTATTTTTATATTTTTATGAAAGCAAGTAAAATCTCGGGGTTTGAAAGATTTGGGCGGAATTAGTTGCTATTCAACTAACCCAATACTAAGATGCAATCAAAATAAAATACTAAAAAATGAAAATAAACTAATTAAACTAAAGTTGTGAGCAGTAATTGGAAAAAATGTGTTTACTTAGATTTCACTACTCCCTAGACATCTTTTACACGTTAATTACTTGTTATAATTGCATGGATGACGGATCGTATTCCTTAATACCATTCATGGGGTGGCACACATAACTCCCCAATTCTATGAGCTCTTATCTCCTCCTACACCATGCCCAGCACAACTATAGGGATTGTAAACAGTGGCTCATGCATTAAATACAACCAATAAAGACCTAGTGCGCCTCGGTTCATGTTTCTTAAGACGTTCAAGCATGTTACCATTTGGAGATCTGCCAGTTTTCTTAAGCCTAACATATAAATCATTCATCCAAGACAAGAATAAACAAGTAATCAACACATAATCAATATCTAGGTTTCATTAGATCTAAGCAAACACAAGATAGATCTAGCCTAGCATGATAGAATTAAGACAAGAACATGATATAGACAACCAACACATAGACATATTGATTGAATTAGAAGAACACTTATCTTGATTAATAATGCAAGGTATCAAGGGGTTGGAACCCTTGAAAAACCTGTAAAGTTACACCAAAATTGTACTTAGGGTTTCTCCCAAAACTTCTCTTTTTTATGTGTGAAAATTAGAAAACTATATATAGAAAAACAGGTATGACGACGTCAAGACAAACAATGTGACGCCGTCACCTCGCCGCCAAAACTCTCCTCGGACTGCCTAGATCCACTTCTGACGCCGTCAAGACTTAAATACTTCCAGGCCGTCATGACTCTTTTACTCTTGACGCCCTTCCTACGTGACGCCGTCAAATCTGTTCTGGGTCGTCATGGAAATTCATGAAATTTGCTCTTGACGCCATCACCTACTGTTCCCAGCATGGAAAATTAAGACTTTGGCGTTTTCTTCACTTTTATGCTCCAAAAACGTCCGAATTGCTTCCGTTTCCAGATTTCTCTCCCAAAGTACCTAAAATCACAAAAGGAACGATTTAGGGCAATATTTGATCAAATAAATTCGGATTTGGGCTTAAATGACCCCCTAAAAACGGATCATTTTTCGCCTCATCATTAAACATTACTTCTGGGACGACCCCTATTTGTTCAAAATCTGTGCCAATCAAGTCATCAGGCGATGTGTTTACGGACAGGAAGCCACTGATATTCTCAAGGCTTGCCATGCTGGACCCACCGGGGCCACCATAGTCCTAACTACACCGCTAAACAGGTGTTTGACTCCGGTTTCTATTGGCCCACAATTTATAAGGATGCCCACGACTTAGTCAAAATTTGTGATGCTTGTCAGCGTCACGAGAATATTTCACAAAAGAATGAAATGCCACAAAATGCCATTCAAGTTTGTGAAATCTTTGACGTTTGGGGCATTGATTTTATAGGGCCATTCCCATCTTCTCGTGGAAACAAGTACATCCTCGTGGCTGTTGACTATTTGTCAAAATGGGTTGAAGCAAAAGCCTTACCCACCAACGATGCCCGAGTTGTTGTGAAATTTTTGAAATCCCTCTTTGCTCATTTTGGAACTCCCCGTGCCATCATTAGTGATCACGGTACACACTTTTGCAATGACCAATTCGCAAAAGTCATGCTTAAGTACGGTGTCACTCACCGTCTTTCTACCGCGTATCACCCACAAACTAGTGAGCAAGTGGAAGTTTCAAACTGTGGTATTAAACGGATTCTGGAAAGGACCGTAGGTGAAAACCGTGCCTCCTGGTCGGACAAACTAGATGATGCATTATGGGCCTTCCATATAGCTTACAAAACACCCATTAGGTGTACTCCTTACAAGATTGTATACGGAAAGGCGTGTCATTTACCGATCGAGCTCAAGCACAAAGCCAATTGGGCCTTGAAACATGAAAACTACGACCTTCATAAAGCGGGTGATCACCGTAAAGTTCAACTCAATGAATTAACGGAACTTCGTGATCAAGCCTACGAGAACTCTTTGATCTACAAAGAAAAGACAAAGAATATCCACGACTCAAAGATTAAGAACCGCGTTTTCAACGTTAGTGACAGAGTCCTTCTTTTCAATTCAAGGTTAAAGATCTTCTCGGGTAAATTAAAAACCTGATGGACTGGACCATTCACTGTTGCAAATGTATACCCATACGGGACTGTTGAGTTATCTCTGCCTGACGGTCCTAACTTCAAAGTGAATGGTCATCGTTTGAAACACTATTTTGGAGAGGACATACCATCCATGGTTGTCCCGGATCTCCAAACTTTCCCCATGGACAAATGAATTCGGGGATCGAGTGAAGCTAGTGACTCGGTGAACAAAATATTAGCGAAACATGGGTTTTCACCCATATCTCTGAATTCTTTCTCTTTTCTACCAAACTAGTGTGGGGGAGTCCCACACTTGCCCAAGTTTCAAATTTTATAAAGTAAACTTCAAAAAAAAAAAAAAAATGTTATTCCCACACTTGCCCAAGTTTCAAATTTTCAAATAAAAGTTTTTCAAAATATCGGCATAATGGTCGGTACTTTGAATATTGAGGGCAATATTCAGTTCTAGTGGGGGGGATTCTGGTGAATTTGATCACATTTTTACCTTATAAGTGCCATAATACCCCGTTTTAGCGCAAAAAAAATAAAAATAAATAAATAAAAAAAATAGTGGAAGTGCTTCGCACTAAACACAACAAATGGTAATCAGTCCACCATGTCTAAATCACATAAGGACTAGCTAATCCAGGAGCAAACGGCTCTTGGTAAAGATTGCTCAAAACCGTTGATGGCTTACAATTTGCCAAAAATTTTATGGGATCTAACTCACCATATCCTTAATCGTGAAGAGTTGGCTAGTCCAGAAGCAAACGGCTTTTGGTAAAGACAAATCAAATCCGTTTACAGTTGATGGTTTGCTCAAAATCATATGGTTATCAGTGTACCATAGTTCTTACTTGAGCTAAAACATTTGGCTACTCCAGAAGTAATGGCTTTTGGTAAAAATACTTCAAATCCATTAAGTTTTCTCAAAATATTGCTAGGGACTAGCAATATTTTAGTGTGGGGGATTGATGAGTGTGTAAACACTCATCATTTTTACCTAATCTGAGCTGCCAAAACATTCAAAAAAACACTCAAATATGCATCAAAATACTGAAAATATCACATAATTGTGTTTTATATGTTTTAAACGCAAAATGATCGAAAACAAATGAAATATGAACAAAGTTTGCATAATTGGCAGTTTCAGTCCCTCAACTTTCAAAACTTGTCAAATCTAGTCCCTGGCTATTCAAAAACATAAAAAAGCCACCAAAGGTCCTTTTGAATCACAAATAAACATATACAGTCCTTTGGTGTAAAGTTTTACAAAAATTACAAGTTTAGTCCATGCATTTTACAAAATTGACAAAAATGGTCCCTGGGAAGTAAAAGCTTTGAAATAAATCAATTTTGGTCCTTGCACTATTCTTCTATGGCAAAAGTGGTTCTTGGATGGAAAGTTTGCAAAAATTACATGATTGGTCCCTGAAGTTTCACAATTGGCAGAAATAGTCCCTATAAGTTCAAAAGGTGGAAAAGTCAACATAAGACCTTGTACTATTCACATTAGGCTATCTGTGTTCCTGTAATTGTTAATATTGTTTCAATTGTTCAAATACCAAGTAATCAGTAGTATAATCAATTCCAAATCATCTTTGGTGACTGTCCTCAGTGCCACTCATTCCCATAAACATTTTCAAGCACCATTGCAATCTCGTCAGGACATAACGACCCTGGGAAAAACTATACTATCCACAGAGCATTGACCTTAGGCTGTTTGACTTTTTTGACCAATTTCTGATGGATCTAAACACCTTGATCTATGTTAGAATGATACTTTGAGTTATATCACTAAGTATGCGGAATCTACTTAGTAATACTTAGAAGTTTGATTGCGAATGAGACAGTTGTATATGAATGAGAATAATGTATGTATCAAATGGTTAGCTCCAATAATAATAATAATAATAATAATAATAATAATAATAATAATAATAATAATAATAATAATAATAATAATAATAATAATAATAATAATAATAATAATAATACGAGTGATCTTTGTATCACTAGGGTTACACCTTGAAGCTCTAAGAAAAACGTATATCTAACCTTAACCTAGGACCTCCTTTTATAGCACAAGGAGTCCTCTTCTACAAGATACGTATAATGATAATAGAATAAGATATACACAAGATCTATTCTATATTTATCTTTACAAATTTCCTAACAGTTATCCTAACAGCAGTGGTAATAATATGTACTAGCAGTGGTAATGAGTTTCCACTGCTAGTGCATTCTTCAGCAGTTGTAATCTTCATACTTAGCCGTGGTAACTATTAATATAATTCCCAACAATCCTCCCCTAAACTTATGATTACCATGTAAATCAATAAGTTTCTTCAAGTAGTCAGCATATGTGAGGATATGGGAATTCTTCCAAACACTTATCTTCTTTTTTTAACTCCTTATCAGCCCTCACACTTTGATCATAAATTATCTGTAACAAATCTTCTATGACTTCACTTCTTTCCCAACATCTGAGCTTAACTGACCTCATAATAGTGAGAACTCCTGCTCTCAATGGATATTCCTTCTTAGCTAACATAAACACATCAACTCCATCTTGAGTAGAAACATGATGTACAACACTTGAATCATAGAATTTCCACAGAGTATTCATATTGTGAGCTTCAAATCTCCAATACCTGCCACTTGGGTCAGGTTCATATAATCTTCTAAAGTGAACCCACAACTCTTGAGCTTTGACATCAACAAGTTCATCTTTCTTGAACTGATCTTGAATAATCCTCCACAAAGTATCCAAATCTTTTCTATCACAAGATCTAACAACTTCTTCAAAATCTCTGCAAATACTTGTGACAATACCAGTTCTGATAATTTTCCATGCTACACCAAAATCATCAGAATAGATTTCCCAACCAACTACTGGATATCTTGTTTGTAAAGGTTCTATATTAAGCACATCAGTCTCAATAAACACCATATTTGTAACTTGTTCTTCAGTCAACTTGCTGACACCTTCTTTTGCTTGAGATGACTCCTAAGTCTTCAATTTCTTAGCATCCTTGGAATCAAGACTCACTCCTGACCTTTTTGACTTCATAAATTGAGGTTCTTTATCCATAGGAATGAAATCACTATCCTATCTTTTAACCCTGTAATAAATTCCTTCAATCTGATCATGTGCCATTCCTTTAAATTGTGCCATCTTCCAATTTCTAACATGACAACAATAGGTCTTCATCTCAGCAATAATTTGTGTCTTTGTAGGTGTCTTGGTTTCTTCTGACCCTTTCTTACTGTACCAATGATGTCATCAAGAGCCTGTTGATTCTTCATCTGAATGAAGTCCTTCAATTGAGCAGACCTTTGATCTTCATTTAGAGTTGTGTTAGCAATGAGATCAACTGCCTTCTTCCTAATCACTGGATCATTTGCAATCATGAACTCAATTTCTTCTTCTGTAGGTACATAAGTGAACATTGGAGGTTTCTCATGTAGTATGGTTAGTGGAACAATAGAAAGTGGTTCTTCAATTACTGTTTCCAGTTTATCCAACCTCTTAGCTTCCATGAAACTTACAATCTCTTCCTCCTCTTACTTTTTCTTCTTTTCAATTTCAGCTGCTTCTAATTCCTTTGGCAATTCTGCATCATAATCTATCTGAGCTTGTTCTTTCTTTGAAATCTTCTTTGATTGTAGCTCAGATGATTCATCAACAACATGAACTTGGAGGAGTTTCCACTGCTAGTTCAAAAAGACAGATTGCTGGTCTTAGTGATTCTACTTTTTATGCCTTTCTGTCAAGTCAGATGAATGGTTCAATTCTCACACATGAAGACTTGGATCAAATTTATGAGGATGACATGGAAGAGATGGACATTAAATGGCAGGTTGCATTACTAAGCTTAAAGGCAAAGAATTTCTGGAGGAAGACTGGTAGGAAGATCACCATAAATGGCAATGAAACTGTAGGTTTTGATAAAAAGAAGGTGGAGTGCTACAATTGTCATAAGAAGGGGCACTTTGCCAGGGAATGCAGGAAACCAAAGAAGTCTGATAACAGGTCAACTTGGTATAAGCAGGACAAGAAGAAAGAACTTACAACTGAAGAACCAAAGGTGTTATTGGCCATTGATGGAGTGAGCTATGATTGGAGCTATATGGCTGAGGATGAAGAAGATGGTTCAGAGTCTACAATGATTGCTACTGAGCTTGCACTTATGGCTTTTTCTGACTCTGAGGTACAAATTAATAAGTTCTAAAACTTGTAAGGCTTTAAAAGATTATCAGAAACTTAAAGAACAATATGATGAACAATTGCTAGAGTTAAATCAAACTAATTATAACTTAGCAAATCATAAAAGAGGTCTTGTTGTTTTAGAAGCACAATTAGAGCATTATAGAGACAATGAATCTAAGTTCTATGATGATATTGCTGTTTTAAAAAGAGACTTAGACTATAAGGTTGCTGTGAATCAGGCTCTTACGGAAGAGTTAGAGAAGGTTAAAAGGGCAAATGAGAATATTCAGATAACTTGTAATGTACTAGATCATCAATCCAAGTGTATTGACAAAATTTGGGAGGCCCAAGTTGTAAACAAAGCCAAATTAGGAGTAGGATATAAATCAGTTCCACCACCTCTAAGAGGTGTTCCATCACCTCCTGGTATTGACTTAGCACACACAGGATTAGAAGAGTTCCAGGAACCAACCATGACCTATGGACCAAAATTTGTTAAAGAAGCTGCTATTGAAAAGGTTCAGGTTGAGGTTGATACATTTGATAGTGCTAGTGACTCATCTCTTAAAGATGAATGTTTGAATGTTGAGTCTAAAACTAGTGTTCCTGAGAATGTTCATGTGGAAGTTAAAAAGAGTATTCCTGAAGTTGTCAAAGAGAAGCCTAGAACACAAACTAATAACTCTAGGCCTACTACTAGATATGCAGAGATGTACAGAAGTAGGTCAACAACTCCTAGGGGGAATAAGAGGAGTTAGAATCATGTTAAATCTAGACAATTTGGTAGTGACTTTGTGTTTAACAACAAACCTTGTCACATATGTGGTAGTTTTGAACATCTTCATTATAATTGTAACTATCACATGGGTAGAAGGGATGTGTTTGGGAATACCAGGGTGAATGGAAATAATGCTAATAACTTTACTCACCCAAATCCACTAAGCAAGATGATTCCCAGGTCTGTTTTGCTTAACTCTGGCATCAAAACTCTTTCCACTGCTAAACCAGCAGTTGCCACTGCCAGAAATATAAACAGAGTTTACCCTAAGTTCCCTATTAAAAGTGCAAAACCCATTACAACTTTTGTTAAATCTGCACAAACAGGGAACAAGACCTATTTTGAAAAGAAAGTTTACTATAATCACAAGTGGGTACCAAAAATTCCAAAACCAGCAGTTGCCACTGCTAAGCCAGCAGTTACCACTGCAAGGCCAAAAGTTTCCACTGGTGGTTCTGTAAACAACAAAAGGGTAAATGTGGGAAATGTTGTTAAGGCCTCAGCACGTTGGGAATGGAAACCAAAAGGATCTATCACCTCAAACAATCCTAATGGTGTATCAATGACCTTTGACATATATAATTATATTAATACACGAGGCAGATCCAAGTCATTTGTGGCTTGGGTCCCCAAAAGGAATTAATTCCTTTATTTTATGTGCAGGAACATTCAAAGCCTAAAGATAATCAAGGATATTCAGACAGTGGATGTTCCAGGCACATGACTAGCAATAAGTCCTATCTTTCAGATTTCAAACCTTATGATGGACAATTTGTCAGCTTTGGAGGTGGTATTGGTGGCAAAGTTTCTAGCAAAGGAACAATCAAGGCTGGGAACTTGGACTTTGAGAATGTGTATTATGTGAAAGAACTCAAGTACAATCTTTTTAGTGTGTCACGGATGTGTGACAAGAAACATATAGTTCTATTCACAGAAGATGCATGCTATATCTTATCTAAGGATTATAAGCTCCCTGATCAAAGTGATATTTTGCTTAAAATCCCTAGAAAAGGCAATCTATATAGAAGAGACATGAAGAATATAGTGGCTAAAGATGATGTTACTTGTTTGCTTGCAAAAGCCACTTTGGATGAATCCATGCTTTGGCACAGAAGACTTGGTCATGTTAATTTCAAGACCATTAACAAAATTGTGAAAGATGGTCTAGTCAGAGGTTTACCAGAGAAGAGATTTGAAAATGACCAAACATGTGTTGCCTGTCTTAAAGGCAAGCAACACAGAGCTTCATGCAAGACCAAAGCATACAATTATATTGATCATCCACTTTACATGCTGCATATAGACTTGTTTGGTCCTACATCAGTGAGCAACATAAATTTGAAGAAGTATTGTCTTGTTGTAACTGATGATTTCAGTAGATTTACATGGGTTTTCTTTTTAAGAACCAAGGATGAAACCACTGGCAGCCTTAAGACATTCATCACTGAAGTTGAAAACCAAGTTGAAAAGAAGATCAAGATCATCAGGTGTGACAATGGGACAGAGTTTAAGAACAAAGTTATGGGTGATTTCTGCAGAGACAAAGGTATTAAGAGAGAATTTAGTGTTGCAAGAACTGTTAGAATCGTATTTTTATTTATAAAAAGTGTCGGTCATTAACGTATAGTTATAGGTTGCTTTAGAATATCATTATGATGAAGTTTATGTGTAGTACTTATGTTTTGTAAAAGTCTAAGGGCTATTAGTGTAATAATGTAAAAGATTAGAGAAGCCCTAGACTATGAGTATAAATACTCTTGTAAACCTCATTTGTGAGGTTGGTTCTCTTAGTGATTCATTTAGTGTTAACAAGGTTATTATTTCACACACTAGAGTTCCCACTCTCTCTCTCTCTACTTACTTTCTCTCTCTAGGTTTAGGCTTGATTCAATAGTGATTTAGGTTGTTCTACGGTCCTACAAGTGGTATCAATCGCCTAGGGATAATATAGGTTGTTTTAGGTTTAATTTGGTTGAAAAAAGTTGGTATAAAAGTGATTTTAGGTTACTGTTCATACGGATGTTATCGAGTTAGGAGAAAAAATTTCGAGTTAGAAATTTTTTTTTTCGAGTTAGGGTCAATTTCTTTCGAGTTTGAAATTTCTGTCGAGTTAGGACAGTTGGTACTATCGAGTTTGGTGTTTACTTTGCGAGTTTGGGATTCAAAACTTAGCGAGTTAGGATTTTTAATCGAGTTTGGGAATCAATACTTATCGAGTTTGGGAGTCAATACTTATCGAGTTAAGAGTTATCGAGTTAGGATTTTAAACTTATCGAGTTTGGAATTCACTTTGGCGAGTTAGCCTTTTACCTAATCGTTTATCGAGTTAGGCTCTTTGTGGCTTATACTAAGGGGAAACTTTGCCCAACTCAATTCACTTTACCGAGTTAGGAATTCCTTTAATCTTACCGAGTTAGTTAAACAACATAGGTTATCGAGTTAGACTTAAAACTTGACTTACCGAGTTTGACTACTTTCTGATCATACCGAGTTTGGAGTTTAAGACATATCGAGTTAGACATTTTCAGACTTACCAAGTTAGACAATCACAATCTTATCGAGTTTGCAAAAAAAAAAAAAAAAAAGTATTTTGGCGGGAAAAGTTGAGTAAAATTTATTTTTTACACGAGACTTAACGTTCAATTTTTACGCGAGATTTAAATTTTGGTATAAGGTTGAAAATTTTGGCCCGAAATTCAAATTTTTGGCCAAAATTTAAAAAATTTCGGTAAAATTTGGCGAAAAAAATTTCAAAACTCAAATTTTTCTGGTAACCTTAGAATTGTATTTCTTTTTGATTTTCAAACTTTGAGAAAGAAAATTTTCGTATTCATTTTTTGGAGGGAAAATTTGAAATCACAAAATATCAACCGAGATCGCTTTTCTTCTTCACCAAAACATCTAATCTACAACAACAACCTTTGTTATCTTTCAAAAGATCCTAAGAACAACTTTTCACTTAGAAGTTTTTCCATGGCAACACAACAAGATATTCATGCTGCCGGTGCCGAAAACCGACCTCCCATGCTGTCAAAGGGTGGATACTCACAGTGGGCTAGTCGTATGATGCGTTATCTTAAGAGCAAAGCAAATGGAAGTCTTCTCATCAAATCCATTGTGGATGGACCCTTCAAACCATCACAAGTACTAGACCCTGGTGATCCAAATGGTACCCCCCCCCCCCCAGTACAACCATACTACAGAGAACAAAATGAGACTGAATACACTGTGGAAGACAGAAAATAGATTGAAGTTGATGATCAGGAATTTCATTACGTCGTTCTTGGTTTACCTGAAACCATTTATGTTACTGTTGACAGTGAAGTAAGTGCTCATGCAGTCTGGGAAAGAGTCAAGAGGTTAATGTATGGGACAGACATCGGGAAACAGGAAATGGAAACACAATTGCTTAAGGAACTTCGCAAGTTTACTTCAATTCCTGGTGAATCCATAGAGACGTACTACCACAGATTCTGTAAGATCATGAATGATTTATCACGACACAACCTCAGTCAGACAAATATTGCTAACAACACCATTTTTCTGAACGAGTTACAACCAGAATGGGGAAGATATGTCACTATTGTTTATCAGACAAAGAATTTGCATGAAGTTACTTATGATCAAGTGTATGACTTCTTGAAGCAAAATCAAGATGAAGCTAATGAAGTAAGAGCTGAATTACTTGCTAAAAAGCATGATCCTCTAACATTAATGGCTGATACACCAACACCTATACCAGTGAACACACAACAACAACCATCATCATCTTCCACTCACAACTACTTGCAACCATCCTACATTCAACAACCAACACCGATCTACCAACAACAATTCTACCCACAGCAACAACATGTTATTCCACAACAGAAACACCCACATTTCCAAGAACCAGAATTCATTGACAATGATGAAGCTACTGCAACCTTGACTCAAGCGTTTGCTTTTCTGACTAAAGCATTCCAAAGACGCTATTCTACACCAACAAACAACAACCAAAGGATTTCATCGAATACTCGCAACAGGCAGATCGCTCAGCCGAGTTTCAATATGGGCAATGGAGGCCAAATGGTTGGAGTTTATGGGAATCAACAAGGATATGCTACTGGAATTAACATGGGTAATCAGAATATGCAGACTGCAGGTCAGTATGCAGGGAATCAGTATGGTCAGTATGCAGGGAATCAGATGGGTCAGCATGTTGGAAATCAGAGGTGTCAGAATGTTGGTAATCAGGCAATGGGTAATCAGAATAGGAATGTGGCAGCTCCAGTTGTTGGGAATTATGGAAATGTGAATCAGGGTAATCCGGTAAAGTGTTTCAACTGCCAAGGAGTAGGTCATATGGCAAGGAACTGTCCTACTAAGCCGAACAAGAAAGATCTAGAGTATTTGCAGAAAGCAGTACTGTTGGCACAAAAAGAGAAGGCAGGGTTTCAGTTGAATGCAGAGGAACATGATTTTATGGCTCTTATGGATGAAATTGAAGACAGAGAGGATATCGATGCGAACTGCATATTTATGGCGAATCTTCAGGAAGCTAAGTATGACACGGATTCTGACACACTTCCTGTTTATGACACCAGTGCACCATCTGAGGTATCAAATTTCAACACATGTCATAATAATGATATATTTGATATGTCTCCTCATGAGGAACAACATTCTGAGAAGCAAGCACCTACTTATGATACATACCTGGACACGCCAAGTAGTAGCACTACTTCTTCAGCAACTCCAGATGTGAATCATAATGGAGGCTTCGTTTCACAGCATGCTGAGAATGATGAGGAAACACGTGCTTTATTTGAATCATTATTAAATAATTGTGGTATTGAAATCGAGAAAGTGAAAGGTCAATCGCGATGTTAAGGCCGCGAATGAGAAATTGACCACTGAGCTTGAGAGATACAAGGAAAATGCAAAAAGTTTTCAAATTCACAAAGAACGCGAGTCAGAATTTGAAATTGGTTATAAGAAGTTACTTGTTAAAGATAGGGAATGGAAAACCAAGTTTGCTAATCTTGAAATAAGTTCAACAAAAACCATTAACTCTTTAAAACAAGAAATTTCTGAATTAACAAACCAACTTTCAAAACAAGAAACAGCTTACACCAATCTTGAAAAAGAAAGGGATGAGTTGAAAAAGGACGTTGCAAAGAAAGAAGATAAACTTTTGGAAGAAATCGTAGAGTCAGAACACAAGATTGCACATCTAGAAGAATTAGTGGTTAAGTCGGGTCAGTCAAGTCAAACAATGAAAATGATTTCAAATCAAACTAATCCGATTTACCATACGAAACACAAGATGGCTCTTGGTAACAACAATCCTTGTAATCTCAAGAAAGCTCAGGAAGAACAGAACGTCTTGTATAATGGTAGTGTTTTTTACACCAAACATGATCCTCCCGTCGTTCGGGATTCTGTGCAAACGATAGAACATGTCGAAGAGAGCATTTCTAAAATGAAACAAAAGGATTTGAAACCCATTGATTACAACAAATTGAACAAACTTTCGGGAATTACTTTTGTTCCATAAAAAGAACCATCTGTGTTTTCCATAAAACGACCATTCTCGAAAATGTTTTCTAAAAAAGTAGTTGCTTCCAAATCGATTTCTAACATGGAACAGATGTCTTCAAACAACACTTTTAACTCAAGTGCTGCACGGGGATATCTTGATGATCTTAAAACCAGAATTGGGCAACTTAAAACGACTTTAGAATCTAAAACGAGACTTAATGAGATCAACTGGAATTCCACGGTACATTTACAGCTTAAAAAGATTCTCAAAAATGAATTTGCTCCTCAAATTAATAACATCCATGCTCGAGTAATTCATTTTGAACAAGCATTTTTGAAAGAAACAGCTGACTTCGTCACGGATCACAAATCCCTGATAAAGAAGGCAAATGAATCTTTTGAGCAAATCAATGTTTTGGAAAACCTAAATGATTCTCTCTTCGAAGCAGTTCTGTCTACTGATCTTATGTCCATCATTTTACAAACATATTCTGTTCATGACGATGAAAGACTGAGAGCTGAGACCTCCAAAATTGTTTCAAAATATGAAAATGCTCTTATTAAGCTTGAAAAAGAAAATATGACATATTTTAAACAACTTGATCGAAAAAGCGAAGAATGCGAATATGACAAACTGTCGTATGAGCGTGAATTAAAGAAAATGAAAGAGCAAAATGATCTTTTGAGGGCCCAGCTTGAAAGTCAAAAAGGGAAGGGTGAGGAAACTAAGTTTGCAAAACCGTCGACTTCGGAGAAACCAAATGTTTCAAACACGGTTCAAAAACCAAAAATGTCAATTTCACGGTTTGCTCCAAAAGTCTATGAGAAAAAGGATTTGACAAAACCAGTCACTCCAACACCCTTGCCCAAGAAAAGTGAAAATGAAAAGATTGTTGATAAAGGAAAAGCGGTTGTCGAAACACCAAAAGTGATAGCACCTGGCCTTTTTAGGATTAGTCCCACTAATGCGTCTGCCTCTACATCTGAGACTTATGAGGGCAAAAAGGATAATTCTAAAGAGTCTAGTGATGCTAAAAAGGACAACAATATAAATCCTAACGTGTGTGCCTCAACTTCTACAGGATTAGAAAGCACCTCTAGGAGCAGTAGACTACAGCCTAGGAGCAATACAAGGAACAATAGAGTCTCGCCTGCCTCTACGAGTAGTAGCAAGAATAAAGTAGAAGAACACCCTAGGAATTTATCGCTTTTTAATAAAAGACATGTTTCATCTGAATGTAATGTCGAGAGTACTGGTTCTAATGCATGTAATGACTCTGTTTGCTTGACATGCAAGAAATGTTTAATTAAGTATGTTCATGATGAATGTGTTTCTAAGAATGTGAATGTTACGCCTGAACAGAAGAAAGTTCCAAAAGGAACTAGGGCTAGATCTAGATCTACTGAAAGATTAGTTGCACGCTTTAGGTCTACCACTAGTAGCCAAATGCCTAGGAACTATCTTAAGTATTGTGTATGTAAACCAACGGGTAGAAAATTCATTCTCCAGGATGGAACATTGAAAGTTGTTCAAATTGAACATGTTGAAACATTCTATGAGTGTGATATGGATTTTACTCCTAACCCAATGGAACCAAATTCAAAACGGTTTCCAAATACAAAATCTTCTGTTCTTCGCAGGTTGTCGAAATATGTCTTTGGATCGTCGACTCGGGTTGCTCCAAGCACATGACCGGGAACTTAAAGCTGCTGATCAATTTCATTTGGAAATTCATGGGAACTGTACGCTTTGGAAATGATCATGTAGCAGCTATCCTGGGTTTTGGAGATCTTCAGTTTGGGAATTTTTTGATCACTCGAGTTTACTACGTCGAAGGGTTGGGACACAATTTATTTTCAGTCGGGCAGTTTTGTGATGCAGATTTAGAAGTTGCATTCAGGAGAAACACGGTTTTTATTAGAAATTTGGTTGGTGATGATCTCTTAACTGGTAATCGTGGTACAAACTTGTATGCTATCGACATCAACCAAATGGCTTCTACATCACCAATTTGTCTTATGACAAGGGCAACCGAAACTAAGTCCTGGCTGTGGCATAGAATGTTATCCCATCTCAATTTCGACAACATCAACAAGTTAGCCAAAGACAACATCGTCACCGGACTTCCTAAGTTCAAATACACCAATGAACACCTATGTCCATCATGTGAACAAGGAAAAAGTAAAAGAGCATCATATAAACCCAAAACCATACCTAGTTCGGAAGCAAGGTTACATATGTTGCATATGGACTTATGTGGCCCAATGAGAGTTGAAAGCATTAATGGGAAGAAGTATATTCTTGTTATTGTTGATGATTATTCAAGATATACTTGGGTAAAGTTTTTGAGATCAAAAGACGAAGCACCAGGCATTATCATCACCTTTCTGAAGCGTATTCAAGTTCTACTTCAAGCTCCAGTAAGGATTATATGAACAGACAATGGCACAGAATTTACAAACCAGGAGTTAAGAACTTACCTCGAAGATGTTGGAATTACACATCAAACATCAGTTGTTAGAACTCCACAGCAGAATGGGGTAGTTGAAAGAAGAAACAGAACTCTTGTGGAAGCTGCTCGCACAATGCTAATCTATTCTAGTGCTCCACTATTCTTATGGGCTAATATTGTTGCCACCGCTTGTTTCACTCAAAACCGATCTCTAGTACATCCAAGATTCAATAAAACCCCATATGAGCTAGTGAATAACCGGAAACCTGACATCTCTTACCTTCACGTGTTTGGCGCTTTGTGCTATCCGACGAACGACAGAGAAGATCTAGGAAAGTTGAAAGCTAAGGGTGATATTGGAATCTTCATTGGATATTCAGAAAACTCGAGGGCATTCAGGGTGTATAATCGAAGAACTAAAAGGATAATGGAGACGATGAATGTGAAGTTTGACGAGATTTCACAAATGGCTTCTGAGAGATACGCTCTAGAACCCGCGCTTAATCCAATGGCTTCTAATCAAACCAGATTAGGACCCGCACTAAACAGACAGACTTCTGGACACATCAGTTCAGGACTCGTGCCTCAAGGAGCTCAGTCAACAAACACGGACAAACCTTCAGAACAAGAACTGGAAAATTTCTTCGAGTTAATGTTTGATGAATATTATGGTGGAACCTCGACAAATGCATCTCAATAACATTCCGCTGCACCCGCTCAAAATCAACCACCACCACCACCACTGGATGCATCTACCACAATCGAAACTGAAGCACCAACTACCTCAACATCATCTACATCTACTCAAGCCACTCCAGTACTTGAAACTGAACAACCAAGAGTTGATGAGCAAAATCAATCCACAAATTTTCAAGAAGAACCAACATATAATTCAAACGATGTTGCGTTAGAAGAAGGAGAAGAAGTATTTGAAAACCCGTTTGCAACAGACTCTGCTGAATCTTCTTCAAGGTTACAAGAACCGTCTAACACACATACGTTAAACCCAAGGTACCCTTCTACGTTTCAATGGACAAAAGACCATCCAATAGAACATGTTATTGGTGAACCTTCAAAGCCAGTTCAGACGAGGAGACAACTTGCCACCGATCTCGAATTGTGCATTTACATTTGCTCAATAAGCCTCAAAGAACCAAAGAACATTCAGGAAGCAATGGCAGAAAACCCTTGGATTGAAGCGATGCAGGAGGAACTTCTTCAATACCTGTTACATGATAGTTGGGAACTTGTTGAACGACCACTTGATAAACGCGTTCTTGATCTCAAGTGGTTGTGGAAGAACAAACTGGATGAGGAAATGACTGTAATTCATAACAAAGCTCGTCTCGTGGCTAAAGGATATCCACAAGAAGAAGGGATAGATTTCGAAGAATCATTCGCGCCTGTAGCTAGACTTGAAGCAGTCCGGATTTTCTTAGCCTATGCAGCTCACAAAAACATCACAGTCTATCAGATGGACATTAAGACAGCTTTCTTGAATGGAACTCTGAAAGAAGAAGTGTATGTGAGTCAGCCAGATGGATTCATCGACAAAGATCATCCAGACTACGTCTACAAGCTTAAGAAAGCCATCTATGGTTTAAAACAAGCTCCAAGAGCGTGGTATGACGAACTATCATCTTTCTTGCTCAAAAACAATTTCACAAAAGGAACGGTTGATGACACCTTGTTTATCAAAAAATTCAAAGATGACATTTTGATCGTTCAAATTTACGTGGACGACATAATTTTTGGATCAACCAATCCTAACCATTCAAAACATTTTGAAAATCTCATGAAAAGCAAATTTGAAATGTCCATGATGGGGGAACTAAAATTCTTTCTTGGTTTACAAATACATCAATCCCCTCGTGGTATTTTTATCAATCAAGCTAAATATACAATAGAGATTTTGAAAAAAGATGGAATGGAAAATTGTGATTCTGTTGGTACTCCAATGGTCACTTCACCAAAAATTGATGCTGATTTGTTTGGGAAACCCGTCGATCCGAAGAAATATCGGAGCATGATCGGTTCTCTCATGTACTTAACTGCTAGTCGACCTGATATTCAATTTGCTGTTTGTTTGTTAGCACGGTTTCAGGCAAAGCCTACCGAACTTCACCTCAAAGAGGTTAAAAGGATCTTTCGGTACCTACGAAGAACCATTAACATGGGACTTTGGTATCCGAAGGATTCGGGGTTTAATCTAACAGCCTTTTCAGATGCCGACCATGCAGGAGATCAAGTTACTGCAAAAAGTACATCAGGTGGAGCACAATTTTTGGGTGAAAAGCTAGTAAGCTGGTTGTCAAAGAAACAGGATTGTACTGCGCTATCAACCGCCGAAGCCGAGTATGTGTCTCTATCTGCGTGTTGTGCCCAAGTTCTTTGGATGCGGACACAGCTCACAGATTATGGCTTTACTTTTGACAGAATACCTATGTATTGTGACTCAAAAAGTGCCATAGCCATCTCGTGCAATCCCGTACATCACTCTAAGACGAAGCATATCAAAGTCCGCTACCATTTCATCAAAGAACACGTGGAAGAGGGTACTGTTGAATTATTTTTTGTTAAGACTGATTACCAACTCGCCGATCTATTTAATAAAGCCCTTCCAAAAGAAAGGTTTGACTATTTAGTTCGACGAATTGGCATGCGAAGCCTAACTCCTGAGGAGCTAGAACGTCTTCTCGAATCTTCTTGAAAAATGTTTTCAAAATTGCTTCGCTGTAAATATTTTTTGAAAAAAACAAAATACAAAATTTGAAAAACCAACAAAAACAAAATACAAAAATATAAAATTTTCAAAAAAAATACAAAAACAATATAAAATCAAAAAATACAAAAATATTCTTCTCACGACATGTCTCTCGTATAAATCAATATTCTGTACGTTTCTAGAAATGTCATTCAACAATGATACGGACATGTACAGATGCTTGAGCGGGAGTTCTTTAAAATGTTTTTCCAAAACATGTCGTTTCTCAAAATTTTCTTCACAATGGCTTTCGTATACTTCAGTACGAAACCCAGAGACTAATGACGACTTCTGATTATTTCAAATCAAGGACTCGTATTTTCAAGGACGAAATCTTTTTCAAAAAGTTCGAGTCTAAACAAACGAAAAAGACTTCAAACAAAAACTCGTTTTCAAAATAGTAATCTTGAGCACTTTTTCAAGATTCATCAAAAGATTTCTCAAAATCTTTCAAATGAGTGCTCATGATAACTCCCTCAAAACCCTTAATTGATTTTAACTGTGCTATCATTAAGGGGGAGTACTAAAACAAAATGTTCCGAATTCATGCAAAATGAAATCTGTCTATCTCTCCAAAAAGCTTCTTCTTAATCAGTTGATATCAAAAATATCACGATATGCTATTTTTGAGGGGGAGAAGACATGATTAAAATGTGATCAAAGATGTTTAAAGCTTGTGACTGAATCTCAAAAGAGCTAGACTCAGAATGTACCAATAAATTGACGAAGCTTAAAATGTCAGTAATCGAAAAGACTTGTCCTGGACGGGTAATAATTTCAAGCTAGTCCAACTAGTGATGTAAGCGTGTCTCGAATAGGACTTGTCTGAGTTGAATGTACCGTATCGAGAGACTTTCTTTGGACTTGACCAGGACGGGTAATAACTTCAAGCTAGCCTAACTAGTGATGTAAGCGTGTCTCGAATCGGTCATGTTCACTGAAAGTGGATCAATTCAAAAAGTGCAAACTCCTCACGCATGTGCAAATTTCTTAAAAAATTCATGAGCACATGTGAAGGGGGAGTCCTTCAAAAGAAACAAAAACTCTCAAAGTGTCAACAAAAATGTGTTTATATTCATAAACACTTTGAGAGATTTTCAATCAAAGGTTTCATGGCAATTATAGGATTCATGGAGTTATAAGGTGACTAAGGTTAGGGAAAATCGTCCTATGATCCGCCAGAGCCGGAGGGATCTACCCAAGGACAATTCCAATAGATTAGAATTAGAAGTCCTTAGGTATGATTGAAAAAAGGAGAAAATGAGAAAGGAGAAAGAAGGGGTTGAAGAATTAAAAAGAAAAGTTATGAAAAAGGGTGAAAAGAAATAGCCCTCCATATGTTCAACCTTAGGGCAGACACCGGGTTCAATTCATATGCTACTGGTTGTTACTAAGGTGACACCGGTATTGAAGATAAAGACGTCATGGACCCAGTGACGCACTGCACTAAACCTTCTAGCCACTCAAGTTCTCTTAAAAGAGCTTGTTTCATTCTCACGGGGAACCAGCGTAATCTATCGACCTGTCTCTTAGAGATGGTTGATATTGAAGCAGGAGACCTCTCCTTAATCTCCGCATAGGAAACCAAATGTGCACTTATCGAGTCTAGAGCCCCGAGATTCATCATAAGATCTCATAGGAACACATGATATTTCTACACTGGTTGTTCATCATTAAGGACACCAGATGTAAACTTAAGATTCCTACACAGATCTTAGCAATCTGCCAGAACATTTATGAGAGGATTCACTTTTGTGATTCTCAATGATTGAATGGAAATTCCTGCCAGGGTCAACATCAAGCAGCCCTGACAGCAGGTCACTTCGGTAATTCTTTATGGGTTACGCTTAGTGTTCGCGGTGGTTTCAAACGGTCTACAGTCGTGGAGTGATCCCCAGCGACTCACCCAGTCATTGAGCTACTTAGTAGGTCTCGTAAGCTCTTTCGGGAGTATCTGATATGGGAACGGCCATGGTAAGGGTTAGAAGGAGTCTTCACACTATGCTGTTGACGATCTCTAACTCCTTATCTGTAAGTACCGGTTGTTTGTTGCTAACTGTTTACCTGCAGCTTTACATCATCTCCATGGCGAAAGATTCCACATGCTCATACACGCATTGATTCGCCTCAAACGGTCAGATAATTATTGATCAACCACTTGTGAATGGCCAACTGTAATAGTCAAACAGCTGAGGCAAATGCTTCCGTGAAATACAGTGTTTTCCCGGGTCGTAATGTCCCAACGAGGTTGTGATGGTATTAAAAACGAATCTGTGATCAGTGAATGTGAACAGGAAAGGTATAAAGTGTGTGTGTGTGATTATACTAGGGTTTTACAACTTAAAATAACTTAAATAAGCTAATGGAATGATTACGTGAAACCTAGGTATTTAAAACGTACACCAAATTAAAATCAGACGCGACTGCGTACTGAGAAAAAGGTGAGTTTTAAGAAAAAATAAACTACAGGGGTTAAAATTGACAATTCTATAAACTTAAACTTAAAATAAAATTAAATTAAAAAGAAAACTATATTTTTGATTATTATATTATTTATTATTAATTATTTAATTAAAATCTATTTAACTATTTAATTAAACCTAATTTAAATCAAACTAAAAATTATAAATACTACAAATTAAACTAAAACTTTATAAAAATAATTTCTAAAACTTAAAATGAACTTGAAGAAAGTATAAAAAATAAAAATAAATCTTTTTGTCTTTTTATGAATTTCTTATTAATTAAAAACTATTTATATTATTTATACTAATTAAACTATTTTAAATTACAAATAATACTAAAACAACTTAGATAATTAAGAAGATTTTTATAAATCTAATTAACCATCACAGGAATCCTAAAAAAATTATAAAAACTTTATTTTATATACTTTTAAACTAGTTTACTAATTATTATTCTAATTATTAAATAATTACCAATTAAACTAATTAAATTATAAAAACTATTAAATGAACAGTAAAAATTCTAGAAAAATTACAAAAATTATATTATGACTTATAGAAGCTAGGAAAAATATAAAATATAGGTGTTACTATATAAAAACTAATTATGCTAATTAAAACTTATTTATTGATTAATTACTAATAAAACTATTTTTAATTCTAATTAATACTAAAAGACAAAATTAAAATCTGAGAAAATTATTATAATTACTTTAATCTAAAATGAAATTAATAAAAATATAAAATTACAAATTATTTAATAAAAATCTAAAAATGAAAATTAAAATTAAATTAAATTAAATAGAAACTATCACTTATTTTTATGTTGGTTTTTCTGGATTTTTATTTTACAAAACTATATTATATATAAAAACAAGCAACTTTTGTAAAAACAATAAATTTCTAGCTTAATAATAAGCACTGTGGAGGCTTATTACCTCCACAGTTGACTTAGTTTGACCAAACAAGGTAATGAGCTCAAACTGACTTGTGTGGGACCCACTATGGTATTTTCTTGTTCTAATAAGTTAAGTAAACAAGTTAAAGCAAGAATAAGCCATTGGGGCATACTGAATAAGCCAATAAGCCATAATAAGCACTTGCTTATTGTGGACTGAGACATATTATGGGACAACTTTCCAAGCTGAATTCAGGTGGGGTCCACTGGGTATCAAGTCAAACTATTGGTCAATCCTAAGAGCCTACTAGGAGGGGGGTTGGGAAAAGCTAATTAGGAGGTGTGGTTCCCACTGAGGTGGTCACAAAACACCACCAAAGGTGGTGTTGTGACTGAGGTCTGATGGAGCAGGGCACACCCTTGCCCTGCAAGTGTGTTTGGAGGTCTGTGGGACCCAGGTTAAAAATGCTAAAAATACAAAACTTATGGAAACTTAAAAATGAGCTAGTAGACTACAACTAGGAACAAGTTTCAGGTTCTAAAACCTATTCCTAAATTCTAAACAATTCTCCTAAGATTTGAGAAAATCTGAGATAGGCAATTTGACTTTTTGAGTGAAACTTGCTAGTTTGACTTTTATGAACTTCTAACACTTACTACTGATTAATTAAGTTGTTTTAAGCTATGACTAACCTAAATTAAGCTATAACTAATAGATATAAGCTAATGTGATAGGTATGAGATCCCAAATCCTTGACAGTTAACTGTCAAGGGATTTGGTATAGGATTTTGACTTATGGCTTAAAATGGACTTGGATTCTAGGCAATTCTAACTTAATTATACTAGGTAAGTATGATCAGAACTCAAACAACAATAAAAACCTAATAGAACATAGTGATTAACCAAGAACCAAACACCTCTATAGTGAACTGTTTTGTGATTTGATGAACCAAATCAAATAACTAACTTATGAATCTGATTATTATTGATTAACTAACTTATATTGACTATAATTAACAACTTTTAAACTATGAATAAGCAGTAGATTAAGCTATGCTATAAAAGGATATTTTTGGTCTTTTTAAGTGATTTAAAGAGAAATAAAGAAAAAGCTATATAACTACTAATACAACTGATGAAATATACTTAGAAACTATTCATAAGCAGAAAAACAATACAATAAGCTAAAGATAAGCACTGATACAGTGATATGGAATTTAATGCAAAAATAGGAAATTAATCTTACAACTATGTAGGCTTGGAACAACTGAAACTGATAAGAACTAGGTTTGGTTTGTCACTCCCAAACTTAAACACCTCTCAGCTTATCCTTTCCAGAACAGCTGATCACCCCTGAACAGCTTATTTGGAGCTTATGTTGACTTTTTGACTTTTTCTGAGTTTAACTACTAAACTGGTTACTGAGTTATCTAAAAGCTTTCAAAAGCTTTGTCAGAGCTTTACATGAGTTTTAGAATTCAACAACAACAACAAATAACAACACTAGAACTTTTGGTGATTTATGAAATACTAGAAATTTGCATAAACTGAGATTAGAACTAAAACTTGAAATTAACTTTAATTAAATATTGAAATACATGAAATTAAATGAGAGAAAGCTGTTTTAATTGAAATTACAACTGCAAATAAAGTTTACACTACCTACGGCTAATTTACACTAAACCTAATCTAATAATTTTACTCTTCTGCTTCATTTCCCTTTTGTAGCTATTTTCTGAGCTTGTGGGACCCACTGGGTGATTTCCCACCAATTGTGGACCATTGGATTGGTCCCAATCATCCTAGCCGTTTAAATCTTTTCTTGGCGCCAAAGTCTTTTTGGGGTACTGTGGATTACTTGGAGCGGATTTTAGGGCTTTAAATGGTTGTTGGAGTGTTATGGAGGTGGAGGTGTGAGGTGGAAAGGTGGGTGATGAGGTGGAAGGTGGTTTTGGTAGCAGCGGTGGTGGTGGTATGGTTTGGGAGGGAAGGCGGTATAAGGGTGGTGGTGTTTGACTTGGGGTTGACCGGGTTTTATTTAATAAAGAGTGGACTGGGCTGGTTAGTGGGCTAGGAATTAGGATAGTGGGTGGGCTTGGTAATGGTTTGGGTTTATTTTGGTTTTGGTAATAATATTTTGGATCCGTTTGGTTATATAGAAATTACAAGGACCACATTTGTAAATTGGTGAAAGTTTAGGGGGCTGATGTGTGACTTTCCCATAGTTATCATAAGGACTAATCTTGCCACCAATGAATAGTACATAGGTATTTTTTGATAAATTTTACTTTTGAAATTCCCAGGGACTATTTTTGCCAATTCACCAAACTTCAGGGACTGATTATGTAATTTCATCAAACTTATCACCCAAGGACCATTCCTGCAAAAGATTATTAGTACAAGGACCAAAATTGATTTTCTCAAAGTTTTTAACATCCCAGGGACCATTTCTGTCAATTTCCAAAGTACAGGGACTAAACTTGTAATTTTATAAAACTTTGCACCAAAGGACTAAATATGTAACTTTATGGTTAAAAAGGACCTTTGATGACTTTTTCATGTTTTTAGAATAACCAGGGACTAGTTTTGACAATTTATGAAACTTGAGGGACTGAAACTGCCAATTATGCAAACTTTGTACGTTTTTCATCTGTTTTTGCATATTTTGCATTTGAAACATATAAAACACACATTTAAGATATTTTAAGTATTTTGATACATATTTGAGTGTTTTGTATGTTTTGGCAGCTCAGATTGGTATAAAATGATGAGTATTTAGACACTCATCACGCATCACAAAGTCAAAGGAAAGTTCTCACAAAGATCAAAGGATAGCAACAGTCAAAGAAAGATTCTATGCCAAAAAGAAGAATCTACAAAGTAAAGTGACAAAGATCAAAGTGAAAGAACGGAAACAACAAATGCATGTATCACAAAGACTTAAGACGTATGAGCATGCTGGAATGGCAGACAACCACCACAAACATAGAAGTGACAAAAGGTAGATGACATCATCAGATCACTTCAACAACAATGAAGCATGATGAACTGGAACTATGATTCATCTAGTGATTCTTAAAGACGTCAAGAGCTATGAATGATAAAGTTTAAAGACAAAGATGATGACGTCGCGCAACCCTCAATGACCAACACTTAGGGAGAGATTGTTAGAATCGTATTTTTATTTATAAAAAGTGTCGGTCATTAACGTATAATTATAGGTTGCTTTAGAATATCATTATGATGAAGTTTATGTGTAGTACTTATGTTTTGTAAAAGTCTAAGGGCTATTAGTGTAATAATGCAAAAGATTAGAGAAGCCCTAGACTATGAGTATAAATACTCTTGTAAACCTCATTTGTGAGGTTGGTTCTCTTAGTGATTCATTTAGTGTTAACAAGGTTATTATTTCACACACTAGAGTTCCCACTCTCTCTCTCTCTCTCTACTTACTTTCTCTCTCTAGGTTTAGGCTTGATTCAATAGTGATTTAGGTTGTTCTACGGTCCTACAAGAACTCCTCAACAAAATGGAGTTGCTGAAAGAAGAAACAGAACACTAATTGAGGTTGATAGAACCATGATAGCTGATTCAAAGCTACCAGTGACTTTTTGGGCTGAAGCAGTTGACACTGCTTGTTATATTCAGAACAGGGTTTTAGTGGTGAAGAAAAAGAACAAGACACCTTATGAGCTATTCAGAGGAAGACCCCCAACTTTGGATTTCATGAGGCCATTTGGATGTCATGTCACTTCTCAATACCATTGATCATTTGGGAAAGTTTGAAGAAAAGTCAGATGAAGGCTTCTTTGTTGGATATTCTATTGTTAGCAAGGCTTTTAGAGTCTATAACTTGAGAACAAAGAAGATTGAAGAAAATTTGCATGTTGAGTTTCTTGAAAATAAAACTAACATAGCAGGTTCAGGACCAAAATGGTTATTTGATCTTGAGACTTTATCAAATACAATGAATTATTTACCTATTACCTCAGGTATAGGAGTCAATAATCTTGAAGAATCAGAAGAAATCATTGATGAAGATGAATCTTGCAAAGATGATGAAGATGATAAAGATCAAATTGTTATGCCACTTTGGGACTTTGTTGACAATAATGAAGACTCACAACCTTCAAAGAATTCTAAAAAGGAAAGTGATGCAAATGCTGTGAATTTTGATGTTTTGAATAAAGAAATTCCTGTTAGCAGTGGTAATACAATTCCCACTGTTGCAACAGAAGTTTCCACTAATGGTCCAAATGTGGAAAATTCAACTCAGAAATCACCCAGTAATGATGTTAAGATCTCAAACATGCCAACAACATATGATATCCCTAGCATATCACAGACTTCAATTCACAAAGTGGATCCACTTGAAAATGTTATTTTTGAATTACAATCAGGTGTCAAGACAAGAAGGCAGACAAAGAAAGATGATGTTCATGGGTTCATTAGTGAAGTTTACGAGTCCAAGAAGCACAAAAACAAGAATGAATATTTATTTTTCTATTTTCTATCACAAGTGGAGCCTAAAAATGTTTATAAGGCTTTAGAAGAATCTAGCCGGGTTGAAGCAATGCAAGAGGAGTTGTTGCAGTTCAAACTTCAAAAGGTTTGGGTTCTTTGTGATTTGCCTGATGGTATGAAGGTGATTGGTACTAGGTGGGTTTTCAGAAATAAGAAAGATGAAAGAGGTATTGTTATCAGGAACAAAGCTAGATTGGTTGCTCAAGGATACACTCAAGAGGAGGGTATTGACTATGAAGAAGTTTTTGCTCCTGTTGCAAGGATTGAGGCTATTAGATTGTTTCTAGCCTATGCATCCTTTATGGGCTTTACTATCTATCAAATGGATGTTAAGAGTGCCTTCCTGTAAGGAAAGATTGATGAGGAGGTATATGTCTCTCAACCTCCAAGCTTTGAAGATCCTCAACACCCTAATAAAGTGTATAAAGTTGTTAAGGATCTTTATGGCTTACATCAAGCTCCAAGGAAGTGGTATGAAACCTTAGCTACATATCTGTTGAATAATGGGGAAAGATTGATCAAACTTTGTTTATCAAGAAAGACAAGAGTGATATTCTACTTGTTCAAGTCTATGTTGATGATATCATCTTTGGATCTACTAGACAAGAGATGTGCAAAGAGTTTGAAAAGTTGATGAAGGATGAATTCCAAATGAGTTCTATGGGAGAACTTACTTTCTTTTTGGGGATGCAAGTACAACAAAGGAAAGATGGCATCTTTATCAGTCAAGACAAATATGTGGCTGAGATTATAAGGAAGTTCAAATTTACTGATGCAAAACCTTTAAATACCCCTGCTGATAAGACTACTCATCTATTGTTGAAGAATGCTAGTGGAGTAGATGTTGATGTGCACACTTACAGATCTATGATTAGTTCCCTGATGTATCTCACTTCATCAAGACCAGACATTATGTTTGCTGTATGTGCTTGTGCAAGATTTCAAGTTACTCCAAAGACATCACACATGACAGCAGTATAGAAGATTTTCAGGTATTTGAAGACATATCCTAATCTAGGATTGTGGTATCTAAGAGAATCCCCTATGGAATTGATCACATACTCAGATAGTGATTATGCTAGTGCAAGTTTGGATAGAAGGTCAACTACAGGTGGATGTCAATTTCTTGGATGTATATTGGTGTCATGGCAGTGCAAGAAATAAACAATGGTGGCTACTTCAACCACTGAAGCAGAATATGTAGCTGCTGCTAGCTGTTGTGCTCAGATCTTATGGCTTCAGAATCAATTGTTGGATTATAGGTACAATTTCATGAACACCATTATCTATATAGACAATAGTAGTACCATATGCATTATTAAAAATCCTGTGCAACACACTAAAACTAAACATATTGAAATCAGACATCATTTTATTAGAGATTGTTATGAGAAAAAGCTTATTCAAGTTGTCAAAATTCATACTGAAGACAACTATGCTGATTTATTAACAAAAGGGCTTGATGTGGGTAGGTTTCAGTACTTGGTAACAGGTATTGTAATGTTAAACCCATAAATCTTTGATGTCTAATAATTTTCAGTGTTGCAGGATAGTTTTTAGGTACTAATATTGTCTGTATATATTTGTATGGTTTTCTACTAACTTGTATGCAGAGGAATTAAAGCACAGTGGAAACCATGGTACAACAGTGGAAAGATTTGCTCTCTCAGTGACAAAAGAAAAAGAAACAAGTACTTTTATTAAATTCATTTCAAAGGAAACAAATTACATCCATTCAGAGAGTCTAAACACAAACAGAACATCACAAAACACAAGGATTCACAACCTAACACCTAAACCTTCAAACCAGCTACTCCATGGGTTTCTTCCCTTTACCCTCATAGTCATGCTTGCCCTTAGAAGCTTTCTTTCTCTTGTCATCAAAAGAAAGTTGCTTTCTTGGACAAGCAAGACCCAACACTAGTTTGGGTGGCTTTGGAAGTCTTGAAGGCTTCTCAATAGCAGGCCACTTCATGTTGACTATGGCTGACTCCAAAGCTGTAGTGAGGGCTCTTGGAAGCTCCTTGGACAAGTTGTAGGTTGGATCATCATCATCAGAGGAAGAGCTTGTATAAAACTCTAGAGATGGAGCAGAAGCAGGAGCAGCTGAAATCTTCTTGTTAGGTTTCATGTTGGAGGATGTAGCTATTGCAGCACTTGGAGAAAAATAATCACTCCATCCAGCTGAAAGTTCTTCTGAGTTAAAGCAATAACTGATTTCCTCATCAGATGTGTCATCATATGAGATTTAGATTAAAGGAAACCAACTCATGATGATTTGTAGGGTTTGTGATATTGGAGATATGTTTTGATGAAGAATTATGTGTTAATTTTGAGCCCCCTTTTATAAGCAAAGTCAAGGTCGAAGGATAATTAATGAAGGTTATTTACTCTTATCTGTTTTGGTAGGTTGGAGGAGTAAATTTGGATATTATCGGGTTGACTTTGGAGAGATATTTTTATGAATAGTAACTTGGTCAAAATGTTACTTTGTGTTAAATTATATTGGTTTTGTTTGGTGTTTCCTACTTATGCAGAATACAAACCAATATTGTTTGTGTAATTGGAGTTATAAGGTATGTATCTCAGACACACAACAAATGGTTATTGATTCACCATGTCTAATCAACATAAAAATCAACTAGTCCAGAGTAAACGGCTACTGGTAAAGACTTCTCAAATCCGTTTATGGTTGATAGTTCACCAAAAGCTATATGGTCATCAACTCACCATATTCCAAGTGATGAAGAGTTGGCTAGTCCATAGCAAACGGCTCATGGTAAAGACATAACAAATCCGTTTATAGCTGATAGTTTGCTAAAAACTATGATTAGAGCAGCTAATTTTACATGTTTTACTTACCACTGCTCTTTGATATTTTGCGTAAATTTACCACTGCTAGTTCACAGTTACCACTGCAAGAGTAATTTTTACCACTGGTGAACTAGCCGTTACAACTGTTGTGTCAGTAATCTTATTTTTAACTAGCCGTTGTAAAATAACCGTGTTTCCTTATTAATAGGGTAACTTTTTGTGAATTATCCACTTACCAATATTAATTTATTTTCTTTCCAAAGATAAATTCTTTCTTAAGATACTTCACATTATGCATACTCCTCAAACCCTATTAGTATAAATTGATCATCATACGGCTTGATTCTTATTCTTGATTACTAACACTTTTATCTATCGTTCACAAAATTATGGCAATTCTAAACTTTGTTGAGGAGCACAACCAAGTGGCCTATTTACAAAAGTCAAACGAAAAGAGTGGCCCTGTTTTCCATCAGATTGTGGATTTTCTCAATACAACCCATATAAGGTATGCTTTAACTGTTAATCCCACAATCTTTGTTTCTCATATCAAACAGTTCTGGAACACTGTGGAGTCCATAACTATTGAACAGGGAGACACAAAAGAAACCATGGAAGCTCTTAGAGCCACAGTGGATAGGGTAACAATTGATGTTACTGAGTCATCCTTGAGGAGAGTTCTCTAATTGGATGATCTCAATGGTCTCATCACACTACCCAATTCAGATATTTTCAAAAATATTGCTTCCATGGGGTATGATACATCTGATCAAAAAGTTACTTTCAGAAAAGGATGTTTTTGTCCCCATTGGAGATTTTTAATACATACTCTTTTACATTGCCTAAGTCCTAAGAAAACCTCTTATGAGCAATTTGCATCAACCATGGCTTACCCTTTGGTTTGCTTGGCTACTGATAGGACTTTCAATTTTTCAAAGTTTATTTTTAATAATATGAAAGGTAATGTAAAGAGTTCATATAAATTTTTGATGTATCCAAGGTTTGTGCAAGCAGTGTTAAATGAATTTCAACTGCAAACCCACAAAAGAGTTTATGAAACCCCCTGTCTTAAGCCAAAAGTTTCTCAAAATATGTGTAAGGCTTCAGAACTTTGGAATGGGGAGGTTAAACCAATTTTTCCTGAAATGCTTTCAAAGATTTCACAGGTATAGGGTGAAGATGCAACCATCCCAGTTGTATCCCATCACACACCCACTATTGTAGTTCCACCTATTCAACATACCCCTGCAGTAACTCACACATATGAAAGGAGGCAAAAACAGCCAACTCCTCTCATCTCAACATTGCATGTTGCTGAACCTTTTCATTTAGGAACAAGCAGTGGTGGTTCAAGGCTTCCTCCTAGTGCAACTAGAGAAGAGCCTGAATCAATGCCCTATGATTCACCTGTCCCAACAGGTCACACAGTTGGAAGTGTTGAGGGCAGTGTACAACCAAATGAATTGATGGAATTATGTACCAAGTTAGTCAAACAGGTTATAGCTCTGGAGAAAGATCTGGCACTGACCAAGCAACAACATGCCACAGAGCTTAACCAGATGAAGGCAGAGATTAAAAGGTTACAAGATGAAGTTGAGAGCTTAAAGAAGCACAGATCTTCCACTCCACCTCATCATGATGATGACTCAGCCTACTTTAGTGAAGATTTGGAGAATTGTCCCAAACAGGGGAGGATTAGAACTGAAGCAGAGTTTAAGGGGAGGAGACTAAATTTTGAACAAGATTTTGCTGAGCTTGATGATTTTGATAATGTTCAAGAAATGAAAGATGAAGCTGTGGGATCTAAAGAAATTTTTGCTGAAGCAGTTGAAACTCATAATGTCACAGTGGAAACAGATAAAGATGTAGTGGATGTTGCTGATGTAGAATTTCAAAGAAAAAGATTGGAAAAAGGAAAAGTTCATGTTGTTGATGAATCATCTGAGCTACAATCAAAGAAGATTTCAAAGAAAGAACAAGCTCAGATAGATTATGATGCAGAATTGGCAATGGAATTAGAAGCAACCTGCCATTTAGTGTCCATCTCTTCCATGTTATCCTCATCAATTTGATCCAAGTCTTCATGTGTGATAATTGAACCATTCATCTAACTTGACAGAAAGGCATAAAAAGTAGAATCACTAAGAACAGCAATCTGTCTTTTTGAACTAGCAGTGGAAACTCCTCCACTACCAGTGGAAACAACAATGTTAGCATTATTATCATCACTATCACTCTCTTCATCTGAATTATCATCAACAGATGATGATATGAGTGCTAAATTTCCTGATCCTGAACTTTGTTTACCAGCCTTCTTCAACCTCTGTTCAATAACCTTAAAGTTATTGTACAAATCATTAAGCTTCATAGTCTCCAAATCTGGCTTGTCTTCCCATACTACAACATTTTTACCAAACTCAGAGGGTAAACTTCCTAAGAACTTTAGATTGAGGTCTTCCCTTTCCACCTCAATTCCAAACACTGTGAGTTGAGTAACAATCTTTTGAAGCCTTGTGAAGATGTTGTCAATAGATTCATTACTTGTTGAACCAAAGTTATCATAAGTCTGTTTCAACAAGGTCTTCTGTGTCTTCTTGGTGGTATCATTACCACCAAAAACATTGCAGATCTCCTCAAATAAAGTTTGTGCAGTCTTGTACTTGCTGAAAGCTAGAACTTGATCTTTAGGAAGTGTCATCAACAGCAAGCCTCTGGCCTTCAAATCATTCTTCATCTGAAGTCTTTCATCATTTATGACTGGTCCAGTGTTGGTCATTAGTACTACTTTGCCATCAATTGTTTCTGATGTAGTACCAGGTTTGAAAGAACTTCCAAACATAATGATCTCCCAAAGTGCATAGTCTTGCACCATAAAGAATTGTTCTATCATTAGCCTCCACATCTCATAGCCATTCAACTTAAGCTTGGGAAGCTTAGCAGCAATGTTGGACTGACTGGTTTCTGTCTCCATTGAATCTTCTAAGTGAACTTGGGGTCTTCTTAAATCAAAGTATCAAAGCCTGGCTCTGATACCACTTGATGGATCTAAACACCTTGATCTGTGTTAGAATGATACTTTGAGTTATATCACTAAGTATGCGGAATCTACTTAGTAATACTTATAAGTTTGATTGTGAATGAAACAGTTGTATATGAATGAGAATAATGTATGTATTAAACGGTTAGCTCCAATAATAATAATAATAATAATAATAATAATAATAATAATAATAATAATAATAATAATAGTAATAATAATAATAATAATAATAATAATAATAATAATAATAATAATAATAATACGAGTGATCTTTGTATCACTAGGGTTACACCTTGAAGCTCTAAGAAAAACATATATCTAACCTTAACCTAGGACCTCCTTTTATAGCACAAGGAGTCATCTTCTACAAGATACGTATAATGATAATAGAATAAGATATACACAAGATCTATTCTATATTTATCTTTACAAATTTCCTAACATTTATCCTAACAGCAGTGGTAATAATATGTACTAGCAGTGGTAATGAGTTTCCACTGCTAGTGCATTCTTCAGCAGTTGTAATCTTCTTACTTAGCCGTGGTAACTGTTAATATAATTCCCAACAATTTCCTTGGTCAATTTTATCTGACGGTTTAGCCTCAATCAAAATTTGGCGCCGTTGCCGGGGAGGTTGTTGCGTGTTTTAAAAACGTTTTAATTTTAGTGGTTTTCAAAACCCTCCCTGTACAAATATCACCACTTTTGTAAAAAGTTTTTGTAAAAATCTCAATCATAAAAAAAAAAAGAAAAAAGAAAAAAAACTAAAGTTCATTAACACTTTTCCTAAAGTGTTAACAACACCAAAAAAATCAAAAACAACAAAACAATCGTGAAGTTAAATTACTTCGGTTTCTTTAAAATTACAACCTACACAGGTGGAATACGGAAGTTCTGACATTAAATTGCGAACTGAAGAGAGATCCATTCTTCTCTCCCGCCACCCTGCGAGTAATTTTAAAGAAAACGATTTCGGTTAACGAATTGATACCAAAAATATTTCCCAAAAGTTTTCTGCACACACACCCAAAAAGCCCAAAAACAATTTTTCTGTTAATAATAAATAGATAAAATCTTACCACCGCAAACCAAGGCAGAACACCTACCAACTGGGGGTGTGGACATAATAAGTTCCCAAACATAAGATTAAAACTTACCATTGTATCCCTGTGAGTGGTGTACCTTTTTCAAAGAAGCCATTCACTTGTGATTATTGGTTTAAGTTCCCTGTTGTTTTGCCTCGATCTTATTTTGAAAAATTGTTTTTAGTGCATGCGCACTCGTTCACAAACAAAGCGTAAAAATCAGAAAAATGTACCCGAGCTACGTACAGTTATTGAAGAACCAATAACAAAAATGGACGACGGGCCACCACCACCTGACCCTCCCAAGGATGAAACAGCTCCCGATCTCCGAATGATGGAGGAGTTGTGTCAGCCTACCATGCAAGGGAGGGGCGGACCTATTGCACCACTCACCGTTGAGGCTACGGACTTTGGCCTCAAACACCACATGATCCAACAAGTCCAGAATTCGTGTCAATTTCACGGATTACCGGGTGCGATGCTAACAAGCATCTTGACAAATACCTTACGGTCACCAAAAGCATGAAACAATATGTCACACCCCGCCACGGCGGAAACGCGCGGGTGTAACTTCATGGATATCATCACAACACCTGGTGTCAACATATAAAACAACTACATGCACATAAATAGAGCAATGTACCAACACACAGTGTTGTAACAATACCCAAAGATAAACATAATAAAATCCAAAACATAAATGATAAACCCCTTCCAATGCAACTAAGGTCTCGTCTATCCACATCCTTCTATCTTATCCTTAGAAAGCCCACCTGAAAATGATGCTTAAAACGTCAACATAATGTTGGTGAGATTCATAGGTTTAGACTCAACACACAAGGCAACCGAATTTACTGTGATTACAAAGTATAGCTGGACAAATAATTATAGTTATCATATAGCTACATGCATTTGCAAGTTAGTATCCACACATAAAGGCAACAACACTCATAAGGCAACCATTAGGACGGCTCGTGTCCTCCGACCCCATAATTAGTACCACATCAGGACGGCTCGTGTCCCCCGACCCCATAATTAGTGCCACATCAATTAGGTCGCATGCACGAGCAACAGGGTAAGCACCCTCCCAATTGAATCCCAAAATATATCATCAATTAGGTCGCTATCCTAATTGAATCCCAAAACATCCACGCAAGCAAATAATCACACATAGCATACATACAATAACATTATAAGTCCAAGCTCTTTAATACCACACACATAATCACAGTAAACCAAAACATTTAAGACAAGCATCATTCCCATCCCAATTTTAAAACAAAGTAAAAATATGGGACTATGAACACCCGTAGCTAATCCTAGCGTCTTACGTGATAAACCTCAGTTTTTACGACAACCCGGAAAATATCATTTTCACAACAAAGTTTCCAAAAATAGAATTTCACACTCTTTTTTAAATATACCTCATAAAAACAAACTCCTCGTAACTTGCTAACGCTCAACTACTTGAACGAAGACTCGTTACGCAAAATCACAAAAACACCAAAACTACACAAGTCATTTCTACACCACAAAGGTGATCAAAATGAACTTTCCCAAATTTCAAACTTTCCAAATCACAATAAAACCATTTACGCAAAGGGATTTAGTGCTAAAACTCACCTATATCACACTTATATTACCTAAGACACACCAAACAAACGTCAACCGAGCCAAGACTATCAGTCAAACTAACCTGCTAAAACCACGGTTGTTACATCATCCCCCACTTAGGGAAATTGTGTCCCGAGATTTCAACTTCTATAGTCACCACTCACAACATCAAAAGGAAATTTATGGATTTTTAAGTGGAAAAATACCACCCCATAAAATCACAGAGAAAGAATCGCAAAAATGTGAACCGAATAAATACCCGAATTCACACAATAGAAAAACATTTCGTCACTCCAACGATACACGCAAATAGATACACTCCCCGATCAATAATACCAATGATCAAAACGACTTCTCACAGGTAGGTACGATACTCTCGAACCAAATGAAAAGCCAAATGGTAACCGCAAGACGCACTCACAAATGACAGATACCCATAAAACAAACATTTGTGAATACCCCGCATCTATCTTCCACGATCTAAAATCCAACTACAAACGATCTACTTCACCAACCACATCAGTAAACAAAATTGGGTACTTAAATTTCATCGGATCCTCACGTTCCCAAGTAAACTCAGGACCACGCTTAGAATCCCACCATACCTTTACCAACGCTATCTCACCAAACTTCAAACCCTTAACATCTCGATCCATAATCTCAACAGGTTTCTCGACAAAACGAGGGGTCTTGTCAACCTTACTCTCATCTAATGGCACATGCAGACTATCATCCGCCAAACACTTCTTTCAATTAGATACGTGAAACGTATCATGTACACCACTCAATACCTCGGCTAACTTCAACCGGTATGCCACAAATCAAATCCTTTCCGAAATCTCAAATGGTCCTACGTATCTCGGTGCTAGCTTGCCTTTCTTACCGAAACGCACCACACCCTTCCAAGGAGATACTTTTAACCTCACAATATCACCATCACCAAACTCCAAGGGTTTACGGCAATAATCAGCATAACTCTTTTGGCGATCTCTTGCTACCTTAAATCTTTCCTTAGACCGAAAACCTTATTCGTAATCTCTCGTTCTAGTTCAGGACCAATTAGTTGGCTTGTCCCAACCTTTGCCCACAGAACAGGTGACCTACATTACCTTCCATACAACTTTTCACACGACACATACTCAATACTAGAATGATAATTGTTGATATAGAAGAACTCAGCTAAGGGTAAATGCATACCTCAGCTTCCTCCAAACTCAAATACACCCATGCTCTCATCATACCATCCAACGCCTGATTTGTACGCTCACTTAGTCCATTCATTTAAGAACGATAAGTCGTACTCATCTTCATACGCTATCTCAAGGCTCCATAAAACATTTACCACATTCGCGGAGTAAGTATTTCATCATGTTTCTTGATGATCAACGCGACACCCTATGGCTCTTTCCCAACTCACAGAGCGAAAAAGTCTCGCCTACTCCTCTATTCATCTCTTGCTAAGGTAATAATACGTCTTATCCATTCTCGGATGTATCAAATACCTTGCATGATTGATGTCCTTACGCTTCCTCTCAAAGAAACCAATAGCTGGTCCGCACAGTAAATTCCTCCATCCTCATTCCTTTCCATTTACTGGTCTAAACCAAGTAATCATTCTTCTTACATGTTCTCATCCTTGAACCTCTCTCTCTAGGCTGTCAATATCATCCTCTTAACTTCGAACGGATTTATCAAGATCATTGCTCACAAACATCTAAGTTTCACGCGTTCACTCCCGCTCAGCGCTCTTAGCACAATGTACGCCCTTCCTTGACGGTGGCGAATCAGACAATCGTAGTCACTGAGAAATTCCACACCAAACAACTTCTCTTCAACATATATTAACCTCTTGTCAAATATATGCTAAAGATTCTTATGATCTGGTTAGACCACTCTCTTTGCTCCATAAAATATCATCTCCAAGTTCTACTCCCCAACTTTAAATCATGTATCACATAGTTCCTCTCATGGATCTTCCACCTCCGCGATGCCTACGCAATCTGAAAAACGTACATCTTGAAGCTAAACCTCTCACTTGAACAACTTGACAAACACCGTCTTCCTCTTCAACGAACAAATTGATAATAAAACAACAGTCTATCCTAAATAAACGACGCGAACCATGAAACAGGTCGAACTAAAACGTAAATCAACGAACTCAAAAGGGGTACGAATTATCGACTAGCAAAGTAACGAACATCAAAATCAAAGCTAAAAAAAACACAATGAGAAATTTTCCCCCAATAAAAATTGACACGGATAAAATGTTCATGAACATCCATACAAAGAAAATATAAAATACACGTACCTATAAAACATCCACAAACGTACCTCAACGAAAGAAACACTCGATGAATCAAATACATAACAAGTTTGGTAAATGAGAACCATAGACAGTTCTTATTCCCGTACTCTACCTTCCCAAAAACAAATGAACACCATTTTTTTTTCACAAAACATATCTTAAACTTATACATTTTTTTTTTATAAAATATACATAAACCATTTTATGTAAGACATCAACATAACCATTTTTTTTCACACTTCATTTTCACCATAAAAATATTAGTTTCCATCAAACAACCTTCAAATACCCAAAACGAATTTGTAAAATGCCATAAAGACTCTAACACAACCTCTTAATCGAACGCGAAAGACATTGAAGAATTCCGTAATCAAAATAATCCTCAAACAAACTCATACCCGCGAACACTCACACAAATACATTGCAAACCAAGCGAAGAAAGCAAAGACTCATTCGTATAACGATCAAACCAAAATCATAGAAAAACACCGATACTAACAGGTCACAAAACATGTCACAAACTTCAATTGGTGTGTAAATGAGGGATTAAATATCCACACCAATTCGTCACGAACCAACAATACTCGAAGAATAGTATAACATTCATCCGAGGAATGAATGTATGGAATAACCAAAGAAACGAACCAGTATCCAATAAAAATGAATTCGATTACCCAACACCTATCACAACGTCAAATAGAAAGAATATGGCATACGTACCATCATGGTACGAATAGGAATGCCAACCAAAGAATTAGGTATACAAACGGAGCGTCTAGCAAACAAATCAACTTAAATATCACAACATAAGTACCCACCGATAATTGAGGTATCAGCATATGATAGGTAGGATGGAATCTTACCACCTACACACCCCAACATATAACGACTGCCTGAACGGTTACGAGAATACTTCTCTAACCATACAGCCATCACTAATCATGATATCACATACCATCTACCACAACATATAACAACTAACATCAATCAATGCAATAATGGTCACAAGTCCACGTGTGTGATACTCTTTTAATTATGTTCGCGACCATAGTTATAAGCCTATTCCACATGCATTCTTACTTCCAAAACCACACATCTCAATGATAACCCACATATACCACATAGCACCTAATACATGATGCAATCCATGCCATCATACTTGCAAGTCCACTTGTGTTGTGACGCATGTATAATTATGTTGGCCACCATAATTATCTATGCCCCCTTTCACAAATGTACTCCCTCCTATGACAACACATCATGCAAACCATCACGCAAACAAAAACAAAAGGCGTTGCAACAATCATCTCACATGGAACAATTCCAACGATAACGTAAACTCTATAATCAGAATCACTTAGATAAGGTCGATCCAATATCCAAGAGTAATCACGCTCCAATATGGCTCCAGACGGCAAAAGACAATATACAAATTCCAAAACATAACACAGAACAAAAGACGTCGCATGATGGCTCAACTCCACTCTCGCACTTATCTCCCCACTCAGATCAATTCAACTTACTACTCGCTGTGGACTCTAGATCCGAATCCACACCATTTCATCCTAACTCCCTTTCATCTTTACTCAACCACCCATTCATGTTTCCTACATGTTGAGGTAGTCAACAACATGCAAAACCATCTCTATTCTTTTCTTCCAATTCTACATAATTCACAAGCGCACACAAATCACGAGGTTTAGACTAAACCACATCACCTTCCTAGGTGAAGTGAGGACACTACCAAGGGTATTTGGTAATGGCTCCATCTCCAGAAGTCGTCGCGGTTCCAAACCTCTCCACTTCTTCTCCACCAACGTTTCCCATAAACGTCCTCTCCTTGTCCAAACATAGATACATGCTATCGGGAACTCGGATTCTGCGGTTAGTCCGCTTTATCCTACCACTTCTCTCGTATCCGATAGCGCAACGGTTGTCTAACGAAGCATCTTACGCGCGAAAGACGATATAATTAAGTCGATATATACAATACTACATATACGGGATAAAATAGACGTCCGAAACTCAATAAAACATCTCATAAATATAGGAAAATAGACATATAAAAATACTATACTTACACATAGGTCCTAAATGCAACTATATGAGGGACTCCTAGGTTATAGTCTAGGTCCAACCGCCTAATTCTCTATAACCAAGGCTCTGATACCAATCTGTCACACCCCGCCACGGCGGAAACGCGCGGGTGTAACTTCATGGATATCATTACAACACCTGGTGTCAACATAGAGAACAACTACATGCACATAAATAGAGCAATGTACCAACACACAGTGTTGTAACAATACCCAAAGATAAACATAATAAAATCCAAAACATAAATGATAAACCCCTTCCAATGCAACTAAGGTCTCGTCTATCCACATCCTTCTATCTTATCCTTAGAAAGCTCACCTGAAAATGATGCTTAAAACGTCAACATAATGTTGGTGAGATTCATAGGTTTAGACTCAACACACAAGGCAACCGAATTTACTGTGATTACAAAGTATAGCTGGAAAAATAATTATAGTTATCATATAGCTACATGCATTTGCAAGTTAATATCCACACATAAAGGCAACAACACTCATAAGGCAACCATTAGGACAGCTCGTGTCCTCCGACCCCATAATTAGTACCACATCAGGACGGCTCGTGTCCCCCGACCCCATAATTAGTGCCACATCAATTAGGTCGCATGCGCGAGCAACAGGGTAAGCACCCTCCCAAATGAATCCCAAAATATATCATCAATTAGGTCGCAATCCTAATTGAATCCCAAAACATCCATGCAAGCAAATAATCACACATATCATACATACAATAACATTATAAGTCCAAGCTCTTTAATACCACACACATAATCACAGTAAACCAAAACATTTAAGACAACCATCATTCCCATCCCAATTTTAAAACAAAGTAAAAATATGGGACTATGAACTCACCTTAAACACTGCAGCTTCCACAGAAACAATACACAATCTATAGCACACAAAAATAATCCACACTACACAAGGCCAAGCAAAAAGCTACAACCCATGTAATACTCATATGATGGATGTCTAAGACTCATATGACCCACCATTGATCTCCTAGACACCACACTAACCACTACCATAACTTAATACTCACTAAATCCCTTGCACTCTAAAACTCAAAAAACGCAGAATTTTTTGAAAACATTCACTCACATGAAATCACGACAAATAAAGCTCAAAAACTCACACCAAAAATTTACCATGGTCTCTCATAAGCATAGAAGCTAATCCCAGAAGGCCATGGGCCAATAACACACACAAGTACTCATAGAAAATTCAAACTTCTCAACTACTCAAATTCGGATCTGAACGTACACCAAAAAGTTTTGATTTTTAATAATTACTTCCACAAGTTTTTATCGTGAATCCTCTTCGTGGTAGTCTAATATAACCTAAAACTTAACTATTCCAGAAGACCAAGTCAAAATACCACTTTTACAACCACATGCCAACCTCAAACTTTTATCCAAAATCTGTCCCGGTTTGACAGCTTTGACACCTTAACAAAGAAAAATCAAAAGACCGACTTCCCACCTCAAAATTGATCGTGGCTGGACTTTTTGGAAAGCTCTTTCATTATACTAAAATTTAGACCTAAAATTCGTGATCTAACTCATCACCATCTGTTATGTACACTCACATCTTTACAGCCTTACAAATCTGTCCAAACCCTAACGCAATAACTAGCATGTTTTACGCTAAATCCTCTTAACCAATCATCATACTATTATCATTAATTGATCCCAAAATGTTTAATAACATTAATTTACAGAAGTTAACACAAACCCTAATCCATCATACTTTATATTACATGAATTAGATCAGTAACTAATTAATTGAATGAAAACTAGTATCGAACATATACCTTGATCTTGATTTTAGCTTCAATAATAAAAACCCTAATTTTTCTTCTTGTTTCCTCTTGTGATCGAATTCAAATTGCAGGAAAAGGGTTTTGGGAACTTTGATTTTGTATTTATAATTACTTAGTGGATAATTACCTAACTTAGAGTTGAAATTGGGCTACAATTGGGTTTCCTTTTCCTTTTTTTTTCTCCCATCCGATTTTCTTATACATATATATATATATATTTCTTTTTTTATTTTTTTATTAAATTAATTTATTAAACTTAAAACCTCATACTTTTCATATTTTATAAACACCCGTAGCTAATCCTAGCGTCTTACGCGATAAACCTCAGTTTTTACGACAACCCGGAAAATATCATTTTCACAACAAAGTTTCCAAAAATAGAATTTCACACTCTTTTTTAAATATACCTCATAAAAACAAACTCCTCGTAACTTGCCAACGCTCAACTACTTGAACGAAGACTCGTTACGCAAAATCACAAAAACACCAAAACTACACAAGTCATTTCTACACCACAAAGGTGATCAAAATGAACTTTCCCAAATTTCAAATTTTCCAAATCACAATAAAACCATTTACGCAAAGGGATTTAGTGCTAAAACTCACCTATATCACACTTATATTACCTAAGACACACCAAACAAACGTCAACCGAGTCAAGACTATCAGTCAAACTAACCTGCTAAAACCACGGTTGTTACACAACACGGTGTCACAGATGATGCCCTCCGTTTGTACCTCTTCTCCTATTCTCTCACCCATCATGCCACTGCTTGGTTTGACCGACTCCCCAAGAATTCGATTCACACCTTTGAAGAAATGGCAACCAAGTTTTAGCCAAATATTTGCCACCTTCCATGGTTACCAAGTTACGTAATGATATCAGCAACTTTTGGCAGCTTCCCGATGAGTCTCTATTTGAGGCTTGGGAACGTTATAAGCTCGCAATTGATCGGTGCCCTAACCACAATATGTTACAAGTTACCATCATAGATACCTTCTATAATGGTCTAACATTGAGGCACCAAGATATTCTCAATGTTGCTGCTGGTGGGACCTTCATGAAAAGGCATCCCGAAGAATGCTATGATCTAATTGAGAACATGACTGCCCACCATAACTTTTGGGATTCCTCTACGGAGAGGGATGAGTCATGTAAATCAATCATTCCTTTATCATCATCTCCTGATATCGCGATTCTCACTAAAAAGATGGACGACTTTGCTACGACTATGTTGAGGATGAACCAAACCCTCCAAAATCAACAAGTGAAAGCCGTAGCCCGAAGCTGTGAGACTTGTGGAGGCCCACATCTATATTCTGAGTGTCCAGCCACTGCTGGTTATCCTCAAGAGAACGTTTATGCTGCTCAAGGTTCCTACAATATGGGAGGTAATTCTTACCAACCACAGGGGGACCGTAATCTCTTAAGCTATCGTTCCAACAATTTCCTCGGGCCACCCGGTTTCAATCAAAATCAAAACGGTAACCCGAATCAAAATCAGAATCGAGGAGATTTTAACCAAGGTCAAAACCCGAATTTCCAAAACCAGAATCAAAGTCATTTTAATCAAAACAATTTTCAAAATGGCAATCAAAATCAAGGTTTTCAAGGAAATTTTCAAAGAAACCAAGGTCAAGGGAATTACAATCAGGGTAATTTCAATCAAAGAAACAATTTTCAGGGTAAGAACAACCAAAACCAAGGAAATTTTCAAAACAACCGTGTTCAAAATTTTCCTAACCAGAATCAAAGTGTTGTTCAACCCTAGTCTTCCTCCGATGAAGTGTTAAAACAATTCATGAAAGCACAAGAGGAAACGAATCGGTTATTGGTCAGCAAGATCTCTGAACTTCAGAAGTCTTTAAATGATCGACCCTCGGGCTCAGGTACACTACCGAGCAACACGATCACTAACCCAAGGGGCAATGTTAAGGCGATCACTACCGGAAGTGGAGTATAATACAATGGACCCACGACTCCCTCTACCTCTTCTTCTCCTCCTACCAAGGTAGCGGAATGTGAACCTGAGGTTACCACGGACACGGTACTTCCTACTAATAACGGAGGTACCAACAACGTCCACCCTCAAGTTGTCCCGGTCCCGACTCCCAAGTCAAAAGTTGTATTTGATCCTCCGGAAAGTCCTGATGAAATTCCAAGAAACAATCCCAAGCCTTCAATTCCATATCCTTCATGTTTGAATGATCAAAAGACCTGCGAAAAAGCTAATCATCAGATGAAAAAATTCTACCAAATTTTCCAAGAATTACATTTCGATATCAGCTTCGCGGATGCTCTTCTTCTGATGCCTAAATTTGCATCAACAATCAAAAGTTTGTTAAGTAACAAGGAAAAACTCTGTGAGATGGCTAAAACTCCACTAAATGAGCATTGCTCAGCTGTACTTTTGAAAAAGCTTCCTAAAAAGCTTGGAGATCCCGGGAAATTTCTCATTCCTTGCATTTTCCCGAGGATGGTTGAATGCTTTGCCTTGGCCGATCTTGGTGCAAGCATCAACCTAATGCCTCGCTCAGTCTGGAAGAAACTCTCTCTTCCTAAGCTCACTCCTACCTGCATGACTCTCGAGCTTGCAGATCGTACTATATCTCGTCCCCTCGGCATTGCCGAAGATATCTTCGTGAAAGTAGGAAAGTTCCATTTTCTGGCAGATTTTGTGATTGTTGATTTCGATGCTGGCCGAAGAGTTCCACTCATTCTTGGGAGGGGATTCTTAAGAACGGGTCATGTTCTAATCGATGTTTTCGAAGAAGAAATCACTTTGCGTGTTGGTAATGAAGCCATCACATTCAACCTTGATCAAACTTCAAGATACTCCTCCAACTATGACTCTGAAACGGTCAACCGAATTGACATCATTGATGTTGCTTCAGAGGAGTATTCTCAAGAGGTTCTCGGTTTCTCTCCAAATGGCAGTACCACTCTTTCTTCTGAGCCTATCATATCCGACTCTTCCCCTTCTCTCACTCCGTTTGAGGGGGGTGACTTCCTTTTGGAAGAGGTCAAGGCTTTTCTTGCTCAAGATAGCTCAATTTCAAATGAGATTGATGAAAACTATCTTGATTCCGAGGGGGACATTCATCTTCTTGAAAGATTGTTAAATGACGATCCTTCACCCTCTCCGTCTCCAAAAGAACTTCATAAAGCGGAAATTAAGTCTATTGAAAAATCTGATGAATTTCCCGAGGTCGAGCTCAAGGACTTGCTTCCTCATCTAGAGTATGCATTTTTGGAGGGAGATGATAAATTACCCGTCATTATTGCTAAACACTTGAAAGATGAGGAGAAAACTGCACTCATAAAGGTTCTTAAGTCACACAAGCAAGCAATTGCTTGGAAACTTTCTGACATTAAGGGTATTAACCAGGACTTTTGTACACACAAAATCTTAATGGAGGATGACTTTAAGCCAGCAGTACAACATCAGAGGAGGGTAAATCCTAAAATCCACGAAGTTATCAAACAAGAAGTTCTAAAACTCCTTGATGCGGGATTAATTTACCCTATATCTGACAGTCCTTGGGTTAGCCCAATTCATTGCGTTCCAAAAAAGGGTGGCACAACTGTTGTCACAAATGAAGAAAAAAAGTTGATTCCAACAAGGCTGGTTACGGGATGGCGAGTATGCATTGACTATCGTAAGTTAAATGAAGCCACCCGTAAAGACCATTTTCCTCTGCCCTTTATGGACCAAATGCTCGAAAGAATAGCGGGAAATGAATACTACTGTTTCCTCGATGGTTTCTCAGGTTATTTCCAAATCCCCATTGATCCACAGGATCAAGAGAAAACTATCTTCACATGCCCTTACGGAACTTTTGCCTACAGACATATGCCTTTCGGCTTATGTAATGCTCCTGGCACGTTCCAAAGGTGCATGATGTCAATATTTTCCGACATGATTGGGAAAACCATGGAGGTATTTATGGATGACTTCTCAGTCATCGGGGATTCATTCCAGTCTTGTCTCTCCCACTTGGAAAAGATGCTAAAACGTTGTGAAGATATGAGGTTGAGTCTCAACTGGGAGAAGAGCCATTTTATGGTTAAAGAGGGCATTGTCCTCGGCCATAAAATTTCAAAAAGCGGGATTGAGGTTGACAAAGGCAAAATTGATGTCCTAGCTAAATTACCTCATCCCACTACCGTCAAGGGTATTAGGAGCTTTTTGGGTCACGCCGGCTTCTATCGTAGGTTTATTCAAGATTTCTCCAAAATCGCCCGGCCTATGACCCATCTCCTCGAGAAGGATGCTCCTTTTATCTTCTCACCTGAGTGCATCGAAGCTTTTGAAACTTCAAAGAAAAAGCTTACTGAGGCACTGATTCTTGTTGCCCCCGATTGGGACCTACCTTTTGAGCTTATGTGCGATGCCAGTGATTTTGCCATAGGTGCGGTCTTGGGGCAACGAAAAGCAAAATAATTTCAGCCTATACAATATGCAAGCAAAACTATGACCGAGGCTCAGAGTCATTACACCACCACTGAAAAAGAACTATTAGCCGTGGTGTATGCCTTTGAAAAATTCCAGCCATATTTGATACTGACCAAATGCATTGTGTATACGGATCACTCGGCTTTGAAGTACCTCTTTGCAAAACAAGATGCAAAGCCGAGGCTACTCCGTTGGGTTCTCCTCCTGCAAGAATTTGATATCATTATCCGTGATAAAAAAGGAGCGGAGAACCTGGCTGCTGATCATCTCTCCCGATTAGAAAACCCTCACCAGGATGTGTCCGAGAAACAGGAAATAAATGAAACATTTCCTCTCGAGACACTTAATGTGGTTTCTTTTCGTGGAGACATTACTACCCCATGGTTTGCCGACTTTGCAAATTACCATGCGGGTAACTTCATTGTGAAGGGGATGCCGTCCCAACAGAAAAACAAATTCTTTAAAGACGTTAAACGTTACTTCTGGGATGACCCCTATTTGTTCAAAATCTGTGCCGATCAAGTCATCAGGCGATGTGTTTACGGACAGGAAGCCACTGATATTCTCAAGGTTTGCCATGCTGGACCCACCGGGGGCCACCATAGTCCTAACTACACCGCTAAAAAGGTGTTTGACTTCAGTTTCTATTGGCCCACAATTTATAAGGATGCCCACGACTTAGTCAAAACTTGTGATGCTTGTCAGCGTCACGGGAATATTTCACAAAAGAACGAAATGCCACAAAATGCCATTCAAGTTTGTGAAATCTTTGACGTCTGGGGCATTGATTTTATGGGGCCATTCCCATCTTCTCGTGGAAACAAGTACATCCTCGTAGCTGTTGACTATTTGTCAAAATGGGTTGAGGCAAAAGCCTTACCCACCAACGATGCCCGAGTTGTTGTGAAATTTTTGAAATCCCTCTTTGCTCGTTTTGGAACTCCCCGTGCCATCAATAGTGATCGCGGTACACACTTTTGCAATGATCAATTCGCAAAAGTCATGCTTAAGTACGGTGTCACTCACCGTCTTTCTACTGCGTATCACCCACAAACTAGTGAGCAAGTGGAAGTTTCAAACCATGGTATTAAACGGATTCTGGAAAAGACCGTAGGTGAAAACTGTGCCTCCTGGTCGGACAAACTAGATGATGCATTATGGGCCTTCTGTACAGCTTACAAAACACCCATCGGGTATACTCCTTACAAGCTTGTATACGGGAAGGCATGTCATTTACCGATCGAGCTCGAGCACAAAGCCTATTGGGCCTTGAAACATGTAAACTACGGCCTTCATAAAGCGGGTGATCACCATAAAGTTCAGCTCAATGAATTAACGGAACTTCGTGATCAAGCCTACGAGAACTCTTTGATCTACAAAGAAAAGACAAAGAAGATCCATGACTCAAAGATTAAGAACCGCGTTTTCAACGTTGGTGACAGAGTCCTTCTTTTCAATTCAAGGTTAAAGATCTTCTCGGGCAAATTAAAAACCCGATGGACTGGACCATTCACTGTTGCAAAAGTATACCCATACGGGACTGTTGAGTTATCTCAGCCTGACGGTCCTAACTTCAAAGTGAATGGTCATCGTTTGAAATACTATTTTGGAGAGGACATACCATCCATGGTTGTTCCGGATCTCCAAACTTTCCCCATGGACAAATGAATTCGGGGAACGAGTCAAGCTAGTGACTCGGTGAACAAAAAATTAGCAAAACATGGGTTTTCACCCATATCTCTGTCTTCTTTCTCTTTTCTACCAAACTAGTGTGGGGGAGTCACCCATATCTCTGTCTTCTTTCTCTTTTCTACCAAACTAGTGTGGCCGGTACTTTGAATATTGAGGGCAATATTCAGTTCTAGTGTGGGGGGGGGGGGAATTCTGGTGAATTTGATCATATTTTTACCTTATAAGTGCCATAATACCCCCGTTTTAGCCCAAAAAAAATTTAGTGGAAGTGCTTCGCACTAAACACAACAAATGGTAATCAGTCCACCATGTCTAAATCACATAAGGATTGGCTAATCCAGGAGCAAACGGCTCTTGGTAAAGATTGCTCAAAACCGTTGATGGCTGACAATTTGCCAAAAATTGTATGGGATCCAACTCACCATATCCTTAATCGTGAAGAGTTGGCTAGTCCAGAAGCAAACGGCTTTTGGTAAAGACAAATAAAATCCGTTTACAGGTGATGGTTTGCTCAAAATCATATGGTTATCAGTGTATCATAGTTCTTACTTGAGCTAAAACATTTGGCTACACCAGAAGTAATGGGTTTTGGTAAAGAGACTTCAAATCCATTAAGTTTTCTCAAAAGATTGCTAGGGACTAGCAATATTTTAGTGTGAGGGATTGATGAGTGTGTAAATACTCATCATTTTTACCTAATCTGAGCTGCCAAAACATCCAAAAAACACTCAAATATGCATCAAAATACTGAAAATATCCCAGAATTATGTTTTATATATTTCAGTTGCAAAATGATCAAAAACAAATGAAATATGAACAAAGTTTGCATAATTGGTAGTTTCAGTCCCTCAACTTTCAAAACTTGTCAAATCTAGTCCCTGGTTATTTAAAAACATAAAAAATCCACCAAAGGTCCTTTTGAATCACAAATAAATATATATAGTCCTTTGGTGTAAAGTTTCACAAAAATTACAAGTTTAGTCCCTGCATTTTGCAAAATTGACAAAAATGGTCCCTGGGATGTAAAAACTTTGAAATAAATCAATTTTGGTCCTTGTACTATTCTTCTATGGCAAAAGTGGTTCTTGGATGGAAAGTTTGCAAAAATTACATGATTGGTCCCTGAAGTTTCATAATTGGCAGAAATAATCCCTGGAAGTTCAAAAAGTGGAAAAGTCAACATAAGACCTTGTACTATTCACATTTGTCAAGATTCAACCCTTTGAGAACTATGGGAAAGTCACAAGTTCAGTCCCTGAAAAATCCAGAAATTATATAATTAGTCCTTGTGAAATTATAAAACCAAACGGACCCTTCCTATGATTAAAATCCAATCCAATATCAAAACACAACCATCACCAACCCACTCCCAAGCCCAAATAAACATAAGCCCACCACACACCCCGTTTTAATATTACCCGGTCAACGCAAGTCAAAAACTACCCCTATTCACCCTTCCCTCCCACAAAACCGCCTTCCACCTCTGCAAAACCACTTCCCCCAACCATCTCCCACTTGCAATTTCATCATCACCATCCCACCACCCTCTGCACCTAACAAACAAGCCACAATTAATGCTACCCCAATCCAACACGCAAAACAGACCCCAATTGGTCAAACCAACTTTCCCGCCAAAACTGAATCAAGGGCTAGGATGAGTTTCAGACATCCAATGGCCAAGGAAAGAGATGGGATTTGCTCAAAAGCTCGTGGGAACCCTAATTGGTGCCTATAAAAGGGAGAGAAGCATGGAAGACAAGGAAGTAGTATAATTTTAATCTTAGTGTGTCGTTTAGTTTGTAACTTGTATTCTCAGTCAAATCTCAAGCTTTTAAGCATTGTAGTAGGTAATTCAAGTGTAATCTCAACTGTTTTTAGTAATAAATTTCAAGTTTCAGTATCTGTCTCAGTTTATGCAATTTCATTTTTATTTAAAAAATTCTCAATAGCTTAATTGTTGTTTCTGTTTAATGTTATGGATGCATAAGTACATGTAAGCTCCCAGAAAGCTTAATAAAGCTTTTAGAAACCTTAAAATACAATCTAGTATCAAAAACCAAAAATACAAAAAAAAATTCAGGAAAATAAAAAGAAAATAAAAAAAATGATGAAGATTAAGAAGAAAGCAATGGAGCAGGGTAAATCATGGATGACCCTGGGTTAGTGAACCTGTGGAGCTTCTATAGAAAAGGTTCTGTGGTTCTTGATACTTGGAAGAAAGTTTGGAAGGCATTTGTAAGCCTAAATCTCTCATTCTAATCTTTTCTAGTGTAACAGTGTTCCATTATTGCTCATTTTGCTTGCTTATAGCTTATTAGATTGTTATTAGTCAGTAGATTGTGCTTAAGCTTCTTTTTACATAAGTTTCTTCATAACTGTCTTCTATAAGTAGTGTTTGGATTTGTGTTTTACTCTGTGATCAAGACTGTTATTGTTGTTGCTGATGGTGCATACAAGTCACTTAGGATCTTAATAACTCAGGTTAACAATAAAAACCAAGGTTCATTCATCAAAAAGTCAAAATCACACACAATTAGGCCTAATTAACCCTCATTGTTGGTTAAAGAGTGGCTTATGCCCCATTTCCATTCACAAATGAGTGGTCTAGCTTAATATAGCTTTTATATAGCTTATTAAACCAATAACAATCATAAAATCAGGATTCAAGTTCATTTTAGTCAACTAAGAGTAAAAAAAATCAAAAAGTCAAAATTCATAGTGTTTTCAGAAAACCAAAAATGGGAAGAATTGTTTTGATTTTGTGATTGGATTGGGACCCTGAGCTTTTCACAAGTCTTAGTGTGTCAGCTTAACTTTCAAATCCCATAATCAGCTTATTTTTGTGATTTTTCTTGTAGCTTGTGCAACAGCTTCTTTAAGCCTGCAGGGCAAGTTACCCTTTTGCACCAGGGCACTTTGTGCATTTGGTCAAATTTTCAAACCCCCCTCCAGGGTGCAAACCAAAACATTAGCCCTTGATTTTTAGCTTTTTGGAAAGCTTGTCTGCTTGTCTTTTTAGATCATCAATAAAATTGGATCTCAGTTCCCTGTAGCATAGCTTATTTTGGCCTTGGAGTTTGCTTATTTCAGAAACACATTCTGAGTACTCAGTTTTGGTCACCAATATTCCCAAGACCATAGCTGGTTCATTAGTGGGCTCCACCCTTAGCTTATTGGCTTTTTCGAAATCCAAGCAACCCATCTTGATAGTTCAGGGCTTATTTTACCATTTCAAGCTTGTTTGCTAGGGCTGCAAGTGGCTTTTAGTTTGACCATTTTGTTGTGTATACTGACTCACTCAGCATTTGAGCCCAAATACCAAGCCTCACCCAGTGCTCATCAAGAAGCCATAAGCCCAACTTATTGGCTTATTTCAGAGTTGGCCAGGTCAACTTCAGGGTTCAGGGTTCTATTTGAACCATCCCTTACCTCTGTAGACCCTACAGAGGTCCAAAAGTCCATTTGTAAGGCCCGTTTTGGCCTTGTAGTTGTTAAAGTGCTTATTTGGCTTTCAATAGCTTATTTAGTGTGCTTATTTGTTTCATTTGGTTTGTTTCTAGTTGAAATCAATCTGTCTTGGCTTAATTGTTCATTTTATAGCTTTTTCAAATCATCCATAAGTCCTAATAAGCCATTAATCTCACTGTTAAGCACAAGGGGGTGCACATAGCTTATTAATAAGCTATAACAAAAGTGGTTTCAGAAAAGTTGTTCATTTTTAGCTTATAATCAGTGTTCAAAAAGAAAAACCAACAAAAACCAACTTTAAAATTAGTGATAGCTTCTATTTAATAGGATTTATCTTTTTAATTTTTCTTTTCAGCTTATTATTAATCATTTCATCATTTTTATATTTTTATTAATTTTATTTCATTTTAGAGTATTTTCAGTAATTTTCCTAGATTTTTCTCTTTTAATTTAGTAATTACTAAAATTAATATTATTTTAATTAATAATTAAGTAATATTAGTATATTAAATAGTTTTATTAATTTTTAATTAACAACAGTACCTTTTTATATTTTTCCTAGGTTTTATAAATCATTAGATATTTTTAGAAAATAGTTTCTTAATTACTACTATTCATTTTTCAATTTTCTTAATTAATTTAGTTAAATTAGATATTAATTAATAAATAAGTAAATAATTAGTAAAGTAGTCTAAAAATAATTTTTATAAGTTTTTTATAATTTTTTAGGATTTCTGATATGGTTAATTAGTTTTATAAATTTTCTCAGAATTTTCTAAGTCATTTTTCTATTTTTAGTGATTTAAATTAATTTAAATAGTTTAATTAATATAATTAGTATTTAATTAATAAAAAATCCACAAAAAGACAAAAATACATATTTTTAATTTTTAATTTTATTTTAAGTCATTTTAGAATTTTATAAATTAATTTTGCAATTTTCTAGTTAAAATTTGTATTATAAAGTTTTTAAGTTAATTAGTTTTAATTAAATAGGTAAATAGTTTTTATTTAAATAATTAATATTAAATAATAAAATAATCAAAAAAATAATTTTCTTTTTAATTTAATTTTCTTTCATAATTAAGTTTGTAAAATTTTCATTTGCACCCCCTATAGTTTTAAATTGTTTAAAACTCATTTTTTTGTTGTATGTAATCAATTCTGATTTCTGATTTGTGTACGTATAATCATATCTGTGTTCCTGTAATTGTTAATATTGTTTCAATTGTTCAAATACCAAGTAATCAGTAGTATAATCAATTCCAAATCATCTTTGGTTACTGTCCTCAATGCCGCTCATTCCCATAAACGTTTTCAAGCACCATTGCAATCTCGTCGGGACATAACGACCCGGGGAAAAACTATACTATCCACGGAGCATTGACCTTAGGCTGTTTGACTTTGTTGACCAATTTCCTTGGTCAATTTTATTTGACGGTTTAGGCTCAATCAAGGATGATTGGCTATATTTGTTGCTGTTTTTGGGGTGTTTGGGTAAAAATAATGGTATCCACTGATTCGTTATGTTGTTCCTATTTTAGAGGTGTTTGACCTAAGAATAGGGTACTGACTAATTAATTGGGCAAGTTGAAAGGTGTCCAGTGATGTATGTATTAGTTTTGTGAGATGCAACAAACTGAAGAGATGCCGCCAGGAAGGTCTAAAGGGTTGCTGAAATAAAAACGCTGAATGAACACACTGAAAAACGAGATAGAAAAATTAGCAACTTTTGATTTTTGTTAAAAATTTATTTGTTAAAAAATATATTTTTTGATAAAAAAAAATTAGCAACTTTTGATTTTTGTTAAAATCTTAATCAATTTATTCAATTGGGATTTTTTTATATATATAAAGAATTATATTGTTTGACTAATGTTTATTATGTTTTGAAATTTGCAGATGGAGGTGTGTCTCCAATATCCACAAAGATTGTTTCTTAAGCAAGGGTTGGTTCAGCGCGGTTTGTTCAGCCCCGGTTGGTTCAGCGTGGGTTTGGTTCAATTTGGGTTTTATTTATTGTTGGTTTGGTTCAGTAGGGGTAGGTTCAGTGTGAGTTGGTTCATCACGGGTTTGGTTCAGCACGGGTTTGGTTTGCTAGACCTGTGCACACGCTGAATGAGGACACACTGCAATCAATCCATCTGGTAGTAATTGTGAACAAACTCAAGCTGAACGAACTCAAGCTGAACACTCACAAGCTGAATGAACTTATGCTAAACAAACTCAAGCTGAACGTTCACAAGCTGAACAAACATAAGCTTCAACCTAGATAAAGAAAGGTTTGTACTCTTTGATTTTGTGATTTTTTTTATATTGATTTAGAATTTTTTGTGCTTGATTGTAAAGTAATTTTGTATAGATCAGTGATTTTTCTTCTGATGACAAACTGAACGGACTAAAGCTGAATGCACACAAGCTGAATAAACTCAAGCTTCAACCTAGATTACAGAGCAGTTAATAAATATATATGTATTAATTTTGATGCATTATATGTGTTTCTGGTACTATTAGATGCATTTCCTATTAATGTGAAGTCCTAAACGACTCTTATTTGATTCTTTAAGTCAAATGGACTATTTTCAATCCATGTTCAACCAATTTGGACATGTTCCAATATCAACTAAAAATTTTATCTACACCTTTTCACCAGTAAAGTGAAGTCGAATCTGTAGCTTTGGCACGTGGTGCAATGGCGAGCTAATGGTACATTAGTCAAAACAGGGATACACGATAATTATTAGGTTATGGATCAAAATACAACAATTAAACATATTTGAACATGGAAAGTTTTTTTAACGGGCTCAAACTGATTCTTACTTTATCCGTGGCTTTTGAATAACAATGATTTCTTGATATTGAATTCTGCATGACACTTTTAAAATGCATGTCCAAACACCCCCTAACCAGTTCCTTTTTTTCCTTTGATTCCGGGTAACTATTACTTTAAACTCTTAAATGTTTTTGTAGTTGTTTCCTGACTTTATAATTTTTCATTGGCAGTATTCAAGATATCAACAAACAACATATGGAACTGATTTAAAAGAATGTGGAAATGTGGTAGCGGTTTATATGTCATGGTATTTGACAATCTGAAAATAGGGACAATAAGATGAGGTATGAAACTCAGGGCCCAATCATGGCGTGCTGCTGCAAGGAATGTAGGCTTTATAATCTGGGGCGTTTTAATATGCCCTCATGTATGCTTAAAGTCAAGTAACTATTGAATCATATTTAGTTAAAGATCTAAAATATCACTGGTGATGGCAAAAGAGTAATCATGTGTTTCTAACTAATCTCCAAAAGTGACAATCTTGCATTAAAACTTCGCTGGAAAAGGAAATGCTACATGTTGTTGCATGGAATTAAGTCTGATTTATACATTTTGCTTTCTTCTATTTGAGCTTTTCTTGCTTCGGATTGCTGGGTTTCTATTGCCATGTTACATCATGGTTTGTATCAGCATTTTGCAGCGTTGAAGGCCGGGACAGGTTTGTCTACTCTTTTTAATTGTGCATCTTATTATCAAACTGATTTTCCATCTACTCTTCTAAATGTCATGCTAAGCACAACGATATGAAACCAAATATTCATAAGTAGAGAATCTGATATGCATCAGATGTGCATTGGGGATTTGGGACACAAAATGGTCTAAAATTTTCAACTAAGACACCGAAGAATATGTATATGTTGGGTCTTTATCTATTTACACTGAAACAAAGCATAGATTGGTTTACAAGGTTAGTAATTTGGGCGGGTTGGTAATGGGTCAGAGGGAGTTGGGTGGGAATTAATCTTTAGCAGGTGAGATGGAAAAACTTTAATAACTTTGTTAAATTGATGCCAAGATGGCAGAAAGTACTAAACCTTATCTTCGTGGAAACTAAAAAAACTTGGTGATTGTAAGCATATGTTGTGTACGTGTCTATCTGGTTGAGGGTTAGTCGGGTTGGGTTGTTTGGTTAGCTATGAATCTCTTCACACTTGATGTCTGTACTTACTATCTGATGATGTTTTTTTCAGAGTACAAAACTGTCTTTGGTGTTGCTGGACCACCAGTCATCCTTGATAAAGTGAAGAATAGTTTCAGTGTTTCTCTTCATGTTCCAAAGGATATCGAAACAAGTTACAGGAGGTATGTGTATTTTAACTCCTTTACTTAATGTATGTGATCTAGTAGTAACATTGTTGAGACTGCATGCCATAAAAACTATTTATTCATTAAACATTTTCTGATCTACTAAACTTCCTTTCATTTTGCAGGGTCATTGGCCATTTTCTTGTGATCATGTAATGGAGGTATTAAAAATTATTTTGTTTGTGTATCCAAGAGTTGGGTCATTTTTTTCATCTTATTTCAGGTTATCCATCCAATTTATGTCTAATCATTTTACTAAACCTTGAAGGGGTGGATAATAGGATGAAGCTCAAAAATGATTTTGGTTAGTATTCTCTAGCAAGATGTGTTATAGCTTTGATTGATATGATAATTCTGGTTATGCTCAACTGCAGGCTAAGTGAATTGAAATCACGGACGTAGCATAGATTGGTTTTATCAGGTTACTAATTGCTATTAAGTTTATAAAAATTAACTATACACATTCACATTTATTTATGTCACATGCCATTTTATAACTGGTATTTTTATTTTATTGGTCTTGAAGTGTTTTTAGTGGACTTTCAACTATACTATTATAGTTAATATATTAGGTGTTACAACTTACAAGTCTTTCATGCCGTGGAAATTGGTCCCTTCGTACAACACTTGCATACTTTTAAATATGGAATCAAACGTTGTACCAGGATTTCCATTGTAAGTCTATTGTCATTAGTATTATGCGTATGTTTGTTAGATGTGGAAACATGGGGGAATTCGTTGAAAAAATAAAGTTTTGTATGGATGGATTCCACACTTTTGTGTACTATTCTTTGAACTTATTATAGTTTACAATAATATTTTAGCATTCTCACACACAGACATCTAATATTCCCATGTTTCAATTTATAAAAACATTTTAGGTATTCAGAAATATGATACTTTATCTATGACCAAATGACAAAATACACTTCGTTCAATTACCTCATGGCTGGAAAACCTCGATTGAGAGAAGATATCGTTTATAGGTTGGGGATGTATAGAAACTATTTATGCATTGAAATTTTGGATCACTAGATTGTTCTTTTTTGTTTCTATTGTGGCAAATTAAAGAACATTTTATTTAACTAGGTAATCCAAGACTTAGAAGTATGTTGCTACAGTTCAGTCTTGCGGCCGAGATAGTCGAAACAAATTGGAGACCTCTGAGCCTCGACCTTGGTACACGTAATTTCAATTCGCTTGGTATAGTGGGAATCAGAATATAACCACGAACGTTATATTATCATGAAACCAAATCCAGAGTACAAAATTTGATCAATATTCTTTCGTTCATATAGGTCATGTACGTATATGTGTTTGAAAAATAGGTTTGATTTGATTTTTATTCCATTTTATTCTTTTTTTCCAGATGGTCTACTTTATTCTTTCGGTTTGATTTGATATTAAGGATGGGAAATGTGGTGTTGTTGAATCATCGTCCACATTGTTTGATCAAATAATTGTTTTTTAATATTAGACTTTTTCATCTTTTGTAGGTGTGCTGAAACGCACCCGCGCTGAACGAACACGTGCTGAATGAGCAAGAATGTGTGCTGAAACGCACCCGCATTGAACGAACACACTGAACGCAGACGTGTTGAACGAACAAGAATGTGTGTTGAACGCACCCACGCTGAACGAACACGTGATGAACGAGTAAGAACGTGTGTTGAACGCACCCGCGCTGAACGAACACGCAGAACGCAGACGTGTTGAACGAACAAGAATGTGAATATTGTACTTGCAGATTTCAGCTAAGACCAATGCTAATAAGACAAATGATGTAACCGTTTGAGTTTAAATTTATTAAAAATAAATTTAAAAAAAAAATAAAAATAAAAATAAAAAAATAAAAAAAAACCATTAAAAGAAATAAAGGAGAGTCGGATTTGATGTTTGGTTATTTTGTTATTTGTATTAAAGAAGAAGAAAGGAAGAACACTTCTTTTTTTCGTTTGAGATAGAAGTTTGGGTCAGATTTGGGATGGAAGTATATGGAGGCTGCGTTTGGTTGCGGTAGAGTGAAATGTGAGTGTGTTGTGACTGCTAATATTTATGGTGAATTAGGGTTGAGTGGTTTTTTGTGGTTGGTCTGATATTCTTATCGACTTTGGGCTGTTAGATACCACAAGACTTGGGCTATTTATTAATGAAAATCATATATCCTAAGTTGGTTAAGTGTATCTTTGGGCTATTGGTTTTTAATTTTCGTATGTTGTTTTGTATTTTTGTTTAAATAAAATGACTTAAGTTTTTTTGGAAAAATAAAATAGAAAAATAAATTGTGGGTGGGTAGGGCACAAATAACTAAGTTAAGTTAGTTGTGAATGAAGGGGTATTTTGAATGATGTTTTAAAGTTTTTCGACAATCAAGTTTTTATTTTATTCATGTGTTATGCAAAGGATAAGTTATGTGGTATAAAACTTCTCGATGCAACGCACAGGTATTATGCTAGTTATTTATATAGTGGTTAGGTAAGTGTCCTATGGGACTGAGATGAGGGACTCACTCTCATCCGTTGTACTTAAATATTTTTTGATTTACATATTTTACCAGGTGCAGGATTACTCCCCTTTACCCAAAAAAATGCATGTCTTAATTATTCTAACACAAAGACAAGCGTCATTGTAAAACAATGTCATGGTGTGTAGCCGGTTCGTGCAATCTTTGGCTCTTTAAAATAAAAATTAAATATTTTCTTACGTCACGTTTCAACTTTCAACATACCATTTGGTCACAAAAGTGTATTACTTCCTCATTCTCATAATAAGTGTTTATTTTTAAGATGCATAAAATTTAGAAAATCTCACTAAACTTTTTTTTATTGGCTGAAATGTAAAGTGGACATTTAATTTAAGACGTTTTAAAATAACAATGTGAACACTTATTATTAGATGGAGGTAGTATTTATATGTGTAACCCCTAAACTTTCTTTGAAAATACGTCTAAGTACATCTTTGGTGAAATATACTATTTACTAAATGCTTATTAGGCTAAACTAAACTTGTGCTTATTATCTGATTGGGCAAGATAATAGGCATAAGTTATTCGTAAAAATATATATTTCTGTTGGGTGAGGTTCTTTTCAGAATCAAATAAACTGCGAGAACCAATATCAACCAATCAAAATTTTTTGGATACTTATTTTTATTATTTAATTTAAAAAGGTATAATAGTCAAATTACGTTTTTTTATTTTCTGTTTGAAAATTAAAAAAAAAAAAAAAAAAAAAAAAAAAAAAAAAAAAAACATTTTTATTTTTGCTCCTAAATTTTCGGAATTTAGTTTTTCTATTTTTTTAAATATTCCTTTTTCCAGCATGCATAATTTCAAAACGTAATGTGCATGTGTGTTTTTTATTTTTTCATATAATGTAAATTTACATATATTTTTAGTATTCAATTGTTTAAACATTTAACGTGTTTTGGTCACAAATATTTACACAAGTGCATGAATGAAAAACAAAAATATTTTACATGTATCGTATATTCAAAACAAAAAAATTTATACACAAGATCTAAAATCATGTAATATACAATTCAAATACAAAAATTCTTAAAGTAAAGAATAAATGAAAGTTTTGTTGATGTATAGTCGTGTCTGCTAATCTTTAACATAACCAATTTGGGTTTGTGGTATAGCACATGTATATTCTCTTCACTTCTTTATCATAGCTATCTTCTCACTAGATAATATGAACAAAACACATGTGCACTCTTCACATTGCACATCATACTCGTACCTGTAACCAATTCATAAACGAATTATTTAATCATTACAATTAACAAAACACATATGCACAATGTATTTTTTGACTTGTGTACACAAGACCATATTATTGATTTCTTTGAGAAACTAGTACATCCTTAATTACAAAACACAAGTGCACCCTTAAATCAGAACTAAACACAAACATATTTATATTAGAACTAAAAACATATATGCACTTTCAATACATTTAAACTCCGAAACTATAAAAACATATATGCACATAAAGTACCAAATTCATCATAAACTGTAAAAACACACATGAACACTTTTTTCAAATCTATACCACCCACAAAACACATATGCACCATCTATTACCTCATTAAAACATTGCATCAATAAAATAAAATAAAAGTATATAATATTCCCTCATAAATGTACATTGCATCAATTACCTCAGTAACACATGTATTATCTCATAAATAAACATCAATTACCTCATTAACACATGTATTACCATCAATCCTATAAATAATATTACCTCATAAATATACATTTAATACCTCATTAACACATGTAAAGGCTGCTTTGTTGATCAAACACGTAAATCTCATAAGAATTAGTCTTTGATGCAACGATTGAAGGAATATGTGGCATACACTGGGCCTTGTTCACCTCTCCAACAAATATTTGTTGCCTACTATACAAGATACATATGCACATGTCAAATTTAAACGATAGTAAACAGATAGAAATTACAAACAGGAGCAACTAAATGACATTCATATTCAGGTTTTTTATTATTTTTTAGTATTCTCTTATGCCATTGTCTACCATGACAAATGACCACTAATCTTTCAAAGACTAGTGAACAGATAGAAACATATATCAGACAAAAAACACTCTAGTAGAACTAACAAATTATTACTTGCTACCTACTATACAAAAAATCACATTACTAAGCTCAATTTTTATGATTTTTAATCAAGTCAAACCTGAGCTTAGCACTAAACCGACCCCCTCGTTCCAATCACATCCTTAACTGAAGCTAAAAAATTAATACTTTCTAGCAAATATAAACACACTCACGTTATTTAGCTACTTTATCATAAAGTATAAAGAAAACTCACCACTGACAACACAATTACCACAGTAGAAATACTCGAATCAGCAACCACCTGTTTAGCCTACATATGAGATACCAAGGCGACTTTAAGCTGCATGCTACAAACTACTTCGAGAATGCGTATCATGAAACTTCATTGAAGCACACAGTTACTAAAATAGAAAAGTTGCTACATACCACTATTTCATATCAGTGTGATAAAATGGACAAATGCATTGATGCATTATATCGAACACTTATAATGCACATATATTTATACATTTAAATTAGTTAACGCAAAAAATGATTAGTCCTAAACAAACTTTTTATACCAAATGCACTTTTTAAAGCAAATCGAGTTCTTATAACCGCTCTAACATACATAATTATCATCAGTCCCAAACATTTGTTATAACAAGTACACTTTAAAAGCAAATAAATTTCTTATAACTCTACTATTCATACTAGTGACGAGCAATCACACGTATTACCAAATTCTGAGTCATCATATTAATCATAGAATCATTAATATATTATAACTAGGAAGTAACCTAATATATTAGAAACACAATAATTAACTAAATCACAAACATGGAATGAACATCAATAATTACAACTTCTTACTGATAATTCATGAAATTAAAACTTTTAACAAACCATAAAAGTGAAGAGGAGAGCGGTCGGTGTTGTGACATGGTGGTTCCTCATTTATCTGGCGAATCTGACAACAATTGATTACGAGATTGTTGGGTACTTTTCCGGCGATGTGAAACAAGAGAGGGAGGTGCCATACAAAATAGAACCCGGTGATGTTTTTATGATTCAATGTTGATTAGTATTGTTGTAATCAAGAAATCAATTGTGGATTTGGGGTTATTTGAGAGAAAGAGAGATAGGAAGAAAGAGATATGAAAACCATATTCAAAATGACGTATAATATGCAAAATGGTTTACGGAATAATAAATTTAAAATTACTTCATTACCCTTTCTTTTTTTATAATATATCCCTTCATCTTTCATTTAATTACCATTATGCCACAACCTGTTACAACCATTGATAAAAAAAATAGATTGCTTAAATTGGTTCTCACAGTTTTCGCAATTTATTTGGTTCTGAAAAGAATCTCACACTATTTCTGTTTGTATGCTTATGAAAGTTCAGAGCTTGTTATTGGATGATTGGAAATTTGAGAAGATATTTTCTTCAAAATATATATAATTACCTATTTTATTCATTTATTTGTCATGGAATATATATGTATGTATGAAGCCCTTTTTCAAGTGCAACGACCGTTTTTAGTTTATTTTAACATGTTTCTTTTGAGTTCACAATAAAAAATAACATTTGTATGTGTCTTTATTAACATACGGGTTAGATGGTTGAGGCTAAAGTGTATCCATATGAATATGCTAACACAGAAACTTCACACAGAACTAAAACAACTCCAACTCCATCCATAGAACAATAGCAGTTTGACTGAACACTAAGATAGAGCAAAACTATGTTATCCTTATTATTATGCCCGAGCTCCGTTGTGGGGCATGGGTTAATCTACGGACTGTTAGTGTAATCGAAAGCAACGACATGGAAGATTTTTGCAATGTTTTGAGATTTTTTTTTGCAACGCAAGAAAAACGCAAGAAAATCGGAGGGACATTCATGTAATTTTTCGCTACACAAACAACCCTTAAATTTAACGCAATGATTGTTTCTACAATCACATGTAAACGACGTGAACGTTTTTCGCGATTTTACATGGACTATTTTTGCGACGCAATTAAAATAAGAGGAACTAATTTTACCTTTTCTCATGTAGAAAAGTGAAAACTAAATTTTTGGTCAATCTCTATAATGCCCTTGAAAAATTGAATTGGTCAATGCCCTTATTGCTTGCATTTGAAAATACACCTTGAAATACAGAATTTTCGAATTAAAGAATTAATATTGCTTCTTATCATCATCCTCTAAACGAATTAAGGAAACTAATTATTTTGAAAGGCTGTAAACGATATATACCACACATCTCACGTTCACACCCGATAAACAAATATACCACACATCTCTCATTCAATTACTCATTATGTCTCTCTCTAAAAACATACAAAACATGAATCTCCTCTCTCTATAAACCAAAACCCCTCTCTCTTTCTCTTTAACCACACACAGAAAAACACTCTCGTCTAAAACCATTGAAACACCACCACCATCAAACCCTTCCACCTTCGAACGTCACCAACACCGAAACAGGTTTTCAAGGTTTGTAGTATTTTTTGAGGGTTTTTTTTTTTTTTTTTTTTTTTTTTTGTTTTTCTTTTATTTTTTTTAATAGATCTATAAATAATAATCATGTTTTGAAGGTTTTCTTTTATAGATCTATAAATTTTATATATAGATCAGAATGTTTATAACATTTATTTGTTTATCTTTTGTTTACAATCGCCGCTTGCCGCCGTCTCCACGCTGTTTCGCCGAAAATATGTGTTGCCGCTGCTGAACTGTTGGTGTTGCCGGAATGTGTATCCTTTATTTTTAAAATTTTTAAATGTTTGGTATACAATTTATTGAGTAAATTTGCCATAAAGTTGTGTAAATTACTAAATTTTGTTATAAAGTTTATATTTTTTAAGTATTGAATGTTTTTTTATACATGTAAACTAGCTATTCAGACCCGTGCGTTGCACACGGGCTCTATCTAAGTGTTCATAGTGTAATGTACAACACTAATTTTCATCATGTTTGAAATTATCATGTTTTGGTCATGGTCGGATTTTGTTGGGCTTTATCTAGATGTTCATAGCGTAATGTTTGTGTAAATATACAACAATCTATAACTCGTATTGTCTCGTGACAATTTTGTTGATTGTTGAAAAAGTTTTGTTAATGTTTACGCAAGGGTAATTATTTTGTTGATTTATAATTTAGTTCTTTTAGTTGTGCTTCTTGTAACACCCCCAAAAGTCGTTATTAACAGCGGAAGACTTAACATGTCAGCGGAAGACTTTCGGGGTATTACTTCGAGGATCTTTGTCACAATCATAGTAGATATCACAAAGTGAAGTATTAAAGATTTATTTTATTTCAAAATACCAAATATCAGGAATACAAAACATTATTAAGTTAAGAACGTGTTTTATTCTGAAGGAAAATAAGTAGTTTATTATAGTCCTTGTCATGCTTTTGCCCACTCCGTGCCATCCAGATCCATCTTGTTTAGTTACCTGAGATAAACATGCTAAAGTCAACATAAAGTTGAGTGATATTCATAGGTTTGAGTTTAAGAGTTTAATCACAAGTTACGAATGTATTGTAATCACATACAATCAATATGTTAAAAATCAATGTTCCTGTTATTGCCTTAAGCTCATGATACTCAACGATTAACAGCCGATCATAAATATGAATTATGATGGTAAGTAATAGGCCCCCAAAGATAGGTATTTGTCAATAACCTATTTGTAAGAACAATAAAGTGCGCCTGGTGTTTTCTCCAACAACCAAACGAGGATTGTTAATCACTAATAGTACTATCCACAATTATTTACGTTCACCCTTCAGGTGATTAAGGTTCATGATAGAGGGACTTCTGACAATAGTAACTTAAGCAAATAACATTGGCCTGACGGTATTTCAATACCCGGTATAAAAGACTTGTGATCGAGTTTTAAGCATGTATCTCCCCACGGGAAAATAGTTAAAGAGTGGGCTATGAAATCACCTTAGTAGTACAGTGGTATCGTAGTCTCAACAAAGCAAGGAAACGGCTTCACACAACACAACCTAAAAGATAATGCAAGTTTCAGTTTGATAGTCTAAATCTGGTTCTATCGCGATTACTTGTTATTTAGTTACGAGTAAATCTCGTGTTTGTTTAAGTGCTTAAAAACAACGTTATATATAATTATATCTCGTAAGTAAAAATATCGATGATTGATATAAGGTTAGTTTTTATAACAGAAATAAACGTATCGTTTTACAAGAATAATTAACGTATTTATATCGTTTAAATTTGATTATCGTTATATAAGTTTTATTCGTATTATATAATAAGTTACGTTTTATTATTTATCGTTTTTAATATATAATCAAATTTATATAATAAATATAGATTTATTTATCAAAATTAAATATTTCAATTCGATCCTTAAGGTTTTATCAATCTTACACTTTTTACCCTTAACGGAAAATATTTACGCCGTTAGTCCAAAAGTTATATATATTTACATTTTTAGTCCAAATATCAAATATATACATTTATTATCCTTTAGTTTCAATATTTACAGTTTATACCCCTTATGAAACAGTTTTAATACCTTTCACTAAAGTTTACCAATTTGGCAAATTTAGTCCCTATCTCTCGTACATTTGCAAAAATGGTCCATATTTTACCAATTTCAAAACTTAACCATTTTATTATTTCCTTAAGCTCAAAACATTTAGAAAAACTTATTTTCGCAGCTTATAAGCTTATTAGTAGCTTATTTTGTTTAAAAAGCTTATTTTTCATCTAATGGGCTTTAACGTGTAAATTTAAGGGTCCGTTAACGTTTTGTGATCCAATGGGCTTACGAAAGGTTTGGGCCTGACCTTGGACTCATTTTAGGATACTAAAAATACTGGTGTTGGGCTCCCAGGCCCAGTGTATCACATAAGCTTAGTGGGCTTAACATAAGCCCACGTAGCTTATAAAAGTTTTCTAAAAATCTGGTTTTTGTCGAGACAAAAGGGGTCGAGTAAAGTGGTTATACGAGCTAGTTAGGTCGAATAAAAAGCGTTCTCTAATTGTTTACCAAGGTGACAATGGGGTCGAGCAATAAAATGGACATGTCATGTGTCGAATTTTTAAATGACGCGACCAAAGTAAACGTTCCAACTTTATTTCACAAAACAGTTTCATATCTAAAATATTCTAAGTGTTGAAAATATTTCGAATGTTCCCAAATGACTTCTAAACATGTCAAGTTAAATGTCAAATCGTTATTATCACTATTAAAACTTTATGGCTCTCAATTGTTAGCTTATTGAACATAGGGAAGGTCGAATAAAACATATAGGTTACGTTTGTATATTTCAAAATAACGGGTCAAAGTAAATGATAGTTTCGAAATTGAAAATGGTTAAAGACTTAGAAAAATGCTAAGTCTTTTGTCATGGTCAAGTGACTTAAGGAACGTGTCATATTTTACGTGTGCATGTTAAGTCTAGTTCGAAGTCTTTGTTTTATACGTTTATTAGCATGGTGAATAAAGAGTATAACGAATAAAATGTATGTGTTACGTTTTTGTTTCACGTTTTAATTAGGTAAAGTGTTCGTGCAAATCAAGAAATACGTATATATATAAAGTGAAAAATAACGATTAGAAGGTCTCACCTCACCCTAAATGGTGGAGTAAAACAAGACGTATGGATCGAGTTTGGTTCAAGGAGGATTGTAGCGTGGTTCACGGCACACCAAGGTTCAAGTAGACTCCAAGCTTACTTCCTAGGTTCTCTTCTAAGCGTGGCTCTCCTAGCAATCCTTTCGTCCCTCCATAGCTCCTTTTCGTTATTTATTTTAGTGGTATGGTACGTATGAGTGTATGAAGTGATGTGGTTTGCATGTAAAGCTTATATAGGCTGAATTTGGAAGTGTAGAAACAAGATAGGTTCACATGAGTGAAGATTTGCATGTTAAGCGAATAGTATCACCATCCACAATGCCCAATCGAATGTTTACATAGCCAAGATCTCGTGTGATTGTTCCTGCTCACTCCTGACGCATACTTACATTTACATTGTTCATTTAGATGGGATTGGAGAGCAATGGGTGGTGCTAAGGGATGTATTGACACGTTTTGAGTTATCTTGTAACATGGCTTTTGAGTTTTACTTTGGGCAAAAATTAGGTAGTAAACGAGCGACTCATATTGTAAACTTGGTCATTCTTAATTCCTTGTTAGCTCGTAATTTAAGTTATGTAAAAATATGTGTGTGTTATGTGTCGAATTTAAAGGGTAATGGGGGTGTTCCTTGGCTCGCTCGCAAAACAAACAAAGAAAGAAAAAAAAATTTTATAAGGGTGGGTTTTGGGTTTTTAAGCCCTTTGGGCTTGTGTTTGTTTTCGGCCCAGTAGAAGAAAGAAAAAGAAATGATAAAGGGGGTCCGTTTGGTATTAGTGCTAGAAAGTGGGGCCCATTTAAGACGTGGGGGCCACATAGAAATTTTAGGGAGTCGGGATAAGTTCAAGTAACGATAGTGAGCAATCTCGGGAATTTTCGTAGGTTCCGGAATATATAAATATTGTACGTTATAAATTAACGAAACGTATATTATAAAATACAAATGTTTTTAATATAAATATATACGCGATAATTTAGACTATCTAGGTTTGTGTGCAAGCAACGTTTCTAAGCAAAAGATAATTCACAATTTACTGTTGTGAATTATATATCAAGTCTTAAAAAAAAATTTTGTCATACGTAAAAGTGGGTATTTAAATAACGTAACAACTAGTAAGTATTTACTAACCGTTGGGAAAATTACGAGAGGCTACAGTACATACATCTTACAGTGAATTCCGTCCCGGAATTCGAGTTTAGGAGGGTTGCCAAGGGTGTCTATGAGAAGAGGTGCGGGTACTTGGTGTGAAACTGGTCCTCGCGTTCCCAAGTATACTCTGGTCCTCGTTTAGAGTCCCATCGAACTTTTATGATAGGGATACGGTTTTGTTTTAGTTGTTTGACTTCTCTATCCATGATTTCTACTGGTTCCTCGGTAAAAACGAGTTTGTCATCAAGTTGTAATTCTTTCAATGGAATGACCAAAGATTCATCGGATAAACACTTCTTGAGATTTGACACATGGAAAGTGTTGTGAATTCTACTAAGTTCCTCGGGTAGTTCAAGTTTATATGCCATGGGTCCAATTCTTTCTAAGATTTTGAATGGACCGATGTATCTTGGGTTTAACTTTCCTCTCTTTCCGAATCGTATCATTCCTCTCCATGGTGATACTTTTAACATAACTTTATCTCCAATCTGAAATTCCATGGGTTTTCTTTTTAGGTCGGCGTAACTTTTCTGTCGGTCTCTAGCGGTTTGTAAACGTTGTTTGATTTTTATGATTTTCTCGGTTGTCTCATGAACTAGATCCGGTCCTGTGAGTTGTATTTCTCCGACTTCTGCCCAGCAAATGGGTGATCTACACTTTCTACCGTAAAGTGCTTCGAATGGTGCTGCCTTGATACTGGTATGATAACTGTTGTTGTATGAGAATTCTGCCAATGGTAAGTGTTTGTCCCAACCTTTTCCGAAGTCTATAACACAAGCGCGTAGCATATCTTCTAAGGTTTGTATTGTTCTCTCACTTTGACCATCGGTTTGTGGGTGATAGGCTGTACTCATATCCAGCTTTGTTCCTAAAGCTTTTTGCAATGATTTCCAAAAATGAGACGTGAAACGACTGTCACGATCTGATATAATAGAAATCGGCACTCCATGTCGTGACACAATTTCTTTCAGATATATCTGAGCAAGCGTGTTCATTTCATCAGTTTCTTTGATTGGTAGGAAATGAGCTGACTTGGTGAGACGATCAACGATAACCCATATCGTATCGTAGCCAGTAGAGGTTTTGGGAAGTTTGGTGATGAAGTCCATTGTGATACGTTCCCATTTCCACATGGGGAGTTCAGGTTGAGTGAGTAATCCGGAGGGTTTCTGGTATTCTGCTTTTACTCTTGAACATGTTAGACATTTACTGACGTACTCAGCGATGTCGGCTTTCATATTCGGCCACCAATATAGTTTCTTAAGATCCTGGTACATCTTGTCGGAACCTGGGTGAATGGAGTATTTTGATTTGTGAGACTCATGCATGATGAGGTCACGAATACCTCCGAAGAGAGGAATCCAGCTTCTTTCCTTGAAACAAAGCATTCCATCTGATCTTTTCACAAATCCGTTTTCGTTTTCCGGCATACCAAAAATCTTTTCAATTGGTCGATTTTCTTTCTTGAGAGCTTCGCTCTGGGCGATAATGATTTGTGTTGGGAGGGGTGAACAAATAGTCATGCCTAACGATCTAACCCTGAGAGGTTTTTGTCTTTCTTTCCGGCTTAGTGCATCTGCTACTACATTAGCCTTTCCTGGGTGATAACGGATTTCACAATCATAATCACTAAGCAATTCTAACCAACGGCGTTGTCTCATGTTTAAATCCTTTTGATCTAGGATGTGTTGGAGACTTTTGTGATCTGTAAACACGATACACTTAGTACCGTATAGATAGTGTCTCCATAACTTGAGAGCGAATACTATTGCTCCTAGTTCTAGATCATGGGTTGTGTAATTTTCCTCATGTTTCTTCAGTTGACGTGAGGCATAAGCTATTACCTTATCTCGTTGTATCAAAACTGCACCTAAACCTTGGTACGAAGCGTCACAATATAGCACGAAATCTTTGCTTCCTTCTGGCAATGCTAGTATTGGAGCTTCACAAAGCTTTTGTTTTAATAGTTGGAAGGCTGATTCTGCTTCTTGTCCCCAGACATACTTTTCGTTCTTTTGGGTCAACTTGGTCAATGGTTTTGAGATTTTAGAGAAACCTTCAATAAATCTCCGGTAGTAACCTGCAAGACCTAAAAATTGACGTACTTCTGTGGGAGTTGTAGGTGATGACCATTCTTTAACTGCCTCTATTTTTGCAGGATCCACGTGTATTCCTTGACTATTGATTACATGTCCCAAAAATTGTACCGTGGGAATCCAAAAGTCACATTTTGAGAATTTTGCGTACAACTTTTCCTTCCTAAGTAACTCTAGGATTGTTCTCAAATGATTGGCGTGTTCCTCTTTGTTACGAGAGTAGATCAGAATGTCGTCAATGAATACTATCACGAATTTGTCCAAATATGGCTTGCATACTCGGTTCATTAGGTCCATAAACACGGCGGGTGTGTTTGTTAGACCAAATGGCATTACCTGAAATTCATAGTGTCCATAACGGGTTCTGAAGGCTGTCTTGGGAATATCTTCTTCCCGAACTCTCAATTGATGGTATCCTGACCTTAGATCAATCTTCGAGTATACACTCGATCCTTGTAATTGATCAAACAAATCGTCTATTCTAGGTAAAGGATATCGGTTCTTTATGGTGAGCTTGTTTAATTCTCGGTAATCTATGCACATCCGAAATGATCCGTCTTTCTTTTTAACAAACAACACTGGGGCTCCCCAGGGTGATGAACTTGGTCTAATGAAACCTTTATCGGATAATTCCTTTAATTGTTCCGATAGTTCCTCCATTTCGGAAGGTGCTAACCTGTAAGGTGCTTTCGCTACTGGTGCCGCTCCAGGCACTAGTTCAATTTGGAACTCTACTTGGCGAGTCGGTGGAAGACCGGGTAGATCTTCAGGAAATACTTCGGGGAATTCCTTAACAATAGGTACATCTTTAAGTTGTTTCTTGGTTAACTTACTTTCCGTCACCTGAACCATGAATACATGACATCCTTCGTTCATGTATTTTATCATTCTGAGGCATGAGATGATTCCGTATCGGTTTTTATTCTTGTCGCCATGGATAACGAGGGTTCCATTCTTAAAAGGAATGTGTATGGCTTTCTCGTCACAATGAATCTTAGCATGATGTTTGGATAACCAATCCATTCCGATGATAGCATCAAAACTACCGAGTTGGACAGGCATTAGGTCAATAGGAAAAGATTCTCCTACGAGGGTTATGGTACAATTCTTTAAAACAGAGTTGGTGCTAATTAAGTTCCCATTGGCCATTTCTATCTCGTATGTGGTGTTTAGCTTAGAAGGGTTAGAGTTAATGAAAGGGGCAAACGTGTCCGACACGAAGCTCTTATCTGCTCCAGAATCAAATAATACTCTAGCATTATGATGATTTAATAAGAACGTACCCGTGACAACGTCGGGGTGTTGTGGTTCATTTTCATTTCCCATCACGTATGCTCTTGCTCGTGCAGTGTTCTGACCATTTCCTTTTGGACAGCGGTTCTTGAAGTGTCCGGTTTCTCCGCATGAGTAACATGTTGGTGCTATTGGTTGTAGGTTGCTGCCGGTAGCAGGGGTCCTACAATCTTTTGTGGCATGACCTATCCTTTGGCATTTATGGCATTTTACTGTACAAGCACCATTGTGATGAAGCTTGCATCGGTTGCACTGTGGCTTAATACCTTGATATCCATTGCCATTGGTTGCCGTAAATATCTTAGGAGGTTCTTGTCGTTGGTTCTGTTGTTGACGATGTGGGTTCTTGTTCTGGTGTTGTTGTTGATTGATCCTGTTGTAGTTGTTGTTGTGGTGATGGTTGTTGTTGCGATGGCCGTTGTGGTAGTGATTGTGGTTTTGGTGGTGGGTGGTTCTCCTGTCATCGAGTTTTCTTTTGAGTTCGTTGCACTTGATTTCGCGGTCTAGGAGTTTTTGTGCTAACTCCATTGCGACTTCTAGTGATGGTGGGTTGGATGCTGTGACGTTTCCTTCAATATTCCGGGGAAGACCTTCAATATACTTCTCCAGAGTTTTCTCTAAATCTGGTACGATAGAAGGACATAATGCCATTAGCTCATGGAATCTCCTGTTGTAAGCCCTAAGATCGATTCCTTTGACTGCAAGGACATGGAATTCGTCTTCCAGTTTTCTTATTTCGGATCGAGGACAGTACTTCTTTAGGATCTTGGCTTTGAATTCCGTCCAGGAGAGTTGGTATGCTGCTTCTGTACCTAAAGTTTGAGTTGTAGCGGTCCACCATGACAAAGCGTCATCCATTAAGGTTCCGGTGGCAAATGTGACCCTGTTGTTTTCTGAGCATCCACTCCTTTGGAATACCGTTTCGCATCTCTCGAACCAATGGGCAAGTTTAGTTATCCCTTCAGTACCCATGAAGTAAGTTGGCTGACAAGCCATAAAGTCTTTATAGGTACATTGGCGAGGTGCGGGAGCAACATTTCTTGCCGGTTGTGCGTTAGCATTTGCTTGTTCGGCTAAGGCTGCATTGATTCCATTGGTGATTGCTTGTTGGATCTCTTCCGGGGTCATGGTTGCTGCTGAGGTAGTGGTCACGGTTCTCTTAGGTGCCATATTCCTAAAAATGAGAATATATTTTCAGAATTTTCATAATAACCATCTTGTGTTAGACTATTTAGTAACATCAATAGGTTCAAAGTTATAATAGTGTCACATATATCACGATGCAATATACGATATCATAACACTTATGAAAATAAAGCAAACATAACATCATTGATTAGATTGTCGTTTTGAGTTTACATCACTTATTCATTCTTGTTGACATATCTCTAGGACATTCAAATACAAGTTATTACTGTGATGTGGGTGAGGCTACGTCGACAATCTATGGCATTCTAGGGTTTTCCTTGGTTATCATCAAGACGACGTTCTAGTTCCTGAATTTTGGCGGCCATGGTTTCTATGATTTGGTCTCGGTCTCTCTCCCTAGCTTGTGTTTCTTGTTGTGCACGTTGCAGAGACATGACTTGGGCTCTTGTGGTGTCGAGGGCTTGATCGATGTCACACATGATGTCCTTGTTTATGGTGTTAGCGGAGCAAAGTAATCCGATGAATTCCATAGCTTCACCGAATTGGGTACTTAGTTGTTCGATCATGGTTCCCATCTCTAGGTGTCCCATCACAAGTTGTTCTATCTCAGCTGACATGACTTCTATTAGTTCATTAGGGATGTTGTTCACCAAGGTGGCTATGGCGTCTAACCTGTCTTCATGTCTTACTAACCTAGCTGCCAAGAGTGGTATGGTATGGTGAATGGGTTCTCCAGTGACTGGAAGGACCTTGGATGCAGCAAATGATGATCTTTCACCAAGTTCTCTGTTGGTGGGAGTACCTTCTTGAGATCTCCATTACTTAAGGATTGGTAGTAGAAATGACCATTTGCGAGCATTGACCCGCTTACGAGCCTTATGGTTGGTTCTTGCATAATAGTAAGGATCTGAGGAGGTAGGACGAATCTGGTAATTCCTTGGTTGATAAGTCAGAGGAGCACTGGAAGTTTTCACAGGTGGTGAACTGTTGATTGTCACTGGTACAGTAGTAGTCTGCTGATAAAATATACTAGGTAGTATCACTGGTTCTGCAGTTGGAGCAATTTCCTTTTTCCATTTAGTATCATTCCAGATGTCTTTTTCTTCAGCATATGAAAGAGCTTTTCCAGCTGTGGCTGGTTCATAAGGCTGGAATGGAGAAGTTTGCTTACTGCGTCTGATTGGACCAGATGATGCTTGAGGTGAAGTAGAGGATTGCTGACTTTCCTTATTCTTATCTGTTGTAGGTGACACAGTCATTGGAGCAAGAGTTGGTACAATAGGTGTAGAGCTCTCAGTTTCCGAATCCGATAACAAAACAATGAAGTTGGGTTTGGAAGACATGGTACTGTAATAATCCCGATTAGTAAACATAGTTATTAGCAAAATCATAGCATGTAAGCATATATCAAGTTATATAAGTAAGAAATAATGAGAAGTAACTTTTCTACCAGATGTTGGAATGTAGGCACGGAGGGCATGAAGTGGTATTTTGTAAAAATGGTCCAGTTAAAGTGTAGTTATAGTCCAATGTTTAAAAACATCTGGTTCTCTATAACCGTGGCTCTGAATACCAATCTGTAACACCCCCAAAAGTCGTTATTAACAGCGGAAGACTTAACATGTCAGCGGAAGACTTTCGGGGTATTACTTCGAGGATCTTTGTCACAATCATAGTAGATATCACAAAGTGAAGTATTAAAGATTTATTTTATTTCAAAATACCAAATATCAGGAATACAAAACATTATTAAGTTAAGAACGTGTTTTATTCTGAAGGAAAATAAGTAGTTTATTATAGTCCTTGTCATGCTTTTGCCCACTCCGTGCCATCCAGATCCATCTTGTTTAGTTACCTGAGATAAACATGCTAAAGTCAACATAAAGTTGAGTGATATTCATAGGTTTGAGTTTAAGAGTTTAATCACAAGTTACGAATGTATTGTAATCACATACAATCAATATGTTAAAAATCAATGTTCCTGTTATTGCCTTAAGCTCATGATACTCAACGATTAACAGCCGATCATAAATATGAATTATGATGGTAAGTAATAGGCCCCCAAAGATAGGTATTTGTCAATAACCTATTTGTAAGAACAATAAAGTGCGCCTGGTGTTTTCTCCAACAACCAAACGAGGATTGTTAATCACTAATAGTACTATCCACAATTATTTACGTTCACCCTTCAGGTGATTAAGGTTCATGATAGAGGGACTTCTGACAATAGTAACTTAAGCAAATAACATTGGCCTGACGGTATTTCAATACCCGGTATAAAAGACTTGTGATCGAGTTTTAAGCATGTATCTCCCCACGGGAAAATAGTTAAAGAGTGGGCTATGAAATCACCTTAGTAGTACAGTGGTATCGTAGTCTCAACAAAGCAAGGAAACGGCTTCACACAACACAACCTAAAAGATAATGCAAGTTTCAGTTTGATAGTCTAAATCTGGTTCTATCGCGATTACTTGTTATTTAGTTACGAGTAAATCTCGTGTTTGTTTAAGTGCTTAAAAACAACGTTATATATAATTATATCTCGTAAGTAAAAATATCGATGATTGATATAAGGTTAGTTTTTATAACAGAAATAAACGTATCGTTTTACAAGAATAATTAACGTATTTATATCGTTTAAATTTGATTATCGTTATATAAGTTTTATTCGTATTATATAATAAGTTACGTTTTATTATTTATCGTTTTTAATATATAATCAAATTTATATAATAAATATAGATTTATTTATCAAAATTAAATATTTCAATTCGATCCTTAAGGTTTTATCAATCTTACACTTTTTACCCTTAACGGAAAATATTTACGCCGTTAGTCCAAAAGTTATATATATTTACATTTTTAGTCCAAATATCAAATATATACATTTATTATCCTTTAGTTTCAATATTTACAGTTTATACCCCTTATGAAACAGTTTTTATACCTTTCACTAAAGTTTACCAATTTGGCAAATTTAGTCCCTATCTCTCGTACATTTGCAAAAATGGTCCATATTTTACCAATTTCAAAACTTAACCATTTTATTATTTCCTTAAGCTCAAAACATTTAGAAAAACTTATTTTCGCAGCTTATAAGCTTATTAGTAGCTTATTTTGTTTAAAAAGCTTATTTTTCATCTAATGGGCTTTAACGTGTAAATTTAAGGGTCCGTTAACGTTTTGTGATCCAATGGGCTTACGAAAGGTTTGGGCCTGACCTTGGACTCATTTTAGGATACTAAAAATACTGGTGTTGGGCTCCCAGGCCCAGTGTATCACATAAGCTTAGTGGGCTTAACATAAGCCCACGTAGCTTATAAAAGTTTTCTAAAAATCTGGTTTTTGTCGAGACAAAAGGGGTCGAGTAAAGTGGTTATACGAGCTAGTTAGGTCGAATAAAAAGCGTTCTCTAATTGTTTACCAAGGTGACAATGGGGTCGAGCAATAAAATGGACATGTCATGTGTCGAATTTTTAAATGACGCGACCAAAGTAAACGTTCCAACTTTATTTCACAAAACAGTTTCATATCTAAAATATTCTAAGTGTTGAAAATATTTCGAATGTTCCCAAATGACTTCTAAACGTGTCAAGTTAAATGTCAAATCGTTATTATCACTATTAAAACTTTATGGCTCTCAATTGTTAGCTTATTGAACATAGGGAAGGTCGAATAAAACATATAGGTTACGTTTGTATATTTCAAAATAAAGGGTCAAAGTAAATGATAGTTTCGAAATTGAAAATGGTTAAAGACTTAGAAAAATGCTAAGTCTTTTGTCATGGTCAAGTGACTTAAGGAACGTGTCATATTTTACGTGTGCATGTTAAGTCTAGTTCGAAGTCTTTGTTTTATACGTTTATTAGCATGGTGAATAAAGAGTATAACGAATAAAATGTATGTGTTACGTTTTTGTTTCACGTTTTAATTAGGTAAAGTGTTCGTGCAAATCAAGAAATACGTATATATATAAAGTGAAAAATAACGATTAGAAGGTCTCACCTCACCCTAAATGGTGGAGTAAAACAAGACGTATGGATCGAGTTTGGTTCAAGGAGGATTGTAGCGTGGTTCACGGCACACCAAGGTTCAAGTAGACTCCAAGCTTGCTTCCTAGGTTCTCTTCTAAGCGTGGCTCTCCTAGCAATCCTTTCGTCCCTCCATAGCTCCTTTTCGTTATTTATTTTAGTGGTATGGTACGTATGAGTGTATGAAGTGATGTGGTTTGCATGTAAAGCTTATATAGGCTGAATTTGGAAGTGTAGAAACAAGATAGGTTCACATGAGTGAAGATTTGCATGTTAAGCGAATAGTATCACCATCCACAATGCCCAATCGAATGTTTACATAGCCAAGATCTCGTGTGATTGTTCCTGCTCACTCCTGACGCATACTTACATTTACATTGTTCATTTAGATGGGATTGGAGAGCAATGGGTGGTGCTAAGGGATGTATTGACACGTTTTGAGTTATCTTGTAACATGGCTTTTGAGTTTTACTTTGGGCAAAAATTAGGTAGTAAACGAGCGACTCATATTGTAAACTTGGTCATTCTTAATTCCTTGTTAGCTCGTAATTTAAGTTATGTAAAAATATGTGTGTGTTATGTGTCGAATTTAAAGGGTAATGGGGGTGTTCCTTGGCTCGCTCGCAAAACAAACAAAGAAAGAAAAAAAAATTTTATAAGGGTGGGTTTTGGGTTTTTAAGCCCTTTGGGCTTGTGTTTGTTTTCGGCCCAGTAGAAGAAAGAAAAAGAAATGATAAAGGGGGTCCGTTTGGTATTAGTGCTAGAAAGTGGGGCCCATTTAAGACGTGGGGGCCACATAGAAATTTTAGGGAGTCGGGATAAGTTCAAGTAACGATAGTGAGCAATCTCGGGAATTTTCGTAGGTTCCGGAATATATAAATATTGTACGTTATAAATTAACGAAACGTATATTATAAAATACAAATGTTTTTAATATAAATATATACGCGATAATTTAGACTATCTAGGTTTGTGTGCAAGCAACGTTTCTAAGCAAAAGATAATTCACAATTTACTGTTGTGAATTATATATCAAGTCTTAAAAAAAAATTTTGTCATACGTAAAAGTGGGTATTTAAATAACATAACAACTAGTAAGTATTTACTAACCGTTGGGAAAATTACGAGAGGCTACACTTCTTCACTTTTTTATCTGTTTTGTGCGGCATTAATTTTGGTGCTGCTATAGGTTTTAGGTAAATGCTTGTTGCGCGATGTGTTTTAAAGGTTGTCATTTAGACCAAATTAATTATAATGAGTACAACTTGCATTTAAATTTGTTTTGTAAAGAGTACTATAAACATTACAAATTACTCTGATTAAAAAAAAATAAATTTGAAGAAAATTATGCATGCATTATAGTAAGTAGTAGAGGTTATATTAAAATACTTTTATATCCTTATTTAATAATTACATTCTTTTAATATTCATTTACCTTTTTGTAATTTTACTTTATCAATCATGATAAGCTAAACCAAACACCTAAGAGGCTAAGAGCATGAGCAATGTATCAAGTCATAAAAAGACTTGATGGATTTATATCTATAAATGCTAAAGTTAAGCTTTTTTCATAATTCCTGATGGTCATTAACTGTTTGTGAATCAAGCATAAAATAAGTTCAAAACTTGTTTAACATATGAAGCCTTTATGTCACTCGTATCCATGTACTTAACACATATGAATTAGTAAGGGCAATATTCATATGAGATTGTGTTCTAAACTTCATTAAATTATCATACTCATGGCTGCTAGCCATATAATGTTATTGATCGTGTCCATTGCACCGTAGTTTTTTTTTTGGTAACATGGGTTTCCGACTCGACATTGCACCGTAGTTTATGTTACACCTTTTACTGGCAGATGGAGAAAAAAACAAAATAACTTCATAATGATTATACATGTCCATTAAATTAAACTGACAAAATTTGTGGATATATAACATTAGACAACCCTAATACCCAAAGTGACAAAACTTTTACTATGCATAGAATGTATGGATGAATGAATAAATATTGACATCAATCCACTAATTCAATTAAGAAACATAAAAATTATCAAAAGGTCAAATGAGTTCTCAACTCTGTTATCTACAAATCTATAATTGGTCCCTGCTAATTATAATGATTTATTTGATTGCAAAAACCATACATCTTCTACATCTAATGCATCTAACACTTCGTATTCATCTTCTTGGTAACCGAACCATTTCATTTATGTTACAACAAACACTTCGTATTCACCTTCATTACTTCTTGCAATTAAACATGGCGCGGTTGTACATATTTGGATTCAATCTTGAAGTCTCACATTTATTATTCGTCCAACATTAAATAAGGTATAGTTAACAATTTAATGCATAAAGTCAAATCACAAAACTTTGATAATACACTATCATTATTGGCAACTTAAGGATTCTTTCTCCTCATCCTCCATTGTAGTGAAACAAACAATCACTGCGACCACAATATCATGATATTACTTAGGCTAATATTTTTTGATTTCTCAACCACATATATATTTTTCTAAAAACTAATTTCTCACTCTTGAAGCGTCGAGTGTGTATACACTCCGGATCCAGTAACTGCAAAGATAAACCGCACTTAATAATTGATGGAAATATATAATGAACTTGATGCATTAATTCGAAAGGTTATTTAAGCTCACTTTGTTAACATTTTTATCTTGGACAATAACTATATCAATTTCTGCATGCTCCAAGATAAAGTTTACTGCCCTGCCACGATTCGGAAAAAAGAAAAAAAATCAATCAATCTTTGAATCAAGATTTACAAAGGGTTGAGTAAGAAATATAAAAGAAGGATGATAAAAATGAAGTTACCAATGGTATCATAGAGAGGTACACAAATCAAACTTTATGCATTGCAAGCCTACTTATAGAATAAACCACGAAAATGATCATATTGTGTTTATATACACAGTTATAAACATGGGCTGACTAATCGAGTTAAAATTAAAATCGACCTCCATTGCTACAATCCACTGAGGGCACAACACAACAACTTACACCTATACGACTATACATTCAACAACATGTATTTCTCTTCTAATCGACTACTCATATACAATGACCAAAATGAGACTGAGGAGATGAATTTAACCTTGTAAGAACCTACCAATGGCATGCGTGTAACCATCCGCTCCATGTTTGAAAGCATGGCCAACTTACATTCCCACAAAACTCTTTATATAATGGTTTAGTATGATTTGCTTGTAAGTTGTAACTCATGGGAGACAAAGAGATTGATGATTTATAATCTTTTGGTTTTCTTATATTAATGACATTCCCATAACTCCAACAACACTTCAACTTCAATAGTCACTCTTCATATTCTTACATTCATTTCATCCATCTTGACTCTTGCATATGGTACCATCAATTCATGAAATATTTATTATGAGCACTTTGCATTTATAAGACTACTTAAGCTTTTAGTATATAAGATAGATTTGATTTTTTTTTTTGTATAAATCTGATTTTGTGTTTTTTTTATATAAATCTGAATCTTTTTTATAATCTGTTAATTATCGAGTTTCTTTATAAATCTTATTTCCTTTTTGTGATATTTCTTACATGTTTTGATTTGTTTAGTGAGGTGATTGAAGTTGTTTAAGAGGTGAAATTTGGTACCTTATCTACATAGTAAAGAAGGGTTGTGTGATTGTTTGAATAGATGATCAGTTAGATGATAACTGAGGAAAAGTAAGGAATGGTTGTGTATTGTTTGAATAAATCATCTATATATATTGGCTTTTTCTTCTTCTTGTCTAACATTTTACTTTGATTTATAATCGGTCCGTTTATAGCTAATCACAAATATGTTACAATATTGATGGTTTTTGTTGTTATTGTTGATGTTGATAGTTTAGTATGTGGCTATGTTGTTTCAAAGTTTTTTATTTTTATTTTTATTTTATTTATTTATTTATTTATTATTATTATTTTTGAACTAGAACTACCTGAGTTGATATTAGATATCCATTTCATATGATCATCTTTAAGTCACCATAACTCGGACAAAACAAGTAATGGTTTGAATAGTAGAGATGGAATTGAAACTGTTATCGTATTTAAGTTGATACGTCGTCCAAGAAACAACGCAAAGTGAAAGAAAATTACATGGTTAAGCGAAAACGAATACAAACTTATATGCTAGCTTCTTATTACGTTACCCTTTAATCTCTTTCAAGAAACAACACCAAAAGGAAAATATGAGGAAATGGAATACCCACTTTAATCACCAAGTCACTATCTACCATTACTAGCTAGAGTAATCAAGTTCTTTCAAACTTTTAGTCCATGAAATGACGAAAAATTATGTATGGATTTCAACATGAATAAAAGGTGTTACGCCGACAGTTGGATAGGATCAAAGAGACGTCAAACATCAAAGTTTCATATTTCCTCAAAACCAAAATACTTTAATACATATGTAGTACAATAATTTTTTTTTAACATATATTGAGAAAAGTTGATATTACGATGATTAAGTTAAGGAAATTAAAAATTGATTAATTGGTAATTACACTGGAAAGCCCAAACAGATAGAATATGCCAACATGGGCCACCTATTGGACCGAACTGCTTAATGCACATTCTCAATTTCTAGGTGTGTCTCAAACATTTGATTAGTTATTAAGGTGAGTAATATATACTTTTTTTTTTTTTTTTTTTCAATAATAAAACTAGACGAGTACCTGTGAATAACAACGGGATTTTATAGCGGCATACAGTTATATGATATTTTGGTTAAGTATTTTGTGTAACATGTTGTGTAACCAAAATATCACTATAATTATATGCCGATAGAAAATCTCGTTGCTATGCACGAGTACTCGTCTAGTTTAATGAATAGTAAAAGTCTCCTGGCTTTTGTTTATGTTTAAAATGAAGCTATAAGTCTTGAAGACTTGAACATTGGTTTATAAATGGTTTACGACTAGTTTTAATTTTTGACTCTTTTGTAACTAAATTATATGTTCACTTGTCTCTAAGAGCATCAAGATTGATTCAAGAACCACTCTTGTACCAAATTGCAATATCAACACTCTATCACTTCACATCACTCATTACATTACATCACTTTTTACTATAATTATGATTTTCGTCATTCGCTTACTAGACTCGGTGTAACACCTCACTCGAAATATGTTAAATGTCACACTCATGGCATCAAACGAACGCAAGCGGAAGACTTTATTAACAGAATAGGTCAACAAAGTTCACCAATAAACTAAGGAAATAATAAACTAGAAAATAATGATTTTCAAGCGAACATAAATCCAAATCCAAATGCTTTTCTTAAAAAAAAAATAAATAAATTCCAAATCCAAATTTTAAACAAAAGATAATCCAAAATCCAAAGTCTAATAACTATAAATGGAATGCAGAAAGCTATCATCAAATCGGTCCACTAAGAGCTCTGTTAATACAAATAACGTCAAAAACGCTATTTGCATTATTCGGTCTTTATACGTTTTGATAATCACAAAATATAAAAAAATGATACGTAAAGTTACGTTTAATAAGTTTTTAATCGAGAAAACTCGTTTCGAAAATGTATCATCTACAACATCACTTCAGGTATAAATAAACACGATGCCAACATTAGTAAAGTGATCAAAAAATTTATTTTCTCAAAACTTAATATTTTTATGAGACAAAATATTTTTACAAAAGTATTTTTGTAACTAAAAAGTAATATTTTATTAAAGAAAATAATTTTGAATTTCAAACATTCTAACAGCTATATTTCCCGCCTAAATCATATAAGTTTTTCACCAGATAAACTTTCACCACGCCCGGACAAAAAGAGGAGCGTCTGTCAGGACAGTCCCTTAAATTGGTCGTCGGTCCCTTAGTGATAAAGGATCATCCATATATAAAGGACCGTCACATGCTCCTCCCGACGCCTTTAAATACTGCACTGTTTCTTTCAAAAAAATAACCCTCTTGGCACATAATTCTTTCTTCCTTCTTTGATAAATATAACATGTCGAGATGTGTTTCTAAGTGATTCTCTCATCCTCTATATCAAAGTGCATGAGAAGAACTCGAAGTTGTCAAGAATCGAAGTGTTATTGAGTCCACACACAAATGTAACAAGTGTTACGATTCTCTTCTTCCTCTAACTCTACCATGTGTACTAATTGTAAAGTTGTATATCTGACTTGTGTGTGAGTCGTGATTAGATATGTTAGGGTGTATCTGGGTAAAGGTGTAAGTTCAAGAAGTGTTGTAACTAGATTAAGACATGTATTACTTCATGTGTTGTTGTGTGAAGGCTTGGACTTAGTGTATTTCTATTGTGAAGATTGGGACTTAGTGAAGTCCTTGTGCGAAGGCTTGAATCGGGTGAAGATTCAAGTGAATGGGAGTGCTCGTTCGTGTGAAGAATTGGACGGGGTGATCATTTTTTTGAAAGCCTGGATCATGTGCCGATCTAAGTGAACAAGAGTGCTTGTTCGGCCTTGGTGTAGATTGGTTCTAGCTAGGATTAGGACTCGACATTCCGCTCAGTGTCGTTAAACTTGGTGTAAGCTTGTGTACGGTGTTGATGCAAATAATGTCTAAAAACGTGATTTCTATCTTTCGATGTCTCTACATTTTGATGATAACAAAATATGAAAAAACTTTACGTAAAAATTAACGTAAATAAGTTTTTAGTCGAAATATCCCGTTTCTAAATAAGTCACTCTAGGTAAGAACAAACAAATTTATAACTTGACAAATAATTAAAGAAGTGAATTTGTGTTTTAACATTCACATTTTTAATGTGACAAAACTTTCTTTTCAGAAATACACCTTACAAATTATTTTTGAATTATAAAGATATGTTTTAATGGGAAAATAAGTTTAAAATTCATAACAGCTAATTCCCCCCCCCCCCCTCTAAATCAGCTCCAAACTTCCCTAAATAATCCTTCACCACTAAAAACAAAAATTGGAGCGTTCTTGTCTGGCACAGTACCACGGTACCACTAAATTTAGTGGTACCGTCCCCTCCAAACGGTCAAATTTCTCCTTGCCTATGAATACCTGTCCATTCCACAGATCTTAGGCATCCTTCACACACACAACTTTCTGTGATAAATCCTTTTATCACCTAAACCTTTCTTGACCATTTAGTTAGTTTATTTTTGTTTCAAAGATTGATCCTTTCATCAAACCAATCAAGTGATCACCATCATTCCTCTACTTGTCAAGAGAAGAACACCAAGTATCAAGAAGATACTAAGTGTTAAGAGTCTTTGTAGTACACTTGCATTACTTGTTAGTTAACTTGATTATATCTTGATATACAACAACAGTCGTAGTCTTGTTCAAGTCTTCTTATGTTGATCATTGTGAAATTGTTGAGATCTTTGAGATCTCTTGTAGCTAGTGTGATAGTGTGTTGATCAAGTGGATCAAGAGTAGAGTGTGTTGATTGTGAGGATCGTGTAGATCGTGTAAGGATTGTGTTAATACAAATAATGTCAAAAACGTTATTTGCATTATTCGGTCTTCTCGTGTTTTGATAATCACAAAATATAAAGACATGTTACGTAAAGTTACGGTTTATAAGTTTTTAATCGAGGAAACTCGTTACTTCTACGTAGCTGCTTCAACATCACTTCAGGTATGAACAAACTTGATACCGTCATTAGTTAAGTGATAAAAGATTTTTATTTTCTCCTAAACTTACATTTTTAAGTTTGACAAAACATTTTCACAAAAGTATTTTTGTGTTTTTTAAAGAAATGTTTTATTAAGAAAATAAATTCAAATTCAAAAATATTACAACAGCTAGTTTTCCCTCCAACCTTCATCAGATAGTTTTTCACCACGTCTGGACAAAAATGGGAGCGTTTGTCGGGGCGGTCCCATAAAGGGTTCGACGGTCCCTTAGTGATAAAGGACCGTCGCTGATACGTGGGAATTGCGCCCTCGCAACAGGTTTTACCTCTCAAGGGATCTTGAGAAGCTTACAACCCCCACCAGGCAGTGTACCTGATCGTTGTAGTATAGTATAGTGACAAGTACCGGGGGATTGATCGTTCAACTCAGGAATAGTGTCGCTAGGATTAGAAAGCCTACTAAACTAGGTCTAGAGGTGAGGGATGATTCTTTTTATATTTTTATATTTTATGGAAAGCAAGTAAAATCACGGGTTTTGAAGGAGTGGGCGGAATTAGTTGCTAGTCAACTAACCCAACTAACTAAAGATGCAATCAAAATAAAATAAAAGAAATGAAAATTAAACTATTAAACTAATTTGGTGGAAACAATAATGAGGAAAGTTGTGTTTACTTAGATTTCATTACTCCCTAGATATCTTTTACTGGTTGATTAGCTTGTTACAACTGCATCGATGACGGGTTATATTCCTTAATACTAGTCGTAGGGCCGTGTTTCAATAATTCTTAACTCTATATGATCCTACTTCACTCCTATGTCGAGCCGTTAGAAGCTCCTAACATGGGATCATTAGAATTCTCATAGGCATTAAATACAACAAAAAATCGTAGTACACCTCCCATCATGTTTCTTAAGACGTTCAAACAAGTTACCAATGGAAGTCTGCCAGCTTTCTTAAGCCTAACATCGAATACAATCATCCGTAACAATTATAAACAAACAATCAACCCATAATCAACATCTAGGTTTCACTACATCTAAGCAAACACAATAAAAATCTAGCCTAGCATGTTAAAGAGAAGGCAAGCGTAAGATATAATCACATAACACATAGACATATTGAATGATTTGAATAAGTACTTATCTTCAATTGAACAGGGAAGAATCAAGGGGTTGCAACCCTTGAAAAAACTGTAAAATTCATCTTAGGGTTTATGCCCTAATATCCCACACAAAGTTTCACACTAATGAATGAAAATTAGAAAACTATATATAGATTTTACACCTTGACGACGTGACATTATAGATTGTGACGCCGTCAACTCGCCGCCATGATGAAATTCGTAACCTAGATCCACTTTTGACGCCGTCATGTAGGAATGAGCACTGGGCCATCACGTGTGTTTGGACCCTGACGGCCTTGGTGACGCCGTCAGGCCAATAAGCTTAAAAACTATCTGGGCCGTCACATTATAAGTTCCACGTCCACCTCTTTTGTCACTCTTGACGCCGTCACTAGCAAACTCTTGACGTCATCAGGTACTGTTCCAACAAGGAAATTTGAGACTTTGCCGTTTTCTTCACTTTTATGCTCCAAAAACGTCCAAAATGCTTCCTTTTCCTAATTTCTCCTCAAAAGTACCTAAAATGACAAAAGGAACGATTTAGGGCAATAATTGATCAAATAATCTCGAATTCGAGCTTAAATGACCCCTTAAAAGTGGTACACTTTTCGCCTTATCAAATACCCTTACACTTGAGATTTGCTTGTCCTCAAGCAAATGCGCTTTTATTCTAATCAAAATACAAGTTAGGGGTCATTTAACACTAATATAAAAGTAATTACAACAAATAATCGTTCCACTAAAAACCAAAAACAAGCACGAAGGTCATACACTAGCACCTCACAAATAGTGTTTAGATACTCACATCTCTTGGGTGTAATAAAGTATATATCACAATATGGAAATGGAAAACATCTCTCACTACCTGTCATAGCAAATAGATTACCATAGGCTTGGGAAAGGATCAAACCTCCACCACTTGGCGTAAGCACCTAGAATAAACTATCAAAGAGGTCTTTTTAAAGGGTTATAACGTTAGATGCAGGGATATGGAAAACACGGTTTTTTTGGATAAAGACAATATTTACTGGTGGCGAGTTAATCATCTTGGTTAATTACATGTACAATATTGCATTGCTAAGCCAAGATTCGACTCGATTTAAGCTAATAAATCAAAAATAACAAAAACATAAATTAAACATAGAATGAAACAGAATGGTAGTCCGTATGTTTTTTTCTATTTTATTCTCTTTTTTTTGTTTCTTTTTTCTCTTTTTTCTTTTTATTTATTTATTTTTTATTTTTTTTTTGCATACACTCTTACCCTACCATCCAAAATAATACATCATAGGGAATGTACATTCCCTTTACACTTGAATTTTTACATACTTTACAATAAACTACTCTAATGACTCGAATCAAGATAATCAAAACGCTTGGAGTACTTTTTAAGATTAATGCACATATGGGGGTAATAAATGATGTTCTTCCCCATTACTCCATAACACAAGTACTTTACCCATGAGTCCCAATCGTCCCAAAACAATATGTACAAGATATGACTTGACTTAGCAACCATGTAATCAATTAGATAATTAACTAAGGGTTTAAACATGTAACAATAATGCACTAAAGATGAGTGCATACACGGAAGGCTAAGGCGACTTGGTTGCACATTTGGGTGGGTTGTAACAAATTCTTCCTTTAAGTAAAATGCTTAAAGTTAGAAACGAAAAGATAGGCTCGGGGGTGTACTAGGGGTATCGTGTACTAAAAATGAATACAACGCTAAGCTGTGGGAAAAATTCATTGACTTCACTAGTCAAGTAATATGACTTAAATGGTCAAGTAATTATGATACGGGTTTAACACAAGGGTGATCCTAATGCCTCTTATCATGTAGTAAATCTTACTACATGAATGTAGTCTCACTAGCGGTCTCGGGATGCATCACTAATGCAAGTTCTAGAATCTAAATGCAACCGGTACACTCATAAGCACTAATAATAAATGCTTTTTCTATCAAATCTAAAGGCGAACCTCACATATTTGGGTGGAAAATTTTTCTGAATGGTACGGTTTTGTGCTAGTCATACAACTCCTATCCATGAGACGCTTGTTAAGGCTAAAGTTTCACTCCTAAATGTTGTAAAAAATTTTAAATTTGGCGCTAAAATTACACTAACAAGTATTTCTCTTAGTTTTATTACACACCTACCATCGAACAAACAAACTCAAGTGCAATAGTATCCTATAAGGTATCATCATTTACCCTCCCCTTACACTTAGGATGAACATTGTCCCCAATGTTCAATTAAAGAATGTAAAAGTAAGATAGGTAAAAGAATGAAAGCAAATACTCCCCTGATTCGTTCGGTGTGGATAGTGTGTTAACAAGGTTAGATCTTCCTCCAAGAAAATGAACGTTCAAAGCTTATCATCTTCTTGTCATATATAACCTGTTAAACCTGAGAAAACAATTAAGGCAACCTCGCATAAAATCGGCGGCAATCTATATATACTAACAAATCCTAGAAAGCATTTTAAGATATAATGCGTGTGGAATGAATGTTTGCAGATTTCCTAGAGTTTATAAAACTAAAGAATCAACAAAAACTTTTAAGACTCCGTTAGAAAAACAAAACTCTTAAAATTTCCAGAATTTTACACGTGACGTCGTCAGGTGTTAAACCCTGACGCCGTCAGAATTGACTTGCAGAAATCTTTCTGGAAAATTTCTTGAGAAACTTATGTCCTATTTCCTGGAAAATCCTACAAATCATCATTATGACTCGATACAAGCATTTGACTCTAACAATTACTAATATACATGTTCATTTAATATTGTGGCGAATCATGATCATTTTTGTTCTTATAAACAAATTTGGGGTTTCCCCTTACACTTAGCTTTTGCAATATACCTTTATATGAAGTTAAGACGAAGTTAAACAACAAAATAAAGCATTTTAACAATTTAGTTTGAAACATGATCTACCACAATAAAAATAAAACATGCATACGGAAACAAATAACATCAAACAACTAAAAATCAAACAAATAAAAACACACAAAACATGGGTTGCCTCCCAAGAAGCACTTTTCTTTATTTATGAGTCTTGTAGATAGACTCAAGGTCATGGGCTATTACGTGACCTTGTCTCTTGAGATGACGTATCCCATATAATTATGATCCTCACTATCGAGGTGGTAGTGTTTCAATCGTTCGACACTCGCAGTCACCTCCCCTCCTCCTTTACTGCTCAAGGTAGCTATCCCACCTTGGCATTTGCTTTCAATTGTGAATGGTCCATACCACCAAGGACTCGGCTCGTCGGGAGGTACTTTTATCTTTGAATGCCTCAAGAGTACCAAGTCTCCTTATGTAAATGGTACATGATTCTCAGTTGGTTGACTACATTCAAACTTGACATGAACCTTATTGTTGCTTTTGCCTCTCTCAGGCTTAGTTTCTTTGTAGCTTTTGATTCTTGTTTCCCATGCGAGGATTTTTTCTTAGACATGATTAGGCGATGTGTCAATGTTGTTTTTGAGCTTTCTTTTCATCATGCTTTCTTGCACACATTGTGGGGTCATAGGAAGGTAATCTTTCTCTTTCCTGACTTAAGTTCAATTTCCCTCTTTTCATACCTAACGACAGCTCTCGCGGTGGTGAGGAATGGTGCTCCAAGGATTATCGGCATGCACCCACCTCCTTTATCATTGATGATCATGAAGTCGACGGGATACATGAACCCTGCAACATTGACCAATACATCCTCTGCAATTCCCAAAGGGTATACATAAGAGTGACCAGCGAAGGATAGCCTAACACGGGTGGTGGCCGAAATTTCCGTGGTTAGTTGGGTGTAAATAGTTAGGGGCATAAGATTTACTTCCGATCCTTGATCTGCGAAAGCATCTAGATATTGCAACTTCCCAATGCTGGCTGGTATCTCAAAGTTCCCACAAGCCATATGCTTTGTAGCTACTTTTTGTATAAGTAGCTTCTCGAACACCAGTCCCCCAGGTAATGTATCATAATCATCCTTCCCCTCTTTCTCTTTCTTTGAAACCTGTTTGGAGGATTGGTTACGCCCGTCACCCGTTATCCAATTTGTTATGGTATTCTCATTTATATCATATTTTAGGTAGTAACCTAGTGATTGGGATTTTGGCGGTTCCTCAATGGTTTGTACACTAGGGGTTCCCTCTTCCTCATTATCCTCGTGGACAATTGTGATAGAGTTAACAAATCGGGTAGTGGGGGTAGCGCTTTCTTTTCTTAACAACATCATTTTTAGGGTTTTTGGTTTGAGTATTCCTCCACTAGGCTCATCATCTCCTTCATTTTCTCTTGCATCTCCTCCTTTTATTTATAAACAGCTTTCTTGAATTTAGCAAGCCGCTAAGAATGGGTTGCCATGTACTCTCTCATTCAAGCTTCGAATTCCGGGCTAAGGTTTTGAGGAGGCGAATAAGGTTGAGCATAATTTTGAAAGGTTTTGACATTCTCTCTAAAGGGTGACTCGGAAAATGGTGTCGAAATTATATTTGAGACAGAATTGACTGTTGCCCATCTAGGACTTAAAGGTCTCTTTTGTTTTTCCATGAGATAGTCAACCTTTTTCTCAAGTTTGCAAAGGAGTTCTTCGGAGATTTGATTGGTTTCCCCAGGTGTCAAGATTGCGGTGATAGCTGAGTTGATGACATGAGTAACTTCCCATAACTCTTGATTGTCGAAGGCAAGCTCATCAATAATTTCCCAAGATTCCTCGGCGTTTTTATCACGCAACCTGCCTCCAGCGGCTCGATCAATGGTGCGTTTGGTGTGAAAGTCGACATGGTCATAGAAGATTTGAACTAATAGCCAAAGATTTATGCCATGATGAGGGACTTTTTGGAGTAAGTCCTTGAAACGAGTCCATGCTTCATAGAAGGTTTCACCTTGACGCTGTTGGAACATCAAGATATCATTTCTCAGCATCGTAGTTCTCCCCGGTGGGAAAAATTGAGCAAGGAAACGAGACGTGAGATCATCCCATGAGGTGATGGATCCCGCGGGAAAACGTTCAAGCCATTGACTAGCTTGATCATGTAGAGAGAATTGGAATAGATGTAATCGAGTTAAATCTCTAGTTGCAACATCAAGGTCTATGGAATCTACGATTTTAAGGAAATCCTTAAGATGTTGATTAGGATCTTCGGAAGGAAGTTCATGGAATGCACATCCGCTTTGCACCAACCGGATGGTGTCGGATCTCAAGGGGGAAACATTGGCTCCTTGAGTGAGCTCAATGGTGTTTCGATAGCCTTGGTGGCTAGGACGGGAATACTCTCCTAAAGTTCGGGGCCTAGGAGGTTGGTTTGCTAGTGGTGGGTTTTGTGGGTGGTTTTGTTGTGGTGGGTTGTTAGGATCAAAGATATTACCACCTTCCATGATGTCGGATGGTAAAGGTTACGAACAAAGACACGAAGAAATAAGATACACTAAAAAAAACCTAAAAATAAAAATAAAACCTTACTAGAAAGGAATCTAGCAAGTAGACCTAATAAAAAGAAATCCTAACCTAGACAATAACTATTCCCCGGGCTGCGGCGCCAAAAACTTGATACGTGGGAATTGTGCCCTCGCAACAGCTCTTACCTCTCAAGGGATCTTGAGAAGCTTACAACCCCCACCAGGCAGTGTACCTGATCGTTGTAGTATAGTATAGTGACAAGTACCGGGGGATTGATCGTTCAACTCAGGAATAGTGTCGCTAGGATTAGAAAGGCTACTAAACTAGGTCTAGAGGTGAGGGATAATTCTTTTTGTATTTTTATATTTTATGGAAACCAAATAAAATCTCGGGTTTTGAAGGAGTGGGCGGAATTAGTTGCTAGTCAACTAACCCAATTAACTAAAGATGCAATCAAAATAAAATAAAAGAAATGAAAATTAAACTATTAAACTAATTTAGTGGAAACAATAATGAGGAAAGTTGTGTTTACTTAGATTTCATTACTCCCTAGATATCTTTTACAGGTTGATTACCTTGTTACAATTGCATGGATGACGGGTTATATTCCTTAATACTAGTCGTAGGGCCGTGTTTCAATATTCCCTAACTCTATAAGATCCTACTTCACTCCTATGTCAAGCCGTTAGAAGCTCCTAACATGGGATCATTAGAATTCTCTTACGCATTAAATACAACCAAACATCGTAGTACACCTCCGATCATGTTTCTTAAGACGTTCAAGCAAGTTACCAATGGAAGTCTGCCAGTTTTCTTAAGCTTAACATCGAATACAATCATCCGTAACAATTATAAACGAACAATCAACCATAATCAACATCTATGTTTCTGATGCGTAGGAATCGCAACAGGCTTTACCTCTCGAGGGATCTCGAGAAGCTTACAACCCCCACCAGGCAGTGTACCTGATCGTTGTAGTATAGTATAGTGACAAGTACCGGGGGATTGATAGTTCAGCTTAGAAATAGTGTCGCTAGGATTAGAAAGCCTAAATACTAGTTCTAAAGGTGAGGGATGATTATTTTTTGTGTTTTTATATTTTATAGAAAGCAATTAAAATCTCGGGGTTTGAAGGATTTGGGCGGAATTAGTTGCTATTCAACTAACCCAATACTAAGATGCAATCAAAATAAAATACTAAAAATGAAAATAAGCTAAATTATACTAAAGTTGTGAGCAGTAATTGGAAAAAATGTGTTTACTTAGATTTCACTACTCCCTAGACATCTTTTACACGTTAATTACTTGTTATAATTGCATGGATGACGGATCGTATTCCTTAATACCATTCATGGGGTGGCACACATAACTCCCCAATTCTATGAGCTCTTATCTCCTTCTACACCATGCCCAGCACAACTATAGGGATTGTAAACAGTGGCTCATGCATTAAATACAACCAATAAAGACCTAGTGCGCCTCGGTTCATGTTTCTTAAGACGTTCAAGCATGTTACCATTTGGAGATCTGCCAGTTTTCTTAAGCCTAACATATAAATCATTCATCCAAGACAAGAATAAACAAGTAATCAACACATAATCAATATCTAGGTTTCATTAGATCTAAGCAAACACAAGATAGATCTAGCCTAGCATGATAGAATTAAGACAAGAACATGATATAGACAACCAACACATAGACATATTGATTGAATTAGAAGAACACTTATCTTGATTAATCATGCAAGGTATCAAGGGGTTGGAACCCTTGAAAAACCTGTAAAGTTACACCAAAATCGTACTTAGGGTTTCTCCCAAAACTTCTCTTTTTAATGTGTGAAAAATAGAAAACTATATATAGAAAAATAGGTATGACGGCGTCAAGACAAACAATGTGACGCCGTCACCTCGCTGCCAAAACTCTCCTCGGACTGCCTAGATCCACTTCTGACGCCGTCAAGACTTAAGTACTTCCAGGCCGTCATGACTCTTTTACTCTTGATGCCCTTCCTACGTGACGCCGTTAAATCTGTTCTGGGTCGTCATGGAAATTCATGAGATTTGCTCTTGACGCCGTCACCTACTGTTCCCAGCATGGAAAATTAAGACTTTGGCGTTTTCTTCACTTTTATGCTCCAAAAACGTCCGAATTGCTTCCTTTTCCAGATTTCTCTCCCAAAGTACCTAAAATCACAAAAGGAACGATTTAGGGCAATATTTGATCAAATAAATTCGGATTCGGGCTTAAATGACCCCCTAAAAGTGGTTCATATTTTGCCTCATCATATACCCTTACACTTGAGATTTGCTTGTCCTCAAGCAAATGCGCTTTTATTCTACTCAAAATATAAGTTAGGGGTCATTTAACACTAATATAAAAGTAATTACAACAAATAATCGTTCCACTAAAGATCAATAAACAAGCACGAAGGTCATACACTAGCACCTCACAAATAGTGTTTAGATACTCACATCTCTCGGGTGTAATAAAGTATAGATTACAATATGGAAACGGAAGATATCTCTCACTACCTGTCATAACAAAATAGATTACCATAGGCTTGGGAAAGGATCAAACCTCCACCACATGACGTAAGCACCTAGGATAAACTATCAAAGAGATCTTTTAAAGGGTTGTAACGTTAGGTGTAGGGATATGAAATACACGGTTTTGTTGGATAAAGGAAGTTTTACTGGTGGCGAGTTAACAATCTTAGTTAATTACATGTACAATGTGGCGTTGCTAAGCCAAGACTAGACTCGACTTAAGCTAATAAATGAAAAATAATAAAAATATAAAATGAACATAGAATAAAAAGGGATGGTAGTCCGTACGTTTTTTTTTTTTTTTTTTTTTTTTTTTTTTTTTTTTTTTTGCATACACTCTTACCCTACCATCCAAAATAATACATCATAGGGAATGAACATTTCCCTTACACTTGAATCTTTACATACTTTACATTTAACTAATCTAATGACTCGAACTAAGAATATCAAAACACTTGGAGCACTTTTAAGATTGACATACATATGGGGGTAATAAATGATGTTCTTCCCCATTACTCCATAAAATAAGTACTTACCCATGAGTCCCAATCGTCCCAAAACAATATGTACAAGGATATGACTCAACTTAGCAACCATGTAATCAATTAGAAAGTTAACTTAGGGTTTAATAAATAACAATAATGCACTAAAAATGAGCGCATACACGGAAGGCTAAGGCGATTTGGGTGTACATTTAAGTGGGGTGTAACAAATTCTTCCTTTAAGTAAAATGCTTAAAGTTAGAAACGAAAAGATAGGCTCGGAGGGGTGTACTAGGGGTTTCGTGTACTAAAAATGAGTACAACGCTAAGGGTGTGGGAAAAATTAGTTGACTTAACTAGCCAAGTAATATGACTTAAATGGCCAAGTAATTATGATACGGGTTTAACACAAGGGTAATCCTAATGCCTCTTATCATGTAGTAAATCCTACCACACGAATGTAGTCTCACTAGCGGTCTCGGGATGCATCACTAACGCAAGTTCTAGAATCTAAATGCTACCGGTACACTCATAAGCACTAATAATGAATGCTTTTCCTATCAAATCTAAAGGCGAACCTCACATATTTGGGTGGAAAATTTTTCTGAATATACGGTTATGTGCTAGTCATACAATCTCCTATCCATGAGACGCTTGCTATGGCTAAAGTTTCACTCCTAAATGTTGTAAAAAATTTTAAATTTGGCGCTAAAATTGCACTAACAAGTATTTCTCATAGTTTTATTACACATCTACCATCAAACAAAACAAACTCAAGCGAAAGTGCATATGTAAGGTATCATCTTTTTACCCTCCCCTTACACTTAAGATGAACATTGTCCCCAATGTTCAAGTAAAGAATGTAAAAGTGAAAAGTAAAGAGAATGAAATCAAATACTCCCCTGATTCGCTCGGTATGGATAATAGGGTGGCTAGGTTAAATCTTCCTCCAAGAAAATGAACAATCAAAGCTTCCCTTCCAGAATATAAATCATCTTCTTGTCATACATAACCTGTAAAACCTGACAAAATAGACAAGACAACCTCGCGTAAAATCGGCGGCATTCTATATAAGTTACTAAATCCTAGAAAACAAGATAAGATATAATGCTTGAGGAATGAAGTTTGCAGATTCCCTGGAGATTATAAAACTTAATAATTCACAAAAACCATAAGACTCCGTTAGAAAAACAAAACCGGTAAAATTTCCAGATTTTAACTCCTGACGCCATCAAGAGTAAACCCCTGACGCCGTCAGAATTGACCTGCAGAAATCCTTATGTTAAGTTTCCGGAAAATTTCTGGAAAAACTTGGTCCTACTTCCTGGAAAATCCTGCAAAACTTCATTATGACTCAATACAAGCATTTGACTCTAACAAATACGAATACACATGTTCATTTAATATTGTGGAGAATAATGATCGGGTTGTTTCTTAAAAACATATTTGGGGTTTCCCCTTACACTTATCTTTTGCAAAAATACCTTTAGGTGGAGTTAAGACTAAGCCAAAACAACAAAGTAAAGTATTTCCACTATTTAGTTTAGAAACATGATCAACCAACAATAAAAAATTAAACATGCATACGGAAGCAAATAACAAACAAACAAATAAAATCACACAAAACATGGGTTGCCTCCCAAGAAGCGCTTTTCTTTATTTACGAGTCTTGTAGCTAGACTCAAGGTCATGGGTTACTACGTGATTCGGGTGAGTTCCTCGTTGAGGACATCTTTGGGATCAAACTTAGGTTTCAACTTCCTATCGGTTTCCTTAGTGTGGTATGACCTTTCAAACTTTTCTCCATCCGGATCATACAAAGTCATCCTCATATGCCATGTTCCATCACCTTCTTTAGGTGGCTTGTCCCACCTCCATTTACACTTGTCTCCCTCTCTTTTCCACTTATTCATCTCTATATTAATAGGCATTACGCTCAAGAACTCAATCATCTTCCTAAAGACTAAGGGGTCCTCAAAGAGGTCTAGCTCTTCATCTCTAGCTATGAGTTGTTCTACCGAATGCGTCTTTTCTACGAAATCTTTCTCTAGATAAAATGGGCATTGAGGTCCTATGAAGTTCCTTTCTATCCAAGGTCCGTATCTAGATGGTCTCCTATTCATCTCTACCCAATGCGGTGTCGATTCATCATCACAATCATAACTATGCTTCTTTACATCGTACACCGACCAAGTATCTCCTTCACCTACTGTTGGGATCATAGTTTTCACTATTTTATCAAGTCTCGGTCATTTGTAATAATGTTAGGTTGCTTAACTATTATTTACTTTCAATTACTTAATGTATTAAGTTTACTAGGCTTAAGGTATGAAACCCATGGGCCTCAAAGCCCACGAAATGATGAAAGGAAGGAGAGGGAGTGTTGCCCTAGCTCCTTCCCTATATATAGAAGCCTTAGGTCATTTGTAAACTTGGTTGGTTATTTGATTTCTTAAGGAAACTCTTGCACTTATATTTCTCTTATTCATATAATCACCCAAATCTCCTTTCTCATCTCATTTCTATTGTTATTATACTTGTGTTTACAAAATGGTGACCTAACAAGTGGTATCATTCGCCATATGAAGGTGTAGTTTTTGTTTTTCATTGATTTTTGTTTCTTAAACTTGTTTTATAATCGATTTTTGTTCAAATTTTTGTACTTTCTTGCTTGTTTCTTGGTTTTTATCACATATTTGCTTACAAACTTGTGCTACAAATCAAAACAAACAAAAAAGTATCAATCTTTTCTCAAAAAATTCGATTAGGGTGTCTTGTACTTGTTTTCGCAATTTTAAAAAACTTTTTGAAAAGTTCTTAAAGTTTTCAACTTTCTTAAAGATCTCTTCATTTTACACATAAAAGTACAAGAATCTTGAAATAAAAACGAGTTTTTGGATTGCTTTCTTTGAAAAACAAAATCTGCCAATTTTCGAAATCATACATTTGACCAAAGTTTCGAAATCACAAGCAAGTGCTTCTAATCGACTTACGGATCGTGTACTCAGTCTCTTCTCTCTTGTATAAGAAAGAAAAGTACTTCGACAATTGGTTTACTTTCGAAATTGTATAATTTCGAAAAAGTGCTCGTGACTTTGTGTTTTCGAAAACATCAATTTTTTCGAAATCACAATTCTTTCGCAAACTTGTATAAGTTTCGAAATCACTACCATCACTCAGTTTTTCGAAAATTTCTTAAGTTTCAAAAATCCCTAAAGTTTCGAGAACTTGATTTGTTTCGCAATCTCAGTATTTTTGAAATCCCAAATTTCGCAATCACTGTTTTCGCAATCACAGTTGAAGACAAATTTCGCAATCCGAAGTTGAGCAAAAGTTTTCGAGATTTGGCTAAACCTATACCTTCTATAAGATCCATTTCTACACAAGTGTTCTAAGATGTCTCAACCACCTAATTACTACTTCCCTCATACTCAGCAACAGCAACATCAGCAGTATCAGCAACAACAATACCATCAGCAACAACCGTATCAACAACCTTCACAATCACACGTTCAAAAACAACCGTTTAATCTACTACATCATTACTTAATGATGCAACAACATCAAATCATTCCTCAACAACAACCATATCAAATGCCACAACAAAACACTCAGTTTTCCTCCAAACAACCTCACTGGTTTGACAGAATGTGTGAAGTTATTACAACTCAACAATCCCGACATGAGGCAGGATCACTTGAAACACCTCCAATGCTGACACCTGGGAACTATGTTCAATGGTCAAGTCGATTCTTACGATTTCTTGAATTAAAGAAACCTCATGGGAAATTCTTGAAGCAAGTGATACTTGAAGGACCATTTGAGTGACCAACATGATTTGAAGTTGGTGATCCAAATGCTGATCCTCCACGTCCTCCTGGTGATAGACCTCTTCCAGAATCTCAACTCACAGAAGAACAGAAATTACATCGTGAAGCTGATGAGTATGCAATGGCTTATATACTTCAAGGAATACCAAATCTAATTTATCGAAGAGTGGAATTCAGAATCGTAGCTATGGTCGATCTGGTTCAGGAAGTTCTTCAGGAAACTTTGGGAATGGTCAGAGGTTTAGTAACAATGCGGGGTTCAAGAACAACTCAGGGTCTTCTCAACAAAGGTCTGAACCAGTTGCAACTAGGAACTCCAACTCAGGGAATGCAGTGTGGTGCTATAACTGTAATGAACAAGGTCATATAGCGACAGCATGTCCCAAACCGAGAACTCGGGGTAGTAAGTTTCACAAGCAGGCATTACTCATGGCTCTTCAAGATGAAAAAGATGGACATTTCCCTGAACAAGATAACAACTTCATGGCAAATGTGTACAATGATGATGATATGGAAGATCTGGAAGCCAATGCAGCTGTGATGCTTATGGCCAACATGCAGGAACTTCAGTTTAATGATTCAGGTCCAGTGTATGACACTGACGGCTTGTCTCAGGTACATGACCAAAAAGCATGCCTAATACTTGAAATAGCCTCACCCTCTGCTTCTGAATCAGATATGGCGCAAGTTTTTCCATCTAAATCATCTTCATCTTCTCAAACAGATGAACAAATAAGCACAGTTGTCATATTTGATGATGACACAGTTGTTTCATTTGATGATCCTATTGAGAATGATAAACATGATCATTTAGAACAACATGAACCATCGTTTGATCCAGACCCTGACCTAATATTGTTATCTAAACAACTGGAGGCACAACAATTGCAAATCATAAAATGCAACGAGAAAAATAAAGTTTTAAAAGAACAAAATGCGTCACTTGTAAGAGATATTGAGTGTTATAAAATTCAGCTTTCAAATCAGGAAGACAAGATTAAAAATGCAAAAAGTTTTGAAAAAGCTTTTCAAGATTCTTACAACAAAGAACAAGATCTTCAACGCAAAATGCAAGATTTAATTGAGTCAAACGGAAAGTTGATTTTGAAACTTGAAAGTGAAAAGTGTGAATTTAAAATGCAAGTTGAACGTCTTCAAACAGTACTTTCAAAAACAGAAACATAATTGTCAAATTGCAAAAAGGGGTTTTGTGAACATAAAATATGAAAAAGGAAGTATATAGATGACTTACTCGGTGATATTGTTGATCTTGAAAAACAACTCAAAGAATTTCGTCACATTGTTTACAAACACGGGAACTCTGTCACAACAATTCAGAAATTTGCTTTAAAACCGAGACCCGATAAAGGATTTGCACTTTGCGATTTCAAATCAATGTTTCTTCACACAGCATTCAAAGAAAATCCTAAGATTTACAGTATGGATCACATGCTTGATAATACGATTGTGCGTGCTGTTGTTTTTGATACTGAGGAAGAAGAAGAACTTGAAGACGAGAGTCGATCAAAAATGAGTTATGTTCAATATTGGACACCATATGACTATTCAAAAGCTCCACCTCTTTCTAAATCTTTTGTTACTCAAAAGGAATTACCTGAGAAATCATGGTTTGTCGAAGAGTCATATGTTTCATCCTCTAATGCGGCCCCTGTCCAAACTGTAGCACAAGTTAATGGTCCTTTACCATCATCCGGTGAACTTACACCTTTACCAAAAAAATGTCGTGTCTTAAATTATTTCAAAACTTTTATGGAAGACATCGAAATTTTGGAGGAAACAATTGAACGCAATTCTGAAATAAAAATTGAAACTTTTCAATCCGCTAACGAGCGTGAAAAGAGAGATATTTTTCAAAAACAAATGCTGCCAATTGTCAAACACCTCCGTCTCTGTGCTACACGTTGGGATCAGGAACTTCAAAACGAGGTCAAAAATATGATAAACGTTTTCAATTCTACTGAAAATGCGATTTTGGTTCAAAAGCAAAGAAATAGAGTTTTAAAAAATGATGCTGATCGACTCTTGGAACAATTTCTCAATGCTGATATTTTGTCTGTTATCATGAATGATCTCTATAAATCTGGTACTTCTATGCTTAATAATGATCATTGTGTTGATAATAATCTGTTGAATGAGGAAATTAAGACACTCAAAGTGGAAAATGATAAGCTGAGAATTAACAATGATGATGTGACAAAACAATTTTCAAAAGAAATTTGTCAAGTCAAACAAAGGCTTGAATGGTGTCAAGCTCAAAGTCTTGAAATGGAATTGAAGCTTCAAAGTCAAAATGTTTCAAACTCTTGTCAGATTTGCAAAAACAACGAGTCTTTAAAAAGTCTGTGTCTCCGATACGAGAAAGAAATTGCGGATTTAAAAATTGAAAAAGCCGAATGGCAACAAAACCGCGATGACATCAAATATTGCAATGGTTTACTTGAGTCTGAAATCCAGGATAAAAATCACATCATCATTGATTTGAAAGAGAAAATTAAGCTAATTCAAAAGGGAAAGATGGTTGACACCACGGTGATAGCACCAGGAATGTATCAATTAAACAAAACTGCTAAAGAAAATGTCATTCAAAACACTAATGTTGATAGCTCCACTTCTACAGGACTAGTCTCCACTAATAGCGTTAGCAGACCCAAGCGAAAAAGTAAAAAGAAGAATAGGATCTTGCAACGTAAGAGAGGACAACTAGAAGCTCAAGAAGTAGAAGATCAACTTAGGAATTTGAATAAAACTCATGTTGCATCAGATTTAGATTCTAATCTGGCAAATTGTAATCAAAATCTAAATGTAACGAATGATGAACCTTTGAATGTTTTGAATATTAATGCATCTTGTGTGTTTTGTCGTAAAAGTGTATCATCTGGTGATCATACAAAATGTTTAGCTAATTCTCTTCTCAATCGTCATAAGAAACGTAGGACACGCATTCCTTCTAGGCCCACTACTGCCTCTAAGTCTAATTTAGGAAAGCCGTCTTCTACGGTTTCTAATGAAGTTAAAGTTACCCCCATAGGTGCCGAGAACAAATCTAGGAATGAGCCAACTACTAGTGCATTTAACATTAAGAAAGCAAAAACTAGTTGGAACTGGCAACGTTGGTTACAATACAAACCAGACTTTAAATGGATTCCTAAATTGTTGAATACATGTGTTTCTAACCAACAGGAACCCGCACTGTCTTTGGGTTCCACCCTTACTTCTGTTCCATCTGTGTCTTCTTCTTGTGATGCAGGTGGTACAGATCGTTCTCTGGATTGTTGATAGCGGATGCACCCGACATATGACAGGCAATCTCAAACTGTTACACAACTTTGTCTCAAAGTTTATTGGTACTGTCAGATTCGGGAATGATCATTACGTTCTAATCATGGGATATGGTGACTATATCAGCGGGAACATTGAAATCAGTCGTGTATATTATGTGGAAGGCCTTGGACACAACCTTTTCTCTGTTGGTCAATTCTGCAATGGGGATCTAGAAGTTGCATTTCTTGAGAAAAGTTGCTTTGTTCGTGACTTACAAGGAAACGATCTAATGTCTGGCTCACGTGGCTCCAATCTTTATACAATATCAATGTCAGATATGATTGCAACATCTCCGATATGTCTTCTCTCCGAAGCAGAATCAACTAAATCTTGGTTATGGCACAAACGTCTTTCGCACTTGAATTTCAAAACAATGACTGACCTTGCTTGTTACAAACTTGTTGATGGATTTCCAAGATTCTATTTTACCAAAGATCACTTATGTTCTGCCTGTGAACAAGGAAAAAGTACTCGGGCTCATTTTCCTTCAAAACCTGAGCACAGTACGAATCATGTTCTACAATTGCTACACATGGATTTGTGTGGACCGATGCGTGTTCAAAGTATCAACGGTAAACGCTACATTCTTGTAATTGTGGATGATTATTCAAGATGGACTTGGGTTTACTTCTTACGAAGTAAAGATCAGGCTCCTTCCATGATCATTACCTTTCTCACAAAAATTCAAGTTCAATTACGCAACACGGTTCGAATGGTCAGAACTGACAATGGAACTGAATTCAAGAATCAGACACTTAGGTCATATTATGAGAAAGTGGGAATTGAGCATCAAACATCTATTCCTAGAAGCCCAGAACAGAATGGAGTTGTTGAAAGACGCAACAGGACTGTTAGTGGAAGCTGCTAGAACTATGTTGATTAATGCTCAATTACCAGATTACTTGTGGGCAGAAGCTGTTTCAACCGCATGTTATACCCAAAACCGTTGCATGATAACAAAACGCCATCGTAAAACACCTTATCAAATTGTTCACAAAAGAAAACCGAATATCGATTACTTTCATGTATTTGGAGCACTTTGTTATCCAAAAAATGATCGTGATGATTTAGGCAAACTTAAAGCAAAGGCTGATATCGGAGTGTTCGTTGGATACTGTGAAAATTCAAAAGGTTTTCGGATATGGAATCGTCGTACAAGAGAAATTCAAGAAACCATTCACGCTAATTTTAATGAACTCACACAAATGGCCTCTGAGCAACACAGCTTAGGACCCGAATTCAACCGTCTTAACTCTCCGGAATCTTCGGCTGTACCATTGCCACTCAACCGCAAAGAATTAGAAACCTTGTTTGCTCCACTATTTAATGACACAATTGAATACCGTTCTACTGAGGTCTCACCAAATTCCGCTGCTCAACCTGATAATATTCCAGTACCAGACTCACCTCAACAAACAACTACAAATGTTGAGAGAGACGGTCCTCCAATTGTATCACCATCTACAGCAGAACAAACTGGTTCTAACTCCCGCCATCCAGCTGAAGATCCAACACCACAATCAGTTCCACAACCTGCAGAGCATGATCCTGATGCGTTCTTTAATCCGTTTGCACCGGCTCCTACAGTTCCTGATATAGCTGAGTCGTCAACACGCAATTTGGATCCTGCTAACATGCGAGATACTTATCAACTACACCCTTCAACACACAAATGGACTCGAGACCATCCACTAGTTCATATTATTGGCCATCCAGATGCACCTATCATGACAAGACAACGACTTCACACTGATGGAGAAACTTGTATCTATGCACTCACAGTTTGTCACGAAGAACCTAAGAACATTAAAGAAGCAATGACTTATGACAACTGGATTGAATCTATGCAAGAGGAATTTCAGCAATTCATAAGATTAGAAGTCTGGGAATTAGTTGAAAGACCTGATGGAGTCTTTGTCATCGGGTTAAAATGGATCTGGAAGAATAAGCTTGATGCAGAAGGAACAGTCATACGTAACAAATCACGTCTGGTAGCGAAAGGATACTCCCAACTAGAAGGACTTGATTTTGCTGAATCCTTTGCTCCAGTGGCTAGACATGAAGCTGTTCGGATCTTCTTGGCCTATGCTGCACACAGGAACATGGTTGTTTACCAAATGGATGTGAAAACTGCATTTCTTAATGGAGAACTCCGTGAAGAAGTGTATGTGAGCCAACCTGACGGCTTCGTTGATCCTGAGCATCCTAATCACGTTTACCGACTCAAAAAGGCACTCTACGGACTTAAGCAAGCCCCACGGGCGTGGTATGACAAACTGTCCACTTTCTTGCTGGCCAATAAATTTTCTAAAGGATCGGTGGATCCAACACTATTTACAAAAACCTACGGGGAGGACTTACTTGTTGTTCAAATATATGTCGATGACATTATTTTTGCCTCAACAAAAAGAAGTTACTCTAATGATTTTGCAAAATTAATGAAAGATAATTTTGAAATGTCCATGATGGGTGAACTTTCGTTCTTTCTAGGACTACAAGTTCATCAATCACCCCGTGGAATTTTTATAAATCAGTCCAAATATGCTCTTGAAATTTTAAAGAAACATGGGATGATGAGTTGTGATACTTATAATACACCGATGGGCTATACCACAAAACTAGACGCTGACTTACATGGGACACCTGTTGACCCTACCAAATACCGAAGTATGATTGGGTCCCTCATGTATCTCACGGCTAGTAGACCTGATATAGTATTTGCTGTCTATATGTGCTCTCGCTATCAGTCCAAACCAACTGAAAAACACCTCAGTGAGGTCAAAAGAATCCTTCGATACATAAAGGGAACCATTAATTTGGGAATCTGGTATCCGAAGGATTCTGGTTTTGAACTAATTGCTTTTTCAGATGCTGACCATGCAGGATGTTTAGACACATGCAAAAGTACATCTGGTGGATTACAATTTCTCGGAGACAAACTTGTGTCATGGCAATCAAAGAAGCAGGACTGCACATCACTGTCATCAACAGAATCTGAATATGTAGCCATATCTGCTTGTTGTGCTCAAGTCATCTGGATGAGATCACAACTTAAGGACTATGGCTACCTATTCAACAAGATTCCTATCTACTGTGATTCCAAAAGTGCAATTGCTATCTCCTGCAACACAGTACATCATTGCAAATCCAAACACATCGATCTCCGATATCACTTCATCAAAGAGCATGTGGAAAAGGGTACCGTTGAACTTTATTTTGTTGGGACTGAGTACCAATTGGCGGACTTACTCACCAAATCCTTAGCACCATCAAGGTTTGCTAGTCTAGTTCACCAAATTGGTATGCGATGTTTGACTCCAGAGGATCTGGAAAAGTTTTTAAAACACAACTGATCGTCAAACATCAAAACTATCCTTGTTAATATTTTTCTTAAATATAAACCAATCAAAACACAAAAAGATTTTTCATTTTTCTATTAAAAAAAAAATGCAAGTATATCACTTCTCTTCAACATCGTGTCATTTTTTTTTACAAATGTTGAGGGGGAGATAAGCTCAAAATGCCTCACATTTTTTCTCCAATTGATATACTTGCATATTTTCTATATGATGTGGTTCTTAGGATAATGTGGAAGTATTAAGTTCATTCCCTCGTCTCATCTCGATTAAAATTTCATTTACAATGGCGGTTAGGAGTATATCTTTATGTTGCACATGTTTGCCATTTAACTTTAGGACTCAATAAAGTATATCAAAAGTTTAGGGACCAAAAGTGACTAAAATTCAAAAGTTTCAAAATTACAAAAACAAACAAACCGTTCTTTTTCAAAACATCACAATATCTAAACCCCTAAAACCCCTTTCGAGATCTACGAACCATATTCAAATGAGCAATCCACTTTAGAGATCTTCAATCTGTAAGTTCCTTAGTGATCTTTAGGGTATTACAAACATAGGTTTTCGTTTAATTGTAAATCCAACGGCTAAATTTCTTGGAAAACCGATTTAGATATCTAGGGTTTGCAATTTCGAAATCTGCAAAATCATGGCTTGGTATCTGATTTCTTGATAGGGTTTTGTTACATTTAATGTCACTAAACTAACAATATCATTTTATCTTACTTCCACTCATGTTTGCTTGATTCACGAAACCTAGGTTTTGGTTCGATTTGAGATTTTTTTTGATTCTGCGTTTGCTTGCTTTGTATTATTGGTGGGATATGTTTCTATGGTCACAAGTATACATGTTAGATTAATTTTTGTTGATCTACACTATTGGTGCTTGGTTCTCGATATACTTGTATGCCTCGTTCTTTGTTAATTTCTATCTATCTGAGTCCAAATGTGTTGAATGCTGTCATAATGTGCTTGTAACATGTATTTGTGATATGCTAGAACCATTAATACTCATTAGACTCAAATTTGATATATTATCGAGAACTTGTTCTTGACAATTATCGAGATCTTAGTTAACGTGCATATTGGTTATATCTAATTGGTGTTTATCACTCTTTGTGACAGGCCTGAATCTTTGGATACTAAATTTTCATAAGAAACGTACGTATGGATCAATTTCAAAAAATTCTTGTATAAGAATTTCTTTCGAAATCCCATTTCTCGCAAATCATGTTTTTTCGCAATCTCGTCATTTCGAAAACACTATTATTGAGGGTTTGCGAAAGTTTCTCTAAAGCTTAGTGTTTTCGAAAAATCTTGTTTTCGAGAATAGATACTTTGAAAATCTTTCGCAAACTCTTACATTAGTGTGTTTGCGATAAATATGTATCACTGCTCAAACGTTTTCGAGAACCATGTTTTTTTTCGAAATCACATATGTGAAAATCTTTCGCAATCAACCATCTTTGAATCTTTTCGAAAAATATTTCACTTAAGTATGTTCTCGATAAAATTATTATCGAGAACACACTTGGAATATTTTTTGAAAACATTCATTATGCATGTTTGCGAAAACCTTATTTCTTATGACTGTTTTTTCGAGATCATGTTAGATTAAGTTTTTTCGAAATCAAGTAAATTTTGCGAAAATATGATGATGGCTTGTTGTAATGTCGAATACATGTAATTATGTTGTGAGTGTGTTGTAATCAACATTTGTTGTCACAAGATGAGTAAATATGCTACTTGGATCATTTTTGTGCTTAAGTGTGTACTCTAATTTTTCTTAAATTGATTTAGTGAGATGAAATGATCAATGTTCTTCAAGTATGCATTATATGTCACTTCACACATAACATAATGAAACATTCGTGCTTAATTGTCTTAAGTAGATATCTATAACCAAAGTCAAAACTGTGCTAACACGTAACAAATTTGGATGTTTGGTTTATGATTATACTTTTCAGATTAACATGGCTGAACACAACGAGAATGTCCCTGAACAAGCTCTTCCATTACTCACCATGGATGACATCACTCCCGAAAACTACAATGTCACAATTGGCAACAACAATCCACGAGTTGATTTCGACAAGTTGAGAATTACAGAGAACTCGTGCATGATTGTCAAAGATATTCTACTTGCACATCCATGCAAACATCTGCTCATCTGTTCTACTTCAGTTCCTCTGTTCTACCTTCATCAGTTCTGGATAACGGCTAAGGAAAATTTGGATGATGAGTCTTTTACTGTTACGCTAGATCGCCAAGTCTACAATGTTAATCACGACGTTCTTCGTACAATCCTTCACCTGCCTCAAGCTGACAACGAATTCGCTCCAATACTGCCTGAACTGGACCTTCTTGACTTCTTTGTTGAATTAGGATATGATGTTGATGACAACGTACCTCTAGTCAAACATTCCCGATTCAATGCCAAGAATATCCCTCAGCCTTGGAGAACATTATGTCTGTTGGTTGTAAGATCGATATCAGGAAGAAAGAGTGGTCATGAACATCCTAGGCTTGAACACTTGCAAACGTTTTGGGGAATGGTGACTCTAACACCTATTGACTTTGCAGTACCAATCATGAATGATATAGTCTACAACATTCAAACCGATCGTGTGAAGACTATGATACCATTCACAAGATTTACCAAGCTTCTCATAGAACATCTCTGCAAAGACACTCCAGAATTCATCAAGAGGATGGCAGATCCTAATGAGCCGAAACACCTCTTCGAGGATGATTTCACCACCTCATTCATCAAGACGACCACTTCCTCTACCAAAATCAAAGGAATGAGGCTTCCCGAATACCTTCTTGATGACAAAATCAAGAAAAGTCTGAACTACAAGCTGTATGATAATGCTTACAAAGGGGTACAGGAAGAAGTCACTATACAGACTCGAAGCAAAGGAGGTGTAAAGTCTGGAAGTACTACAAGCACCACTGGCTCACCTTAGACTAAGTCTAAGGCTTCTCCCAGGACTAAACCATCTGTTAAACCCAAGTCTTCTGCCAAACCTAAACCAACATCCAAGTCTACACCTGCCAACAAGCCAAAGAAGAAGGCAACTCCTGAGTACTTTATTCGGGATGAACCTACACCTCCACCTTCTAACACCGAATCCGAGTTCGATACAGAATCTGAAGAAGAAGAACCAGATTATGAACTGAGAGTATGAGCACCTGATGAAAGATTTCCTGCAACAGAGATCGCCATACAACAAAGTCTTGAAACTTATGAAGAAGAGACAAGGAAAAGAAAAGGGATCACTATTCATGAGCCTAATGATGATGAAGACGAACCAATCGTTGAACCTTTGGTCGACAAACGCAAACTGAAGAGTATAGTTGTCGACACTCGAGCTGAAGAAAAGCGACTTCGGAAAGAACAAAGGAAAGCAACTCTCGAAAGCCGACTCATGTCTCAACCTTCAACACCACCACCTATCGATCAGTCAGAACATGAAGGAGCCACTAGTAGCATGATTCCTCCCGTTGTATCCACTACGTTTGAATCAGCTCCACAGCCTGATGACACCGGTAAAGATACAGACAAAACAGGAGATGTCAATATGACAGAAACTGCTAATGTAGAGGAGAATGTTGGCGGACAAGAGAACATAGCTACGGATCAGGAACATGAATACCTCATTACTCCAGAGTTCCTTGCACGAGAAGCAGAGGAAGCAGAGGAACGTCGTAGAAAAGAAAATGAAGAGAAGAACACGTTCGACACCAACATATTTCTTAAGTCATCTTCTCAACAGACTTCCTCAGCAAAACCTCCACCTCCTCAAGACTCTCCACCAAAGGATCCGACTCCTCCTGCTTCTTCTTCAAACTCTCACAACGAGTCGTCGTCCGAATCATCACCTGAGCATTCATCTTCCACACCTTCAGAAACCGTATCAAAACAGCATTCAATCAATGAACCGAAACAACCAGTTGATCTTCAGGAGCAAGTCAACAAACTTACCAACATGGTTACCAGTCTTACCAAACAAGTTGAAGATTTTCAGGAGTCAAAGCAGCTGATCGATAAGTTCTTGAACTCTGATTACATAGGATTTATCAGGACCGCCACACATGATTTTCTCACTGAAAATCTAGTTGAGATGATCACTCCTGAAGTAGCAAAACTTCTTGAACCAATCAAGGACAACTTGGATCACAGAATCAGAAGTGTCACTAGAAAAATGTTGTCAACTACACCATTCACACTTCACACTGCAAAACCTTCTACTGTTGCTCCAACCGTCCCTGAATTATCTTTTAATGAAATGCTTGCCAAACTCTTCGACAATGTTGCCTCCAAAACCACACAAACTGCTGAAGAAAAAGGACTTTATGATGCTATGGTGGCTTACATAGCCAAAGAGTCATGCAAAGATGCAGCTGGAACCCTGAAAAGGACAAGAAAAGATGACGATCCAGACCCAAACTCTAAAGGCAAGAAATCTAAGTCTGGAACCGGTCCCTCATCGTCTCTACAACCACTAAAGGACTCCACTCCTCCTGGAAATCAACAACACCCCTCAGCTACTGGTCAAGGTCAAACTGAAGAGGAAGAAACTTTCATGGAACCTACAGATGACTACCAGGGTCAACCTGACATCGATTACCATGCTTCACCTATTCATGATTCTCATGCTGGACCATCGTCACCATCCAAGGCTAAAGACAAAGATGCTACATCTAAGTCCAAGAAATCAAAGACGAAAAGACGTCATTCATGGCTCGACAATGATGACACTCCTCAGAATGATTGGCTGACAAAAATGGTTCAAGCTCAACCTCCTCTCGAAGAAGAAGAACCCCTTCCTGGTAACACTCTACAGTTTACCCAAGTCATAATGAAGGATCTTCAGATCAACAAACTCACAAAGGCGGAGCTCAGAAGAATCAATAGGGATGCACAAGAATTCCTCAAGAAAAGATCTGGAAACAAAGTGGAATACGAATATCATATGCAAAATATAGCTAGTGCAATGTCTGCCGACTTTGACTGGCTAAACCCTGAAGTGAATATCGATCTCAGTTCCAAGAATCATGAAAAACCTTACTTCACTGACTGGACCAAACCATTACCTTTGAAAGGATTTCCAGACAAACCTAAGATACCTTACAGCTTCTTCTTCAACAAAGATCTTCGTAACATCCAGCTCACCCAGGAGACATCCAAGAAGAAATATGCTTCCTCACTCACAATCTCAGTACCTGCCGCAAGATACGAAATTCCTGCCATTGAAGAAACCACTCGTATTTTCAGCAACTCCATCGTAGCTTACGACAGAGATGCTCTACACGGAATTCAACACTGGCCAGAACGTCGTCGTCTCGGTTATACCAGCAGATTAGGAGAGAAATCATTGGAAAATGTGAAGCAAAAATCTAAGATCATCGCTATCTTGGAGATTCAAGAGTCGCAACGGTTTAACTACATATTCATGCGTGAAATTGTTGTTAAACGACAAGATGAAAAGAAGTACAAGTTCTCCGAAGCAGATTTTCCAGACCTTAATCTCAATGACATCGAAGACATGTATCTCGAAAAGGTTCAAGGAAGAATGCGTGGATTCGATAGAGATGTACAGTACAACTTCATGGCATCACTACTTCTTTACATCTGACGATTGATAGTTCAAGAAAGAGTGGAAGATCTTCAGCTTGGAGTGGAAAGTTACCAACAGAAGATCAATTTGACAAAGCCGCAATTCACATTTGATGGAATCTATCAAACGTCACAGTTTAGTCTCAACCAAGATCCTTTTGGTTTCACCTACATCAACAGCAAAAAGCTACAAAGTTTCATGAAGTTCGATGAGGTACACAAATTCTGTGATGTTACACTCAAATCTGTTCATGATGGGCTTGTCAAAAGGTTGAATGATGATCGCCGAAAGATAGCTAAGGGGGAACAACCTAGATGGAAATCCAGCACAAGAAGACAAGTTCGTAACTTTGTCTTAAAGATTGAAGAAAGGTTATTTCGACGGGAACAGATCAGACGACTGGAAAGCTATATCGGTGTTAGACCATCGTTTCCTATCAGACTCTTCGAAAGACCAGAACCCAAGTTCACTGACTTTGATGCTCCACTTCCTGACGAAGATTAACTTGGTACATTTGGTTATTCTTTTCAATATCAATTGTTTCATTTGATTGAATTATTTTCATTATGGCTTGTGCACGCATCACAGTGCACAACCCGAACTTGTAAAGAAAGGACCCTGAGGTACGCATCAGTGCCTCAATCCTAAATATAAGGAGCGAAGGCTTCTTACTTTTGAGTAGAATTAATCAAACATTTATGATTTTTCATAATTCTGCTCAAAAGGACAAGTATTTCACCTCAATAAGACCTAATCACTTGTTGAGGGGGAGCACTTGTCAAAAACAAAATACTTTACTCTAAAATCAAAAGTTCTTGGTGAATCTCCCCGTAAGACTCAAAAGGCATATTTTAATCTAAAAGTTTGTCAAAAACATCATTTTATATGCTATTTTTGAGGGGGAGAAAATGAAAAAGTGATTAAAATATACGAAGTCAAAGCTTAAAAGTTGTATCATGTGCGAGCTAGACTCAGTATTGACCCAGGAATTGACGAGACAATAAAAGTTAGTAATATCGAAAGGACTTATCCTCGACGGGTAATAACATCAAGTTAGTTACTAGAGCTAGTTGTCACCTAAAAGCTGACAATGTATCTCTTTAACTAACCACGTAAGCATGTCTCGAAAAGGATATGTCTTAGTAGAAATGTACCGTCTCGAGAAACTTTCTGTGAACTTGATCAGGCCGGGTAATAACTTCAAGCTAGTTTAACTAGTGATGTAAGCGTGTCTCGAATCGGTCTTGTTCATGGAAAGTGGATCAATTCAAATGATTGCTCCACCCGCATGTGCAAATTTATTAAAACACTTATGAGCACATGTGCAGGGGGAGCCCTTCAAAAGTGTACACAAAACTCTCAAAGTGTTAACCAAAATATTTGATTATCACAAACACTTTGAGAAGATTTTCTATCAAAGGTTTCTTGGCTACTGTCGGAGTAATAAGGTGATTAAGATAGGAATAACCGTCCTATGATCCGCCAGAGCCGGAGGGATCTACCCAAGGACATCTCCCATAGTTAGAATTAGAAGTCCTTAGGTATGATACGAAAAAAGGAGAAAAGAATGAAAGGGAAAGAAGGAGTTGAAGAATTAAAAAGAAAAGTAAAGAAAAGGGTGAAAAGAAATAGCCCTCCATATGTTCAACCTTAGGGCAGACACCAGGTTCAATACGTATGCTACTGGTTGTTGCAAAAGACAACACCGATATTGAAGACAAAGTCGTCATGGACCCAGTGACGCAATGCACTAAACCTTCTTAACCACTCAAGTTCTCTTAAAAGGACTTGTTTCATTCTCACGGGGAACCATCGTAACCTATCGACCTATCTCTTAGAGACGGTTGATATTGAAGCAGGAGACCCCTCCCTAGTCTCCGCATAGGAAACCTAGGTGTGCACTTATAGAGTCTAGAGCCTTGAGATACATCAAAGATCTCCTTGGAACACTTAGTATTTCTACAAATGGTGTTCTACATCAATGGGCATCAGTTGTAAACTATCGAGTCCTTCGCAGATCTTAGCAATCTGCCGAGAACGTTTATGAGAGGATTACGTAAGTATTTCTCAATGATTGAACGGAAATCCTGCCAGGGTCAACATCAAACAGCCCTGACAGCAGGTCACTTCGGTAACCTCACAAGGGTTACGCTTAGTGTTTGCGGTGGTTCCATTACGGTCTACAGTCGTGGAGTGATCCCCATCGACTCACCCAGTCATTGAGCTACTTAGTAGGTCTAGTAAGCTCCTTCGGGAGTATCTGATATGGGAACGGCCTGGATAAGGATTAGAAGGAGTCTTCACAATATGCTGTTGATGAGCTCTAATTCCTTATCTGTAAGTACCGGTTATTTATTGCTAACTGTTTACTCGCAGGTACCTCACTTCCATGATGGTAGATTCCAACATGCTCATACATACATCTTGAAGCAAATGATAGCTCCCTCAAAGATCTTAGCAACACAAAGTTCCAAGAAAGATTCTACGCCAATAAGAAGAATCTACAAAGTATAAAGACAGAGATCTCAATGTATGAAAAGGAACTTCTTATACGTGAAAGTCTAAGTCCAAAGATGTGTGAGTATGTTGGAATGACGGACAACCACCACAAACGCAGGAGTGATGAACGACAGATTACTTCATAACACTATCACTACATCATCACCAAAGAACAAAGACATAGAGCAAAGTACATTCATTATCATTCAAACCATTTTTGAAGACTTCTAGAGTTTAACATGTCACAAGTCAACGACAAAGATGAAGACGTCAAGCAACCGTGATGACCGACCCTTAGGGGGAGATTGTTGGGATCATAGTTTTCACTATTTTATCAAGTCTCGGTCATTTGTAATAATGTTAGGTTGCTTAACTATTATTTACTTTCAATTACTTAATGTATTAAGTTTACTAGGCTTAAGGTATGAAACCCATGGGCCTCAAAGCCCACGAAATGATGAAAGGAAGGAGAGGGAGTGTTGCCCTAGCTCCTTCCCTATATATAGAAGCCTTAGGTCATTTGTAAACTTGGTTGGTTATTTGATTTCTTAAGGAAACTCTTGCACTTATATTTCTCTTATTCATATAATCACCCAAATCTCCTTTCTCATCTCATTTCTATTGTTATTATACTTGTGTTTACAAAATGGTGACCTAACACCTACCGCTATCTTAGACTCCTTACAATCTATCATGGCGCTAGCGGTTGCTAAAAATCCTCTTCCTACCAATAATGGGCATGTAGTGTCACTAACCATGTCTAGGACGTGAAAATCCGCTAATATAGTTAATTTTCCTACGTGAACAACTACATCCTTAATCATTCCAACCGGGTGGGCAATACTCCCATCCGCTAGCCCTATCAATACCTCCGTTTCCTCTAACTTTCCTAGCTTAAGAGTGGTGAATAAGGATAAGGGAATCAAGTTGAGGCTTGACCCTAAATCGGCTAGTGTGTCGAAAGCTTCGGATCTTCCTATCTTACAAGGCAAAACAAATATACCCGGATCATCAAGCTTTTTAGGCAACTTGTTTTGAACAAAGGCGGTCCCATTTTTACCTAGTTTGAACTTCTCATATTTTTCTAGGAGGGCACTATAGTAAGGAGCATGCGCTAAGACATCAATGACGGGGCGTTCAAGGTGAAGTTCCTTGAATTCATCGTCAAGGTCTTGCGTAGGAGGTGTTTCAACTATACTTTTGACCGGCTCTATATGGGGTGTTTTATTTGATTGGTCTTTTTGAAGAACTTGGTTTTGTTTGAAACACGTGCTCGTTGATTTGACCGAGTAGTATTGTGGACATGAAGTGGGTGACGAAACTGAAGATATGGAATTAACGTTTAGTTTCGGATTCTTGATTGTGTCGCTTGGGAGTGCTCCCATTTCTCGGTCATTGAGAACTTTCAACAATGCGTCAATTCTAGTGGTCATCTCGCTTTGCTTGTGTTTGAAATCGGCTTCAAACTTAGATATGCGAGCTTCTTGAGATGCCATAAACTTTGACATCAACCCTTCAAGATTGTTGGTACTACCAAAGTTGTTAGAAGGATTGTCGTTGAAAGTACGGTTGGATGGTGGACCGGTTGGTTGGTAACGGTTAGGCGGATTGGAGGAATTGGGTTGATTTTGTTTCCACCTAAGGTTTGGGTGATTTTTCCATGAGGGGTTGTATGAATCACCGTATGTGTTTGGCTCGGGCTTGAAAGTGTACCACTTATCTCCTGCTTCGTCGGTACGCGTGGATGCGTAGTCCGCAAAAGCTGTTCCGGGGAGTTCCACACAATCACGAGTGTCGTGGGGACCACTACATAATTCGCATGAAGAAGTGATTTTGTTCACTTGGCTTGAAGGCTTAGGAGCATCGTAAGATTTCATGAGAAACTTGACTTGGTCCTCAAGTTCCATGATCCTACGGTCGGGAGTGCTAGAATTGTTCGAAGGCAAAGATATTGCCTTGACCGTTTTGTTCAAGTCACGGGGATCATTCCAACTTTCGTTGTCATAGAGAGCAAGATCTTCTATGAGTTCCCATAATTGTTTCGCACTTAGATCACGTAGCTTACCACCGGCCGATTGGTCAATGGCTCGTCTCGTGGAGATGTCGATATGGTCATAAAAAATTTGGACTTGGAGCCAAAGATCTATGCCATGATGAGGGACTTTTTGGAGTAAGTCCTTAAAACAAGTCCATGCTTCATAAAGAGATTCATTTTGACGTTGTTGGAACATCAAGATGTCATTTCTAAGCTTAGTAGTTCTCCCCGGTGGGAAAAATTGAGCAAGGAAACGAGTGGTGAGATCATCCCATGTGGTGATGGATCCCGCGGGTAAACGCTCAAGCCATTGACTAGCTTGATCCCGTAGAGAGAATTGGAATAGGTGTAATCGGGTAGTCTCTCTAGTTGCAACATCCAGGTCTATGGAATCTACGATTTTGAGGAAGTCCTTAAGATGTTGGTTTGGATCTTCGGAACGAAGTCCATGAAATGCACATCCGCTTTGCACCAACCGGATGGTGTTGGATCGCAAGGGGGTCACATTGGCTCCGGTGAGCTCAATGGTGTTTCGGTAGCCTTGGTGGCTAGGTCGGGAATACTCTCCTAAGGTTCGGGGCCTAAGGGGTTCTAATGGTGGGTTTTGTTGTGGTGGGATGACGGGTTCAAAGATGTTCCCGTTGTCCATGGTGTCGGGTGGTTACGAACAAAGGCACAAAGAAGTAGATAGACTAAAGAAAACCTAAAAATAAAAATAAAATCTTACTAGAAAGGAATCTAGCAAGTAGACCTAATAAAAAGAAATTCTAACCTAGACAATAACTATTCCCCGGGCTGCGGCGCCAAAAACTTGATGCGTGGGAATCGCAACAGGCTTTACCTCTCGAGGGATCTCGAGAAGCTTACAACCCCCACCAGGCAGTGTACCTGATCGTTGTAGTATAGTATAGTGACAAGTACCGGGGGATTGATCGTTCAGCTTAGGAATAGTGTCGCTAGGATTAGAAAGCCTAAATACTAGTTCTAAAGGTGAGGGATGATTATTTTTTGTGTTTTTATATTTTATAGAAAGCAATTAAAATCTCGGGGTTTGAAGGATTTGGGCGGAATTAGTTGCTATTCAACTAACCCAATACTAAGATGCAATCAAAATAAAATACTAAAAATCAAAATAAGCTAAATTATACTAAAGTTGTGAGCAGTAATTGGAGAAAATGTGTTTACTTAGATTTCACTACTCCCTAGACATCTTTTACACGTTAATTACTTGTTATAATTGCATGGATGACGGATCGTATTCCTTAATACCATTCATGGGGTGGCACACATAACTCCCCAATTCTATGAGCTCTTATCTCCTCCTACACCATGCCCAGCACAACTATAGGGATTGTAAACAGTGGCTCATGCATTAAATACAACCAATAAAGACCTAGTGCACCTCGGTTCATGTTTCTTAAGACGTTCAAGCATGTTACCATTTGGAGATCTGCCAGTTTTCTTAAGCCTAACATATAAATCATTCATCCAAGACAAGAATAAACAAGTAATCAACACATAATCAATATCTAGGTTTCATTAGATCTAAGCAAACACAAGATAGATCTAGCCTAGCATGATAGAATTAAGACAAGAACATGATATAGACAACCAACACATAGACATACTGATTGAATTAGAAGAACACTTATCTTGATTAATCATGCAAGGTATCAAGGGGTTGGAACCCTTGAAAAACCGGTAAAGTTACACCAAAATCGTACTTAGAGTTTCTCCCAAAACTTCTTTTTTTAATGTGTGAAAAATAGAAAACTATACATAGAAAAACAGGTATGACGGCGTCAAGACAAACAATGTGACGCCGTCACCTCGCCGCCAAAACTCTCCTCGGACTGCCTAGATCCACTTCTGACGCCGTCAAGACTTAAGTACTTCCAGGCCGTCATGACTCTTTTACTCTTGACGCCCTTCCTACGTGACGCAGTCAAATCTGTTCTGGGTCGTCATGGAAATTCATGAGATTTGCTCTTGACGCCGTCAAGGTTTTGCTCTTGACGCCGTCACCTACTGTTCCCAGCATGGAAAATTAAGACTTTGGCGTTTTCTTCACTTTTATGCTCCAAAAACGTCTGAATTGCTTCCTTTTCCAGATTTCTCTCCCAAAGTACCTAAAATCACAAAAGGAACGATTTAGGGCAATATTTGATCAAATAAATTCGGATTCGGGCTTAAATGACCCCCTAAAAGTGGTTCATTTTTCGCCTCATCAGTTTCACTACATCTAAGCAAACACAATAAAAATCTAGCCTAGCATGTTAAAGAGAAGACAAGCGTAAGATATAATCACACAACACATAGACATATTGAATGATTTAGATAAGTACTTATCTTCAATTGAACATGGAAGAATCAAGGGGTTGAAACCCTTGAAAAGCTATAAAATTCATCTTAGGGTTTATATCCTAATATCCCACACAAAGTTTCACACTAATGAATGCAAATTAGAAAACTATATATAGATTTTACACCTTGACAGCGTCACGTTATAGCTTGTGACGCTGTCAACTCGCCGCCATGATGAAATTCGTATTGCCTAGATCCATTTCTGACGCCGTCATGTAGGAATGAGCTCTGGGCCGTCACGTGTGTTTGGACCCTAACGGCCTTGGTGACGCCGTCAGGCCAATAAGCTTAAAAACTATATGGGCCATCACGTTATAAGTTCCACATCCACCTCTTTTGTCACTCTTGACGCCGTCACTAGCAAACTCTTGACGTCGTCCGGTACTGTTCCAGCATGGAAATTTGAGACTTTGCCGTTTTCTTCACTTTTATGCTCCAAAAACGTCCAAAATGCTTCCTTTTCCAGATTTCTCCTCTAAAGTACCTAAAATGACAAAAGGAACGATTTAGGGCAATAATTGTCAAATAATCTCGAATTTGGGCTTAAATGACCCTTTAAAAGCGGTACACTTTTTGCTTCATCAGTCGCCTATATAAGGGACCATCTGCTCCTTTGTGTCGACTATAAATATTGGACTGTTTTCTTTCAGAAACAAGACTTTTCACACACACAAAACTTTCTGGTCTTTGTTCCTTTTACTCTTTGATTACTATAACATGTCAGTATATGTTTATAAGTGATTTCCTCTCCCGTCAAGTGCAAGAGAAGAACTCTCGACAACTATGAAGATTCGAGATGTTATAGGTGTCCACACACTAACGTAACATGTGTTACGTGATAGGATTCATATCATATCATTGTTTTCCGACTTGTGTGTAAGTTGAGGATGGGGTATAAACTTGGATGGTGAGGTAGTTCAAAGTATTGTATTTGTGTGAGCTTGGATGGTGATGTAGTTCCAAGAGGTCTTGTAACTAGATTAGTTCATGTATTTATTGTGAGGAGAGTGATGTCCTAAAGTTTAGGTTAGGATTTGTTGTGTCATTATGTAAAGACTTGGATCGGGGATGATCAAGTGTGATATGTATGTAAAGACTTGATTCGGGTAAGAATCAAGTGAGTCGTGTGTGTGAAGGCTTGGTTCGGGTGAAGAACCAATTATGTCTAACAAGTGAAGATTTGGATCGGGTGAAGATTCAAGATGGACAAGAGTACTTGTTTGTGTGGCCACGTGGGCCTTTGGAATAGATTGGATCGAGCTATGATTAAAACTCGACATTATGCTTAGTGTCGTTAAGCCTTGTGTAAGCATGTGTACGGATTGCTCCACCTGAAGGAGTGTGTTGATATAGTGATTGATAACTCTCGAGTGTGGTACTCGGGGAGTGGAGTAGGACGGAGAGTGAGCTTCGTGCCGAACCACTATAAATCGCCGTGTCTCTTGGTTGTGCTCTTTCTTTACTCTTTACTTTACTTGCTTATTTATGTTTGTTAGTAACCATATTGATATCACATAACTAGTAAGATTCAACATGTTTGTTAATGAAAAATAACCGGACCTAAAACGGCGAAACGGTTTAGAAAATTAAAAAGAAGCGGTGAAACTATTCAACCCCCCTTCTAGTTTCTACAATTGGTATCAGAGCTTCGTTTATCAAGATCTTTAAAGTATATTGTACTTTAAAACTTGAATCGATATGTGGAATCAAGATGATATCTAGAAGGGCGTAATTTGAATGAGCCACCATTTTTCGAAAATGAAAATTTTGTCATTTGAAAAAATAAATTTGAAAGTTATGTAAAATCAATAGATCATAATCTTTGGCATGTCATTTCTATTGATGATGTATAATCAATAATAGGAAATCCCACTAATAAGTTTTTCATAAATAACTTGTGTGAAATATTTGAAGCAACAATGTTGATTTATGAATCTTTACCGAAAATTTAGTTTGATAAAACAATTTTTTTTGTCAAAAGGCAAATGGTATTTGGTAAAATAGTTTTTAACATTCATCAAGGAAATGTTATAGCCAAAGATGTTGAAAATGTGATATTTGAAAGATACTTAGTTTTAAGTGAAATCATATACTACTAGTTTGAATGCCTTCATTGTAGGTAATGTTGCCAACACGAATTTGTTAAGCAACCTTGTTGGTGTACCAATCTACTTGTTTTGATGTAATGACTATTAAGAAGACAATGTGCGGTTTTATGTGCAATGTGAATAGCCAAACCAAGCTAAGAAGACAACACGCGCCTTGAGCATGTAGACAACCTAATGATCATCTCACCAAGCCGATTGCATTACTAATCTTATGGACTAATAGCCAAGTGAGTATCACCTAGTTTTGCATCACCAACAACACATGTTTTTGATTATGTGTTAATAAGGATTGCTAAAGGCCAAGGTAAGTCTTCTTACCAATCTTGACTATTATGCTTGCTATATGTTCATGTATCTACATAATTAGAGATTACTTGCCTATACGCTTGATGATGTTTGTATGCCAATATGTGCTAGATGCTTTGTGTTGATTAGACGTTTTGTCTAAATGCTTATCTTTTTTTGGATTCAAGCAAATTATTTGGAAAAATAATGGTCTTTCCACAACCATTGTTTATAGCAAATTTAACGTCAATCAATCACTATAAACGATGCACACTTGCTTCACTCTTTCTTTGCTCTCTAGTTCTCGTCTATGACATTTCTTGAAACTTACTTGATTGACTTCTAGCTTCCTCGATGCAAATCTCATTCTCTCTTTTCTTCTGTTTCAACTCAAAATCCACTCTTTTAATCAAGCGTATCGAGTCTTTCATTCTTCTTATGTCTCGATTCCACTCCATACCCATTTCTTAGCCAACTCGTGCGTATTGAGCCGTTTTTGTGTCTTAAAATTTAATGTGTCATGTTTTAAAACCAAAGGCTTTTCATAAAGACCAAAACACTAAAAACTGTCCAAAACCCACGAGCTTCTGGCGACGGTCCCTTTTCAACCGGCGGTCCCATATCGATAAGGGACCGTCGATGAAATTTTGCCTATGCCTCGTTTTTCCTTCTACATTACACCCAACAACAAACCAAACACCCCTTTTGCTGCAGAAGTGACGATCTTAGAACCTCACTCCCCAAAATCTTACTCACTCAAAATTAAACTAATTCAAGACGTACAAACTCAAGATCATCAATCACCAACTCTTGCTAATCACTCCATTGTAAGTCAATTCATTCATTGCCACTTATTTAATTCAAATTAAGTCATTAGGTTTAATATAAATATTAAAATTAAAAATTGGGGATTCTCATTTATTGGTTAAATTAACAACAATTGATAGCAAATCTAAACAATGTTGCACTCATAATACTCAAAGTATCAAACCAATTACATTATTTTGCTAATTTTGAAAATGGGTCAAATATGAGTTCATCCCCAAATTCGAATTTGATGTTGTTAATCTTGTTTAATCACGTAACAAAAAAGTAGTTATACATTGTTAATACATGCTAGAAATGTTTTCATAACCATGCAACGAAATGAATCAAGAATTTCAAAACTAAAAATGTGCTACTACCTCCGTCCCAAAATATAAGTCCATTTCTGATTTTTCAAAGTTTATTCTTTTCAACTTTGACCTTAATTATCTATTTTCATGTTATATAATACTTCATAAAAAGTATACCAATGCAAATGCATTTAAAACTGATGCGTGGAATTGTACCCTCGCAAAAGGTTTTACCTCTCAAGGGATCTTGAAAAGCTTGCAATCCCCACCAGGCAGTGTACCTGTTCGTTGTAGTATAGTATAGTGACAAGTACCGGGGGATTGATCGTTCAACTCAGGAATAGTATTCGCTAGGATTAAAAAGTCTACTAAACTAGGTCTAAAGGTGAGGGATGATTCTTTTTGTATTTTTATATTTTAAATGAAAGCAAGTAAAATATTGGGTTCCGAAGGAGTGGGCGGAATTAGTTTCTAGTCAACTAACCCAATTAACTAAAGATGCAATTAAAATAAAATAAAATAAACTTAAACTAAATGTGTGGTGGAAACAATAATAAGAGAAAATGTGTTTACTTAGATTTCACTACTCCCTAGATATCTTTTACTGGTTGATTAGCTTATTACAATTGCATGGATAACGGGTTATATTCCTTAATACTAGTCGTAGGGCCGTGTACGATATTCCCTAACTCTATAGGCTTCTACTTCATTCTAGGTCGAGCTAACTACTAGCTCCTAACGTAGTATCACTAGCAGTTGCCTACGCATTAAATACAAACAATAAATCGTAGTACACCTCCGGTCATGTTTCTTAAGACGTTCAAGCAAGTTACCATCCACAACAATTATAAACAAACCATCAACCAATAATTAACATCTAGGTTTCATAACATCTAAGCAAACACGAAAGAAACCTAACCTAGCATGTTAAAAAGAAGACAAGCATAAGATAAAATCAAACAACACATAGACATATTGAATGATTATTGGAAAATTTATCTTCAATTGAACATGGATGGGACAAGGGTTGAAACCCTTGGTGTTACAGAAAATTCGTCTAGGGTTTGCACACAAAAGTTCTCCAAGAGTTCCACACTTAATGAATGAAAATTAGAAAACTATATATAGATTTTACACCTTGACGGCGTCACGTTATAGCTTGTGATGCCGTCAACTCGCCACCAAATTAAAGGTCGTATTGCCTAGATCCAATCTTGACGCCGTCATGTTGAGAATAAGCTCTGGGCCGTCACGTATATGTTGATCCTGACGGCCTTGGTGACACCGTCAGGCGTTTTTGCCTTGAAATAGTTCTAGGCCATCATGTGTATTTTCCATATCCACCTCTTTTGCCAAACTTGACGTCGTCACTTGTATGGCCTTGACGTCGTTAGGTACTGTTCCCAGCAAGGATTTTGAGGCTTTGTCGTTTTCTTCACCTAATCGCTCCAAAAACGTCCAAAATGCTTCCTTTTCCAGATTTCTCCTCAAATGACAAAAGGAACGATTTAGGGTAATAATTGATCAAATAATCACGAATTCGGGCCTAAATAACTTCCTAAAAGCGATACACTTTTCGCCTTATCAAATACCCTTACACTTGAGCTTTGCTTGTCCTCAAGCAAATGCGTTTTTATTCTAATCAAAATACAAGCTAGGGTCATTTAACACTAATATAAAAGTAATTACAACAAATAATCGTTCCACATAAAACCAAAAGCAAGCACGAAGGTTATACACTAGCACCTCACAAATAGTGTTTAGATACTCACATCTCTTGGGTGTAATAAAGTATATATCACAATAAGGAAATGGAAAACATCTCTCACTACCTGTCATAGCAAATAGATTACTATAAGCTTGGGAAAGGATCAAACCTCCACCACTTGGTCTAAGCTCCTAGGATAAACTATCAAAGAGGTCTTTTAAAGGGTTATAACGTTAGGTGTAGGGATAGGATAAACACGGTTTTGTTTGATAAAGGCAATATTTACTGGTGGCGAGTTAATCATCTTGGTTAATTACGTGTACAATATGGCATTGCTAAGCCAAGACTCGACTCGACTTAAGCTAATAAAGCCAAAATAACAAAAACTTAAAATAAACATAAAGGAAACGGGATGATAGTCCATATTTTTTTCTCTTGTTCTTTTTCTAATTTTTTTTCTTTTTCTAGATTTCTCGATTTTTTTTTTTTTTTTTTTTTTTTTTTTTTTTTTGCATACACTTTTACCCTACCATCCAAAATAATACATCATAGGGAATTTGCACTCCCCTTACACTTGAACTTTTTCATACTTTACAATTAACTATTCTAATGACTCGAATTAAGATAATCAAAACACTTGGAGTACTTTTTAAGATTAACGCACATATGGGGGGTAATATATGATGTTCTTCCCCATTACTCCATAACACAAGTACTTTACCCATGAGTCCCAATCGCCCCAAAACAATATGTACAAGATATGACTCGACTTAGCAACCATGTAATCTATTAGATAATTAACTAAGGGTTTAAACAAATAACAATAATGCACTAAAGATGAGTGCATACATGAAAGGCTAAGGCGATTTGGTTGCACATTTGGGGTGGACTGTTAACAAATTCTTCCTTTAAGTAAAATGCTTAAAGTTAGAAACGAAAAGATAGGCTCGGAGGGGTATACTAGGGGTATCATGTACTAAAAATGAGTACAACGCAAAGGTGTGGGAGAAATTAATTGACTTTCTTAGTCAAGTTAATTGACTTAAATGGTCAAGTAATTATGATACGGGTTTAACACAAGGGTGATCCTAATGCCTCTTATCATGTAGTAAATCCTAACTACACGAATGTAGTCTCACTAGCGGTCTCGGGATGCATCATTAACGCAAGTTCTAGAATCTAAGTACTACCGGTACACTCATAAGCACTAATAATGAATGTTTTTCCTAACAAATCTAAAGCCGAACCTCACATATTTGGGTGGAAAATTTTCTGAGTGGTACGGTTTTTGTGCTAGTCATACAACTCCTATCCATGAAATGCTCATTAAGGCTAAAGCTTCACTCCTAAATGTTGTAAAAAAATTTAAATTTGGCGCTAAAATTGCCCTAATAAGTATTTCTCTTAGTTTTATTACACACCTACTATTGAACAAACAAACTCAAGCGTAATTGTATTCTCTAAAGTATCATCATTTACCCTCCCCTTACACTTAAGCTGAACATTGTCCCCAATGTTCAATAAAAAGATGTAAAAGAAAATAAGGTAAAAGAATGAAAACAAATACTCTCCTGATTCGTTCGGTGTGGATAGTGTGTCAACAAGGTTAGATCTTCTTCCAAGAAAATGAACTTTGAAAGCTTCCCTCCAGAAATATAAATCATCCTCTTGTACAATGTAACCTGTTAAACTTGAGAAAACAATCAAGGCAAACCTCGCGTAAAATCGGCGGCAATCTATATATACTAAAAATCCTAGAAAGCAAATTAAGATATAATGCTTGTGGAATGAATGTTTGCAGATTTCCTGGAGTTTATAAAACTAGAGAATCAATAAAAACTTTTAGACTCTGGTATAAACAAAACTCGCAAAATTTTTTAGAATTTTTGTACCTGACGCCGTCAGGTTATAACTCCTGACGCTGTCAGAATGTTGCTGCAAAAATCTCATGTTAAGTTTTTGAAAAATTTATGGAAAAACTTATTCCTTACTTCCTAGAAAATCCTGCATAATATCATTATGACTCGATACAAGCATTTGACTCAAACAATTACTAATACACATGTTCATTTAGTATTGTTGTGGTTCATGCTCAATTTCGTTCTTATAAATAAATTTGGGTCTCCCTTACACTTAGCTTTTGCAAAATACCTTTATATGTAATTAAGACGAAGTTAAAAACAACATAAAGCATTTTCACAATTTATTTTGAAACATGAGCCACAAACAATAAAAATAAAACACGCATACGGAAACAAATAAAATCAAACAAACAAACAAATAAAACATGGGTTGCCTCCCAAGAAGCGCTTTTCTTTATTTATGAGTCTTGTAGCTAGACTCAAGGTCATGGGCTATTACGTGACCTCGTCATCGGTTCCTGTTCCTAGGTCATCTTCCAAATCTATATTGGGGTCGCTTTCATAGTGCAGGTATTTTGGGTCTTCAAATTCAAAGACATCTTCCCGATATTTGGAACCAAGCTTACTGACATCCTTAAAGAACCCACATGATAAATCAAAGGTGTTTTTACATCCTCTCCGAACATCATCATCACATAGAATAAATTGGGACCCTAGCTTATCAAGTCCGTTGCAATCTACTCCTTTGAAATCTTTCATCGGATACGGCGTTTGGTATGAGATTCTCCTAATTCCATCTGTGAAAGTCATGATTCCGTTCCGATTGTCAACCATTAAGCGAGTGATTTCACAAAAGGACGCCCCGAAAACAACTTGTCATAACCTCGGGTTGATATAATCCTCAATATTGTCTATGATCGTAAAGTCCATTGTGAATGTCATATTTCCTATGAATACTTGAACTTCATGATCTCTACCGACAACATTTTCTCCTTTATAAATCATTCCCCATCTGCAAATGTTGTTGTAGTCGAACAAGGACATAACATTCTTGGGTAGGCATATGTCAATGTAGACATTATAAAAATACTTGTGACCTATCATACAAGGGATTTTGAGGTTATTCGGATCACGTCGCTTTATCTTTCCCGACCTTCCACCCCGTAATCCATTTGTATCACAATCTAATGATGGTCGGTATTCATACACTTCCTCATTACCCTTACAAAAAATTACTTTCCTGACACCATTGGTAAATAGTTCACTACCATCGCTCTCATCTAGGGTCACCCCTGTTTCTTTTACAAATGGTTTCCCGAGGACGAGGTTAGTTAATGTTGGATTAATGAACGAGTCTATGTCATCAATCATGGTTAGATCAATGTTATAGATGAATCCTTCAATCATAACTGATAACCTTTTCATTATCCTGACATCATCGAGTCCTTTACATATAATTTGTTCAGGGAAGGCTTCGTTGTAAATGGAGAGGGGGATTACGTTTTTATGGAGGTTAGGATCTATGTAAGTATCGGTTATGAGCTTTTTCCTAGTGGTACAAGAAATCTTAAAAACTTCAGAGTCACTTTCCTTAATCCGATCACTACACCCTATAGTAATGTCTACCACGTTTTCCTCCAGTTTCTATATAATAGATTCACCCAAAATCACTAGATTTTCCGTGTGCCCTTTTGATTTTTCTTTCGACTCCTCCCATTCGCTTGACTCTTGTATGATGGAGTCCTCGAATAAGTCGGCAAGGCTCTTAGCCACATCGTGGTCTTTATCTGGGGTCTCACCTTCAACTGCATGACCCTCATTCCCAGTTGGTTGTTGGCTCTGATCGGGTATAGGAGAAAGTATTGTGGTGATGGTGTTTACAAAGTGGATTGGTCACGAGGAGTTAACATGGTCCGTAGCTTCCTTCACCTTTGGTGATAGATGTTTAAAGAGTTTATTAGGGCTTTTTATTTTCACAGGGGAGGTTGGCTGATTCATGATGGTGACAGATTTAACTTCTTCAGCCTGAGTCGATTTACTAGCAGCGTGCTCTTTAATAGCGTTTAGCATATTACTAACCTTGTTATTCATATCGACTTACTGTTGTCTGAATCGGGTCTCGAGCGTGGAAAGCTGTAATTCTTGAGAAATAAAGAACTTTTGCAGTGCTTCTTCATGGCTTTGCTTGGGGGTGTTCTGTGGTGGGTAATGCTCGGACCACGAGAGTGGAGGAGAATCGTTGAAGGATACGCTTCGAGTTTGGTATCCTTTGAAATTTGGCTTATCCTTCCATGCATCATAGGCCTCACCAAAGTTTCGAGGACTTCGATTAGTGGCGAGCCCTCTATCCTCTACTTTATCAACACGTGAGGATGTGAATTCCTTAAAAGCATGTTTTGGAAGTTCCATGTAATTATGAGTTTCATGAGGACCATTACACAATTTGCACGAAGAAGTGATTTTGTTCACTTGACTTGAAGGTTTAGGAGCTTCGTAGGATTTCATGAGAAACATGACTTGGTCTTCAAGTTCCATGATCCTACAGTCGGGAGTGCTTGAATTTTTCAAAGGCAAAGATATTGCCTTGACCGTTTTGTTCAAATCACGGGGATCATTCAAACTTTCATTGTCATAGAGAGCAAGATCTGTTATTAGTTCCCATGATTCTTCCGCACTTAGATCACGAAGCTTGCCACCGGCCGATTGGTCAATGGTTCGCCTTGTGGAGAGATCGACATGGTAATAGAAAATTTGGACTTGGAGCCAAAGATCTATGCCATGATGAGGGACTTTTTGGAGTAAGTCCTTGAAACGAGTCCATGCTTCATAGAGAGTTTCACCTTGACGTTGTTGGAACATCAAGATATCATTTCTAAGCTTAGTAGTTCTCCCCGATGGGAAAATTGAGCAAGGAAACGAGTGGTGAGATCATTCCAAGAGGTGATGGATCCCGCGGGTAAATGCTCAAGCCATTGACTAGCTTCGCCACGTAGAGAGAATTGGAATAGACGCAATCGGGTCGTCTCTCGAGTTACAACATCAAGGTCTATGGAGTCAACGATTTTAAGGAAATCCTTGAGGTGTTGATTAGGATCTTCGGAACGAAGTCCATGGAATGCACATCCGCTTTGCACCAACCGGATGGTGTCAGATCACAAGGGAGACACATTGGCTCCTTGAGTGAGCTCAATGGTGTTTCGATAGCCTTGGTGGCTAGGACGGGAGTACTCTCCTAAGGTTCGGGGTCTAGGAGGTTGGTTTAGTTGTGGTGGGTTGATGGAATCAAAGAGATTACCACCTTCCATGATGGCGGATGGGAAAGGTTACGAACAAACAAATGAAGAAATAAGATAGACTAAAGAAACTTATAAAAATAAAATAAAAATCTTACTAGAAAGGAATCTAGCAAATAGACCTAATAAAAAGAAATTTTAACCTAGACAATAACTAGTCCCCGGGCTGCGGCGCCAAAAACTTGTTGCGTGGAATTGCGCCCTCACAAAAGGTTTTACCTCTCAAGGGATCTTGAGATGCTTGCAATCCCCACCAGGAAGTATACCTATTCGCTGTAGTAGAGTATAGTGACAAGTACGGGGGATTGATCGTTTAATTTAGGAATAGTGTTCGCTAGGATTAAAAAGTCTACTAAACTAGGTCTAAAGGTGAGGGATGATTCTTTTTGTATTTTTATATTTTAAATGAAAGCAAGTAAAATCTTGGGTTTTGAAGGAGTGGGCGGAATTAGTTGCTAGTCAACTAAGCCAATTAACTAAATATGCAATTAAAATAAAATAAAATAAACTTAAACTAAATGTGTGGTGGAAACAATAATAACAGAAAATGTGTTTACTTAGATTTCACTACTCCCTAGATATCTTTTACCGGTTGATTAACTTGTTACAATTGCATGGATGACGGGTTATATTCCTTAATACTAGTAGTAGGGTCGTGTACGATATTCCCTAACTCTATAGGCTTCTATTTCATTCTAGGTCGAGCCGACTACTAGCTCCTAACGTAGTATCACTAGCAGTTGCCTACGCATTAAATACAACCAATAAATCGTAGTACACCTCCGATCATGTTTCTTAAGACGTTCAAGCAAGTTACCAATTGGAAGTCTGCCAGTTTTCTTAAGCCTAACATCGAATTCAATCATCCACAACAATTATAAACAAACCATCAACCAATAATTAACATCTAGGTTTCATTACATCTAAGCAAACACGAAAGAAACCTAGCCTAGCATGTTAAAAAGAAGACAAGCATAAGATAAAATCAAACAACACATAGACATATTGAATGATTATTGGAAAACTTATCTTCAATTGAACATGGATGGAACAATGGTTGAAACCCTTGTTGTTACAGAAAATTCGTCTAGGGTTTGCACACAAAAGTTCTCCAAAAGTTCCACACTTAATGAATGAAAGTTAGAAAACTATATATAGATTTTACACCTTGACAGCGTCACGTTATAGCTTGTGACGCCGTCAACTCACCGCCAAATTAAAGGTCGTATTGCCTAGATCCAATCTCGACGCTGTCATGTTGAGAATAAGCTTTGGGCCATCACGTATATGTTGATCCTGACGGCCTTGGTGACGCCGTCAGGCGTTTTTGCCTTGAAATAGTTCTGGGCCGTCATGTGTATTTTCCATATCCACCTCTTTTGCCAAACTTGACGCCGTCACTTGTATGGCCTTGACGCCGTCAGGTACTGTTCCCAGCAAGGATTTTGAGACTTTGTCGTTTTCTTCACCTAATCGCTCCAAAAACGTCCAAAATGCTTCCTTTTCCAGATTTCTCCTCAAAAGTACCTAAAATGACAAAAGGAACGATTTAGGGTAATAATTGATCAAATAATCACGAATTCGAGCTTAAATGACCCCCTAAAAGGGGTACACTTTTCGCCTTGTAAAAAACACAAGTCAATTTATATAATTTGTATCAAGTATTATATAACACGACAAAAAATAATTAAAGTCAAAATTGGAATAGAAAGACTTTGAAAATGTTAAAATGGACTTATATTTTGGGACGGAGGGAGTATTATATATGAAGATGTTTGGATGATATTAATTTAATATATTTCTCTATTTTCTTTTAGGAAGAACATGGTTAAACCAAATTGGGTTGATCATAAAAACTCTCGTAGATACATACCTATTGTCTCTACCGAATATCCTCCACCACTTTGCTATAATTTTCAAAGAGTCAAAAAACGTTACATTCATGAAGGTTGGGTGGTCTATCCGGACTTTGAGGACTTTAGTTACTTCGAAGCCATGTTGGGCTCAGAAAAACTTGAGTGTCTTTTCTAAATTAATGAGTCAATGATTCCTCGGTTTGTCTTAGAATTCTATAGTCAATATAGATTAAGGGTCGAATCCATGAACGAATATTATATAGAGTTCGTTGTTCAAAACAAATTCTTTTCATACTCACTTCCCGATTTTGGTCGTATTCTCGGTCTTCCTACTACGGGGTAATGCTCGTTCACTAACGAATGGAGCCTTGATGCTCTTGTCAGAAGCACCCCCTGAAGTTGGAAATATGCTACTACTCCTCTCACTCCAAACGAAATCAGAACCTTCATTCTAAAATCTCGACCACCATCTCTTACCCGTACTTATAGAGGTAAGAAAATTCCTATTGAAGAAAACTAAATTCTTACAAAGAAGTTGAAAATCATCTCAAAGCCATTGAAGAGGTTGTACGTGAAAATGCTTTTTGTCTAGGTGGCAATACAGATCATCTTCCCGCGTGTCTCGCTCATATGCTTTATTGTGTTGCCAAATCGGTACCTTACAATCTAGCATTCTACGTAATTAGGAGAATGGAATTTCTCACCAAGAAACCCAAGTTGAACTTGCCTTATGGCATGATCTTGACTCGTTTGTTCAACCATATTATGGATGAATTTCCAGAACTTAGATCGGAAAAATATCTCATCCATGATCGTGTCATGTTTCTGCTCACTACTCACATTGAGCGTAAGACAAGGTCTGATTCAGGGATGAAGAGGACCTTATTTCCTGAGTCATCCTCCGATGGTTCATCCTCTCATCACATAGATGATGATGAACACGTTGGAAATTCCAATGCTAATGCATCTTCTTCATCACAAAACCTCTTAAATGCCCTTCCTCACATCCCTCAAAATCTTGACTCCCAAGACCCATCTGTGATCACTCTCCTCACTCAAATTCTGGACGAGCAAAGGAAAGGTTTGAAGTCAATCAAGAATCTCCTCAAGAAAAAGAAGTAGTGAATGTCATTTGAAGAAAACTTTGTTTGTAGTAACTTTAGTTTATGACTATATGTAATGCATCTTGAACATCTATGTTTATTTGTTCTAACTCTTTAGACATGTTAAAGTGATGATTGTGTTTGGATTTGGATGTGATTATAAGATGCTTAGTTGGTGTGTGACTTATTTTAGTGTTAAAATTTTTGCTTATGCTGCCTTGTAACTTGTGGGAATGCAATATATGTGCAGGTTGCAGAAATGAGAAACCAGGCAAAAATCTTGGAACCTACTGTCGACTGTCCCTTAACGACCTGGCAGTCCTTTAACAATAAGGGACCGTCCCATGTTTAAAGGGCCGTCCTTGTGGGATCATGGATTTTTGCGCTATTTTCTTCATTCCTGCAATCCTAAACCTATTGCATGCTTATCACCACCTTGCCATGTTTAGTTAAACAATTTGAAGTGCTTAAAAACTCCTAATGCATGCTTTGCCTAAATCACAACCATGCTTGATTATTTAAGCCTTTCTCATCACCCTCAACCTCATCACTATCATCTTTCAATAAACTTCATCACCTGCAATGGCCTCATCTTCCACCTCTTTGCCAACAACAAACAAAGAACCCACAACACAACAATCAAACAAAAGGCCTAAGCTCAAAATCATTCGACCTCAAACCAATTTCATTGACCTCACACTCTATAACACCACTCCAACTCCTAAGTCACCACCATCATCACCTCAAGCACCTAATACACCACTCAAAACACCATCCACCAATGGAACATATCACTCTTCCTCTAAGACATCCTCTAGCTCAAAGTCAACCACATCACCTTTCTCATCATTTGTCAAAAGCTTGTCACCCTTGCTCACCCAATCTAGTTCGGGTGCTTATACTTCATTCGTGAGTAATCAACCATCATCTCCCACTCATTCTATCTCATCTCCAAGAAACCAACATCCTCCTCCAACAAACTTATCTAATCATACCACCGCATCACCAAATGGGCCTTTGGAGGACAATCTTCTCACTCCACCATCATCTCCAAATCTTGGTAATCCTGTTCCCTACTATTTTGCTAACAACCATACTTTGGGGTGTGCTTGTTGTTACCACAACTTTCATCTCATTCACTCTCTTCGAGATGAACTTCATGTCATGTTTGGTCTCATTGAGTATCTCATTGCTCAACAAAATGTGCAACCAACTCCCCTTGCTTCAATGCCACCATCGGCAACTCCTTCGGCTCCACCTTCATCCTCTCCATCATCCACTCCACCCTCCGACTAGATATTCTCAAAAATCTTGTCATGAATAATCAAGTGGAAGTTATGCTATGGACCAAACGTGCAATGGGAGTTAATGTGTTGAAGTAGTTAATGGTTAATGTTGTTGTTTCTATGATGTATTTGTTATGAAATTTCTTTATGGTGATCATTGTATGTCTCTTCATGAATGAATGAATGAATAATTGTGTTTTAGATATGATAATGTGTTGTGATATTAATCATTGTTAAACATGAAAATAGACTAAAAGTATCCAAGCTTGAAAATGGGAAGTTACTTAAATCATAACATACTTGGCAACTTGGAAGCCTACTACCGGCGTTCCTTTAAATGGACTGACGGTCCCCTAATCAGTAAGGGACCGTCCCCCTATTTAAGGGACCGTCCCCAGTAGTGCTCAGAACTAAAACTCTACTTTGTGTTTTTCTATCTGATTTCTGCACTACATAATTGATTTCATATCCATATCATCTTCTATATATGTATTTACATGCATGTACCTTGTTTTAACTCTGTTTTGTAGCACATCACCATAGCTCGATTCCCCGGTGCCCTCATTAAGAGGGAACACTTAGCTAGGGGGAGCTTGTATTTCGTTGATCACTCCAACGATTATCTTTCAAGGATGCTCGTGTCTTCTCTCCTCAACAACCATGACACACCTTTTTGATTCTACAAAAAGGGGAAAAGTAACGGGAAAACTCATTAAAAATTTATCAATGCATAATTTTACTTAAAATGAGTTTATATTTTGTAATCATCAAAAAGGGGGAGATTGTTAGTACAAATAATGTCAAAAACATTATTCGCATTATTCGGTCTTCTCGTGTTTTGATAATCAAAAAATATAAAGACATGTTACGTAAAGTTATGGTTTATAAGTTTTTAATCGAGGAAACTCGTTACTTCTACGTACCTGCTTCAACATCACTTCAGGTATGAACAAACTTTATACGATCATTAGTTAAGTGATAAAAGACTTTTATTTTCTCCTAAACTTACATTTTTAAGTTTGACAAAACATTTTCACAAAAGTATTTTTGTGTTTTTTTAAGAAATGTTTTATTAAGAAAATAAATTCAAATTTAAACATTACAACAACTAGTTTTCCCTCCAACCTTCACCAGATAGTTTTTCACCACGTCTGGACAAAAATGGGAGCGTTTGTCGGGGCAGTCCTGTAAAAGGGTCGACGGTCCCTTAGTGATAAAGGATCGTCGCCTATATAAGGAATCGTCTGCTCCTTTGTGTCGACTATAAATACTGGACTGTTTTCTTTCAGAAACAAGACTTTTCACACACACAAAACTTTCTGCTCTTTGTTCCTTTTACTCTTTGATCACTATAACATGTCGGTATATGTTTATAAGTGATTTCCTCTTCCGTCAAGTGCAAGAGAAGAACTCTCGAGAACTATGAAGATTCGAGATGTTATAGGTGTCCACACACAAACGTAACGTGTGTTACGTGATAGGATTCATATCATATCATTGTTTTCTGACTTGTTTTTAAGTCGAGGATGGGGTATAAACTTGGATGGTGATGTAGTTCCAAGTATTGTATTTGTGTGAGCTTGGATGGTGATGTAGTTCCAAGAAGTCTTGTAACTAGATTAGTTCATGTATTTATTGTGAGGAGAGTGATGTCCTAAAGTGTAAGTTAGGATTTGTTGTGTCATTATGTAAAGACTTGGATCGGGGATGATCAAGTGTGATATGTATGTAAAGACTTGATTTGGGTGAAGAATCAAGTGAGTCGTGTGTGTGAAGGCTTGGTTCGGGTGAAGAACCAAGTATGTCTAACAAGTGAAGATTTGGATCAGGTGAAGATTCAAGATGGACAAGAGTGCTTGTTCGTGTGATGGGCCTTTGGAATAGATTGGTTCTAGCTATGATTAGAACTCGACATTATGCTTAGTTTCGTTAAGCCTTGTGTAAGCATGTGTACGGATTGCTCCGCCTGAAGGAGTGTGTTGATATAGTGATTGATAACTCTCGAGTGTGGTACTCGGGGAGTGGAGTAGGACTGATAGTGAGCTTCCTTCTGAACCACTATAAATCGTCGCGTCTCTTGGTTGTGCTCTTTCTTTACTCTTTACTTTACTTGCTTATACTGGACCTAAAACGGCGAAACAGTTTAGAAAATTAAAAAGAAGCGGTGAAACTATTCAACCCCTCTTCTAGTTTCTACAGATTGGGTAGATCGTGTTGATCGTGTGAGAAGTTAGTATCTTCTGGATCGTGTGAGTTTGGTACTAGCTAGATTGGTACTCGACATTTAGCTTAGTGTCAGAAATCATAGTGCTTAGAACTCTCGAGTTGGGTACTCGGGGAGTGGAGTAGGGCGAAAAAGAGCTTCGTGACTGAACCACTATAAATCTCTTTATCTCAGTTAGATCTTTCCATCTCATCTCTTTATATTTAATACTTATATTAGTTTTGTGTAAAGTTCATATTAGTGTTGATTGATTTCAAAAAAGAGTTGAATCAAAGTTTTTCAAAGAAACTTTCTTAATAAAGAAAAATAAATCGGTAAAACTATTCAACCCCCCTCCCCCCTTCTAGTTTTTCACAATTGGTACCAGAGCCAGGTCAGACAAGATTTTAAAGTACATTTTATTTTAAAACTTGAATCGATCAATAGATTGACAAATATCACGAAGGGCAATCTATGCAAAGACCACCACTTTTTGAAACCGATTGTTTTATATATTGGAAAACAAGATTCGAAACGTATCTGAAATCAAAAGACATTGATCTTTGGCATGTTATTACCGATGGTGACTTTAAACCTATTAAAAAGGATCCTACGACTAAAAAGGATCAAATTGTTCCCTATAAGCAACAAAGTGACATATTAAAAGAAAATTAGCCAAAAATGATGAGGATAAAGTGGTAATTTACAATGCTTGCTGAAAAAGGAATTTGAAAGAACTTTTATGTGCAATACGGCAAAAGAGATTTGAAAAAACTTTATTAGTCACTCATCAAGGTAATAATGAAGTCAAAGAGGACAAGATTGATCTTCTTGTTCAACAATATAAACATTTTTCCATTCTGAAAGATGAATCTATAGACAATGCTTTTGCTAGATTTACAACTATTATTACTAGTCTTAAAGCTCTTGATGAATGATACTCTAGCAAGAACTACTTTAGGAAGTTTCTTAGGGCTCTACATCCCAAATGAGAACAAAGGACACCGCCATTGAGGAATCAAAGAACTTGGCAATGTTATCACTTGATGAACTTATAGGAAACTTGAAAGTTCATGAAATGATAATCAAGAAAGATTCCGACATTGGAAAAAGCAAAAGTGAGAAAGTTAGATATTATCTCTTTTAATGACATCTACCAAGGCAAGATTCCGACATTGTTTTGGAGCCTGAGCAATTAGTGAAGGCAACAGGGGTAATGGGTGAAGCTTTAAAGATTTTGGGGGATTCAATGGTGAAAGAGCTTGAAAATGCTGTTATTGCTGACAAGACTAATGACTCTACTGCTGCTCATGATTCTGCTGCTAAGGATCCTACTGATCCTGCTGCTAGTGGAAAAGTGACTTCTGCTGATGCACAAGACTCTGTTGCTGGGTCTAGTGATAATGCTGTTGCTGAAGCAATGGTTTTGTTAAGTAAGAAGACTTCAGAAGTTCCATGTGAATCATCTTCAAAACATACATCACTACCAACACCATCACTACCACAACAACCTACAATAACAACCACATCATCTATACCAAGTTTACCTCTAAAAGGAGTTGTAATTAGAGAACCTGCTGCTCAACCAAAGAAGATAGTATCTTATTCTACTAACAAAGGAAAGGGCAAGCAAGTTGCAGAACCTCAATGGGTGTATAAGGGGTTTGACTACTCTGTACTACCTTTTAATCTATGGCCTAAGGAACTACAAATTGAACATGACTTAGCTGCTGCTTTGAAAGCACAAGAGATGATTGATCAAGAAGATCTACAGCTGGCTCAGAAAGAAAAGGAAAAGATTGAAAAGGAGACAGAAGATTTAAGGAGGTATGATGAATGGTTGGATGAGAAGATAAGAATAGAAGCTGATATTGAACTCAACAAGATGATCAAGATTGAGGATAATGAAGATCAAACTTTTGATGTGAGATCTTGGGTAAGTAAGTTCACAGCTAAGAAAAAGAAAGAAGATGCTGCTACTAGAAAGAAGAAAAAGGTACTTAGAGGTCCAACTCCACTACAAAAGAGAAAAGAGTATGAAAGATATCTGAAGAATATGAAAGGATGGAAATTGGTGCAATTAAAACCTAAATCTGATCAAGAGGTTTATGACTTGTATCAAGTGGCTAAAAGACAAACAGATACTTTTTTATCCTATGGGTCGTGCTGAAGACTTGGAACATATTGCTCAGATGAATAAGAAGTTGGTACCTGAAAAAGTAGCTGAAGTAGAGCATGTTCATGAAGCAGATGTTGTTAAGCAGCTTGATGATGCAGTTAAGACTACTTCTTCTGTGCAAAGAAGAAGAGGAAAACAGGGGAAGAAAGCAGTTCTAAGCTAGAAGGAGATGAGTTCAAGAATGATTGGGATCATAGTCCTCCTGAGCATTTAAAAGAACAATTGAAGGTTTACACTATGGTTGGCAAGATGGAAGATCCTGAAGTAGTTGATGCCAAACTATTAGGAGTCAAATATCCTATTATCAAAGTAACTACAGGATATGATACTAACATTGGATCATTTCATGATGTCCAGAGATCTGATGGTAAGACTCACAGGTTTCTTAGATTTCAACAGATGTTACACTATTTTGATAGAGAGGATGTTGATGACTTGTGGAAGTTGTACAAAGCAAAGTTTGGAGCTGAGAAGTTTGATGGTAAAAAGTATGAGAAAGATCAACTTGATCATATCATTACTATGTCAGATAATGTTCTGTAGAGAGCTCTAAAACTTATGTGTGAACCTTCAATGGATGATTCTGAGTGGACAGAGATAGTACAATACAAAGTAAGAAGATGGAGACTCTTTCAAGATTCTGGAGTTCATATGCTTGAAATTGGACCAATCACTTTGTATATGCTAGCTGAAAAGGATTACCCAGTAGTAAGATACTGGAATACTGTCAATCAGATGGTTAATTGTGCTGGATTACTCAACTTGCAGAAAGACTTTGATACTGATGATCAAGCATTCAATTTGCTGTCAAAGTATAAGAAGATACTTGATCAACAGACATCTCAAGACTTGAGTGTTTGGAAGCATCCTCCTGGTGTTTAGATGAGTTTTGAAGAAACTTAATGATTTAGATATAAATATTAAGTTTAGGGGAGGATTGTTGGATTTTGAGTTCTATTGCTGAGTGAAACTGCTGCTATGATGAAACTGCTGCTAGAATAAATGATTCTGCTGCTGATGACAAAGTGCTGCTAAGGAAAATGCTGATAAAGGAAACTGCTGCTGAAGAGATAAGCATGTATTCGTAGTAGATAATTATAGAATATATTGAATGTATATCTTATAAGTCTAGAATATTCTTATCTTGATTAGAAATTTATTGTAAACCTAGTAGGACTCCTTGGCCTATAAAAGGAGGATCCTAGGGTTAGATTATGTACGTATTGTTTAGTTTTCGTTTACACTTCAAGGTTGTAAAACCCTAGCATTGTTGAGTGCTCGTATTAATAATATTGAAGTGTTGATAGAGAATTATTCTTCTTAAGTTAAGCTTTTACATTCCGCATTCAAGCTTAAGTGTTAACTTTAAGTCAACTTCTATATAAGATCGTTTGCTCAACTGGGATCAACACTAGCTTTGTAAGCCAAGAAGGAATCTAGTGATGAGGAATGTTCAGATTGTGATAGTGATGATGAAGAGTATGCATTAGCGGGTAGAGATTCTAAGAAGTTTTCTAGAAGAAGAAGTAGGTTTGTAAGACAACCTCTTGATGAGAAGAAGTTGTTCTCAAAGAACCGAGATGATAAGAAAGGAAAGAATGATAGGAAATGCTTTAGATGTAGAGATCCAAATTGTAATAACCCATAAAATTTCATCAATATCATTTACACCACAAGGTAATTTCACAGGTAAATTTTTGCTTTTCATTACATGCATGACTCTTTAGACCTACTCACGTATCCATCTATGCCCAACACCACTAAGTTTACAACATGTAAACATCCCAGTATGTCAATTCTAGATTCTAAACATCATTTAAGTAAATATTATATCACTCTAGTATAATATATCTATCAGAAACCCTAATCAAACCCTAATTGAACCCTATGTGTTTACAGTTATCTTTAAAACCCTAATTGCTTAACTAAACTAGTTTGAAAGTGTTCAAGGCCTATGTATGAGTTACCTTAGAAACATTAGGATATCTTAGCACCCCTAAACCCTAGTACAACCCTTTAGAGCTTAGGTATAAGTCCTTTATGCACAAAACCCTAACTAGGTCTTATAAGTCCCAAAACTAGGTCAAAACCTTCCCGAATTTTTAGTATAAGCTACCACCACCTAGAAAATGATCCCTAAACCTTAATTATAGTCACTAATCACTCTTAGGACCCTAATATAGGTACTAATCCTTAATCTAAAACCATAATCCTAAACTTAACCCTAAACCTTGATTAAGCTTAAAACTAAGACCAAACTAGCACCTTAAGCACGTTAAGCACCTCAAATGACCCAAGAAACCTACAAGGCAGCTTATTCAGCTCCTTTTCACCCTAAGAAACCAACCTAGCACCTCCATAGGAGCTTACAAGTATCTTATGCACCTACTTGTAAGCTACTTGCCATTTTAAGCCATTTTACACCACAAACACCCTACCACCGCCTCTTCAGCCCCCTACCTACTCACTAGCCTTCCTTAGTCACCCCCCACCTGTCCTAAATCACCACCACATGTTAACTTGGCCACCACTCCAAGTTTACTTAACCATAAGGGCTAACGAGCCCTATAAATACCCTAGAACCCATTTCATTTCAAACCATCCCTTCATTCTTCTTCACCTCACCTCACTTAGTCCTAGAAGTAGTATAAGGTCTCTAGTAAGCCTAGGAGTCGAGAACATTAGACCTAGAACCCTTGTCAAAGTGAAAGCTAGCCGAGAAACCCTAAACCTTAGCAAAACCTACGTTAGTCATCACCTTGACTGTGTAAGCCTTTACACTCATTCTAATAGCTTTAGTACTGACCTAGGATAGTTATAAGATACCTTAGATTACCTAGGAACCCTTGCCTAAGCCTTGCTCATTTTCTTTTACACGTTTTCTTTTTAAAACCCTAATTATGAACTAGTTGCTATTTGCATGCTATAAGCCCTTTTCATAAGATATAAGCTGGTCTAGGTCACTTCTATAAGCTAATATTAATAAGTCATAAGCTTAGAAAATTCTTTGTTTCATAAAAATATAATTTGCATGGAAAAAGGACTAGTTTTGCAAATGTTTTCATGCATAGGGGTATATATGGTAACTTGTTGATATAAACAATGCTTAAAAATGTTATTAATATTTTTCAATATCTCTACATTTTGATAATCACAAAATGTAAACTCATTTAAATCAATGATTATGACGTAAACAAGTATTTAGTCGTAAATATTCATTTCGACAACCTAATCACTTAAGGTATGAATAAACAAAGTGACTAATGCACTATATGATCAAATGAACATTTTACTAATCACTAGATTTTTATAATATGTCACAAACATTTTATATTTTTTAGAAAATCATTTTTGGTATTAAATAAATATGTTTAATTAACCATAAATATATGAATTCAAATTTTCAACCAAAAATAGCAAAAATATTTCAGAAAAACCTTCTTCACTAAAATACAAAGCTGGGCAACGTTCAGAAGGGGAGGCCCCCTTAACTAACTAGGTAGCCCCCTTAATTATTAAGGGGACCGGCCCCTTAATTAAGGGGTCCGGCCACGCTCCTGAGGTCCCCAATTTTGCCTATAAATACTGGGTGATTCATGCATTTTTTCTCACTTTTTGCACAGTAAAATTTCTGATCTAAATCTCCTTTCATACTTTTTCAAACCCTTTGATCATATAATCACAAATCTTTATTTCCAAGTGATCCAAAGCCTCATCCACTCAAGCGCAAAAGAAGAACACTCTTCCAACATCTTTATAAAGAAGTAGTGTTGTGTTAGTTAGTATTATCTTGTAAGTAGTGCTAGATTATTTGTAAAGTGTTGTGTGCTCTAGAAGATTGTTGTAACTAGTTGTAATGCTAAGAAGTAGTGTAGAAGTTGTGAAGACTTTGGGTTTCGAAGGTGTGAAGAAGGCGTGAATAAGTTGTGTAGATATCGTGAAGAAGGTGTGAAGTTGTGAGATTTGTTTTAGCTAGGATTAGAACTTGACATTTAGCTTAGCGTCGTTAATCGGTGTAAGCCAAGGTGTGTAAGGTTTCTCTACCATAAGGAAGTTTGTTGACATAGTGAAGAAAACTCTCGAGTGTGGTACTCGGGGAATGGAGTAGGGAAAGGAAGGTATCCTTGTTGCCGAACCACTATAAATTCACGTGTTTTGGTTTGATCTTTCCATCCCTATCTTTTATTTCATTCCATTATATTATTTGCTCTATTAGATTATACTTATTTATACTTGCTCATATTGGTCAACAATTGAATTCACATAAGATCGGATCAAACTTTTAATAAGTAACTAAAGTTTTCGTTTTAAAACAAAACAAAAAGACGTCAAACTATTCAACCCTCCTTCTAGTTTTCCACAATTCGTATCAAGAGCCACGTCAAACAAGATTTATAAAATATAATGTATTTTAAAACTTGAAACGATCTATGGAATCTGAAAAATATTTAGATGTACAATCTATGCAAAGACCACCACTATTTGAAAGTGATGGTTTTCTTTATTGGAAAGATCGATTCGAAACTTATGTGAAATCAAAAGATCTAGATTTTTGGCATATTATTACTAATGGTGATTTTCCCCCTATTCAAAATAATCCGGAAACTAAAAAAGATGAAATAGTACCTTTTGAAAAACAAAACAATGATTTAAAAATAAAACTTGCTAAAAATATTGAAGCAAAAATGGTTATTTACAATCCGTTACCACATAAAGAATACGAAAGGATCTTTATTTGCGAAACCGAAAAAGAAATTTGGAACTCTTTACTAATAAATCACCAAGGTAATAGTCAAGTCAAAGATAACAAAATAGATCTACTTGTTCTATAATATGAGCAATTTACGATTCCGAAAGAGAATCAATTGATAACGTGTTTTCCAGGTTTAACACTATCATCACAAGTTTAAAAGCACTTGATGAGAATTTTTATAGTAAGAATTTTGTTTAGAAATTTCTTAGAGCTCTTCATCCAAAATGGCGAGCTAAAGTTACGGCTATTGAAGAATCAAAGAGTTTGTCAACTTTACAACTTGATGAATTAATTGGCAACTTAAAAGCCTACGAAGTGATAATAAAGAAGGACTCCGAAATGGTCAAAGGAAAACGAGAGCAAAGCAAGTCAATCGCCTTGAAAGCTAGGAAGGAATCTAGTGACAAAGATACTTCATCTTCTGAAAGTGATGACGAAGAATATGCCATGGCCGTAAGAGACTTCAAGAAATTTTTCAAAAGGTGAGGAAGATTCGTTAGACAACCACATGATGAAAGGAAAGCATCCTAAAAGAGTAAAGATGACAAAAATAGCAAGAATGAAAGGAAGTGCTTTAAATGTGGTGATCCAAATCATCTCATCGGAAAATGTCCAATGATGTCAAGAGATCACAATCAAAGGGCATTCGTTGGAGGAGCTTGGAGTGATAGTGATGAAGATGAGAAAGAAACCACAAAGGAAGAGAAGTGTCTTATGGCTAAGACATCAAGTGAGGTACATTCCGAAACCGAATACTTTAGTGATGAAAATTTATCATTAGATGAAAAAGACTTAGATCGTGAATATAATAGACTATGCAAATTAGGACAAAAAGTAATGACTAAAAATAAATCATTAAAACGCATAAACAACCAATTAGAAAATGAAATACTAGAACTAAAGATGAAAATACGACATTTAGAAAAAGGTAAAAAAATTTTGAAAAATGTAAATCATGTCAAGATCTTAAAAATGAACACAAAAAACTTAAGAAAGAAATCTGCGAACTTGACAAATTCAAAAATAGTAGTCATTCACTTAATAAAATAATAAGTATACAAAGAATATCCGGAGATAAAACAGGTTTAGGATTTAACCCAACCGAAGCTTCAACTAGTGAAACAAAAAATGTTAAATTTGAAAGTGAAACTAGTAAACTAAAATCTTTAAAATCAAAACATAAATATGTACTCATAAATGATAGAAAAATACCCCTAGCTAGTGATGAAGAAGTAAAAGTTTTTTATAAACCATCCTTAAAAACCGAAGGAGAATCCTCTAAACCTAAATTAAGATCTAAAACTCCACCACCAAGAAAACCAAATAATCATCATCCTAGATCTAAGACACCTCAACCTAGGAGAAACCAAAATAGACAATATTACAGTAACACTAGTCATCAAATGTAGAATTATCAACCAAGTTACAATCCTTGGGGAATATTACCACCATACATGCATCCTAGCCAAATGTTAAACATGTTTGGACCAAACAACTTTGGACCAAAGAAGCAATGGGGACCAAATAGCTAGATCAACACTCCTCAAAGAAGTCTTGAAGTTCCATCATCTTAGACTTTTATAAAGTCAACAATTCTTGTTGAAGTTAATGAAGAACTCTATTGAAGACCACAAGGTACGCCTTCCTTTCATGATCTTTGCCATAATATATGTTTAGATTAACATTTAGTTAGTTCTTTTGAGTTTAGTTGTTTTGATAGACTTCTCATTAGGCTTTATTTTCTTCACAATTCTGTTATATAGATATATACATATACTATTATATAAAATGTACCTTGCTAAGTGGTCACGAAGAGATAAATGATATTCTTCAGGAACATGAAGAATGTGACTGTTGTCGTAATTATTTGTAGTAGCAACTAACGCCTTGAGATTTTCCTTCTTACTTTCTCCTTTAATATTGTAATCAGTCCTCAAAGGATCCCACAGCCCTATTATTACTCCTACATGAGGTCCGTGCTTGTCACAGAAGTTAACAACATCAACAGCTACACCCTTCACTTTTAACTTCATTGCAATTTCTTTTATATGATATACTTAAAAACCAACTTCAGCCGAAATACTAAGCCATAACCCCATGTTGCTATCGACTAAGTAGAACAACAACTATATCATGTATCAAGATTATGACATGACATTACCAATCTAAATTAGCATTTAAATTTTTGTATCAAGTCAAGTTATACAATACTCCACAAGAAAACTATCAAACTTGGAAGACATATAAACAAAAATTACAAATATCTCAAATATATACTCCATATATTATATAAATTTAATGTTGCTCATTATCAATATTAGTAAAAGGTCCAACAAAAGATACCTTTTGGTCTTCAAGATTAGCAACATGAACTTCATCTTCAATGTCTTTCCATGCCTAAAATGTGCCCTTAGTATGAAGACTTTAGAAACAAAATAACTAATATAACACATAAAAAACATCATATTTTACTTAACAAATTATCGAGTGATGTTACCTCTATCATCCAGATCACGAAGCTATTAACTTAGATGTACCATTGGTTCCTTGTTTTTGTTTTTTCTAGTAAGATACAAACCACCAGTTGAGTCACCTATATCTGCCACATATATGAAACCCAAGTATGTAAAACGAAAATTATTCGAATTTTGAAAAGAGTTGCCCTACCTAATCATAAGGGAAACAAAGGACTTCTTCTACCGTAATTTCATTTAGAATTGGTTTTTTCCTCTTCCTTTTCGTTATATAAAATATGTAAATCTTAAGCCTAAATCACAAATTACTGTTAACATAAACTGATTATCATGTATATGGTTAATAGAACAAAGAAAAGATGTTACCTTGTGAGGATATTGGAAGAGCAACAGTTCAACTGAGTACTTTTGTGTCCCCATTTCGCCACCTATAGTGCTATTAATGGCCTACATGTCCATAGAATCTCAGTATAGAACTATAGATGGCAAAATGGGGACACAAAAGTACTCAGTTGAATTGTTGCTCTTCCAATATCCTTACAAGGTAACATCTTTTCTTTGTTCTGTTAACCATATACATGATAATCAGTTTATGTTAACAACAGTTTGTGATTTAGGCTTATGAAGATTTACATATTTAATGAAGAGGAAAAAACCAATTCTAAATGAAATTACGGTAGAAGAAGTCCTTTGTTTCCCTTATGATTAGGTAGGGCAGCTCTTTTCAAAATTCAGCATAATTTTCGTTTTACATACTTGGGTTTCATATATGTGGTAGATATAGGTGACTCAACTGGTGGTTTGTATCTTACTAGAAAAAACAAAAACAAGGAACCAATGGTACATCTAAGTTAATAGCTTCGTGATCTGGATGATAGAGGTAACATCGCTCGATAATTTGTTACGTAAAATATGATGTTTTTTATGTGTTATATTAGTTATTTTGTTTTTAAAGTCTTCATACCGAGGGCACATTTTAGGCATGGAAAGACATTGAAGATGAAGTTCATGTTGCTAATCTTGAAGACCAAAAGGTATCTTTTGTTGGACCTTTTACTAATATTGATAATGAGCAACATTAAATTTATATAATATATGGAGTATATATTTGAGATGTTTGTAATTTTTGTTTATATGTCTTCCAAGTTTGATAGTTTTATTGTGGGGTATTGTATAACTTGACTTGATACGAAAATTTAAATGCTAATTTAGATTGGTAATGTCATGTCATAATCTTGATACATGATATAGTTGTTGTTGTACTTAGTCTATAGCAACATGGGGTTATGGCTTAGTATTTTGGCTGAAGTTGGTTTAAGTATATCATATAAAAGAAATTGCAATGAAGTTAAAAGTGAAGGGTGTAGCTATTGATGTTGTTAACTTCGGTGACAAGCACGGACCTCAAGTTGGAGTAATAATAGGGTTGTGGGATCCTTTGAGGACTGATTACAATATTAAAGGAGAAAGTAAGAAGGAAAATCTCAAGGCGTTAGTTGCTACTGCAAATGATTACGACAGCAGTCACATTCTTCATGTTCCTGAAGAAGATCATTTATCTCTCCGTGACCACTTAGCAAGGTTCATTTTATATTTGTTTGCGTTATTGAACTTATATTGGTTACCTGCTACTTTTTTTTGGCTTATATATTGTAAACATTTCCGATCAGGTCTTCAATCTTTCCTCAGAGACAATTGGAGGAGTTTAGCAGCAGCTTGTAGTCTATCAATGTGATGAGGCGAAAAATGATCTGTTTTTAGGGGGTCCTTTAAGCCCGAATTCGAATTTATTTGATCAAATATTGTCCTAAATCGTTCCTTTTGTGATTTTAGGTACTTTGGGAGTGAAATCTGGAAAAGGAAGCAATTCGGACATTTTTGGAGCATAAAAGTGAAGAAAACGCCAAAGTCTTAATTTTCCATGTTGGGAACAGTAGGTGACGGCGTCAAGAGTAATTCCCTGACGGCGTCAAGAGCAAAATTCCATGACGGTCCAGTAGAGATTTGACGGCGTCATGAAGGTAGGGCGTCAAGAGTAAAAGTCATGACGGCCTGGAAATGATTAAGTCTTGACGGCGTCAAATGTAGATCAAGGCAGTCCGAGAATAGTTTTGGCGGCGAGGTGACGGCGTCACAAGCTTTGTCTTGACGCCGTCAGACCCCTTTTCATATATATAGTTTTCTAATTTTTCACATTTAAAGAGAGAAGTTTTTGGAGAAACTCTAAGTACGATTTTGGTGTAACTTTACAGGTTTTTCAAGGGTTCCAACCCCTTGATACCTTGCATGTGTAATCAAGATAAGTGTTCCTTTAATTCAATCAATATGTCTATGTGTTGATTGTCTATAACTTGTTCTTGTCTTAATTCCATCATGCTAGGCTAGATCTATCTTGTGTTTGCTTAGATCTAATGAAACCTAGATGTTGATTATGTGTTGATTACTTGTTTATTCTTGTCTTGGATGAATGATTTATATGTTAGGCTTAAGAAAATTGGCAGATCTCCAATTGGTAACATGCTTGAACGTCTTAAGAAACATGAACCGACGCGCACTAGGTCTTTATTGGTTGTATTTAATGCATGAGCCACTGTTTACAATCCCTATAGTTGTGCTGGGCATGGTGTAGGAGGAGATAAGAGCTCATAGAATTGGGGAGTTAAGTGTGCCACCCCATGAATGGTATTAAGGAATACGATCCGTCATCCATGCAATTATAACAAGTAATTAACGTGTAAAAGATGTCTAGGGAGTAGTGAAATCTAAGTAAACACATTTTCTCCAATTACTGCTCACAACTTTAGTATAAATTAGTTTATTTTCATTTTTAGTATTTTATTTTGATTGCATCTTAGTATTGGGTTAGTTGAATAGCAACTAATTCCGCCCAAATCCTTCAAACCCGAGATTTTAAATTGCTTTCTAAAAAAATATAAAAATACAAAAATAATCTTCCTTCACCTTTAGAACTAGTATTTAGGTTTTCTAATCCTAGCGACACTATTCCTAGCTGAACGATCAATCCCCCGGTACTTGTCACTATACTATACTACAACGATCAGGTACACTGCCTGGTGGGGGTTGTAAGCTTCTCAAGATCCTTTGAGAGGTAAAGCCTGGTGCGATTCCCACGTATCAAGTTTTTTGGCGCCGCAGCCTGGGGAGTAGTTATTGTTTAGGTTGAATTTGATTTTTATTAGGTCTACTCATTAGATTCCTTTTTAGTGAGATTTTTATTTTCTTTTTATTAGCTTTCTTGTAGTCTATCTTTTTTCTTTGTGCCATTTGTTTGTGAAACCATTTTCATTTGTCTCCATGGCGGATGAAATTCCATTTAGATCATTAACTATAGAGGAACAATTAGTTTACTCGGATAGATTTGCCTCCTGTTGTTCCAATGAAATTTTAAGTGATCTTACATATATACAAGAGGAGATGGGTGTAAAGTTAGATGGGTTTGATGAATTTTATGCATGTGTGTTTTCTATTAGACGATCATTTTTAGGATCAATTCCTTTTAGTAAGACCCTTTGGATGAATTTTGAGAAAAGCTTCCTAACCATTACCCATAAGTTCAACGAATTGGTGGATTCGTATGAGCGAGATGACCTAGTTTCTAAGAACATGAACTTAGAATCGAACCAAGTTTATGAGATGGTTAGTGTTGAACTACCTAGTTGCATGAGCGGGATAGATTTCACCAAAACATACGACACACATGAGGTTAGAGTTGAGCCACCTAGTTGCATGTCATGGTTAGGCACTACCATAATACAAGATGAACACATAGGTGATATTGATGTGATGGAAGAGATAGTAGAAAACCCAAGCCCACTAAGTACCCCACAAGTCCTAGCATTATTTGAGGCATACACACCGCCCGTGACTTACCCGAAAGAAGTAGAAAAGACTATAGGAACCCCAATAGAAGTAGAACCCTTGGACCAGGCACCATTAGAGGATATAGGTTTGAATACTTGTAGTGATAACCTTACTCCTAGTTCTAGGGAATTTCCTAGTGTTGATGAACCGGAACCTCAATCTTTACACACCTTTCCATCCTTAGATATATTTCTAGGAGACAAAAGAGGAACCGACCCACCCATCAACCAATATTATCCGGGTAGTTTTAGGATGAAGGAAGTCATTCACTCACCCCCTTCACCTCACGTGGCATATTCACACCCTAAGGGTGTGTATCGCTACTTTCACCCACACTTAATCCTAAGTGTAGGGAGAACCTCCCCTATTTGCGTTAAATAAGGGTAGAGTCAGGCTCGTGACTCGAACAAAAACAAGCGCTTCTTGGGAGGCAACCCATGTTTTGTATGTTTTTATTTGTTTGTTTGTTTGTTTGATTTTATTTGTTTCCGTATGCATGTTTTATTTTTATTGTTTGTGGCTCATGTTTCAAAGTAAATTGTGAAAATGCTTTATTTTGTTTTTAATTTCGTCTTAATTGCATATAAAAGTATTTTACAAAAGATAAGTGTAAGGGAGATCCAAATTTGTTTATAAGAACGAAATTGAGCATGAACCACAACAATATTAAATGGACATGTGTATTAGTACTTGTTAGAGTTAAATGCTTGTATCGAGTCGTAATGATGTTTTGCAGGATTTTCCAGGAAGTAGGACGAAGTTTTTTCAGAAATTTTCCGGAAACTTAACATAAGAATTTCTGCAGGTCACTTCTGACGGCGTCACGAGTTTACTCTTGACGGCGTCATGTGTAAAATTCTGGAAATTTTGCTAGTTTTGTTTATACCGGAGTCTTAAAGTTTTTGTTGATTCTTTAGTTTTATAAACTCCAGGAAATCTGCAAACATTCATTCCACAAGCATTATATCTTTAATTGTTTTGTTTCTATTCCTAAGTCTGGAATTACATCTAGTTGTGAGTTATCTTTGTTCGGGTTGATGCTTTGGGTTTTAGTTTGTTTTCTCAGGATTTACAGGTTATGTATGACAAGAAGATGATTTATATTCTGGAAGGGAAGCTTTGATTGTTCATTTTCTTGGAGGAAGATTTAACCTGGCCACCTTATTATCCATACCGAGCGAATCAGTGGAGTATTTGATTTCATTCTTTTTACTTATTTCACTTTTACATTCTTTACTTGAACATTGGGGACAATGTTCATCTTAAGTGTAAGGGGAGGGAAAAAAGATGATACCTTACATATGCACTTTCGCTTGAGTTTGTTTTGTTTGATGGTAGATGTGTAATAAAACTATGAGAAATACTTGTTAGTGTAATTTTAGCACCAAATTTAAAATTTTTTACAACATTTAGGAGTGAAACTTTAGCCATAGCAAGCGTTTCATGGATAGGAGATTGTATGACTAGCACATAACCGTATATTCAGAAAAATTTTCCACCCAAATATGTTAGGTTCGCCTTTAGATTTGATAGGAAAAGCACTTACTATTAGTGCTTATGAGTGTATCGGTAGCATTTAGATTCTAGAACTTGCGTTAGTGATGCATCCCGAGACCGCTAGTGAGACTACATTCGTGTAGTAGGATTTACTACATGATAAGAGGCATTAGGATCACCCTTGTGTTAAACACGTATTATGATTACTTGACCATTTAAGTCATATTACTTGGCTAGTTAAGTCAACTAATTTTCCCACACCCTTAGCGTTGTACTCATTTTTAGTACACGAAACCCCTAGTACACCCCTCCGAGCCTATCTTTTCGTTTCTAACTTTAAGCATCTTACTTAAAGAAAGAATTTGTTACACCCCACTTAAATGTACAACCAAATCGCCTTAGCCTTCCGTGTATGCGCTCATTTTTAGTGCATTATTGTTATTTGTTAAACCCTAAGTTAACTTTCTAATTGATTACATGGTTGCTAAGTCGAGTCATATCCTTGTACATATTGTTTTGGGACGATTGGGACTCATGGGTAAAGTACTTATTTATGGAGTAATGGGGAAGAACATAATATTATTACCCCCATATATACGTTAATCTTAAAAGTACTCCAAGTGTTTTGATTTTCTTAATTCGAGTCATTAGTTTAGTTAATTGTAAAGTATGTAAAGATTCAAGTGTAAGGTGAATTCTCAATCCCTATGATGTATTATTTTGGATGGTAGGGTAAGAGTGTATGCGCAAAAAAAAAAAAAAAAAAAAAAAAAAAAAAAAAAAAATAGAAAAAGAAAAGAGAGAAAAAACATACAGACTACCATCCCGTTTCATTCTATGTTTATTTTATGTTTTTGTTATTTTTCATTTATTAGCTTAAGTCGAGTCTAGTCTTGGCTTAGCAACGCCACATTGTACATGTAATTAACCAAGATTGTTAACTCGCCACCAGTAAAACTTCCTTTATCCAACAAAACCGTGTATTTCATATCCCTACACCTAACGTTACAACCCTTTAAAAGACCTCTTTGATAGTTTATCCTAGGTGCTTACGCCATGTGGTGGAGGTTTGATCCTTTCCCAAGCCTATGGTAATCTATTTTGCTATGACAGGTAGTGATAGATATCTTCCGTTTCCATTTTGTAATTTACACTTTATTACACCCGAGAGATGTGAGTATCTAAACACTATTTGTGAGGTGCTTGTGTATGACCTCCGTGCTTGTCTATTGGTCTTTAGTGGAACGATTATTTGTTGTAATTACTTTTATATTAGTGTTAAATGACCCCTAACTTGTATTTTGAGTAGAATAAAAGCGCATTTGCTTGAGGACAAGCAAATCTCAAGTGTAAGGGTATATGATGATGCAAAAAATGATCCGTTTTTAGGGGGTCCTTTAAGCCCGAATTCGAATTTATTTGATCAAATATTGCCCTAAATCGTTCCTTTTGTGATTTTAGGTACTTTGGGAGTGAAATCTGGAAAAGGAAGCAATTCGGACGTTTTTGGAGCATAAAAGTGAAGAAAACGCCAAAGTCTTAATTTTCCATGCTGGGAACAGTAGGTGACGGCGTCAAGAGTAATTCCCTGACGGCGTCAAGAGCAAAATTCCATGACGGTCCAGTAGAGATTTGACGGCGTCATGAAGGTAGGGCGGCAAGAGTAAAAGTCATGACGGCCTGGAAATGATTAAGTCTTGACGGCGTCAAATGTAGATCAAGGCAGTCCGAGAATAGTTTTAGCGGCGAGGTGACGGCGTCATAAGCTTTGTCTTGACGCCGTCAGACCCCTTTTCCTATATATAGTTTTCTAATTTTTCACATTTAAAGAGAGAAGTTTTGGGAGAAACCCTAAGTACGGTTTTGGTGTAACTTTACAGGTTTTTCAAGGGTTCCAACCCCTTGATACCTTGCATGTGTAATCAAGATAAGTGTTCCTTTAATTCAATCAATATGTCTATGTGTTGGCTGTCTATATCTTGTTCTTGTCTTAATTCCATCATGCTAGGCTAGATCTATCTTGTGTTTGCTTAGATCTAATGAAACCTAGATGTTGATTATGTGTTGATTACTTGTTTATTCTTGTCTTGGATGAATGATTTATATGTTAGGCTTAAGAAAACTGGCAGATCTCCAATTGGTAACATGCTTGAACGTCTTAAGAAACATGAACCGATGCGCACTAGGTCTTTATTGGTTGTATTTAATGCATGAGCCACTGTTTGCAATCCCTATAGTTGTGTTGGGCATGGTGTAGGAGGAGATAAGAGCTCATAGAATTGGGGAGTTAAGTGTGCCACCCCATGAATGGTATTAAGGAATACGATCCGTCATCCATGCAATTATAACAAGTAATTAACGTGTAAAAGATGTCTAGGGAGTAGTGAAATCTAAGTAAACACATTTTCTCCAATTACTGCTCACAACTTTAGTATAAATTAGTTTATTTTCATTTTTAGTATTTTATTTTGATTGCATCTTAGTATTGGGTTAGTTGAATAGCAACTAATTCCGCCCAAATCCTTCAAACCCGAGATTTTAAATTGCTTTCTAAAAAAATATAAAAATACAAAAATAATCTTCCTTCACCTTTAGAACTAGTATTTAGGTTTTCTAATCCTAGCGACACTATTCCTAGCTGAACGATCAATCTCCCGGTACTTGTCACTATACTATACTACAACGATCAGGTACACTGCCTGGTGGGGGTTGTAAGCTTCTCAAGATCCCTTGAGAGGTAAAGCCTGGTGCGATTCCCACGTATCACAATGCAAGGCAAAAAGTGCAAATATATTAGTTCAAGAGAATGAAAGTACGAAACGAGGGTTGGAATTCTTCTGTACCGAATCGTATATGCTTGTCAACAAGGTAAAAGGCCGTGGTGCTCCCTGAATCGTTGATGATTGTCCGGAACATTTGAATTTTGATTGACTTAGTTGATATTGTTATTTATACCATGTACCCATTTTTAAGCATTTCAAGCTTAGCAAAAGCTTCAATCAAACAGAATTGCGATTAAAAAGGCACTTTTTCCTTTAATGAGATCATTATCTAAGATTAGTATTACATTTTTTTGTAATGTATTTTGGGGTTTTGGACCTACTCAAATTTATTTTTGTATAATCCAGTAGGTAGGTCCGTGGTGTTAGTGTAAAACACGAAAATTTCGATAATACTCTAAAACTAGATATGAAAATATACGTACTTTAGAAAATACAACACTTTAGAACAACGATTGCCAAATTAATACTTAATTAAAATGTCATGTCTAAGCCTCGTGCGTGCACTTTTTATGTTCAGAATGATCCATAAGAATGAAACAAATTTGGTCATCAGAAACACCTATCAGAAATGTTCATTGGTCATCAGAAAGACTTATAAAAAATGCTCATCAGAAAGAGCCAACATAAATGCAAATGCTCTTCAGAAAGACCCATAAATGTTCTTAATTTGAAAAACGATGAGAATGTTGTGGATCAACTTAGAGAATTGTATACAGTTTATGCAAGTAAAAAGTTGTTGACTTCCGATGTGAAGAGGAAAAAAGTAATGTAAAATTTTTTATGTCTAAGCCTTGTGCGTGCACTTTTTATGTTCAGGAAGATCCATAAGATTGAAACAAATTTGGTAATCAGAAACACCTTTTAGAAATGCTCATTGGCCATCAAAACGACTTATCAAAAATGTTAATCAGAAAAAGCCTACATAAATGTTCATCAGAAAGACACACCAACATTCTTAATATGACAAATGATGAGAGCGTTGTGGAACGACTTAGAGAAATGTATCCAATTTATCCAAGAAAAAAGTTGCTGACACGGAATGGGAAGAGGAAAAAGAGTAATGTAAATTTTTTTACATCAATAATATTTTTGTATAAGGTGTATTATATTTTTAAAATGCTTCGTATTGGAAATACGTTTCATTTCTCTTCAGTCGAGTTGATATATTATCTTATTCTATTCATATTACATTTTTTTAATATGATTTTTTTTATATTATCTTATTTGTAAGACTATTAAATTTATATATATATTTATTAACACAAAACCAATAAAAAAAAATCGAACCCAACACGGGGATCTAACTATATTTTTTAACTTAAACTAATCCAGCAAAAATTAAACCAAAAGCAACTAGTGTGTGTATATATATACACACACACACACACACACACACACACACATATATATATATATATATATATATATATATATATATATATATATATATATATATATATATATATATATATATATATATATATATATATATATGGGGTCCATTTCTTGCGTAAACCATCTTTTTACAACTAATAATACACAATGTACATAATTTAATGCTCCATAGCATTCTGTTATTTTTATTTAATTCAAAAGGGTATAATAGTAAAAGACATTTTCATATTATTTTTTATTTTTTTATAATTCCGTTTTTTGTAATTCTTAAAATTCGGATTTTTTTTTGGTGATCATGTTTTCAAATAGTCATGGTGCATACATGTTTTTTTTATACCTAATCATTATTCTTTGAAATCTCAAGGTGCGTGCATGTTTATTTATTTATTATTATTATTATTTTTTTCAAATAGACAAATGTGCATGCATGTTTTTTTTCCTCCAAATAGTCAAGGTGCATACATGATCTCAAATAGTCAAAGTGCATACATATTTTTTTTCCAAATAGTCAAGGTGCATACTTGTTTTTTTTATCAATCTACCAATATTTCTATAAACACAAATTAAATGTTACATTTCACTTGATTACAAGTACAAAAACACATGCAATAATTATATATCTCCAAAATTCGCAAATTATTTTCATGTTTAATCGTGTTCATCCACTTCCCGGTCTTAATGACATCATCATCTTCATCAATCAATATGAAACAAGCATGCATGAAAACAATTAAACCACAAACAAATAAGAAACGAAAATCAATCACAACAACTAGCATAAGGCATACGCACAATCTTGTGTATATTAAACTAATGATGTAAATATGTTTTTTAATAATAAGCATAAAACATACATGTTTAAAACATATCACTAACTCAAATTTGAACATGTATGTTTTTAACGTACATGTTTATTTCATTGGTTTATACCAACCGTAAAACACGTGCGCACTCTTCCCAAAACATATATGCATATTCCCATTTACTATTATTGTTTATATCATTTATTATTCGGATAAAGGCCCCTAATATTTCAACATTTGTTATCAAAATAATAATTAGAACACGTGCACTAGTCTTCGTAGTATAGACATGTACAAATAATAATGAAAGCACATATGCACAAACCATATTTTAATATTTGTTATAACGATACCTACCTGATTACTCAATTAACAATCATGATCATGATAATAAAATAAGCACCCTAATACAACAACCATTTATAAATAATAAATTAAATATATCAATTTAATGAATACCCGATCAGATCCGTCATTAAGGGACTGTGGTGGTAGTTTTTTTTCTTTAAAAATTAGATTAAAATTTTACGGATTGTTCGGTATTTAAATCTAAAAAAAGGCGATGATATATACCCGCTTCATGAGGTGCCCAGTTTTTGGCAATGAAATTCCTTGAATGAATACTAGCAACTTGTCTAACAACAATATTAGAATTTCCATCAATGATTATATTCAACGGAAATTTCAAGATGTTGCAAAAAACCATAGATTCCAATATCCATCAACGATTATAATTAAAATAAAAACTAAAATTTAAACCACTTATAAAAACAATAACCAATTTCAACTAAAAATGGTCCACGACAAAAAAGCCACGAAAACAAAATTAACCAACAACGAATAAGAAACATCACATTGATAATCTACATGAAACATATCACGGATGTGGAGAAGTTACCGGTACAACACCTTTTCCGGCAAAACCAGCGGCGGCAACAACGTTTTCGGCAACACAAGCGGTCGCAGTAGCTTTTTCCTTACTCTTTCTTGTCGTCAATTATAGTTAGGATTATGGGAGAGAGAGCCAAAGAGATAAAAACTGAAATTGTATTTGAAAGGGGCGGCTATGGTTATGGGAGAGAGAGCGAGATAAAAGAAAATGAAAATGCTATCTCTAAATTACGGTTTAATATTTGATTTGAAACTCTCTTCTAAAACTATATTTGTAGTAACTGTGGAAAACTAGAAGGTGGGTTGAATAGTTTACCGCTTTTTAAGTTAATTACCTTTTGAAACTTTACGTTTAATCAAAGATATAAGCTACAAGACAATATATAACATGCAAGTATAATGAAAGAAACGATCAAACCACAACACGATTGTTTATCGTGGTTCGGCTACAAGGACTCTTTTTTCTTGTCCTACTCCACGCCTCGAGTTTCCAACTCGAGAGTTTCAAGCACTAGTCAACAAGCTCCTTTCAACGGTGGAGAAAGCTTTACAATCGTCACTTACACTTTATCCGGTACAAAGCTAAATACCGGGTTCTAGTTCAAGGTAGAACCAATCCTAACGTCGCCTATCCACTATTTCCGACACTAAGCTAGATGTCGAGTTCTTTTACAAGGGTACAACCACTCCCGTCACACTACGTATTTTAAGGCCTAAAATACTAACCGATCACTACTGAATATACACAATCCAATGAAGTGTAAACTACACTAAGTTTACACAATGCAAAGCTAACAAGTCTTACAACATTGTGTTGAATACTTGTAACTTCTCGGATGAACTTGTGAACTTCCTTTCTACATAAGAAAATCACACAAGTGAGTTGTTGCTGAGTTAGATAAGATAAATGAGAGTATATGTGTAAATTATGACTCTAAGTGATCAGAGATTTCTTGCAAGTGCCTTGGTATTTATAGCCAACCAAACCAGTACACTGGCGGATCTGGCGGAACCGAAACAAGGGTTCCGCCCTTGTACCCCCAGGGTTTCGCCAGTTCTGATAGTCAAAGACTTAAAGAAATCTTTCCACATCTAGTAATGTCACATCAAGTTACTTCTAGTCAACACACAATAGATGAAGTGAGAATCCTTCCAAAGTGTGTAAGATGTCTTATTGAAAGTCAAATACTCAAGCTTTCCATAAATGCTCATGATGCATGCCATTATGTCATGTTACAATTTCTATATTTAGAAATATAACAATGTTATGTTTAACATAAAATGTAAAGTCTAGTTATACAAGACTAACACTAAAATCATGTTTTACTATAAACTAAAGTTTACACTTTGTCGTTAACAAAACTTAGCAAAAATCGTAAAATATAAATAACGTTTTTAGGTGATATTTGTATTAACAGTCTCTCCCTTTTTGTTGATGACAAAACATAAAATTTATTTTTAAGTAAATCACTAATTCTAGTGTTAAGTCTTTAAAAGTTTAATTTTAAACTTGTTTTACTCAATATCATGAATGATGTGATATGATATGCAAGAGTTAAGGATGAGAACAAGTTTAATATAAATTCTCCCCCTTTTTGTCGAAACAAAAAGAAGAGTTGCAAAGCGGAAAAATGCAAGTGCTCCCCCTTGGACAATACTCCCCCTAAATGTAGTGCCAAGTAAGGATACATGGATTTTGAACCTACAAAAGAAAGTTAGTGTATAAAACACAAGATATATGTTACCATAACAAGGTATAGTACAATCATAAAACCTAAATGGTCAACCAACAATGCACACCTTATAGTAGAATGAAATTCAATTAATGTAAAATTTGACTTTTAGAAAGTCAAAGACAAGAAATGAGGAGGATAACATCCTACATTTAAAAATAAAACAAAAAGAAAAAGGAAACAAAGAAAATAAAGTCTTATGTCTATAAAAAGGAAACCATCATATTCCTTAATGAGAAACATCCTCTAAAACAAGGTCTAAGGGTGTTGAGGTAGATGAGAAATGTCATTTAGACGCTTCAAGATGTGGTTTAGGATGAATCTCATTTCATATGTTAGTTCATGGATGTCCTTTTGACATCGTTCACTTATATGAGCGGTTCTCTCACAATATCCGCAATTATGGCGGGGAAAGTTAGGTGGAAGAGGAATTTTATTTGTTGTTGGTGAATCATTGATTGTAATACTCCGTAAAATCTCTTGTCATTTATTAATGCTAATCACCGAATCTATTCTAATCAAAGCCATTTTTGCGGGCAAATTTATTTTTTTCACATGAATCACCATTTGCATGGCACCTATATCACTGTTAGTCACCATTTGCATGTCACCTGAAACACCTTTAGTCACCGTATGTATATCACCTGTATCACTTGTCACTTTAAGAATAGCACCTAATACATAAATTTATCACCTAGTATCACCCGTAGTTACTCTTGGATGTCACCCAATGAGGTTAACACAAGTAACTCCCACTTGCGACGCGACACTTAGAAATGACACCGAAATATATATATATATATATATATATATATATATATATATATATATATATATATATATATATATATATATATATAACATGAGGCATTTGAAGAATATGTCACCTCAATGCCCAGTCAATGCCCAGTAATTCATTATCAGTCATGTCATCACATTCAGGCCATGTAAGCAATTTTTTTTGTCTATGTTAGCAATGTTTTAATATATTTTCGTGTTATTTTTTGTTTTTGTTTTTTTTAAAAAAAAAACCATCTTTTGGGATTCGAACACAAGACCTTTTTGGTCTTATGTTAGTAACTATTTTACCACTAGACCAACTTAATTTTTGTGTTACATACTGCAAAGCTAAAACTATAATGTTTACCAAAGAATATAAACCGTATTTAAAAAAATGATTTAAACCTTACGGATATAGCCATACATATAAGTTTCATCCATTCTTCAAAACCCTAATTTGTTTCCACAGCCATCATGGATCATATTCAATCTCCAAACCAAAGCAACTACGATATTATCTAGCAGTTACATTCCCATTATCATATGTCATGTAATGCTCTTTTTCGATTGCTAACGTAAGAATACTATCACGTTTAAATCTATTTGTTTTTATGTGATTATGTGTTTCATCCAAAAATAACCTAGAAATGGCTTTCTACGTGTTCTTTTCCAAAACCCCTTTTTTATGTAATCATTAATATTTCTGATGTTATTGGTTTATACAGATTGAGGCTTACCGACTGCTGAAGCTTGTGTTTGCTGATTAATAGTACGAGTAGATGCATGCTTAAATTCAGTATAGTAAAGTTTCTTTGTTTATGGTTTTTTGTATAAAAACCTTGACCTGACTTCCTTTTGGCCAAAAATGCTATGAAACTATATGATATCACAGTATGCATCTGCTGAAACACAAACACTCACCAAAAAGTGTCAATATAGTTGTGTGAGTGGCAGTAAATATATGTTCCGGAAGTAGCTTAAATTTATTCACACAACCCTCGATCCCTCTAATCGTGGCGGCTACTGATTTAGTGCCAGCTGTCATTCTTGCAGTTGATGTTAATTCGCATACTGGGTATTCTGTTAATTAAGTGTTTCTTTAATTGTGCTGTTAGTTTTTTCATTGGAAAAATGTTACTCCAAATCCAAATGGAGATGTAAAAAGAACTTTTTTGAAGCTTGAGCAATGTGTATGCGTTTTGCTTTTATATCTAATATGGTTATATGATTCTGTTTGCAGGGTCCTTTAGCTTGGTAGATTATAATTGCAAACCTATTGGACTGCACTATCTTCTTAATTAACTAGGTAAAGTTTCCTGACATATTAAAAAAGATACCATAAACTTATTGACCCGTTTACTCATAAAGGGGTTGATGTGGGTTATTGTAATGGTCGAAATTTGCAGAAAGTATATCTTAATGCACGAATTCCAGAAACTTTTTATTTCAAAAGCTAGATTGTTAATTAAGATAATTTGATTTTTGTAATCATATACGACCCACTAATTTTTATTATTCTCTATAACATACCAGGGATCAGCTGCTAAGAAAGTTGATCACACTACAATAAAGGAGAGCAGTAGGCCCGAAAGAGCAAGTGTCTTTGCTAAACACGCTCCACAGTTAGGAGTTTTGCACTCTAGGAAACCAACATCAAGTGTCGAGGCTGATATAGTTGGTGGATCTACCACATGCTCTCATGCTCATCTGCCAAAACAGAAGGCGTCTACTGCCACGTCAAAAACCTACACCTTTAAGACATGTATTTTCTACTTTTAACCAGTATGCAAAGTTTGTAAGTCTATATAATCTTTGAATAATAATGATTTAGCAAGTTGTAATGTTGTATGAATAAAAAAAATACACTTTTATTACACTTCCTTTTTTTGAAGTTTTGATTTGATCAGAGATAATGCATAACACAAATTGATCCATTTATATGTAAATAGGCCGAAATGGCCTCCTTTTATGTTTATGGACTCTGTGGGATGAGAACTATCTATTTATGCAGGTGATAGAGTTAAATATATATGTGGGTTCCTTGTCTGGGTTTTCTCCTCAGCGGGCTCCATTAAGGTACTCACATATATTTAATTTTCTAAGTTCTGCTATTCATAGAAGTTTATCTGTGCTGTTTATATCTCAGCTGATATGTACTTCATATTTGTTTGCATTTGTTAGGGCCCCGCATATGATTACAAGGGCAAAGTTAATGGAACTTCCAAGATTGGTGTTAGATAGGTCCGTTCAAGAAGGCAATGATCTTGGAGGACTTTGTGAGGAAGATCATGGGTTTTTTTGGGACAGTGGCTCAGCAACAGATTAAACAAATATTGAATTCTTCTTGACCCATCTACGGGCGTTGCTTAAGTTTTGTCCATCTGGTGCTCTTAGGCATGATTTAATCTATTCATGTTACCAAATCCAACACAAAAGAACCTTGAGTTTGGTGATGCACCGCATGGTGGAGGTCGCTACAGGTATCACCTTTTAGGCTTTTACCAACTTTGATGTGTTTGTCATGCAAAGGTAACTCTTAGTGGCTCCTTTGCTGATATATCATCGAGGAGCCTCAAGAGGATGCTAATAGCAAACGTATTATCAAGTAGGTCATTGTCCGTTATTTAACAAGTCATGAAAACAGCAGCCACATATGTTCGACTATTCGAGGTTATACGATTATTAATCTTTTTTTTTTTTAGTATTTTAGATGATGTTTTGTGCATAAATGTTCAAAGTATGGTTTGGTTATTCTTTCCTTTCTTTACGTTTAATTAACTTCTGTGTTTTACTTTTGTTGGATCACCATATGATTAATCTTTCTTCTTGCTTTAGATTGGACAAAATCAAAGAAAGAAGAGTGGAATAAGACTTATATATTTATCTTCATGCCTGTAGGTCTCTAAACCGCATCTCTTGCCTGAAGCCATACGTAGTCAGACCATGTGAAAGTTGTTATAAAAGGTATTGAGGCATTCAAAAGAGAAAAATGTGCGGTTCGCAGACTAACAGGTTTGATCACATCCATTGATCGGTTTTTCATCATACACTATATTCTAGGCCAGACACGCCATCATACGCTCCATGCTGATCTAAATCTTATGGTATTAAAACAATAGCTCTATTTAAAAAAAAAAAAAAAAACTTTTTTTATCATTGTTTTTACTGAATCATCGAAATAAATGCTTCCTTTATTAAACAGTATTCAAAAAGGTGAAATCTTTGATCAATGCAGGTTAGAATCGAAATACAAAAAACGAAAAAGAATGTATGCTTTGATCTTATGAAACAACCAGTGGAAGAAGAGATAGCAAAGAAAGATGTAATTTCCCTTATAAGATATCGTGAAGTTGCAAAAGTATCGAAGCCCATTCTTTCTCTTAATACAAAAAATCAGTCACACCGGAAGAGTTTATCGACACGTTTGCAAATAATGATGACGATGAGAGACCGCAGTGTGCTCTTCTCAGGTTTGCACTCATGATGTGGTAATTTAATTATTTCATAATTCCTGTAAAAGAATGCAGCTTCTGTTTAATTATAAAGCTAACAGTGTAATGTATCTGTGCAGTTTGACCCATGACCCACCCGTCGATTTTGTGGCGTTTGCATAATTGCAGTGGCATGTTTGTTTTATATTATCAGATATTAGATAGAAAAATGACATAATCCAGTTTCATATACTTTTTAATAGTTTAGAAAAGGCTAATCAAGTGGAATACATTACTAAATTTGATGTTTATATTCCTGATGTAGAGCACGAATGTGGAGAATACAGAGGTTGTGGAGAGTGCAAGAGGCTATGGACACACACATTTATCTGAGGTAAAAATCAGCGTTTATGTAGATGATATATACTGATAAAGACAATTAGTGTTGATGATAATTTGTGTTGTCATGTTTTGGTGAATCAAATAATCAATCATTCGTTTTTACAATGATAATCATGGAAATATTTTCTTTATATGAGTAATATAGTTTGTTGTACCTTTAAATATGGATCCTATCAATACACATTACTTTGACTCCATAACATAATAAGGAATAAAGAAAGACATTATTACTTTGAACGCTAGAGGGTGCTTGGCTAAGTTAATTTAGTTACTTTATGAGTTATTTATTTTGAAAATGCTATTAACCACGTTGATGGAATTAACTCTTTCATTTTGACAGGGAGTTAAACTGGGCCAGATTAGTTTGGGTTGGTTCGTGCAAACACCTTTTTCTCCATTCTCTTTAAATGGTTTTAATGAATACTGATCAGCTACATGAGAAACTATAGGTAATACTTAATTACCTACTTTACTTCTGTTGTCAATTATTAATGGTGATAATTTTGATCTATTTAGTGACAAATGGATCGATTTGTATGGATTTTTATTTAACTACAGATCCAATAAAAATTTCTAGAGCAAAATGCTTGCAACTTAAAAAGAGATTATGAGTGTGATGTTAGTATATAAATTCAGTTACAGTATGGATTGATGATCTAATGATAATTATTATGTTAGTATAGAAGAATTTTTTGTTATATAGTTAAGTAGTCTGTAATATGTAACAATCTAAAAAAGGCCACAAGTTGCTCAAAGAGTTTTCAAATGCTTGAAGTCTGATATTTAGAAAATCCTATAAATGCAGATCCCATACCCTCACGGTGATGAGAAACCAACAAATCTCAACATCAGTCAACCAACATAATTAGTAACTTATATATACCAGATATGTATCTTCATAGCGAAGTCAACTAAGCATGATGAATTTAAGTTCGAAGATACCATTTTGTGGTTATGATAAGGAGTTGGCAGAATGTTAGAGGGGTGTTTGGTTGGTGGATTATGGATAGATGGCTCTATGCAGTTAGTGAAGCCATTATGTATGGACTATGGATACCTGATTACCATTTGTTTAGTGAGTCATGAAAACCTTGACTACTTTACAAATGGTTATGTGGGTTGTCTCATATCAGTCAAAGAAATGTTAACAGTACTCGAGTGTCTTTGGCGACGAAGTAAAAAAATTGGGTAAGGCGATGGTTCAATGCATGCTTCAAGTATGCGCAAACAGATGGTAGGTTTGTAGCACAAACTTGAGAGATGAGATCACACAACAAAAGTGGAGCTATTGATCATGTACATGTTCTATTTCAAAATATATTCAAACTATGTGCGACTAAATACTTTTTTTCAATTGTTAAACACGGATTCTGGATTTGGTATATTTGTATGATGGAAGAGGTCTGATCACTTATATTGTTGCGCTTAACTTGATTTGTCCGAAAGTTGTATGATATGCTATGGTAAAATATATGTAGCTTCAGACACTATTTGAACTAATAGAAATTGTATTAATATCAACATATTGATCAACAATTTCAGTAGCATATCAGATTTATACAAATCAATTTTTTCATTTATGCAACTAACATATGTTATAACTATGGGCATTTAATATAGAAAAAAGGGCACCATGCTTATATTATGTTTGAAGCATTATGCTACTACATTATTTGTTGCTTCATATTATCTAAATGATGTCTAACTTGCTTCATATAATCCCCATAAATGATGTCTAATATTTGTTACTTTGGAACTAAGAAGTTAAACTATTTCATATGTTTAAAGGAGTTCATTAATGGATACGGAAGTCAGATAGGTATGAACACATGGTTTAAAAATTGTGCTTTGGTACGGTATTGAAAGCTAATTATAGATTTTTTTATTATTTTATTATTATTATTATTATTATTATTATATATATATATATATATATATATATATATATATATATATATATATATATATATATATATATATATATATATATATATATATATATATATATATTAATCTTTGGTTTCATTAAGCAGGAAGAGACAACAAATGATGTCTAACTTGCACCATATAATCCCCACAAATGATGTCTAATATTTGTTACTTTGGGACTAAGAAGTTAAACCATTTCATATGTTTAAAGGAGTTCATTAATGGATACGGATGTCAGTTAGGTATGAACATATGGCTTAGAAATGGTGTTTTGGTACGGTACACTTGAAAGCTAATTATAGATGGTTCTTTTTTCTTTATATATATATATATATATATATATATATATATATATATATATATATATATATATATATATATATATATATATATAATAATTATTATTTTTTTATTCTTTGGTTTCATTAAGCATGAAGAGACTATAGTGTGAAGTACCAACCAAAGGCTCCTATTATGATTTGGCAAAAGATGAATATAGAACTCATATTTGCATAGAACCTTCGGCACACATATCATCTGACTTTTCATTGACTCTTCGCTTAATATAGGCAAGCTGTTACTGTTGCGGGTTCTAGTACGTGAATGAATTGCTATACGTTTTTCAAAATGGTTGTGTATTGGCTATTCCATTTCCCCTTTGTTGAGCAGGTGAAGGGGTACCATGCATTTTTTCTAATTGTAATAACAATGTGTCTATTTAAAATATCGTTTTGCAGTGGGTCAAAATAGGTTATTCTTATGTAAGGTTAAAAAAATATATGAGATGCCTGTCCGTCTTATTTGTTCACCCCGTAAATGTTATTCAGACTATGTTTAGACTTATATCATTTGGCTCTTTAAGTATTGAGAAGCGAGTAGAGGACAAGAGTGTTAGTAGAACCAAGAAAACAAAGAAAGTTGGAAAAGATACACCAAACACGCACAACCATACAACCAAAAAGAGGAAAACCTTGAAAAGGTTCCTCAAAGAGGGTTAAAAGATGTACTCCTAGCTCGACTTGACACCACAAGGACTTTTTGACCATGTTGCCTCAATTCGAATGACCCATCAAGTGTTGGAGGCACATGTGACACGCTACACACAAGTCCTCACCAAAGGTTTCCTATAAATACTTACATTTAATGCACATCCTCACCACACTTTCACAACCCACAAAAATCACCAACAAACATCTCTTGTCTCGTATTGTCACGTACGAGGAAGCAACACAAGATTTGGGTCGAAGTATAAGTTATTCGGGTTAACAATCGTGAACGTGTGTTAGTATTTGATAAGGTTTTACAAGGGTTTGCTCGTTGTTCGTGTTTCTTTGTTTCACCTGTCGTACAACTCGACCACTTCACCACCTCTTTAGGTGTTGTAAGTTGTTCACTCCTTCTTCAATACTTACGTTATTTATTTTCTTTTAGATGCATTGCATAGCACTTAAACACATAAAACATCAACACAAGTCATCTCGACACCCTTGAGAAACGACCTTATATTTTCATAATTACACGTACAACACATATATGTTAACTTACCACTCGACTCTTTACACAAGAATAAACAAAAGGTCGAAACATGCAAGGTTAATAATGTCAAACAATACGTAAAATGAACCTAATCCTAAGCATGTTCGAACACCCCTAAATCTATTCATGAAACTACTTGGGCCTGATATGGTCTAACGAGGCCCATGTAGGGATTTTCATAAATTTTTTGAGTCATAAACTAAGCAAAAACTCGACACTATCAGACTTCAAAACTGATTTTTGTAAGGTTTTTATAAGTTAAAAATGTTTACTTTCTATGTACAAAAGATCACTTTTCAAAAACTTAACAAGGGACTAATTTTGCAAATCATCTCGTTAAGGGGCCAAAAGTGTCAAAACAGCCAAACCTTCAGACCAAACTGAAAACAGCCAATTTTAATGGAACTAAAGAGGTAAAAACTATAAATTCTTGGAACTCGTGGTCTAAAGTATAAAAAGACTAAACAGGACTAAAAATTTAATTATTTTTAACCAAAGGGTAAAAAGATGTAACTTTCTTAAAGATATGGGTCAAACTTGACAATGATATTTTATTACTTATTTGAACTAATGTTACTTTACACATTTATTTTAGTAATCTACATTATATATATATATATATATATATATATATATATATATATATATATATATATATATATATATATATATATATATATAACTTCAATAAATATCCACTACTACTACAAATATTTAAAATAAATATTTTTATTAACGTTATTATTATGACAAATATATATATATATATATATATATATATATATATATATATATATATATATATAATATAATATAATATAATATAACTTCAATAAATATCCACTACTACTACAAATATTTAAAATAAATATTTTTATTAACGTTATTATTATGACAAATAATTCAACGCTCATTGATCACCTTTTCGTATCAACGCTATAAATAACTATATAAAGTTATTTTGGATAATTTGAGACACCTGAAATCGATATCACCGTACTCGAGAAATATCACATGTCATTCACGCATCGAATCTGAAACACCGATAGTACTATATATATATATATATATATATATATATATATATATATATATATATATATATATATATATATATATATATATATATATATATATATATATATATATATATCACATTAATTTAGGTCACAAGTCGGAGGTTATTCATTGCTAATTGTAGCAATACACCGTCACCTTTGAGCACCGTTTGAGTTTTGCACACACCCATCAGGTGAGTTCATAGTCCCACCTTTTTAAATTGTTTTTAAACCCCGTGGGAAGATACATGCGATAAACCGAACACAAGTATTTTCAGTATGCTATTATTAACTGATATTGCCTAAGTTGACACCTGTGCTACAAGTCCCTCATATCACGAACCTTAATCACTTGGGAGTGAGCGCAAATATAATTGATAGATCTATTGGAGACGGCAACCCATCTCTGCCAAAGTGATCATTTCGCAGGAGATGTGCTATATTCGAGGTACCATGGAAATTTTGCACATTTTTGTCACCGAGGGCCCCTTTGTCATCTACATCCCTCGTGGTGTAGGTGATTACATCATTATTTGATATCACCCACGTTAAGGCTTGAGTTTCGTGAGGCTTAGGAGCAATATGACACCCGTTTAGTCAAGACCAATCATCTTGGTTTGTTTATTTAAAATATTTGACTTGTGTTCACACTATTACAAATTTAAACTACTATGGATTCACTCAACCATTGTGTTGACTTTTTAGCATGTTTATCTCAGGAAACTAGCGGCATGATGGCACGGAGCTGGCAAAAAAGGGCACACAGGACCTCCATTTTATTCCAATAATTATATCATTCTTTTCAAACTCATCACCTCTTTTGTGAAACAATTAACATTTGGAAAATGTTTGTAACTCTGAATACTTTGAGTTTTCATGGAATGATATCAACTTATCTTTTGAATTGTTTTCTATAAGTATGACTGTGTTCTAAACTGTAATGAGCCCGATTGGACTTCCGCTACTTATCAAATTTTCAGGGTGTTACATTCATGGTGAATGGAACAAATGTGGATGATTGTAAAGAATCAAAGTGTTGGGAATGCTCCTGTGGTGGTTTTTGTTGTTGAGCATAATGGCAGAAGTTTGGTTCTCCATAAAGAGGATCATGAATGTGTTTATAAGTGGGGTGGAACAACAATGATTGTGGTTGTGTATTAGCTTAATCTTGTGGAAAAATTGAGGGTCTAGCATATCGGTAAGCCAAGTACTCTACCAATGATGGTTGATGTAGTTCATGATCTAATTGCTCTCTTGGTTGTTGTTGGGTTTCCATTTGAGCAATGGTGTCAAAAAGTGACAAAGGTGGTGGGTTTAATGATCTAGGTGGTAGGTCTTCTAAAGTTTCCAAAAATGAATGTGGTGATGTTGGTGGTGTTTGGATGTTCCATTGGTGTTAGTTCTGGTGATTGAGGTGATGAAGGTTTTGATTGTTGATTTGGTGCCGAATGTGGTGTTGGATCACTTTGTGTTTTAGTTGGTGGCGGAGTAGTGATTATGTTAGTATTACACGGTTTTGGAGATGGTGTTGGAGTAGCAAGGTTGAGGAAGTTTGAATCTTGGTTGGGTGAGGAAATATCGAGTGATGAATCACTTGATGATGATGAGCTTGGTTGGATGGTTTTGTTAAAGCAACATGGTTTTACACTAATCCTAGCGGTTTTCCTAATAGATCTTGATGACTCGCATGAGGTGTTGGATTTAGTCATCTCAAGACTTTGGTTAGCTAGAATTATAAGATTAAGAAAAGTGATGTTGATGGTGTGAGTTTGAAGTAAGAGTGTTGGTCAATTTATAGGAAGAACATATTATGGAAAGGAGTGTTTGGATTTGATGTTGTTCCATACAAATTTGGAGGCTTCAAATCATTTGGAAGAGTTCCAAGACCTTGTCAAGTTATTGGAAGTCAATCCAATGGAGTTGGGTGGAGTGAAAGACTAACTTATGTACTAAATGATATGTGATCATGGAAAGTGATTTTGTTAGTAAGCTCCATGGATTACAAGGAACCTTATGGAGGGTTCCTTGCTTTATGAAGAAAGGTTCCTTGGATTGATATTGTTTGAATTTGAATTTTGGGGGGTAAATGGCTTCCTAATTGTTCTAGTGAGAAAGAATGGTCTTAATGTGTTTATTGGAAGTTAGTGAAGATGTTTCTCACTAAAGAAAAAGATTTGGTGTTTTACGAATTGTAAAATTTAGAAAAATGAAAAATTTTCTGCAGGTGACTGGCGGAACCCTACAAAATCAAAGGCGGAACCCTTATTTGGGTTCCGTATGATCCGTGGGGCCAAATTGGGTTTACCCAGAAATCACTGGCGGAACCCAATATTTGGTTCCGCCATATCTGCCAAACCAGTAAAATTGGATGTTTTTCAATGTCGAGACGAATTACAAATTTTCTGAAAACTCTTGGAACATAAAATTTAAGGTATAACTGGTTAGGAAAAGCAAAAAATAAATAAGGAAATACTCTTACCATTAGACTTTGATCGGGGACTAGCGAATTTCGCTATACTTAGTAAGAATTTCAAAAACTAGAAAATTTGACAACATTTCAAATGTCGTCTACCTTCATAAATAGTTAAACTAATACATTGTCTAACAATAATAATAGAGCATAGAAGTACATAGAACCATAAACCAACATAAATCACATAGTTTAACGACTACAAACTTCATTATGCCAAACGCTCCTTAAACAAGATTCTCACAAGCGATCAATCTTTTTCTTGAGCTTTCCAAGATACCTTCCAAAGCACTTGAATATTCCCTTTGTTTGTTTGAATTCTTCTGACTCATTTTTGATGGTGGAAAGTTTTTCAAGATACTCGAGAGGGGCTAACTTAGAGTTTGGAAGACAATCGTCTTCGCTCATTGATGACGATGAGGATGAAGGTGAAGTAGAACGAAGGAGTTTCCCTTGAGTCTTAAAGACTCTCTTATTAAGAGGAACAAAGGTGTGAGGAATGAGTGGATAATCAAGGCGAACACCCCGGCTATTTGGTGGAATAGGTGATACGGCTCTAAAGAGACGGGTGATGAGCATTCCATATGGGAGAGTGGTTTTTCCATTAAGAGGTATATCGGCCATTCTTTTAGCCATGTAGTAGGCCAAATTGAAGGGTTGTCTAGTGGAGATACTAAATAGCATATAACTTAGACATATGTTCACATGATCTCTATTTCCTATGGAACTTATGACATTAGCCCTAAGAACCTCTTCCCATTTCCTAAATTGAGGTTTAAGCTCATTAAGTTCCATTCCAAACGGGTCTTTGTTCACTTCACTTCCCGAACGATTTTTCCTAGTGATGGAAGTTCTTATGAAGAGATGGTCACGAAGCACTTCCTTGCTAACAAGAGGAGTGGCATAGGAGGGATCTTGTTCAATGGTGTCTAGAGTAGAGATTGGCCATTTGTCCGTGTAGAGACAAGTGCCATTGTTTGGAATACTAAGGATTTTAGCAAATTTATCTAGAGACAAAACCGTTTTGTGTTCATTGATAAAAAATTCCACGGATATCTCACCATCTTCATTACTCGAGAGATCTACGGTAGCATAGAATTCTAGAATGAACCTAGGACAAATTGGCTCATCAATATCTAGGAGACAATCAAAGTTGATGGTAGCTAAGTCTTGGCGAATGGAGTTTCCTTCTAGGAAGGATGGATCAATGGTTCTCCCCTCATGAACATAACGCTTTTCTAACCCCTTAAAGACATTGACTTGGTGTGGAGTAAGACCTTTGGTCATATGGTGTTTGGGTAGATACTTGAGAGTGCCTTATTGATCGGAGTATGTTGCGGGAGGCATGTTGATTCCTAGAAAGCATGAAATTTTATATTTTAGTTAAGATCAATGACTTTTACAATGTAGATGTTCTAATGTGTTCCTATATGCTAACAACGTGGAGGCTTGGTTATCTTGATGCTCAAAACATTTTATAATGCAAGTTTTTGTTATAAAACAAAAGATAACCCAAACGCTCCTAATTTAGTGTAGCTTCAATTGAATGTACCTGAAAACACATATTGGTTATGTGTCCTCTTTAGCATTCAAGAGATGTTATGCAAATGATGTTTTCATAATGTTTTTCATTTGTTTTAATTAACAATGTGGTGAAAGGTTATGTTCTAATTGTGGGAAGTAATATTTAAAAAAAGATGTACTTGGTGTGTTTGGTAAATCATGATAACAATAAAAGGATGCAATTCCTAACTAATGAAAAGTATGATTAGTTCACCACTAAGGTTTTTCATGAATCAACAAGTTTATGCATAATCCCTAAGATTTCAGTTTTTGTAAATGAATGGAAATCCTAGGCTAGAATTAGACATGTACTTAGGATAAAGAAAACTTACAATGATGAATAAAAGAGGGATATTTGAGAGAGAGAGCCCTAATTTTCATGTGTGATGATGTTTATGAATGAATAGTGGCAGTGAATGATTTATGGTTATGAGTTGGGGAGTGTTTGGTTTGTGATTTAAGGTAAAAACCATCTGCAGAATTGACGGACCAGGCGGAACCAAAAAGAGGGTTCTGTCCGCTATGCCTATGGGTTCCGCTGGTTCTGCAGTAGAAAAGCTTAAATAATTTCTTTTGATTTTTGTGATTTTGTTCTAATGTTCCAAACTATAATGTAGGTTCTATAATTCCTAAGCCAAGCCTAAGAAGGTTGAATGATTCTCGTTTAGGATGTTTTGTGATAGTGTTGATGATGTGGTTTTCGTATGAAACTTTTTTGGTTGAGATGTCCCTTAATGAACATTTTTACCAAGGCGATGATGATAAATTCCAATATGTTTAGTGAGATCATATTATATTTGATGATCACTGAGGTTGATGCTTCCTTTGTTGTCGCTTAAATGATGAAGATGACATCAAGTAAGAATATGATGTTGACGAGAGTCTTCTTGATCTTAAGGAACTTGTTGACATGCTTTTCAGCCCAATGTGGCTTTAGTATGTTGAGGTATCATGAGTCGTTTGTTACTTAGAGAACTATGAGGTGAGACAATGTCAAACTAAAAGTACAAATACCATTTGTGCTTTTTCTTATTAACATAGTCACCAACATAATCTAAGTAGGCATGCACTATGGTGTCTACTCCCGTTCCTTTGGGATACCATAACTCTAAATGTGCAGTAATCTAAAAGTTTGTTTAATGACTTCAAGGTTGATTAGGATCTTCTAGAAAACGCTCACATAGACAAATACTAAACATACCTTTGGGTCTACTAGCCATGAGGTAAAGTAGACTTTTAATCATACTACTTTATTTAGTGTTATCTACGGATTCAATTTTCTCATCCTTGGTGAGACATAGGATACGTAATTCATTGTGTACATGTGAGGAACTAGGAATGTCTTCTAAGTGATTATTCCTTACTTTTTAGAGCTTGCGAAAAGTCTTTCAGAGTATGTTTGACTTTGTTTATTTTCTTTCCAACATCTTTATTTATTACGTAAGATCCAATTATGATTTTATTTCTTCAATTTATATGCTAAGGTCAAAACTTCATCTTAATCAAATATTCTTATTTATACCCAAGATGCTTGTTTTAAACCAATGTTTGTCATGAGAAAACATATGTTAATTTCAGTTTCAGCTTATGTCTTTACGGTTCCTTTTACTAATGTTCCTAATGACACAAGTCTACTAAATGACTCTTAAATCTTTTAGTAAATTCTCTATTTAATAGTTCATCTTCCTTGTCATTTCCTAAGCTCTTTTATCTTACCTATTCGATTTTTCACTAAGTTATCTTCTACCGAAAGTGATGTTTTAAAGAAAGATGGTCATTAGTTGAATGTTAAGTTTGACGATTTCTCGAATCATTGGGTTCCTTTATTTAAAATAATATAACCTTTGTTATTATAAAACCATTCAAGAGGTATGTCTCCATAAAACTTAGAGTTGAATCTTTATGTGCAAAACCTTGGTGTTCTAAAGTACAATGTTATCTTCAAACATATTAAAATGTTTTGATGTGCTCTATTTCATTTTGTATACTTCATGTGAAGATTTATTAAACGAGAGTTTAGGATATGATTGACAATTCAAGTCTTTGAGTTTAGATGATATTATCTCATAAACTAATTTGGAGCATTTTACTTATTGAATTTGCAAGCATCATAAAAGAATTTGTCATCTTATCACTTAGGTGATTCTTAGTTACCTCACTTATAAACAAGCATTAAGTGAGACTCACTCAAGAGTTCCAAGCACCTTATGTCTCCCGTTTATTGTTATGTGGAAATCCTTTGACACGGAGGATCCAATCCTCTCTATAACTTACTAAAGAAAGAACAACTTAAGGTATGAACAACTTATACTACACATGATAAATCCTAAGCAAAAAACACGAGACAAAACTAGGTAAGTTTGAAGAAAAGTGTACCTTTTTAAGATCCAAAGAGATGCTACCAAGAAGGATAGTCATAATGCATCTCATCTTAACTTGTAGGAAAGCTTGGAAACTCCAGTACTTATGAATCTGAGGTGGTTAGTCAAACATATAAAGGCATATAACAAAATGACCTTTGTCCTTTTAACATGTGCTTCTATTTGAGATTGAGAAACTTCTAAACTTTTCTTCTAGGCTTAACAAACTTCACTACCTTTGTTTCACTTGTTGATGGTGCTTTCAAGTTAAATCCTAATCCGGTTTTATCTCTAAATGACTTTAGAGTTTTCAACAATCTTTCAAGAGATTTTAAACTTTCTTCAAATTTAACTAACATTTTTCCTTTTTCATTTTGTCTTTTAATTCCATGTTTGTAATCTTGATATATTTTACATTCTAAATCAATTTCAACATTACTCTTAAGCCTAGACATTTTATCTTCCAACATGATTTCCTTTTCAAAAATGCTCTTGAGAGATTTTGAAGGTTCATTGTTAAAAATTGTTTTTAGGTTCATGCTACACAAATGTTTAGACTCATTTTCTAGTTTAGAGAATTCAAAGATGAAAGTGTCAAAGCAAAAGTGTTCGTTTCAAGTTGTACATTGTTTGTGGTTTTATCAACTTCATGACAACAAACCGGATGATCGTCTACATCTTCATCCGTGTCACTCAATGATTCACAAGCAAGTCATCTTTGAGCTTGACACAAGTTTTCATCTTCACTTTTACCTTCATTTAAAATATTTAAACTCGTAGCACATGTATTTATTTCAACTAAATGTCTATCTATTAGTTTTTCTAAGACTACCAATTAATATGTAAGATCAAGTTGATCATCTTTGACTTGACATATTTCTTGATAAAAACTTAATATATTTTTTCAAATGTCATTAGCCGTTTAGCAAAAATACACTCTTTCATATTCAATCCTTGGTAAAGCTTTATAAATCATTATCTTAGCTTTAGTGTTTTTATCAACTTTAGGATAATCATCTTGATTTTTAAAACTTGTTTTAGTTGGTTTAAAATTACCAATGGAAATAATATGCCAAAGATCTTGATCAATTGATTTCGCATAGTTTTCAAATTTACTTTTCCATTCAAGGAAATTTTCTTTTTCAAATAGCGGTGGCTTTTGAATAGATTTCCCTTCTTTGAGATTTTCAAAATCAATGGATCGATTCAAGTTTTAAAATACAATATATTTTAAAGATCTTGAGTCACGTGGCTCTTGATGCCAATTGTGAAAAACTAGAAGGGGGGTTGAATAGTTTACCGCTTTTTAAGTTAATTACCATTTGAAACTTTACGTTTAATCAAAGACTAAGCTACAAGACAATATATAACATGCAAGTATAATGAAAGAAACGATCAAACCACAACACGATTGTTTGTTGTGGTTCGGCTACAAGGACTCTTTTTCCATGTCCTATTCCACGCCTCGAGTTTCCAACTCAAGAGTTTTAAGCACTAGTCAACAAGCTCCTTTCAACGGTGGAGAAACCTTTACAATCGTCGCTTACACTTTATCCGGTACAAAGCTAAATACCGGGTTCTAGTTCAAGGTAGAACCAATCCTAACGTCGCCTATCCACTATTTCCGACACTAAGCTAGATGTCGAGTTCATTTACAAGGGTACAACCACTCCCGTCTCACTATGTATTTTAAGGCCTAAAATACTAACCGATCACTACTGAATATACACAATCAAATGAAGTATAAACTACACTAAGTTTACACAATGCAAAGCTAACAAGTCTTGCAACGTTGTGTTGAATACTTGTAACTTCTCGGATGAACTTGTGAACTTCCTTTCTACATAAGAAAATCACACAAGTGAGTTGCTGCTGAGTTAGATAAGATAAACGAGAGTATATGTGTAAATTATGACTCTAAGTGATCAGAGATTTCTTGCAAGTGCCTTGGTATTTATAGCCAACCAAACCAGTACACTGGCGGATCTGGCGGAACCGAAACAAGGGTTCCGCCCTTGTACCCCCCAGGGTTTCGCCAGTTCTGACAGTCAAAGACTTAAAGAAATCTTTCCACATCTAGCAATGTCACATCAAGTTACTTCTAGTCAACACACAATAGATGAAGTGAGAATCCTTCCAAAGTGTGTAAGATATCTTATTGAAAGTCAAATACTCAACTTTTCCATAAATGCTCATGATGCATGCCATGATGTCATGTTACAATTTCTATATTAAGAAATATAACAATGTCATGTTTAACATGAAATGTAAAGTCTAGTTATACAAGACTAACACTAAAATCATGTTTTACTATAAACTAAAGTTTACACTTGGTCGTTAACAAAACTTAGCAAAAATCGTAAAATATAAATAACAATCTTAGGCGATATTTGTATTAACACTGACTATAATACCCTTTTTTCCTTAATTAAATATCTCCTTTTCTATTTGATTACAAAACTGCCACATTAATATTTAGCCATTGATCAACTAATCTAGTGGTTATAAATGGGTTCTCACAGTTTAATATATATATATATATATATATATATATATATATATATATATATATATATATATATATATATATATATATATATATATATATATATATTAAACTTCAACATTTTTTGTAAAATCGTACGTACGTCAAAAGTATATCAAGATTGGGCTTGTTTTGTTCGTTATCAAGAGGCCTTTTTGCAAGTATTTTTTTTTTTTTTTTTATTCAAGAAACTGCTTATGTATTTGTTATACACATAAAGTTTGTTATGTAAAAATATGGTAAATATTAAGTAGTTTTTTTTTTTTTTTTTTTTTTTTTTTTTACTTATATTATTTGAAAGTAATTTTTTATTTCCTTATGCTGCTCTTCGCTCGAGAACTTTGGTGAAAAAATATCTAAAAATGATGCTCTATAATACTGTATATAGAAGGGAACGAGGGTTGATACCCGCGCGTTGCTGCGGAATTCTTTTGTTGCCGTTAGCTACTTAACGTGAAGTTAGTTACCTGGGACTGACTTTGCAATTGATGTATAACATGAAGGACCATTTATGTAAATTTTGTGAGGATTAAATTTGCAATGAACCGTTGAGACGAAGGAAAAAGTGCGTAATCGAAAAAAGTGCGTAATCTTTTTTAGTACTGAATTTGCAATTAATGTATAACATGAAGAACCATTTATGTAAATTATGCGAACACTAAATTTACAATGAACCGCTGAGATAAAGGACAAAGTGCGTACAATTTTTTTTAGTTGTTAAAGACAACGGGTCGTTAGTTAACAGCCGTTAAATAGCTAACGACCATTAGTACTTTAGAAAGGAAAAAAAAAAAAAAAGTACTATACAAACCACTGTAGCAGCTACAGTGGTCGGCACCCATCAACTTTCCCACATTTAGTATATATATATATAATTTGATATGCATGTATTGATTAATTTAACACGTTGTTCTCTATATCGTACATCATATATATTTTAATAATGAAAATAAATTTAGGCGTGTAAAAAAGACAAAATATGAAGCAATATATATTTGAAATTTGATGTGCATGTATTTATTTATTTTTTTGAACATAGATGCGCATGTATTTATGGAGCCAAAAAGCAAAATGCAAATCCCTCTCATCTTTTAGGTAGATAGATATCATGATCACAACTTGTATAATTTAACACGTTGTTCTCTATATTGTACATCATATATATTTTAATAATTAAAATAAAGAAAGGCGTGTATAGATGTGCACACAAAGCACACTAAATATGTATCCAATTTTTCTTCTCCATACAACTTCCACTGCGCATTATCCTCCTATATCTTGTTCTCGAACTAAGGCTACATGCAATAAGGAACAACAATAAGTGTCAATCCTTCTTATTTTTTCTGCCACGTCAATTTTCTCTCTCTAGCGACCTACAGGCGATTCAGTGTCACAGTAAGGGCGACCAAAATCAATTAAAAAAAAAAACATTTTTAACACAAACTAAAATTTCATTAATAATTAAAACGTTGCATATTAATTCAAATAAAATAAAAACATTACAATAGAATTCAAATAACATTAAAAAAATATTACGATAAAACGACTAAACTAGTTTGGATTATTATGATGCTGCCAAATCAAATCGGCTTTGAGGCTAAGATGAGTTGTTTTGTTGCATATCTCCCTAGTAATTTGCAATGATTCCTCATGCGTATTCAAGGGATCATAAGAACGGTGTTGCTCAGCTGGAAAGAATTCGGGAGATATCGCCCGCTCTTCGTCTTGAATTATCATATTATGTAATATGATGCATGTGTACATAATATGTCCAAGACGCTCTTTGTTAAATCCCTTAGCCGGATGTTTAATCATTAAGAACTTCCTTTTTAGTACACCAAAAGCACATTTCACATCTTTTCTTGTTGTTTCGTGCATCCTATTATACAATTGACGCTTTTCATAGGGGAATTATCTTTTCTTGCTGCTTCGTGTATTTATAGGGGAATTTTCCTTTTTTTTTTTTTTTTTTTTTTTTTTTTTTTTTTAGTTACAAACGGTCACAAACATTAAAGTGTGGAAGGTTTTGGATCAAAATACAACAAAACATGCGATGCCTAGTCGGTCGAGCTTGAGACCGACTCCATCAAATTTTCGCTTGTTTCTGGGTCGCGACCAAATACCCACACCAAAGAGGACCGAGATGACCGATTGAGACCGAGTCGGTCTCGATCGTTATTGCATGCAGCCTAACAACTTCTACAGTTAACAACTATTAAATGCGGAGGTGTAACTTTTTGTGGCTATACAGTAAAAACAAGCTTTCCATTTTAGGTAGATAGATATCATGATCACAACTTGTATAATTTAACACGTTAATTGTTCTCTATATTGTACATCATATATATTTTAATAATTAAAATAAATAAAGGCGTGTAAATAGAACAAATATGAAGCATTTATATTTGAAATTTGGTGTAAATACATTGATTAATTTAACACGTAGTTACTTATATCGTACATCATATATATTTTAATAATGTAAATAACAAAGGCGGGTAAAAAGACAATATGAACTATGAAGCAAGGTTTCCAAGATCGGGATCCTACCCAGAATCGTTTTCGTCTTTGCAAGATCGTGACCGTAAGATCAGATCAAGATCTTAAGATCCTACTATAAGTTTTTGTAATATTATACAAATTTACAAATTATTGTATATCATAAACATAAAATTATATGAATGTTCCATCGAAATGTTGTCCTAAATTATGATTATGAAATGTCTAATAAGATTAACATGTTATTTTATAAATTCTACAAAAAATAATCTTGAAATTTGCAGTTTTTTAGTTTGTTATCTAAGAAAGGTAGGATCGGATCGGATTAGATCTTAAGATCCTATGGTCAAGATCGGGATCCTATAAGATCTTAAGCTGTCAAAAATCCTATGTAAGATCCGGATCGTTTTTGCTTTGCAGTATCGTAAAATCGTAAGATCAGGATCGGGATCCTGACAACCATGCTATGAAAGCATATATATTTGAAATTTATGTACATGTATTGATGGAGCTAAAAAGCAAAATGCAAATCCCTCTCATCATTCTCGTGCTCATACTGCAATCCCGCATACTACCCTTTTCACATTGCAAATCAATCGTCAAAAACCTCCCTAGCTTTTCCGGTGATCTTCCTTTCACTCTCGAAACCGGGTATGTACCAATATTTATGCACTTTTAACTTTTTGAAGTGGATCTAGTCTTCATAGTTTAGTTGAGTACGTACTACTAGTATTTTAGCGTATGAAAGACCTTTAGAATAGCCGATTGCGGCCAAGTGGTTATGGTTTCAACAAGGTCTCGTTGGAGACGTTTCTAAAATAGTGTGTGATATGTGTGTGAAATACGCTCTATGTTAAAAAAATCTACGTAGTATTGTAGCTTAATTATGAAATGGTAAAATTAAGAAGTTTACAACAAAAGTTTCACTCTTTATATGGATTGCATTTGTGTTTGAAGTTATGTCGGAGTGGGAAACAAGAAGAAGCGCAACTGTTCTACTACTTTGTTGAATCTCAAAGGAACCCGCAAAAAGATCCATTGTTTCTTTATCTCCAAGGTGGCCCGGGAGATTCTGGCATTCTTCCATTCCTTAACCAAATTGGTAACTTTCTTCATCTTCATTAGTTACCATGAGTTACTATCGCCACATTTTACAGTAACTTATTGCAAGATATTTGCGACAGTAGTTTTTGGGCATGTTTGACACATGAAATTATAGAGAGATTATGCTTATTTTTTACTTTTAAATAAGTTACTTAAAAAATAATCTTCGTTTGACAGTAGAACTTTTAAGAGATTATTAAAAAAATAATCTTTTATAATCTCTTAAAATAAAAAGGTACTTCATGTAGCTTATAAAAATAATCTTTTTTTATAATATCAATCTCCAGCACCAGCACCAGCTCCAGCTCCAGCAGCATCTTCAATTCCAGCAACAGTTATTTTCACTAAACATACGCTTTATATGTTATAAAAGTGTAATAATATATCCTTTAAAGAAATTTTAAAAATTCTTGTCACATGTCACTGCACGAGGACAATCTTGGATGACTTGCGGAATTAGAAGGCTGTGTATAACTGTGTTATCAATTATTCTGTTATACTAGCTAGTTCAGTGATAAAGTAGACTTGTATAAACACACAACGTTTAATTATGTTACTCATACTAAATAAACAATTTTATTTTTCATAGAACTAGACAAGTATTCATGCACAGTAAAGAGATTTTGTAACAGCAAACATTTATAATTGTAGTATTGGGATGAAATATGCAAATCGGGATTGGGAAGAATTAGATGAATATGCAAAATATGAAAAAATAAAATAAAAAATGAATATAGATGATCAAAACAATCAAATTAATAAATAAAAGATGACAATTATTACACTATATATCACTACTAATATAGTCCACACGATAACATAGTTCGCACAATAATAATAGTAATATTACTAAAACTTTTCAAGAGTTTCCACGTGTATCCTATTGTTTCATATAATGGTTGCTAAAAGTTTTCAAGAATTTCAAACCATGTGTATGCTATTGTTTCTTAAGATAGTTTTTAAGCTTTCAAGTTTAAGGATTAAATTGTTTCCAAAGATAGTTTTTAAGTTTTCAAGTTTAAGGATTAAAGAAAATAATGTAAATGTTTTATAGATAGTATAGATAAAAAAGTCATGTATTATCTATTATCTATATACTACATTTCCCACTTGAAACGACGTTGTTTCATATGAGTAGTAGTAGCCCGACCCAACATGCAAATTAGCCCGGACGAAATGTTGTCATGCGTTGGTATCGTTTAGTAAAAGAAATATTTACAAAACAACCCCCCAAACGACGTAATTTCACGTGGGTAGCAGTAGCCGAACCAAACATCCAAATTAGCCTAGCCGATATGTTGTCATGCGTTGGTGTTGGTTTCGTTTGATAAAAGAAATATGTGGAAAACTAGAATGGGGTGTTGAATAGTTTTACGTCTTTTTCGTTTTATTTGTTTTATAAAAGTTTGATTCTAAAAATAGACGTAAACTTCAAAACCCTTTGATGCAAAAATATATATACTAGTTTATTCACGGTTTTTGTATAAACATTACTTATATATAATGTTGAGTGAAAATTTATAATTTCATATATCACATATAAACATATATATGTATATGTGATTTAATATGAGTTTATGTACTTGGTTTGTTTGTATAAAATTAATGTTGTGAATGAAGCTTAGTTTGATCTTTATGTGAAATCAATATATGCACAACATAGGCAATTATAACTATGTATGAAATGCTAACAAGTAGATAAACAAAGAGTGAGAGATGGAAAGATCAAACCGAGAGACAAAAGATTTATAGTGGTTCGGCTACAAGGACACATTCCTTGCCCTACTCCACTCCCCGAGCACCGAACTCGAGAGTTTTCTTCACTAGATCAATAACCTCCCTTATGGCGGAAAAAACCTTACACACCAATGTACACACCACAACTTCGTCACAACTTAATCACGACTTCTACACAACTTCTTCACACCTTTCTACTTCTTAACTCTTCTTCTTCATGCCACTAGTTCCTTCACACCTTCACAACTTAGTTCTATCCACTACTTCAAGATTTATACTTCTTCACAACTTATTAGCTTCAAGATCTTCTCAACTTCAAGGCTTCAACTTCTTTGTCTTCACAAATAATCTCTACTTCAATATACTACCCCTTCTTATTTCTTCTACCACTAATCCTATGCACCTCTACTTCTTCACTTCTAGTACCACTTCACACCTTCAATAAATCTAGATCCTATATCTAAATCTAGCTAACCAATATATACACTTTGTTCACCAAATATGAATGATATACAAGATGAAATGATCAAACAACTTAGATAGCAAGATGATACTAAGGTGTAATACTTCTAGTCTTGATAGATAGAAGTATTCTTCTCTTTGCACTTGAGTGGATGAGGCTTTGAATCACTTGGAAACAAAGACTTATGAATTATATGATCAAAGGATTTTTAAGATAAAAATGGAGGTTTGAATCAGAGAGTTTTTAGTGCAAAATGGTGAGAAAAATATGTGGAATAATCCAGTATTTAAAGGGACAGAAAACACTGTTTAGGAGCATGCCGGTCTCCTTAATTCATGACCGGTCCCCTTGATTTTAAGGGGATCACCCCTTATAATTAAGGGGGCCGCCCTGCTGTAATGGCCAGAAATTCTGTCCTTTAGTGGGGAAAGTTTATTTGGTGAAAAACTAACTGATTTTGGTTAAAAATTTGAATTCATATATTTGGTATGATTAAAACATTTTTCTTTATTACCAAAAGTGTTTTTCAAAAATATATAATATGTTTATATAATTAAATAAACTTTGTAATAATTAATTAAATACCCCTTTGATCTTATAATGCATTAGACACTTTGTTTATTCATACCTTAAGTGATAAGATGGTAAAAGTGATTATTTACTACTAAATACTTGTTTACGTCATGATCTTTTGTTTGATGAGTTTTCGTTTTGTGATTATCAAAACACAGAAATATCGAAAGATATAAATAACGTTTTTAGTCATTTATTTATATCAACAAAACATTTACAAAACAACCTCCAAACTATATAACGAGTTATGAAAACTACTCTAAATTTACTATTATTTACGACTTTTTTATAAAACCAACTTTATTTATCAAATATCTAAAAAATATCTAGCAATTTCTTTAATAAAAAATATACCGATGAAAATGCCTCTGAATTAGTAACAAAACATGTCCAATATCGATATGCTTTTGATGAAACGTGCGATTTCATAAAAAAAATGTTCAACTTTAATATATATTCATTTAAAAAAAATCAAAAAACACCCTTAACCCACCTAATAATTTTAAAACTGCCCTAAAGTTTATTAGAGAATATATTTAAAAAACAAAGAAGAAAAAAAAAAAGTTACGACAACCACCCTGTACTTTTAACTATTTTTTTTTTGGTAAAAGGTCAACGACCCGGTAAATATATTACTCCAAAAAACGTTTAAGTACAACGGATATGGGTGAATCCCATATCTCAGCCCGTTACATAGGCGAAAAGCTTATATAACAAGATACTTCCTATTTTCAAAATAAGAAAACAAACCATTACTCACATGATGGTAATGATTCTGACAAAAGATAAACTACTTCCTACGACCTTGGAGATTAAGACCATAAATGGCATTAAGAGCATCCAATTCCCCTGGAAGATCATAAAATTGCTTCGAATAATCATCATAGTCATACTCATCTTCACGCTCATGACCACCACCAAAAAGGTTTGCTGATTCATCGAAAGTGTTAAGAACCTCCTCCTCTTCACTATCAGAAACCACAACCTCACCCACCTTTGAAAATGGGTTAGCCCTCTTAGTAACAGAGGTAGACAGAATATGATGACCAGCATCATCCACAAGAGTAGTTGTCCCATCAATCAACAGCTTTTCAAGCTTACTAATTTTCTCAACAATAGGAGTAGAGCCAACTTCCATTGTTCCCATAGAATCACTCACAAGCATTTCTTGCGTATCACTCACAAGAGGGACTTGTGAAGAAGTACCAGTCGTAACCGACTCATCCTTATTAACTTTCATTATACTGCCAGCATCCACATCCTTGTTAGTAACAACTTTATGAATACAAAAACCATCTGTATCATCCATATTAAGAGCATCAAACTGATTAGAAGTAGTGATCTTGGTTCCACTCATACTAGCCACATCAGAAGCCTTCTTCTTACTGACATTAGCTTTCTTAGATTCAGAAAGAGTCTTTTTAGGCTGATATTCAAAATATTTTTAACTATTTACAACACACTATACTTTATTTATCAGATATATCTAGCGAATATCTACCGATTTTCTTAAAAGAATATATGTTGTTAAAATTTTATTTTTGCAATACTTTTAACTTACTTATTATTTTATACAAAATGTTAGAACTAAATAAATCCTATAAAAAACAACTTAAAAAGAAGACATGCATCAAAACAAATTGATCCCGTCGCAACCTGCGTGTGACTATCTACTCGTTACACTCTATAACGTAAACCTGATAGATGTAGATGTAGTATTTTATTTAGGAAGACTAAAATAGAAATTTACTGAAACTTAATCAATACTTTATTTTGTTTCATCTAACTCAGTAGCGTGCATGGCAAGTTGTCACTATTGGTTTGATATCCAAATATTTGCTTTAAATGTTTATTGACTAAAAAATCAAAAAGTATTTAGAAAGCATTGTTTTGGTTTATTTTATTTAAAATAGTGCGGAATTGACTAAAAATTTTGGTTAATTTTCACACTGATACTATACTATAATATTATACTTTTATTTGCATTTTGTGTTTAATCAATAGTTTGGGACGAAAAAGATATATATATATATATATATTTTTTTTTTTGAACAAAGGCTACATTTCATTTCAAACCTCACAAATGGAGGAAGATACAACATAACAAGTTACATCGAAACATAACAAGTTAAGCCAAACAAGACATACACCATAATATATTACTTAAATTCGCCTAATTCCAATAATCATTTATTAGTACTTTGAGAAAAATTGACTGTAATTTTTATTCTAAATTGTGTCCGAAAATTTATGCTCGTTTTTACAAACCAAAGTCAAAGTAGTAATTCAAAGCAACAAAAACAAATATCTAGATTAGTCAATGACAATCATACTACAAAATGGGAAGACCTGATATATTTGATGAACTCTTTGCTCCAGGTCCACTAAAGTTTGTATATACGAACGCAACGAGAACTGATGTTAAATTGGAAGTGAACCCATATTCATGGACAAAGGTTCGAATCTTTATCTTACTTACGATATATGCACATGTCCAAAATGTATCTGTGTATCGCCTCTGAGAGTTATCAAGTAACATCTAATTTGATTTTGTATGTTTGTAGATGGCCAACGTCATATTCATCGATCTACCTGTTGGCACTGGATTTTCATATGTCAAGGCCAATGAATCATTGAAGAATAGTGATTCCCTTGCCGTTACTCATGCGTATGATTTCATAAGAAAGGTAAGATACGATAAACAAAGAAATCTTAAGTTTACTCCAACTAATCCGTTGTTTAATGGTTCTTTGTATTCATGAATTTGAAGTGGCTCGTGGACCATCCTAAGTTCCTCAATAATCCATTGTACATCACGGGGATTTCTTACATGGGACTTTTCATTCCCAGAGTCATTTCATATATATACGATGGTAATAATTGTTTTTCTAGTTAATATGGGACGACAACATTGCATAAAATACAAAGACAACTACATCATTCTTGTAACGTTACAAGTATTAAAATTAAAGGTCTTGAAACATAGTGATTCTTCTAACCAAGTTTTCTTTCTTAGGCAATGATAGAGGGGTTCTACCAAAATTGAACATCAAGGTAACTCATAAGCAAGGGCGAAGCTTGGAAATTTCGAGTGGGGGGTCGGGATCTAATATTTTTTTTCCTAACACTATGGGGGGTCGAAACCGAATTAAATTGGGGGGGCGAAACCGAAAATACCGAAATTTTTCTACACGAAAACACTACAAGGATTAGGAGAACAGGCGTCGAGGGTTTTCCCGTCGACATTATGTCGACGGCATAAGGCACAAAACGACAAAAAAAACGCTTGACCGAGCCCAGCTGCGTTGAATTTTTCATACTCGTATTTTCCCGTCGACATGTCGACGGGACCATTTTAGAATATTTTTTTAGCCTCAATAATTCACCAAAGTTGGGCGCGAAATTTACCCGCTAATATATTACCGTCGACATGTCGACGGGAATATATTAATAACGTTTTATCTCGTAGTTAACGTGTGATTAAGCATAATAATTATTATGTTTAAGAGTCCCGTCGACATGTCGACGGGAGTATATTACTAATTATAAACGTTTTTAATAAATGGGTAAAATATTGGGCGGGATATTTTCCCGCTTTCTTGTTCCCGTCGACATGTCGACGGGAATATATCTTCAAAAATCAGGCTATATATATCCTCTCAAATACATTCCCGTCTCATTTTTTTACCAATATATACATTCTCACCAAATTATTTCCGTCTCATTTTACACATCTCACAAATAATTCAATCGTCAATTTTTACAAGACACACATGACTTGGCGTGGTTGCACAGTTGAAGAGGAGTACTCAAAAATCTTGTCACACGAGCTCCTCTTTAATGAAGTTATGTTAACTTTTGGTCATGCAGTTTATGAGGAATATGGTGATTTTAAGGATGCTGAACCGTGGATGAGAGACAAGATTATCGAATGGTGTAGGAAAAAGCCGTACTACAAAGAGTACATGGACGAGCTAGATGCTGCTGAAGCTCAAGCTGCTGCTGAATCTCAAGTTCTTGCTGTTGGAGGTGACGACGAAGCTGAAAGTACTTTGGAAACAAAACTTGATAATCTGGGAAATAGGATCACAAATCTTGAAGCTACGTTTGCACATATCAAGGAAATGAGAGCAAGGAAGGGAAAAGATGGTGCGAGTTCGAGTAAAGCGGGAAGTAGCCGCAAAAAAAAATAAACGGGTTGTTTCGTTTGATATGTTGTTTTAGTTGTCGAGTTGTTTCGTTTGGTTGTCGAGTTGTTTAGTTTGAGTTGTTTCGTTTGGTTGTCGAGTTGTTAAGTTTGAGTTGTTTCCTTTGGTTGTTGAGTTGTTTAGTTGTTTAGTTTGGTTGTCGAGTTGTTTAGTTTGAGTCTGTATGAAAATGCATGTGGTTAAGAACTCTTGCTTGTTTTAAATAAACAGTTTGCCTTTGTGTTTGATAATTATTGCTCCTTCAGTTCTAATTATTGCTCCACAACAACAACATTTTATTAAACATCAAAAACATCAACAACAACAACAACAAACAACAACAACAACGACGATAACAGTACTACATATGAAATTTATCCATGTCACCTACAAGGTCACGGAGTATTGCATCCGACTGACATGCGTGGTCGTGGTTGGGATACGTTGCCATGTCAAGTTTTGCCTCCAGCACCCTTAATTTTGTCTCTAACACCTGTTTTTGTGCCTCCAACACCTGTTTTTGTGCCTCCAGCAAGTTTATTCTAAGATTTTTTTCATGACAGTTTGAGCACCTTTTTGGAGTAGATCCAGAACCGCTTGATGTTGAAGCTCCCAGAGAACCGATCATCATTTTGGCGAGTCGTTCCTCCTTCCATAAAAAAAAATTACATCCATGGTCGTCTGTCCCAGGCTGTTAAAGAGTAAAAGCTATTATTATTAACAACTAACCAAATTATTTAAAGAAAAAAGATGTAATTGTTCACCTGCGAGAAAGGACACGCATAGTATAGTTTACCACGGGAGTAAGATTTACACGATTCTCGCAGAACCACGTCTCCTCGTTCACAAGGACAAGGAAAAGCTTCAAATTCTCCCATCTTCTTCACCATGATAACAGTGTATGTTTGTGGTTGTGAGGTTGAGTGGTTGAATCGTGACCGGTGTGGCCCGATCTACAACTATGTAAGACACATTTTATTTTTATAAAAGTATTTTATTTTTATAAAATTATTTAATTACAACAACGATAAAAGTAATTAATTTTAATTTTATAAAAGTATTTAAGTTTAATTAGAATAAATATGGTGTTTGATTTGCCATTTTTAATTTGTTTCGTCTTATATATATGCATGTGTATATACAGTTTGTGAACAGCAAGGACAAAGAATACCCGTCCCTCATCCAGTCGTTTTACGACACACACTGCGACAATGATGGTATGTGGTTGCAGGATGAGGCTCGTGTTCAATATGTAAGTATCTTTTTTTTTTTTTTTTTTTTTTAATTTATTATTTATTTATTTATTTCCCCAAACACGCACTTTAATGATTCATTGAAACATAATCTTGTAATTAACCCGATATATATATATATATATATATATATATATATATATATATATATATATATATATATATATATATATATATACACACTTATATATATATATAAATTTTCTCAATTTTTTTCTCAATTAAATAGGAAGAGATGGTCCGGCTGCGAGATCTGGGAGCGAATACGCCGGAAGGGGTGGCGTATACGGAGGAGCAGATACTTGCGATGGTTTTGAAGGGCAAGCAGCGGGGCCACATCGCCGGACGGGGTAGGGTCGTACCCGGGCTCTCCAGGCCACCGTTACCATACACCCCGCCTCCACCTCCAGGTATGTACAGTTTGATAATATATTAATTATAGATTACTCGATCATGACTCAAATTAAGTATTGCAATAGATGTTATTTAATTTTGATTATTTCATTTTCAGGATATGCTGAGATGGAGAAAAAGCTTGCTGAGGCCGAGAAGAAGATTGCTGAGGCCGAGGAGAAGAGCCGTAAAGACGCTGAAGAGCGTAAGCTCTTGAAGGCGCAGATTGATATGGTCACAGGTTTTATGTCCTCCAACCCGCGATGGAATGAGTATGTTAGTCAGGCGGGTTCTCAGCACGTGGATGGCTTAGGCAGTGGCGTTGGAGGTAGTGGCGTTGGAGGTAGTGGCTCAGCTGGAGGGAGCGGGAGTCTCAGAGGCGATGAGGATGGTTCTGGCGATGATGAGGGTCCTACTGATGATCACGAGTGATTTTGGATGTAGAGGTACAAACTTGGGTATTTTGTGTTGTACTTATGCTTGAAACAATATTTTGGTGACCCATATGTTAGTATTGTATAGTTTAACCTTTTGGCGACTTGAACGTCGCGGATATTAAAACATTTGTGGATATGGCAGCTAGGTTTAGATATTACCACACCCCGTTTTGTAAACTTTATATGTTTTTATGCATTTTGAGGGTGTTTAGCGATATTTTGCAAGTGTTATAGCCGATGGCGAGTTATACGTTTAGGACATGTTGATATTGAGTGGTTATAGGTGCTATTAGTGTTACAGGTTTTGGTAGATTTTTTCCGAAAAATCCGGAAAAAATCTGAAAAATTGCAATATTTGCAGCCTGCTATTAGCAGGATGGTAATAATGATGCCGTCGACATGTCGACGGCATCATTATAACATAGTATTTGGGTATTTATAATACCGTCGACATGTCGACGGTATAATTAAAACAAAAATAATGTTTTTAATTTTATGCCGTTGACATGTCGACGGCATAATATAATAATACTATTATTGTTTTATATAATACCGTCGACATGTCGACGGTATTATTTAAAACATAATTATTATTAACTAATTAAAACATTAATTAGTTATATGTGCCCGTCGACATGTCGACGGGATGGGGTTTGACGGACAACAAATCCTTTGACTGGAAAACGATGTGGGACCCACCGTGTCGACGGCGATTTTCGACGGGAACACGGTTCCCGTCGAAGGATAGCCGTCGATATGGTGCCGTCGACATGTCGACGGGAAGGTATTATTCCGTCGACATGTCGACGGGTAGGGGTTAAAAAAGTCGCCGGGGAAAGCCTGTTTTGTACTAGTGAAACTATATACCCCTACATCGCAAAAAAAATTTCGGAGGGTCGGCCGCCCCTCCCCGCCCCTTAGAAGCTGCGCCCCTGCAGTCATAAGCTCCTACTAACTTAAACACGACTCTTATTTGTTGTCTTCAAGTTATATTTCATGTCCTTGGATTCATGCATGTGCAGGGTTTTTTGATCATGAGCCCTCTTACGGATAAATTCATAGATTTTAATTCGAGAACTATATTTGCTTATCGAGCTGCACTTATAGAAGATGAGCTATATAAGGTACTTTTGAGTCATTTACTTAATAACAAAAATGAAATTAATCTGTTTTATCATTTTAATTCTACACCTATTAAAAGTCATTTAATTTTAATTTTTGTAGCCTGCAAAAGAAAATTGTCAAGGTAAATACATAAATGTGGTTCCAAATAACACTTTATGTCTGAGCAATCTTAAACCTATAAATGAGGTGAGTAGATAAGTTGAAGATCTCTATCTTGTTTTTCTTTTGTTGCTTACTACATATTAAGCCCTCGTGTACGTACGTTCTAACTTATGTATATTCACAATCACAGTCACTAAGCCGAATTAACATACCTCAAATCTTGGAGCCACTTTGCGACGCACAAGCAGATCCAAAGACAATCTGTCGAGTAAACCATAAACCCTTCCCTGCCTTTGTTTTCTTTCAACAAGTATTTTAGTTGAATAATATCTCTAATTATAATACTTTGAATTTATCATTAGGAATCCATTTATGAATTTTCTAATACTTGGGCAAACACAAAATCTGTCCGACAAGCTCTCCACATACGCAAGGTAAGCCAATCATATGTGTTAAATCAAACGTCAGCTATTGAAACTGGTTGTTTGTCCTTGCTTTATACATTGACTATTTGACTTGTAGTGCATCTCTATTTACTACTGTATAATTTTTTGTTATTGACTCCAAGTGTTTAGTGGGTTTAGGCGTTTAGCAACTTTGAATGAAGTGTCACTGTGCAGGGAACAGTCAAAAACTTTCAGCTCAGAAACTCGAGCATCAATGACTTACTTGGGGATTCACACTCCATATATTACACCCATGATATCTATAGTAGTTTGGCATACCATAGGCAACTTCTGACAAAAGAGTGTCATGCTTTGATCATCAAGTAATGTCTCTCTCAAACTCATTATACAAGAACAAAACTTTTTTCTTTTGTTGTTGAAGTGTACACGAACAAGACTGAACCTAAGTTAGGTTTGATTAGTAAAGTTAAGAATATGTTACTAAATTACGTAGTATTGGATAGCGAGCAAAATATTATTTTATGGTAGTGATTATTGTTCTTTACCCCCCCAAAAAAAAGGACCAATTCTAGTGGCTTGCATCATCAAACAAATAAACCATGGGTATACAATAGTGGTATCAAAGTGGTCTACTCTGTAGGAGATGCTCATTTCAGATCCAAGTCTGAAAATGGTCAAGTGTTTGAGTATTTCGCATTCTAAAGTACTTATTGCCAATGACCAAATGTGGAAGCTTTTTAAACATGTTTTGAATTGGTTAATATGCAGTGGTGATCATGACATGACGTTTCCATACGTGGGCACGCAAAAATGGATAAAGAGTCTCAAACTTAAAGTCAAGACCCCATGGAAACCGTGGTTTGTTCGAAATCAAGTCGCTGGGTAAGTTCAAGTTCTTGATGTTTAGACTTATATGTACTATTTTTTGATATTCTTCAATAATTTTCACTCTCCAGATTGATTACAAAATTTAACAAACGCAAATTAATTAAGGTGTTTTAATGTCTCTGAAGGCAACGAAATTAATAGAAATAGCACTTGAAAATCTAGCTGAATCCAATAATTTATAAAACTCTCACGTAATATTTATAATCAAACATTATAATGTGAATTACCTTTCTTTTTATGTAGATATGAGAAGACATACTCGAAAGCAAAATACTCCATGAAATATGCAACTATTAAGGTAATCAAGGACGTGATCATAGTAAATACATATTAGCACTTTACCTTAATTATTATTATTTTTTTTAACATAAATCATGAATGATTTTCAATCAAAATATTAAATAAGTTGCTTATGCCCATTAAATCTAGATGTTAAATATTCTCATACTAAGCATGAGTAAATAATATGTGTTTTGTAGGGTGCTGGTCATGCAGTGGCACTTTATAAGCCTGAAGAAGCCAGGGTCATTGTGGAGACATGGCTTGCGTCTCCTACCAATTCGACAAAATAGACTTTGTTAGGAATGATATATGTGTCGATCATTCTGGAATACTTAATGTAATTATTGTAATAAGGCCTAAGCCCATAGCCCATTTGATATTGTAACCGAACATATACAAACCTCCTCACACTTGGTGAGGAGGTGTGTGTCTCATTTTGTTAATAACATTTTCACATAGTTCTCTCTCTAGTTTCTCTCTAGGAGCTCTCATCATTTTTATCTTGTTGTGTGTGCTTGATTAATATACTTGGGATTCTACTAGTGGTATCAGAGCAACACAATGATTTAGGAGTGATTTATGTCTTTGTAAAACATTTAAAAATTGATTTACGTGAGCTTCTTTTCCAAATCGCATTTTTATTGTGTTTATAGTTTAATGTTGTTGTTTTTCAAGTAGTTTTAATGTTTCTAAGTTCAAATTTACAAAAGAAGAGTAAAAAAGGTGTTTAAACGTGTTTCAGGCAATTTTTAGTGTTAAGTTGTGACAGTTTGCTATCTCTATTTCTTGAATACAGGGAATCAAATTAGGTTCCAATAGTAGCAAACGAGTTAGCCCCATTTCGAACTTTAGTACTTTAGCTAGTGTAAATAGTACTTCCTATGTGGTAGAATCAAGATAGTGAATCGAGTAACACTTTGCAAGATCGAGATAGCGCATCAAAATACAAGGAATCGAGATACCTTATGTACATTCTAGTTAGATTATTTTCCAAGTGTTAGTGGTCTGATGTAGCAACAAGATACAGAATCGAGATACAAAAAAAAGATAGACAAGAATTAAATTAGCAATAATCGAATTAGCAAGAAGTCAATTACCAAGAATCGAATTAGCAAAAATCTAAATAGCAGGAATCGAAATACCACCTAATCAAGATTTAACTTTCACAACAACAACTTAATGAAATGCAACCGAGGTAATGAAATGCAATAGTCGTATGTTATTTGGTCTCATTTCTGTATCCCTATAAATGTTGTACATATGTGCTCATTATGATTCGAAGGCTTAAAACCCAAGATAAACTTAGACAGTGGGATGTCGGAGATGATGTGGATTTAGCTTCTCTTCGGTGTTCGGTATGTAAAATTCAACAGGATACCCACGCACATGTGTTCTTCGAGTGTGATTATGCTTCTCATGTTTGGAACATGGTATTGTGCAAAGCTAATTTACCCATAATTCCTCCTGCTTGGAGTGATATTCTTGGATGGTTACTCCCTATAGCCCATATGAATAATACTACATCCATTGTGCGTCACATACTGGTAGCTGCTTCATCATACTATGTTTGGCGAGAGCGTAACAACAACATTCATGATAAAGAGGCAAGAACCGTAGAGCAGCTTGGTAATGTCATATTGGATGTGGTTCATATTAATCTAGCATCAATCAAGTTTTGGAAGAACATGCAGGTGGAGAGGTTGAAAGATTCTTGGAAGTTGGCAACTGTTTGGATGGTGTTGTTGTTAGTCTAATCAGTGTTCGCATTTGATTAAAGAGTAATAGAAGGCCAGTTTTTGGGTCATGTCGTTTTCGCGAAAAGTTTTAATTTTTGGTCAAATCTAGCACGGGGAATAATGACTTGGTATCATAACTTCGGTTTAAGTGAATTAGGTTTCCACTTTAGGTTGACTAGACTTAAACCATTCATACACGCGTTGGACATAAGTTTAAGTAATACGGATAAGTAATTGTTAAAATTTTGCGATGGAATATGTGGTATGCTATATGAACCTAAGATACATAACTATTTGATGTGTTTTATAATGTTAATGTGTACGTGGTATAAGTCCATGGCGGACTAGATGTATTTAAGTGATAATATCACTGTGCACCTTGGATTATGTCGGTGATCGTTAGATGACTATGTGAATGTGGGTTATAGTACTGATAGTGAGATGGAAATGGAAGAGATAGTTGTGCTATAGTTTATAAAAAGCTTTATTTGAAATAGACGTGTATGATTTATGTGATATTGATGACCAACATATGGTCTCGTGAGAACTTCGTATCTAGTGAATGACCGATAATGTGGTATTAGAGATGGGTTAATAGCAAGTTAAAGTATATGATGTATAAGCAGGAATGTGTAATGAATGATGAATGTGTTATAGCATGATGTAGTTCACTGAATGTGTTATAGCATGATGTGGTTAATCTATTGAATGTTATAGAATTGGATGAGAGCATGTTGATATGTGAATGACGAGATAGAATGGTATAGCTTAAGTGCTAATGATGCTGGTGTTACTAAACAGGTCTTAAATTTATAAAGTCTTGATGACCTAAGGTCTACCTAAATGCACTAACGGACATTGTATCCGGTCATGTGAGATTAGTAACAGGTAAAAACCGAGGTCGTCCCAAGAGTTACATGTGGTGGACCCTATTTAAGTCTAATGTCACGTTTTAAGCTGGTTTGGAGTTGAAATGATTTAATTAAACTAAATTAACAGAAATGAAATAAAAACAGAAAGTAAATTGAGTTCTGAGAAGTGGGAGAAAGTGTACTAGCCTAGTTGGTCATCCTATATTGCGATGACTAGGTTTTCTATAAAACTATTTGAATGCTTCAAGTGGGGTAGACATATATCACTAGGTTCCTTTGGTCGATTTCCCTAGCCTATCTCCCTAGAATCATGTCAGGAACCAAAGGCACTACCCTCTGTAAATAAGCCGACGTACGGTAGACTAGTTTGAGTCATTAAGTACCACTACATGCTAGATTTACCTTGTTGTAGCCCGGCCTCTAGGATCTTAGACCAGACCTCTAATTACTTAAGTTGATCCAACCCGGAAGTGGTCCTTTGGTCAATTTGCACACAATGCAAATGGCTAGTTGTCAGCATTCCCATTTCCCTCGCAACCTAACTACGCTAAGGGTCCTTTGGTCGATTCGCATAGCGTACCAAGTATAACTGATTCTTCAAAACTACCGCAACAAAAGGATCTATGATAAACTAAGCATGCACACACTAGAAGCATTAAGAAAAGTACGAAACCATAATCACAACAATGTAGAAATCATAACTAGGCTAACAACAAAGGTGCTTAGCCGACCATATTATAAAGTACACCCAAATCAATGTTGAATGAAGACATGAATTCGGAAATGTAATTAAAACAATGAAAAACTAAGACTTATGGTGTTATAGGTGTGATCTCTCCCTTTGAAATGCTCCGTATGCTGCTGTAGAATGCCTCTCTAAAACCTGCCTTTGTTCTCTGACTTTTGGTGGTGAGAAAGTTGTGTCAAATGCAGAATTTAGGGCAGGTATTTATAGGCCCGACACAGCTACGACATAACCCTAAGAGTTGGTTACACTGTAACTAATGTTATCATGAAATGATCTTATCCATTAACATTGGCTATGGCGTAGTTGTGAAACTAGTTACGCCGTAGATCCTTAGGGTTTTCACTTACGCCGTAATCTTCATGTGTCGTTACGCTGTAATATTGACAAAATCTTGGATCACGTACTGTTCCTTAACTACGTCGTAACTCCATAGTGTAGTTATAGCGTAGCCTTCAGGACTGTAAATTTCTTTTAAGACTTCAAATGATTACGGTGTAACCTCATGAGTAGGTTATGCCGTAACCCTTGATAAGCGTTGACTTGGTCATTGTGTTTGAATTCCTAGCTACGGCGTAGTAGAGAGCATGAGTTACACCGCAGTTTTCTTCAACATACTAAAATGTGTATCTTTTACAAGTTCTTTCCAATTTTTGTGTCTCTTCAGCTCCTATGCTCATTTGTAACCTGGAAATGAAATGTAAAGAAATCAAAGCATATATCCTTATAATCAATACAAATAATGAGCATATTAGGGGGAAATTGACACTTAAATATCAGGATTATTTGATGTCATCAACTATCCCCTCCACTTGAACTCTTGCCCTCAAGTAGACCTTATTAGAATCATTTCTAAAAAGATATCCCCCCAAGTAACTCGAGAAATATGAGATTAAAAACTTACTAAGCTAGAATTTTCAAAGCCGAACACCTCACGAAATGGGAAACAAACACACATACTCTCTCTAATCTAAGTGTCAATTTCAAGATGATCACTCAAAGTCATAGTATGTATTCTATCATAGGCTTGGCGGTTACACAAATCTCCACCACTAGAGATAAGGTCAAAACAATTCTTGAAGACAATATTGGGTGAACAAATATAAGGCTAAGGGTGAAGTGTCGTTACTCGCATATCATAGCAAAGTGACAAAGACAATCGATACATGACCAGAACGTTGGCCAAGACACTAATGACTGCTTGACAATCACTTAGGCATGATTCAAGACTAAAGGGTAGGATAAGACATGGTAATACACATAATGGGTGAAAAATAAAAATAAAGAAAAAAATAGTCCAAGCCTCTAACCAAGTCATCACCGTTTACCGTTCACCCAAAGTCAAAGCTTCAAAACTCAAAAACCGGATCATCACAAGTAAGTGTGCCATTAGTGGACATCATGATGGACACATTACTTAGTCATCACGTGGGTGTAAAAACTTCACCAACTCAATTATTCAAATGTGATCGAAATGGCCTCGTTAATGCTAAATCTTATAAGCTCAAAAACTTGGTGATATACAAGGGTGCACCATTAATACCACAATTTACAAATAGAAATTCACATTTTTTTTCATAACTAAATACAGAAATACTATCATCCCTCCACTTGAGATGAATAATATATGAGAATTTGGGGGGTCTTCAAATGATCTTCAAACATATTTCTTTGAAGTAGGCGTGATTCCCGAATTTCTCTACTTAGACCTTAAACTTGAGCAAACAGTGACTTCTCAATCATAAACCAAGACTACACGGTAGGCTAAGGTGAAAAGGTGTATCAAAATAATATATTATAAAGGTATGAAATGAAAGAAATGGCTCAAAAGGATGTATCTAGGGGTATCTTGCACTAAAGTTGAGTGCAACAAAAGGGTTTGACACAGCGGTCGAAAAGTCGAGGTGACTAATCGATAAACGCACACTTATACACACATATGGGCTATTTGGGTGTTAATCCCAGAATATTTCCTTCTTAAATTGTTTCTTCCAAACGTATCAAGCTAACTCGACACACTACTCGTCTATGGTCTTGAAATGATGTAAAGGCCAAGTTCTAAAGGTTACAAACTACCGGTACACTCAATATTTGGTGGATTTGGGGTAAATAAGGGGAAATGGATAGGCTAAATCTCACCATAAGAAATCAAGGGTTAAATGTGCTCGGCTAAAGTCTATTCTAGTTAGGTTAGGAAAAACATGTCAAAATTTTAAAAATGGCATAATTTTTCAAAATAAACTAGAAAAATGAGGGCAATAAAGTTCAAGTATTAATTCTACTCCCATCCCCTGACTTGAGATGTACAAAGTCCCTTTTGTACTAAGAATGAAATATAATAGAGGAGAAAGTAGAATAAGATCGAGAACTTCCCTGAAATTTGCTCCAGAATGAAAGAAGGACCACGAAAAGAATTCGTGCCTTTATCTTGCCTCCATAAGCAAACTTCAATTCCATGAAATCATGATACTACCACAAGCATAATTCTAAAAAATAAAAAGAAAAAGGAAAACAAAAACGAATAAAACTAACTCACTTTCGTATGAATCACGGTTGAATTTAGCGTATGCAACAAGCCTTTTAAACCTCTTGGTATCCCGACTGGATGAGTGTAGTCTCGTGAGGGTTTACAGTGAACATACCCACAAAGTTTGTTTAGTACTAATACAAGGTTATGGTGTGTATATTTTAAAATTGAGAAATTTGTCAAAGAGAGGGGTTACGGCGTAACCTCATTACTGAGTTACGCCATAATTAGTGAAACCTGAAGATGCATCAGAATGAAGAGGATGGTTATGGCGTAACCAAAGGTTCGGGTTACACCGTAAAGAATGCACAGGATCCCCACTGTTCCAACAAAAGTGAACATTACTCGATCCTCCTTGCACCAATTCCTGCAAAATATAAAAAGAAACACACTAAACCAAACTAAACTATAAAAATGAAAAGGAAAAGGGAAAAATCGAGTTGTCTCCCGAAAGAGAACTTTTGTTTATTAACGAGTCTTTAAGTTAGACTCAATCCCACGGGTCATCACATGGGCAGGCGACGAACTTGACCAAGCTCATCCGTTGTGGTGCCCGCGTCGTCCTTGAAATTATGGTCATTTCCTGTTGACCCTGATCTACTCAGATAACAATCAATCATCCATTAAACAAAAACTATCATCCTGACCATATCATCCACTCTTGAAGTACCGAATTGATTCATAAGCCACTCATTAAATGACAAGCACCGTCCCCCAAATTATTCTTTAATATCAATTGTGCATTGGGGCTTATCCTTGCTTGTATGTACTTTTGCGCTACTTGCTCCATCGTCGGTATTCGCGTCCTCGTCAAGTAACTTGTCCTGGTCAACACGGTAATTTTCGTAGTCACGCTAGAATGTCTTAAGCAAGTGTTCATTAATGATAGTGTTTCCAAACCAAACTTTATACCATTCTTGAAAAGATAAATTCCCGAACTCAATATCTCGTCTTTCAATCCCGTGAAAACATGTCCATTCCAAGTAGGCTCTTTGGCTTTTGCCTAATTTCCCATAATCTCCACCATTACATTTGTTATGGTAGGGGTTACAGGATGGCCAAGCTTGTTCAGTTCCCTCATTGACCATTATAATTGAATTGCAATAGTGGTTCCTTATAATTGGCTTCCTTTCATCAGCAATTCTATCCATAATCTGTTCATGCCTAGCCTGTACATGGTTAGAATCATTAAAATCCTTTTCTCCATTCTTTGTTAGATTTATCTTTTTTGTATAATGGTGAATTATAGAAAATGCATCATTATCAATTCTAAGAAGGTCAAAAAGTTCCTTAGGAGCATTAACCATGCTGATTCCTTTAGAAGATTCAGAGGATGGGTTTAAAGGTTCATTTATATTAAAAGTTATTCGGTCTCCTCTGACATCTAAAGAAATTGTTTTTCAAAAAACCTTAATGTGTGCGTTTCTAAAAATGGTCTTCCTAGTATTAAGTTATTAAGCTGATGCTGATCCATATCAATGATCACAAAATCAGCGAGAAAAAGGAATTTACCAACTTTTATTAACACGTTGATACGTGGGAATTGCACCAGGCTTTACCTCTCGAGGGATCTCGAGAAGCTTACAACCCCCACCAGGCAGTGTACTTGATCGTTGTAGTATAGTATAGTGATAAGTACCGGGGGATTGATCGTTTAACTCAGGAATAGTGTCGTTAGGATTGAAATTAATCTAACTAGGTCTAAAGGTGAAGGATGATTCTTTTTGTATTTTTATATTTCATGAAAAGCAAGTAAAAATCTCGGGTATTGGAAGGAGGGGCGGAATTAGTTGCTAATCAACTAACCCAAAAGCTATTAATTAAACTAATTAACAAGAAAAGTAAACTAAGGTTCTACAAGATAAGTGAAGCATGTCTACCTATGATATGTTACTCCTTGCTAGCTATCCAATTCTACCTATTGAATTGTCACACTTTGCCTTAATTGACGGGTTGTATTCCTTAATACCATTCATGGGGTGGCGTACTGATTGGCTCCAAACGGTCAACCTAATTGACCAGGTGATGGTCAACAAAGTCAAACAGCCTAGAGTCAATGCTCCGCGGAAGTATAAGGTTTCCCCGGGTCGTATGTCCCGACGAGGTGTGAATTGTTAAGAAACGGTTCCGTGATCGGGTGAAATTGGATGGGAAAAGGTTTTGAGTTATTTGAACAAGGGAATCTACAATGAAATAGCTTAAATAAGCTATGTGAATAAGACGGGAAGCTAAGAAAAACCAGAAACGTTTAAAACTTAAAAACACGTACGTTACGTTTAAATAAAACGTAGACGTACGAAATAAAACGCGAGTTTTAACAAAATAAAATACTTACAAAAGTGAAAATCACATTTTTACAATCCTAATAATAAAAGAAACTTTTTAGAAAATTAAAATTACTTTTTACAATATTTAATTAATTATTATTAATTAAAAACTATTTATTAATTACTTATTATTAATACTTAAATAACTAAAATACACTACAATACAATTTAAATACTAAAAAGGTGAAAATAAAATTTATAAAATTATAAAATGACTAAAAATAAGTTTTAAAAATAAAAATAAGTGTTTTTATCTTTTTGTGAATTTTCTATTAATTAATTACTAATTATCTAATTAACTATATTAAATTAAGAAAAATACTAAATGAACAGTAAAAATTCTAATAAAATTTCTAAAATTACTTTATAACATATAAAAGCTATAAAAAATATAAAAACTAAGTTTTACTTAATAAAAACTAGATATGCTATTTTAAACTAATTATTATTTAATAATTAATAAACTAAGATTTATTCTAATTAATACTAAATTAAAAGATAAAAATCTGAAAAAAATATTATAACTACTTTAATATATGAGGAATTTAATAAAAATATAAAATAGCTAAGTACTTAACAAAATTTAAAAATGAAAATTAAAATTAAATTACATTAAATAGAAACTATCACTTAATTTTAAATTGATTTTTCTTGGTTTTTCTTTTACAAACTTATTTAATACTTAAAAACAAACACTTTTTGTAAAAACAAAATTTTTGTAAACTTAAAATAAGCTGAAATGAAAGCTAAAAGTCCAACAGTTGACTTTGTTTGACCAAATGGCAAAATAAGCTAAAATGACCACAAGTGGGGCCCACTCTGGTTGAAACAAGTTCCAATAAGCTATGTTAACTTATCAAAGCTGGAATAAGCCAAAAAGGACCACAGAATAAGCTATAAGCTATGAATAAGCACTTGGCTTATTATGTTGGGACTGAAAAGTGGGACAGAGAAGGTGAGCTAAATTAGGTGGGACCCAGGGTGATTGAGGTCAAACCAAGGGTCAAAGCATGGAGTATGGTAGGAGGGGGGTGGAAATAAGCCAAATTGGTGGCTTGGGGCCCACTGAGGTGGATGGAAACCACCACCAAAGGGTGGTGTTTGGGCTGATGTGCAGCTGCACAGGGGACTGTCTCCCCCTGCAGGTGTGTTAAGGGCAAGGTGGGGCCCACAGATAAAATCTCAAAAATAAACTAAAGCTTGGATATTAAAGATGAAGTGGTGGACTTTAACCACAACAAGTTTCAGGGCATGAATCTAAACACAAAATTCCAATTAATTCCTTGACTTTTTGTAAAAACCTGAAATGAACCAATTGACTTTTTTCCAAAAACTTAAGAACTTGACTTTTTCCAACTTTGGATCAATCCTACTGATGCAATGTGATACATTAAGTTATACTAAGATGGTATAGGGCTATATGAACATGTAATAGATTAACATGGATGAATTTGGAACTTAGAACCCATGACAGTTAACTGTCATGGAGTATTGATGGTCATTTTGACTTTGGCTATTATAAACTTGAATTTTAAGCTTGAAATGACCTACAATACCTTATAGTAAAATGATGCAACAACAAACAACCACTGAACCACCTAGGTGATCAGAGGACAAGCATAAGCCAAACACTACCTAAAGAACTTGATTTGGATATTTTTCAAAACAAATGATGAGTTAAGGAAGGCTTACTGATTCTAACCTATATTCTAAGCTAATAAGATAATTTGAAAACTATATTGATGAGGAACTAAGCACAAAGACAAGAACAAACTAAAAATGGGAAGTTATAACTAAAACAAGAACTAAAAGAATGATTTAAGATGCAAACCTTAGTTTAGTATCACAAAGCTCATCAAAGCTTGTCACCTAGCTCAAATGAGACAGAGAACATTCCCAAACACCTTGCTCAATCACCTTAATCTTAATCATGTACCTCAGTTGACTTTCATTGACTTTTTGTGAATTTAAGAATAAGATAGTACAAATGAAACTATAAGCTCACCAATAGCTATAAAGAGCTATAATGAACCTTAATTAGTTTCTGGATTACTTAACAACTTAGTCTTAACACTATTACTTTTGAAATGGGATTTTGAGCATTTGTTGGAATAATCATGAACTGAAATTGAACAACTGAGACTTATATTGAGAAAATTAATTGAAATTACACTGAGAAGTCTTGATTACAAACCTTAGTAACTGAAAATAATAACTTGAAAAGCTTAAAATTACATTTAATTCTAATTACTTAACTAAACTACTCTACCTAAAGCTAGCTGACTCCTTCTTCTCTTTTTCTTTTCTTTTTATAAACCCTTGGAGACTTCAAGACTTTCCCACCATCATCTGAGCCGTAGGATGGCTTTGTTTCAATCCCCATCGTTCAAATAACTTTTTGGCGGGAACAGTGGGTGAGGCAGTTTGAGTGGGTTTGGTGAGGTATTAATGAGGGTAGGAGGGGGAAGGTGAGGTTGGTGTAAGGGTATTAATTAGAGGTGAGACTTTGGTGATAGGGGGGAACACAGTTGCAGAAATTATGGAGGGTGTGGGGGAGATGAACAGTAGATCGGGGTTGTTTGTTTGACCGAAGTCAAAGCCAGGGTATTAGTTTAAAAGGGATGGGCCGGGTTTTTGGTTAGTGGGCTGTGGTGGACTGGATTGGTGTTTGGGATGGATTTAATTAATAAGGGTCCAAATGGTGTAGTGCTAAATCACAAGGATCATACATGTAATTTTAGAAAACCGGGGGTTGTTATTGTAATTTTACAAAAGTAGTATAAGGAACATTCTTGCCACCTTTTATTAACCCAAGGACCAAATTTGCAATTTTTTACTTTTTGAAATTCCCGGGGACCATTTATGACAATTTTCAAAATCCGGGGACTAAACTTGCAATTTTCACCAATCTTTCATTCCAAGGACTATTTTTGACACGTTTTGATTTTCCAGGGATAAAAATTGATTTTCCATCCAAAAATATTCCACCGGGGACCAAATCTGCCAAAGTTTGAAACTCCAGGGACCAAAAGTGTAAATTTCCAAAACTTTTCCAATTTTTCACCAAAGGACTAAATATGACCACTTATGATTTAAAAAGGACCTTTGGTGATAATTTTCCATATTTTGAATATCCAGGGACTAGATTTGTAATTTTATGAAAGTTGAGGGACTGAAACTGCCAATTTTGCAAACTTTGTGCGTTTTTCATTTGTTTTTGCTCATTTTGCATCTAAGACATATAAAACACAATTTTGAAATATTTTTAGCATTTTGATGCATTACTGAGTGTTTTTGTATGTTTTGCAGTTCAGATTAGACCAAAAATGATGAGTGTTTGAGCACTCATCACGTACTTACTTCCCCAATCCTATAAGCTCCTACTTCACTCCTATGTCGAGCCGGCTAAGAAGCTCCTAACATGGGATCACTAGAATTCGCTCATGCATTAAATACAACCATAAAAATCTAGTACACATCAGTTCATGTTTCTTAAGACGTTTAAGCAAGTTACACAATGGAGATCTGCCAGTTTTCTTAAGCCTAACATCGAATACAATCAACCAAACAAGAGACAATAGGAATCAAGAATTAAAAGCTAAACCAATTAGATCTATCGAAGTGTCACGCCCTAATTGATGAAGATAGACACAAACATCAACAAGGAATCAATAAGATCTAATCAATTATATACAAGTTTCACATAAACACAAGTAGACACAAGGTAAATTAACAAAACATAATCAAAGAAGGACAATCAACAATAATAATGAAAGACATAGTTGAGATAGAATCATCAAACCAATACATGATGTTTATGGAGTGATTGAAACCCTCTAAATTGCTGGAAAAACACCTACCTAAACCCAGGAATCGACCTTAGGGTTTAGGGCTTACAAAAAGTGAAGTTATGATGTTATATTTATAGCCTATTTTCTGCCCGGATCGATCTTGATGGCGTTAGCCAAACCATGACGGCGTCAAGAACAATTTTTCTTCATCAAATTGTAGATCTCTTCGTCCTCTTCGTGTGGGTTTTTGAATCACCTAAATCCGAGTTCGTATGCAAAAGTTATGACCAAAACAATATCAGCTACTTTGCGCGCAAGTTTTGACAAGTTAACACGTGACGGCCTTGGGTGACGCCGTCACGTTTCTTCTGGACCGTCACCACTTTTACTCTTGACGCTGTCACCAAAATGCTCTTGAGGTACTGTTCCCAGCAACGAAAATTAAGACTTTGCCATTTTTTATGCTCCAAAAATGTCCAAAATGTTTCCTTTTCCAGAATTCACTCCAAAAGTACCTAAAATCACAAAAGGAACGATTTAGGGCAATATTTGATCAAATAAATTCAAATTCCGGCTTAAATGACCCCCTAAAAACGGTTCATTTTTCGACTTATCATATATCCCTACACTTGGGATTTGCTTGTCCTCAAACAAATAACCTTTTCCACCAATAAAAATACAAGTTAGGGGTCATTTAACACTAATATAAAAGTAATTACAACAAATGATGTCACAACTCGTAATTTCCGGTCATTTTCCAACCCTCGACAATTTACTATTCACAAGTTACTATTCACCATTTACTATTCATCGATCACTATTCATCGTTTTTGAGGTCAATTTGACATTTCGAGAAACATTCAGAAATTTTACTATTCACTTGACACTATTCATTCCCAAATGAAAACCACTATTCACGTGCATTACTCATGTCATCGTAAATTTAGTTTACGAGTATTTAGATTCGCGTAACCGTATTGGTTCAGGAGTGAATTCATGCATTATCATTGGGACATCTCATACGGACTAGAAATAGTCTACGTATCATCATTGTGTCACTTGCATACTATTCCACTCGTAGGATATTTAAATTAACACTTTTGGTATAATTAACGAATTACGTATGTTTATTTTAAATAAACACTAATACGCGACCTATAAATGAGAATAACATATCCGACACTCCCTACATTAATCTCGATATATTTTTATACTTATTACAACGTCATAAGTATTATGAAATTCAATTACCCGGTATTTTGGAAATTTAATTAATTAATATCGTACGTCTAATTTAATTATGACGGTTTTTGTGAAAACGAAACAATAATCACCCAAACTCTCCGTACTTGCACCCGACATATTTTTTGCAATTTTTACGACTTTATTATGTCCCGAATAACCTCAATAAAATTTATTTCTAGCAAACCCGGTACCCGATTACACCTAAAACTAACCAAATACTACACAATCTTACCACTAACTACCTAAATAATTACCCAACATAACTCCCCTTTTCCCTCCTTTGTGAACCGCCCCCCCCCCCCCCCCTCCTAAGCCATCTCATGTGCTTAACCACACCAACCCCCATAAATGCTAACCTAACAAATGTCTCCTAACTAGATATTAATCCATTTTCACCTCATTCTCATCATAATTCTCTATGTGCTAGTAAACATTTTCTCTCTTTTCCTCCTTGGTATGCTCGGCCTAAGCAAGAAGAAGAAGCAAGAACCATTAATTTTCAAAGATCAAGACATAATATAGTCCACTTAGTTATCCTTGTTTGAGTTTTGAAATAGAAACTCAAGGATTAGTAGGTTTTTCATCATCTAACTCCCTAAACCTTCAAGTAAGTTAACAAACTCATTTTTATAATTTTTACAAGTTATTACTATGATTATATACTTTTCTTACAAGAACTCATGCATATAATAGCTTATACCACTTTATTTTATAAACTTTTAACTTTTGAACCTTAGGAAGTGATTATTGTTAGATCTTTGTTAGATCTACTTTGTTTATGAAGTTTAGGAACCCATGACACCCTAAGAAGGTGTATGGTAGGATTAGACTAGTTTTGTGGTGATTGAAAGTGGTTTGGATGAAGTTTGAAACTAGGAAAATGATTTTGGAAAATATACATATACCTACTGTTACTATTTTGAAAACGTGGGAAATTCAGGAACTCAAGGTTAATTTTTGACCCAAGATTTAGAAAATACTTTCAAAAACGAAACTTTTGGCGAAAGAACGGATAAAAACGAGTTAATAACGAAGGAGATATGATTTTTGTAAATTTAACGACGAAAACTATTTTCTGAAAAACTGCATGCTGTTTGACAGTTTTCGACGGGCAAATATAGGCATTAAACGTAACCTAGAGGAGCCGAACTACCAAAAATATATTAGTATATACTAAAACGAATCCGTGGATATAAAGAACGAGGAAAATGAGCTTAAAACGACCAAGTTATACGCGTTTTAACATCGTCAAAACTATATATATATTTTGTCACTACTAGAAAAATAATATAACTATGTACTAAATGACATATTTTCTAGATTTCTTATTCAAGGAGTTTATTTTTAACTAACGAAATATGTACGACTCAATGTTTATTTACGCGACTACTAGACGCTATTTTAAGGTTTTCAAGACGATGAATATAACACTAACATTTTTATACGATATACTACGACAAGTTATATACTTCTATATTTGGACTTATTTTCCTAAGTATGGAAACTATCTTACTTTGACAATAACAAGTATTTCCAAGTTACGAGTGGTATAGGCATCATGTGCATGTGCATTCAAATTCATCACGTCATGATCTAAGGTAGATCGTTATTACTCATATTAGGTTGCGGTTAGAGATCGTGCCTCATTTCAGTGTATCCACTTTTGTCGTCGTAGCTATCGCTCCAGGTGAGTCATAGCCCCTACTTTTTAATTGTTTTGTAAAGTCTTTGGGGGAGAATACATGCTCGTTTTACTTAAAACGCATTACTTGTTTTACCTGGTTGATTACTCAAATATTTCCAGCTTTATCTAAATATATATTTGATCACCTGCATTCATTGGTATGTTTGATTATCTGTATTCCATGGGATTGATCATCCTTGTTTATATGACCTTATAGTCACCAATTGTACCTATATGTTCCTTGTAATATTGTGGTATTCCCCACTTGGCTGTGATGTCAAACGTAATATTGCTGTTTTCCTACTTGACTGATTTTATATGACCTCATTGTCATTATTATTTATCTGGCGACATTGTCAGCATTGTTCATCTGGCGACATTGTCAGTATTATTTATCTGGCGACATTGTCAGCATTATTTATCTGACGACATTGTCAGCATTGTTTATATAACCTCGTTGACTGATTTAGTTATATAGCCGTTTTGCTATATTTATCTGGGAATTTGGATACTAGTATTACTTTTGTTCACGTAGACTTTAACATATTGGGCAGTGGGTTGTAAACACACAGGTTACAAGTCTCTTATGGCGGGACTTGCAACTGAGTGGATTTACAATGCCTTGGCTGGGCGATCTTTTCTCTATAGGCATTATTTGTCAAACAAACTCTATGAACTCACCAACCTCGTGTTGACACTTTAGCATGTATTTTCAGGTTTTAACCATTGGCACGCTACAGGAGGTTTTGGCAGGGCATGGCATGGTCATAGAAGACTCTGATTATTCATTTGGGGACCGTTTTTAAACTATTTTAAGGGCCTATTTCCGCACTACTTTCAATGATGTAAATTCAACATTTTTGATTAAACGATTTTATTCTAAATGATTAAAGTGAAAACCATTTTTGTACTTGTGTTGTGATACCGATTGAGTTACACCCCAGCTACACGTATGCTTCCGCTGGACCCGATTTTGGGGGTGTGACAGATTGGCATCAGAGCTTTGGCTATAGCGAACTAAGTGTTTTTAAAACCTAGACTATAGCTACTTTTACGAAAAACTTAACCCTATGACCGTCACGTGCCTGCCTGCCAAGCTGAAGCCTCATTTGTGGTTTGTTGCTGCCTTAGGTGATGAGATTTGTGTCTCATTATCTTATATACTATATTCATTTATCATGGTTGATTACTATCATTGTCTTTCATATAAGCATGTTCACGTATCATATATGTCACCGCGTTATGTTTTTCCTTGCATAGTTTCATCATTCGACCTCGAGTTTGGTCACCTGCCTTAGTCTTTCTGAACGTCTTGGTATTTGTGAAGGACATAGTATTAGTATAACTAAGCTGAGTATTTCAAAATTCATGGAACCTCGGTGGAAGATAGACTGGTCATCTATATTCGACCCGGGATAGTGAGATATAGGCTGACCACCTATGTCTGACTCAGAGATGAATTTTGCAACACTAAGAATGGTTATAATAAAATTTTGTCCGAAATAAATTTTCAACTCATTTTCCAAATGCTTCATTTACGTGTGTGTATACTCTCGTTGTCATAACATTCCTACTTTTCGTCACTTCGTGAACCACCGATTGGAAGCTTGTCAACTAGTCATTTTATTTCATGAACTTTTATATTTATGCACAATACACTTGCATCACAGTATTTTCTTATATCACAATCTCATTATGCTGCAGTTGTCACAGTCTCTTCCCTTCTCACCATCACTATCATTTCCTTTCCCCACCCCCATATATATAAGGAATTAGCTAACACTCTATAGATTCCGATGTCACTCATCCCTCACTACTCCCTATATTGATAGGTGGATATTATCTATGATCTCCCTAGGAAAGACTTTCCATACCTTCTATGAGGAGGATCCCTCGGTACAGTAAGACCATTCAAAACTCAACAGAAATCCCAAGATATCACAAAACTATTCGAACCACTATCACTGGCCTAATCACCAAAAATTCCATCATCTGGAAAGTATTGGCTTAACTAAATTATAAGGATTAGTTTCGATACGAGTGCTCACTAAGCAACACCATAGAGATAAATCCAACCTTTTAACCGAGACTATAAATTGAACATGTCCTCACCAATAGACTTTATTCGAACGTGTTAGACACCTATGCCTTTGTGCAGACATACATACCTGACTATTTTATCCTCTTAATATTTGCACTTTTAAATGGACTTTTCTCCAAACTATAGTTATGCAAAACATATATCTTGTAAGAAATACTTTTCTAAGGCACTTATTTTGACAAGCAAATTTCTTTTGGTTAATCTTTTACAAAACTACGAGATGCTAAGAAATTTTAAACATCAATCTTTTGGTAAACCATATTATTCACCTTATGTTGAAAACAGTCCTATCTTGCATAACTATTAAATTTTGAAACATTAAGAAAAATGTTACTTAGAAAGCCGTTTGCTTAAAGTTGTAAATTTATTTATTCAGGGAAGGTTTATGAACAAAACACACAATCTCAAAACAAACTTTGAAAAATCAATCACTATATTACATCACTTATACATTTAGGATTTTGTGACTTGATGACATAGAACTTGGGGAAAATCTTAGTAATGGAGACTAAGCATCGTAGGTGGAGAAAGACTCAATTCATGACATTCCTGCGGAGGAATCGCAACCTTATCCTAATCTATTATTTTCAACAACACCCTTTGACGGACTAAACCTTGTAAGTTTTCCACAAGATTTATGATATCCATTTCAATTATTCTTAATAGAGGAATTTAATTCACCTCAAACTCCTAGCGATTACATTAAGATTCCTTTGGAACTACACTACCTATCATTGGCAGACCAATGGTCAGGATTAGATAACGATTCAAACATAGGGAGATATGCTCAGAGCATGAATGATTGACTCTAGAAATGGTTGGACTAACCATTTTCCAAAAATCAGATTCCTTTATAACCATAGTTACCACACGAGCTTAGATACTACACCATTTGACGCACTCTATGGTCGAAGTGCCAACATCCATTGACGGATCGAAATTTGGAAAAAGCCTAACTCACTAGTCCAGAAAGCATTCATGAAATAACCAGGAATTTCCTACAAACCAAGAATCAGTTACAAGTTTGGTAAGTTGTAAACCCTTAGAATTTCAAGTTAATGGCAGGATTATGTTGAAAGTTCTGCCTAGGAAAGGCATGATACCGTTAAGAAAAATTTGGGAAGATAAACCCGAGATACATTGGACCATTCAATATTTCAGACAGTATGGTCCTAGTAGCCTACAGACTTGAACTCCCATTAGAGCTCAATAGCTTACACGATACATATCATCATCTTTTCACCAATACCTCTCTAGAGACCAACACAAACTGAACTTCTGGACGAAGTTCCTGTTAGAAGGGGAGACTGTCACAACTCGTAATTTCCGGTCATTTTCCAACCCTCGACAATTTACTATTCACAAGTTACTATTCACCATTTACTATTCATCGATCACTATTCATCGTTTTTGAGGTCAATTTGACATTTCGAGAAACATTCAGAAATTTTACTATTCACTTGACACTATTCATTCCCAAATGAAAACCACTATTCACGTGCATTACTCATGTCATCGTAAATTTAGTTTACGAGTATTTAGATTCGCGTAACCGTATTGGTTCAGGAGTGAATTCATGCATTATCATTGGGACATCTCATACGGACTAGAAATAGTCTACGTATCATCATTGTGTCACTTGCATACTATTCCACTCGTAGGATATTTAAATTAACACTTTTGGTATAATTAACGAATTACGTATGTTTATTTTAAATAAACACTAATACGCGACCTATAAATGAGAATAACATATCCGACACTCCCTACATTAATCTCGATATATTTTTATACTTATTACAACGTCATAAGTATTATGAAATTCAATTACCCGGTATTTTGGAAATTTAATTAATTAATATCGTACGTCTAATTTAATTATGACGGTTTTTGTGAAAACGAAACAATAATCACCCAAACTCTCCGTACTTGCACCCGACATATTTTTTGCAATTTTTACGACTTTATTATGTCCCGAATAACCTCAATAAAATTTATTTCTAGCAAACCCGGTACCCGATTACACCTAAAACTAACCAAATACTACACAATCTTACCACTAACTCCCTAAATAATTACCCAACATAACTCCCCTTTTCCCTCCTTTGTGAACCGCCCCCCCCCCCCCTCCTAAGCCATCTCATGTGCTTAACCACACCAACCCCCATAAATGCTAACCTAACAAATGTCTCCTAACTAGATATTAATCCATTTTCACCTCATTCTCATCATAATTCTCTATGTGCTAGTAAACATTTTCTCTCTTTTCCTCCTTGGTATGCTCGGCCTAAGCAAGAAGAAGAAGCAAGAACCATTAATTTTCAAAGATCAAGACATAATATAGTCCACTTAGTTATCCTTGTTTGAGTTTTGAAATAGAAACTCAAGGATTAGTAGGTTTTTCATCATCTAACTCCCTAAACCTTCAAGTAAGTTAACAAACTCATTTTTATAATTTTTACAAGTTATTACTATGATTATATACTTTTCTTACAAGAACTCATGCATATAATAGCTTATACCACTTTATTTTATAAACTTTTAACTTTTGAACCTTAGGAAGTGATTATTGTTAGATCTTTGTTAGATCTACTTTGTTTATGAAGTTTAGGAACCCATGACACCCTAAGAAGGTGTATGGTAGGATTAGACTAGTTTTGTGGTGATTGAAAGTGGTTTGGATGAAGTTTGAAACTAGGAAAACGATTTTGAAAAATATACATATACCTACTCTTACTATTTTGAAAACGTGGGAAACTCAGGAACTCAAGGTTAATTTTTGACCCAAGATTTATAAAATACTTTCAAAAATGAAACTTTTGGCGAAAGAACGGATAAAAACGAGTTAATAACGAAGGAGATATGATTTTTGTAAATTTAACGACGAAAACTATTTTCTGAAAAACTGCATGCTGTTTGACAGTTTTTGACGGGCAAATATAGGCATTAAACGTAACCTAGAGGAGCCGAACTACCAAAAATATATTAGTATATACTAAAACGAATCCGTGGATATAAAGAACGAGGAAAATGAGCTTAAAACGACCAAGTTATACGCGTTTTAACATCGTCAAAACTATATATATATTTTGTCACTACTAGAAAAATAATATAACTATGTACTAAATGACATATTTTCTAGATTTCTTATTCAAGGAGTTTATTTTTAACTAACGAAATACGTACGACTCAAGGTTTATTTACGCGACTACTAGACGCTATTTTAAGGTTTTCAAGACGATGAATATAACACTAACATTTTTATACGATATACTACGACAAGTTATATACTTCTATATTTGGACTTATTTTCCTAAGTATGGAAACTATCTTACTTTGACAATAACAAGTATTTCCAAGTTACGAGTGGTATAGGCATCATGTGCATGTGCATTCAAATTCATCATGTCATGATCTAAGGTAGATCGTTATTACTCATATTAGGTTGCGGTTAGAGATCGTGCCTCATTTCAGTGTATCCACTTTTTTCGTCGTAGCTATCGCTCCAGGTGAGTCATAGCCCCTACTTTTTAATTGTTTTGTAAACTCTTTGGGGGAGAATACATGCTCGTTTTACTTAAAACGCATTACTTATTTTACCTGGTTGATTACTCAAATATTTCCAGCTTTATCTAAATATATATTTGATCACCTGCATTTATTGGTATGTTTGATTATCTGTATTCCATGGGATTGATCATCCTTGTTTATATGACCTTATAGTCACCAATTGTACCTATATGTTCCTTGTAATATTGTGGTATTCCCCACTTGGCTGTGATGTCAAACGTAATATTGCTGTTTTCCTACTTGACTGATTTTATATGACCTCATTGTCATTATTATTTATCTGGCGACATTGTCAGCATTGTTCATCTGGCGACATTGTCAGTATTATTTATCTGGCGACATTGTCAGCATTATTTATCTGACGACATTGTCAGCATTGTTTATATAACCTCGTTGACTGATTTAGTTATATAGCCGTTTTGCTATATTTATCTGGGAATTTGGATACTAGTATTACTTTTGTTCACGTAGACTTTAACATATTGGGCAGTGGGTTGTAAACACGCAGGTTACAAGTCTCTTATGGCGGGACTTGCAACTGAGTGGATTTACAATGCCTTTGCTGGGCAATCTTTTCTCTATAGGCATTATTTGTTAAACAAACTCTATGAACTCACCAACCTCGTGTTGACACTTTAGCATGTATTTTCAGGTTTTAACCATTGGCACGCTACAGGAGGTTTTGGCAGGGCATGGCATGGTCATAGAAGACTCTGATTATTCATTTGGGGACCGTTTTTAAACTATTTTAAGGGCCTATTTCCGCACTACTTTTAATGATGTAAATTCAACATTTTTGATTAAACGATTTTATTCTAAATGATTAAAGTGAAAACCATTTTTGTACTTGTGTTGTGATACCGATTGAGTTACACCCCAGCTACACGTATGCTTCCGCTGGACCCGATTTTGGGGGTGTGACAAATGATCATTCCACCTTAGTCAAAATAAGCACGGAAATTATACACTAGCACCTCACATTAAGTGTTTTGATTCTCACATCTCTCGGGTGATATAAATTTATATATATCGATCACATATGGAAACGGGAAAATGTCACTCACTACCTGTCATAGCAAATAGATTACCATAGGCTTGGGAAATGATCAAACCTCCACCACTTGGCGTAAGCACCTAGGATAAACTATCAAAGAGGTCTTTTAAAGGGTTATAACGTTAGGTGTAGGGGATATGGAAGACACGGTTTTGTTAGATAAACGGATATTTTACTGGTGGCAAGTCAATTGTCTTAGTTAACTACATGTACAATGAGGCGTTGCTAAGCCAAGACTCGACTCAATTTAAACTAACTACGACTCTTTTTGGATTTTTTTTAAGACACTGTTTGACTTAAACATAAACAAAAGAAACGGATGGTAGCCCGTATGTTTTTCTCTTTTCTTTTTCTATTTTTTTATTTTATTCTTTTTTTTTCGATTTTTTTTTTATTTTTTTTTGCATACACTTTTACTATACCATCCAAAATAATACATCAAAGGGGTCTCGTTTCCTCCCTACACTTGAGCTTTTACATACTTCACAATCAACTATTCTAATGACTCGAATCAAGATAATCAAAACACTTGGAGTACTTTTAAATATTAACGCACCTATGGGGGTAATATATGATGTTCTTCCCCATTAATCCATAACACAAGTACTTTACCCATGAGTCCCAATTGTCCCAAAACAATATGTACAAGATATGACTCGACTAAGCAATCATGTAATCAATTAAACAACTAACAAAGGGTTTAAACAATTAACAATAATGCACTAAAGATGAGTGCATACAGGGAAGGCTAAGGCGATTTGGTTGCACATTTGGGGTGGATTGTAAACAAGTTCTTCCTTTAAGTAAAATGCTTAAAGTTAGAAACGAAAAGATAGGCTCGGAGGGGTGTACTAGGGGTATCGTGTACTAAAAATAAGTACAACGCAAAGGTGTGGGAGAATTATTTGACCGATGAAGTCAATGTAATTATATTACAGGTGTAGAACAAGGGTTATCCTAATGCCTCTTATCATGTAGTAAATCCTAACTACATGAATGTAGTCTCACTAGTGGTCTCGGGATGCATCGCTATCACAAGTTCTAGAATCTAAATGCTATCGGCACACTCATAAGCACCAACAATGAATGCTTTTTCCTAAAGATCTAAAGGCGAACCTCACATTTTTGGGGTGGAAATTTTTGAGTGGTATGGTTTTTGTGCTAGTCATACAATTCCTATCCATGAGACGCTAATTAAGACTAAAGTTTCACTCCTATATGTTGCAAAAAATTTTAAATTTGGTGCTAAAATTGCCCTAACAAATATTTTTCTCAGTTTTATTACACATTTACTATCAAACGAAACAAAAACCAAGTGGAGTAATAGTTTCTAATATACCCTCCCTACACTTAAACCAAACATTGTCCCCAGTGTTCTAGATAAAAGATGTAAAAGTAAAAATAAATAAGAATGAAAGAAACTAATACTCCCCTGATTCGTTCACCGTGGATAATGTGACAACATGGTTAAATCTACCTCCAAGAAGATGAACGTTGAAAGCTTCCCTCCAGAAATATAAATCATCTTCTTGTCCTGTAATCAATAAACACAAAAACCAAAGCATCAAACTGAACAAAAATCACAACTAGATGTAATTTCAGACTTAGAAATAGAAGCAAGACAAAGCAACAAAAGGATAGGATACTTGTGGAATGAATTACAAATAGGAACTCATAAAACATATCCACAATTATTGACACACAAACAAGATAGAATATATGCTAATCATGAATTGTGAAGTTTTCATGTTCGAATTTAGTTCTTTTTAACAAAATATAAATTTCCCTACACTTATCTTTTTGTAAAATACCTTTATATGCAATTAAGACGAGGTTAAAAACAAAATAAAGCATTTTCACAAATTATTCGAAACATGAAAATTAAACAACTATGATTAAGCATATATGACACAAACAAACAAATAAAATAAAAACATCAAACAATTAAAAACATGGGTTGGGTTGCCTCCCAACAAGCGCTTGTTTTTGTTCGAGTCACGAGCCTGACTCTACCCTTATTTAACGGAAATAAGGGAGGTTTTCCCTACACTTAGGATTAAGTGCGGGTGGAAGTAGCGATACACACCCTTATGGTGGAAATATGCCACGTGAGGTGAAGGGGGTGAGTGAATGGCTTCCTTCATCCTAAAACTACCCAGATAATATTGGTTGATGGGTGGGTTGGTTCCTCTTTTGTCTCCTAGATGTATATCTAAGGATGGAAAGTTGTGTAAAGGTTGAGGTTCCGGTTCATCAACATTAGGAAATTCCCTAGAACTAAGAGTAAGGTTATCACTACAAGTATTCAAACCTATATCATCTAGTGGTGCTTGGTCCAAGGGTTCTACCTCAATTGGGGTTCCTATAATCTCTTCTACTTCTTCCGGGTAAGTCACGGGCGGTGTATGTGCCTCAAATGATGGTAGGGCTTGTGGGGTACTTTGTGGGCTTGGATTGTCCACCTCATCCTCCATTATACCTAAATTACCTATATGTTTGTTTTGTACTATGATTTTAGGTGACATCCGCATAGGTATCCCTGAGTAATCATCCTCAGACAAACTTCATGTTTGCTCCTTTAAACTTGTTATTGATTGATTTGTGATGTTGTTTGTTGGGTTGTCTACTCTATAATAATATTGGGCACAATCTTCTATGGCATCCCATGCTTCTTCAGCATTTAATTCCCTAAGGTCCCAGTTGGTAAAATCGTCAATGTACCTTTGGTCATATGGGTGGACACTATAGTAAAAGATTTGAGTTAGGTACCATAGATCGAAACCATGATGAGGGACTATTCGGAGTAAATTTTTAAAACGAGTCCATGCATCATAGATAGGTTCATCTCGATATTGGTTGAACATCAAGATGTCATTAGGAGTGAATGGGTTCCGTGGTCGGTAGTATGGTGGATTCGCATTCACCATAATGGTGAACGGAAGAGTCAATGGAAAGGTTTCTACGAACAAATACACAAAGAAAAGATAGACTACGGGAAAGCTAATAAAAAGAAAATAAAAATCTCACTAAAAAGGAATCTAATGAGTAGACCTAATCAAAATAAATTTCAACCTAAACAATAACTATTCCCCAGCAGCGGCGCCAAAAACTTGATGCGTGGGAATTGCACCAGGCTTTACCTCTTGAGGGATCTCGAGAAGCTTACAACCCCCACCAGGCAGTGTACCTGATTGTTGTAGTATAGTATAGTGACAAGTACCGGGGGATTGATCGTTCAACTCAGGAATAGTGTCGTTAGGATTGAAATTAATCTAACTAGGTATAAAGGTGAAGGATGATTCTTTTGTATTTTTTATATTTTATGAAAAGCAAGTAAAAATCTCGGGTATTGGAAGGAGGGGCGGAATTAGTTGCTAATCAACTAACCCAAAAGCTATTAATTAAACTAATTAACAAGAAAAGTAAACTAAGGTTCTACAAGATAAGTGAAACATGTCTACCTATGATATGTTACTCCTTGCTAGCTATCCAATTCTACCTATTGAATTGTCACACTTTGCTTTAATTGACGGGTTGTATTCCTTAATACCATTCATGGGGTGGCGTACTTACTTCCCCAATCCTATAAGCTCCTACTTCACTCCTATGTCGAGCCGGCTAAGAAGCTCCTAACATGGGATCACTAGAATTCGCTCATGCATTAAATACAACCATAAAAATCTAGTACACATCAGTTCATGTTTCTTAAGATGTTCAAGCAAGTTACACAATGGAGATCTGCCAGTTTTCTTAAGCCTAACATCGAATACAATCAACCAAACAAGAGACAATAGGAATCAAGAATTAAAAGCTAAACCAATTAGATCTATCGAAGTGTCACACCCTAATTGATGAAGATAGACACAAACATCAACAAGGAATCAATAAGATCTAATCAATTATATACAAGTTTCACATAAACACAAGTAGACACAAGGTAAATTAACAAAACATAATCAAAGAAGGACAATCAACAATAATAATGAAAGACATAGTTGAGATAGAATCATCAAACCAATACATGATATTTATGGAGTGATTGAAACCCTCTAAGTTGCTGGAAAAACACCTACCTAAACCCAGGAATCGACCTTAGGGTTTAGGGCTTACAAAAAGTGAAGTTATGATGTTATATTTATAGCCTATTTTCTGCACGGCCCGATCTTGACGGCGTCAGCCAAACCATAACGGTGTCAAGAGCAATTTTTCTTCACCAAATTATAGATCTCTTCGTCCTCTTCGCGTGGGCTTTTGAATCACCTAAATCCGAGTTCGTATGCAAAAGTTATGACCAAAACAATATCAGCTACTTCGCGCGCAAGTTTTGACAAGTTAACACGTGACGGCCTTGGGTGACGCCATCACGTTTCTTCTAGACCGTCACCACTTTTATTCTTGACGCCGTCACCAAAATGCTCTTGACGCCGTCAGGTACTGTTCCCAGCAAGGAAAATTAAGACTTTGTCGTTTTCTTCACTTTTATGCTCCAAAAACGTCCAAAATGCTTCCTTTTCCAGAATTCACTCCAAAAGTACCTAAAATCACAAAATGAACGATTTAGGGCAATATTTGATCAAATAAATTCAAATTCTGGCTTAAATGACCCCCTAAAAACGGTTCATTTTTCGCCTTATCACACGTTATCTATAGTCCCTTTAGGCCGAGATCTAGTTGTATCAGCCATTTCAAGTATCGTTGTTGTTTCTTTAAGATTAGTTAAATTCAAATTTTTGAACAATGAAAAGGACATAAGATTAATGCTAGCACCTAAATCAGCTGCAGCAAGTATTTTAAAGTTACCAATAGTGCAGGGTAAGAGGAAGTCTCCTAGGTTGGGCTCTTTTACGGGAAGTTGATAGGGTATAACTTCTTCACGTATCCTGCCATCATTCTCCTGCAGGTAGTTAATTCCACAAAACTCACCAGTAAGGGTAGAACTTGGTTGATTTTCATTTTGTTCCTCCTGTGTGAAAACCGCCTTGTAAGCTTTAAGTTCAGCTTTGGCCTCCTTGGTTTCAAAATCTTTAACAAGTTGCCCAATCTGAGTTTCTAAGTTTTTGATTGCTGCATCTTGATTTCACAAGTTTTTGTCTATATCTTCTTTTACCTTGTTCATCCAATCCTTGAATTTGTCATTCTTCTTGGAAGATTCCTCGACATGTCTATTGACCAATTCTTCAAGGCTGGGTTTCTTAGCTTCGTACTGAGTTCTGTTGTCAATCCTTCTATAATATCCCTGAGGTCCTACATGGTATTTAGCTCCATTACCATCATATCCTTGAAATGGCCTACTGGCCTCCCCGTATTTCACCTCTTCTATTCCTTTAACATCTTTTTTCAATGGGCAGCCCTTGGCAAGGTGAGCTCCTTTACAAGTGTCGCATCCAACTTGTATAGTGATGCGAGGATTGCAGTCTCACAAAAGCTTTGCAATCCTCCAAGCAGTGTACCTGGTCTTTGTAGTGTAGTATAGGTATGTCTGAGGGATTGATCATTTTTTAGGGGAATAGTGTCGTTAGGTTGAAGTGTATGTCAATTAAATCCTAAAGGTGAGGGATGATTCTTTTTGTATTTTTATATTTTATGAAAGCAGGTAAATCTTGGTTTGGAGGAGTGGGCGGAATTAGTTGCTAGTCAACTAACCTAAAACTAATAATTAAACTAATGACAAAAGTTAAATAACAAGAAAATAAAGGTGGTGGACTTCTTATAATGAGACAAACGTGTTTACTTAGATATAATTACTCCCTAATTATCTTTTATTGATTTGTTGAATGTCACAGTGCAATTGTTTTAGTTGAAGCATTTTATTCCTTAATACCAATCGTGGGGGTGTGCGACCATCCCCAACGCTATGAATATCAATTTCTCCTATGACTATGCGTTAAGTGCCTTATCATAGAATCACAAGCATGTATTCATGCATTAAATACAATGAGAAAAATCGTAGTGCACATACGATTACATTTTTAAGACATTCAAGCTTCTTACACAATGGAGGTCAGCCAGTTTTCTTAACCTAACGTGAAGCAATCAACTAAACAATAGACAACATATCAATAATCATGACTATGTTTCATTAGATCTAAGCAAACACTAATAGACTTAAGCTAACATGTAAAAAGGAAGAAAAGATAAGCAAATAATCAAACAATACATAGACATATTGAATAATTAAAAAAAAACTTAACTTCAATTGAACATGGAAGAAAAGAGGGTACGAAAACCCTAAAAATCCTATGAAATTTGTACTAGGGTTTTGTCTCCAAAGTTGCACACTAATGAATGAAAAATCGAAAAGTATATATAGATTTACAAGGCTGACGGCGTCAGGTTATAAATCCTGGCGCCATCAGACAGCCATGATTAGGGTTTCTTCTTGTGCAAGTGAACCTTCTGCCATGGTCACTCTCTAACTCTTCTGAGCCGTCTCTCATTGAGTAAACACTAGACAACCTACTTGTAATTACACCTGACGCTGTCAAGTGTAAATCCTTCAAAAGTTCTGATGCGAGGATTGCGGCATCACAAAAGGTTTTACTTCTCTAGGGATCTTGAGAAGCTTGCAATCCTCCAAGCAGTGTACCTGGTCGTTGTAGTATAGTATTGGTATGTCTGGGGGATTGATCGTTCTTTAGAGGAATAGTGTCGTTAAATTAAAGTGAATGTCAATTTAAGCCTAATAGTGAGGGATGATTATTTTTGTATTTTTATATATTCTGAAAGCGGTAAAATCTCGGTTTGGAAGGGTTTGGCAGAATTAGTTGCTAATCAACTAACCCAAAAATAATAATTAAACTAAAAACAGAAAATAAATAACAAGAAAATGAAAATGGTGGACTTCTTATTATGAGACAAATGTGTTTACTTAGATTTAATTACTCCCTAGTTATCTCTTATTGACTCATTGAATGTCACTATGCAGTTGTTTTAGTTGAAGCGTGGTATTCATTAATACCAGTCGTGGGGGTGTGCACAACCTTCCCCAACTCTATGAATATCAATTTCTTCTTATGACGACATGTTTAGTATCGTATCATAGAATCATTAACATCTACTCATGCATTAAATACAACGAATAAAACCATACTGCACATCCGATTATGTTTTTTAATACGTTCAAGCTTGTTACACAAAGGAGGTCAGCCAGTTTTCTTAACCTAACGCAAGTCAATCAACTAAACAATAGACAACTTATCAACAATCAATAACTAGGTTTCACCTAGGTCTAAGCAAACACTAATTAACTTAAGCTAGCATGTTAAAGGGAAGAAAAGATAAACAAATAATCAAACAACACATAAACATATTGAATGATTAGAAGAAAACTTATCTTCAATTAATCATGGAAGAAAAGAGGGTATGAGAACCCTTAAAATTCTCTAAAATTCGTACTAGGGTTTGTCTCCAAAGTTGCACACTTAATGAATGAAAAATCGGAAACTATATATAGAATTAAGAGGCTGACGGCGTCAGGTTATAAATCCTGACGCCATCAGAACACTGCTTTTAGGGTTTCGTCTTGTGCAATCCAACCTTCTAACGTCATCATGTTCAATTGTCTTCTGGGGCATCTCTCTTTGTGATAACACCAGACGGCCTACTCACAATTACACCTTATGCTGTTAGGTGTAAATCTTCCAAAGGTTCATTGAAGCGTCATGTGTAATATTTTCTAGCCCTTTTACATTTAAGTGACGGCGTCAGCTATTAAAGCCTGACACCGTCATGTGCAATTCCTGACATGTTTTCTTGACTTTGTTGTTTTCTTCATTCTTGAACCCAAAAACGTCCAAAGTGCTCCATATTCCAGAAATCACGTCCCAAGTACCTAAAATGAGAAAAGAAATGATTTGAGGCAATATTTGACCATATATTTATGATTTAAGGATTAAATGACCCCTTAAAAGCGTAACAAATAAATCCTTATCAAATATCCTTACACTTGGGATTTGCTTGTCCTTAAGCAAATAAGCTTTTATAATAATCAATTTACAAGTTAGGGGTCATTTAACATTAATATAAAAGTAATTATAAGACATAATTGTTCTAACTTAGTCAAAACAAGCAAGAAAATTATCCACTAGCACCTCACATTAAGTGTTTTGATTCTCACATCTCTCGGGTGATATAAATTTATATATATCGATCACATATGGAAACGGGAAAATGTCACTCACTACCTGTCATAGCAAATAAATTACCATAGGCTTGGGAAAGGATCAAGCCTCCACCACTTTGGCCTAAGCACCTAGGATAAACTATCAAAGAGGTCCTTTAAAGGGTTATAATGTTAGGTGTAAGGGTATGGAAAACATGGTTTGCTGGATAAAGTGATGATTTATTGGTGGTAAGTCAATTGTCTTGGTCAATTACATGTACAATGAGGCGTTGCTAAGCCAAGACTTGACTCAACTTAAACTAACTACTAACTCTTTTTGTATTTTTCAAGACACTATTTCGACATAAATATAAATAAAAGAAACGGATGGCAGACCGTATGTTTTTCTCTCTTTTTTTATTTTTTTTATTTTATATTTTATATTTTTATTTTTTTGCATACACTTTTACTCTACTATCCAAAATAATACATAAAAGGGAGCTTGCATCCTCCATACACTTGAACTTTTACATACTTTAATATAACTATTCTAATGACCCGAATCAAGAAAATTAAAACACTTGGAATACTTTAAAACCGTTAACGTTTATAAGATTTATGATTTCCCTTTTCACTTTGTAACGACTAGTACTTTTACCCATGAGTCCCAATCACCCCAAAACTGTATGTACAAGATATGACTCGACTTAACAACCATGTAATCAATTATACAATTAACTAAGGGTTTAAACATGTAACAATAATGCACAAAAGATGAGTGCATACAAGGTAGGCTAAGGCGTACATTTAGGGGTGGATTGTAACAAATTCTTTTTTTAAGTAAGATGCTTAAAGTTAAAAACGAAAAAGATAGGCTCTGAGGGTGTACTAAGGGTATCGTGTACTAAAAATGAGTACATCGCAAGGGTGTGGGAAAATTACTTGACCAAGAAAGTCAATGTAATTATAATATAGGTTTAAAATTAGGGTTATCCTAATGTCTCTTATCATATAGTAAATCCTAACTACACGAATGTAATCACACTAGCGGTCCCGGGATGCATAAACTAAGTACTACCCATACACTCATAAGCATCAAATATGAATGCTTTTTCCTAACAATCTAAAGGTGAACCTCACATTTTCTGGGTGGAAATTTTTTAGTGGTACAGTTTTTTTGTGCTAGTCATATAATTCTATCTATAAGACGCTTATTAAGACTAATGTTTCACTCCTATATGTTGCAAAAAAATTTAAATTTGGTGCCAAAAATACCCTAACAAGTATTTCTCTTAGTTTTATTACACAATTACTATTAAACAAAACAAACATCAAGTGGAGTTATAGTTTCTAAGATATCCCAATTTACCCTCCCTGCACTTAAACTGAACATTGTCCCCAATGTTCCTAAATAAGTATTAAAGTAGAGATAAAAGAGAATGAGAGAAACTAATACTCCCCTGATTCGCTCGATTTGGATGATGTGGTAACATGGTTAAATCTTCCTCCAAGAAAATTGATAAGCCGAAAAGTGTAACGCTTTTGGGGGGTCATTTAAGCCCGAATTCGTGATTATTTGATCAATTATTACCCTAAATCGTTCCTTTTGTCAATTTAGGTACTTTGGAGAAGAAATCTGGAAAAGGAAGCATTTTGGACGCTTTTGGAGCGATTAAGTGAAGAAACCGACAAAGTCTCAAAATCCTTGCTGGGAACAGTACCTGACGGTGTCAAAACCATACAAGTGACGGCGTCAAGCTTGGAAAAAGAGGTGGATATGGAAAATACACATGACGGCCCAGAACAATTTCAAGGCAATTTGGCCAGACGGCGTCACCAAGGCCGTAAGGGTCAGAATACATGTGACGGCCCAGAGTAAAATTACACATGACGGCGTCAGAAGTGGATCTAGGCAATACGAATTTCATCTTGGCGGCGAGTTGACGGCGTCACAAGCTATAACGTGACGCCGTCAAGGTGTAAAATCTATATATAGTTTTCTAATTTTCATCCATGTTCAATTGAAGATAAGTTTTACAATAATCATTCAATATGTCTATGTGTTGTTTGATTCTATCTTATGCTTGTCTTCTTTTTAACATGCTAGGCTAGGTTTTTGTTGTGTTTGCTTAGATGTAATGAAACCTAGATGTTGATTATTGGTTAATGGTTTGTTTATAGTTGTTGTGGATTATTGTATTCGATGTTATGCTTAAGAAAACTGGCAGACTTCCAATTGGTAACTTGCTTGAACGTCTTAAGAAACATGATCGGAGGTGTACTACGATTTAATGGTTGTATTTAATGCATAAGCGTATTCTAGTGATCCCATGTTAGGAGCTTTTAGTCGGCTCGACATAGGAGTGAAGTAGGAGCTTATAGAGTTAGAGAATTTCGTACACGGCCCTACGACTGGTATTAAGGAATATAATCCGTCATCCATGCAATTGCAACAAGCTAATCAACCGGTAATAGGTATCTAGGGAGTAACGAAATCTAAGTAAACACATTTTCTTTTATTATTGTTTCCACCACACACACTAGTTTAAGTTTATTTTATTTTATTTTGATTGCATCTTTAGTTAATTAGGTTAGTTGACTAGCAACTAATTCCGCCCACTCCTTCAAAAACCGAGATTTTACTTGCTTTCTTTAAAATATAAAAATACAAAAAGAATCATCCCTCACCTTTAGACCTAGTTTAGTAGACTTTTTAATCCTAGCGAACACTATTCCTGAGTTGAACGATCAATCCCCCGGTACTTGTCACTATACTATACTACAACGAACAGGTACGCTGCCTGGTGGGGATTGCAAGCTTCTCAAGATCCCTTGAGAGGTAAAACCTTTTGCGAGGGTGCAATTCCACGCATCAAGTTTTTGGCGCCGTTGCCGGGGAATAGCTATTGTCTAGGTTAGAATTTCTTTTTATTAGGTCTACTTGCTAGATTCCTTTCTAGTAAGATTTTTTATTTTATTTTTATAGGTTTCTTTAGTCTATCTTATTTCTTTGTTTCCTTTGTTCGTAAACTATCTCGATTGATAACAATTGCATTGATCGTTTGATTCCTATTATTCCTGTTTTTTGTCGTAGTATTTTCCAACTACCAACCCCAATCAGTGGAAAATGAGAACCCACCTAACCTCTCGCCTGACCATCACTTTGACAATAATTCTGAGATGGAGGAGTCTGACCATGATAATGACCATAGGGCTAGTCCTTTTTACTATTCGAACTCCGATGAGGACCTAGATGATGGTGATGCAATTAATGAGGATAGGATGGAAGATGAGGTGAACCCTCTTAGGTATGTCAACCCTAGGACAAGAATTGAGAATGACAGCTCATTTAATATGCAGTTTCCTTGTAAGATTGGATTTAGTAGCTTTGATGCCTACCTTAACTCATCCCTACCAATGAACATAATCTCGCATAGTGAATACAATAAAATTATGGTAAATGAGTTACAATACAAAGGAGATAATACTGTTGCAATGGTAAAGACATTGCATGTGTTTGTAGGAAGCTTTGTTTATTTGGTTGAGTTTATGGTTATTGAGAATCTAGGAGAATTTATCGATAATAACTTAACCCAAGTTGTGTTTGGAAAACCCTTCAAAAGGTAAACAAAGAAATAAGATAGACTAAAGAAACCTATAAAAATAAAATAAAAAATCTTACTAGAAAGGAATCTAGCAAGTAGACCTAATAAAAAGAAATTCTAACCTAGACAATAACTCTTCCCCGACATCGGCGCCAAAAACTTGATGCGAGGATTGCGGCCTCACAAAAGGTTTTACTTCTCAAGGGATCTTGAGAAGCTTGCAATCCTCCAGGCAGTGTACTTGGTCGTTGTAGTGTAGTATAGGTATGTCTGGGGAATTAATCGGTCTTTAGGGGAATAGTGTCATTAGATTGAAGTGTATGTCAATTTAAGCTTAAAGGTGAGGGATGATTCCTTTTCTATTTTGTTATATTCTATGAAAGCGGTAAAATCTCGATTTAGAAGGGATGGGCGAAATTAGTTGCTAATCAACTAACCCAAAACTAATAATTAAACTAAAAACAGAAAATAAAACAAGAAAATGAAAATTGTGGAATTCTTATAATGAGACAAATGTGTTTACTTAGATTTAATTACTCCCTAGTTATCTCTTATTGACTCGTTGAATGTCACAGTGCAGTTGTTTTAGTTGAAGCGTTGTATTCGTTAATACCAGTCGTTGGGATATGCACAGCCTTCCCCAACTCTATGAATATCAATTTCTTCTTATGATGACTTGTTTAGTATCCTATCATAGAATCATTAACATCTACTCATGCATTAAATACAACGAATAAAACCGTAGTGCACATCCGATTACATTTTTTAAGACGTTCAACCTTGTTACACAAAGGAGGTCGGCCAGTTTTCTTAACCTAACGCGAGTCAATCAAGTAAACAATAAACAACTTATCAACAATTAATAACTAGGTTTCATTAGATCTAAGCAAACACTAATTAACTTAAGCTAGCATGTTAAAGGGAAGAAAAGATAAACAGAAAATCAAACAACACATAAACATATTGAATGATTAAAAAAAAACTTGTCTTTAATTAAACTTGAAAGAAAAGAGGGTATGGGAACCCTTAAAATTCTCTGAAATTCGTACTAGGGTTTGTCTCCAAAGTTGCACAACTAATGAATGAATAATTGAAAACTATACATTGTAGGATCTACCCTTGATAGATCTTGAGCAAATAGATCGATAGCCTACTAATGTAATCACTAGCAAGACTATATGGACAATCTCTGTGAGCTTGTATCTATTGCGGAATATAAACACAAACGATATACTAAATACTTTGATCCTCTATGGATCGTTATTATTAACTAATAATTTTTTTTTGACACGTACATAATACAATGACCTTGGGTTCCTTTTATACTAGTAGAAACCCTAATCTCTTATACAAGAAACGTATAAACATAAGACTCTAGAAGATATTCTACATATCTTATCTATAAATAACTAACTCTTATCTACGAATTAACTATATCCGCAGAACCTAATGTATCAACAGAATCCAGAACATCAGCAGAATCACTATAAGCTTCAGAAGAATCCTGTCAGCAGTATCCATCAGAAGTATCTATATGCTGACTTCAATAACTCCCTACATATATATAATTACAAGGCTGACGGTGTCATGTTATAAATCTTGACGCCGTCAGAACGCCGTTTTTAGGGTTTTGTCTTGTGTAATCCAACCTTTTGACGTCGTCACGTTCAATTGTCTTCTAGGCCGTCTCTCTTTGTGATAACACTAGACGACCTACTCCCAATTACACCTAACTCCGTCAGGTGTAAATCTTCCGAAGATTCACTGGTGTAACCACCAGTAAAATTCCACCTATATTAAACTAATACTTATCCATTTTCTATGTATAACTTTTTTTTAAGAATTAACGTTATCAATTTATTTTATCACCACAACCAACTCATGTGACGTTACACACATCCCCAATAAATGTGCTCACTCACAGACCGACACCAACAAGCATTATGTTTATTTCACATAAACATTTATATATGTCAGGTACAAAACTTTACAATATTTCATGTTGCCACTTTACGTTAATTCGTTAACGTACGAATATTAAATAATCACACTAAACGTTTTCTAGTTATTAGGGTTTTCCCCAAACCCTAAAACTATTATAATATTTATATTAAGTGTGTAAACCATAAAACCCTAAAGTACAACAACTACAAAGCCAATGTACAAGTTTTTTTAAAGCATGAAAACCCTAATCTCACTTTTACTCTCGATACAAACCCTAATCTCACAAATCTGTGATTTTATGTAATAAAATCACAAACCCTTAATAGTATATATATTATTTTTATAAAATATAAGAGTACAAGTCCTTCAAGCCAAGGTACAACTCATTAATGCATGAAAACATAATATTAATATAAATTTATTATAAACCTCAGTGTACTTATCTTTAAGCACACAATACAAGGATATTTTGCACAAACCCAAACCCTAGTATTTTTCTAAATGTTAAACTAAATGTACAAGTCCCTAAACCTAGTGTACAAGTGCCTAATGCATAAAACCTAAAAACTATACATTTACTAGTTTAAAACCTAAATAAACTAACTTATATTTATTCTAACTTAACAAAATACTAAAAATATATTTTCTATAATCCTTAAACCCTAGTACAACCCTCATAAGCCTATGGTACCACCCTTATTAGCACAATTCGAATCCTTCTTTAATTTATACAAAATTCGGCCTAAACTATAAACAAACAAACCCTATATTATTTTCAAAATACTCCTCGCTTAAACTAAACCCTAAGCTAACCTTGTTACTTCCTTAAACCTACATGTACAAGAATCTAAAGCCTAGGTACAATACCAAAAGCCATTCAATCGCTAGATATTTAATTTGTTCAAAATTAACCAAAAATTAACCTAAACTAGTTTTCAACCAAATACTTGTTAAACCCCTAACCACCAACTTACTTCTAGTCCCATATTCATACACATATGCATGTTCCATTGATAATTACCATGGTCAAAGATTATAGGTGAAATTCTTGGCTAATAATTGAACACCATACACTACCACTCCATCTCTACATCACCACCAGATATACTATACAAACCTTAAGGCTACAACTCACCATGTCCCGTCTTCCCAAAACATGGTGACTAAACCCTCCTTGGAACCCTAATCCTTCACTCTATATATAATCGACCCTCATTCATTCTTTTCTCCTCACCATCCATACGAAACACACACACACACACACACACACCCACACTCACTTACTTACTGATCTGGAACCACAATTGAAGCCAAGAAAGATTATAGTGAAGCCTAGGAGGAGGGAAAATGCTTATTTCTATACCAAAGTCGGTTTTTGTCAAAATCCTTCATAATCAAATTTTAATCTTGTAAGTATTCTAACCCTTTTCAAGTCCTTTTGTAAACTTTAAATACTTTCAAACATGATATTAGACGGAGTACTAATAATAAGCTTAGGTCCAAAACCATGGTTCCTTTCTTTTCTTTTTTTTTTACGAGGCAAAACAAACACCCCTATTTAATTCTTTTCGACATGTTTTACTACACAAAAGTCCCAAAAATCCGTAATAGATACTCTAAGTATATGTTGTAACATGTTACAATGCTTAAATGATCAAGTGGTAAGCTTTAAATTTGAAAACCAAACTATTTTTACATTCTATTTTTATAGAGAACATGTCCCAAGTACCTAAATTTAGTAAATTATTTAACCTATCAAACAAGCACCATAAAATCTGAAACTTGGCAAATATAGAGACCTCCCAGCATAGATTATGATGGAAAAATAGCATAGTAAAAAGGTTGAAAGGCCTCTTGTTTAATTGTGGTTCTTTTTGGCTTTTCGCCCACTAAAAACTGGAATTTTCACTTTCTTTTAATAAGAAAACGTTTTAATCTCCCAAGTATGGAAAATATTTGCGACTAAACCACAACAGCTCACGACCTCTAGTTTTGAACCTATAGAAAGACACCTGATGTGTGCGATATGTCAGTGTAGCATAGGGTGTTTAAGCCTTTTCAAGTTTTACATTTATATTTAGCCGACTTATTACTAACACACACACACACTTAACGAGCAGTGTACCCGATCAATATGTATATAGTGGTAAGTAGAGTGTCGAACATTAAGAATGGAACATAATATCTAGTTGATTTAATTAGTATTTTAATATCTACGTTAGTTTTACAATCTAATCTAATAAAACGGGGGTTTAGCCTGAGAGACTAACACGGATTTAATAAACAATAAAAGTAAAACTAATGAGATGGAATCAGCGAATAGCAATCACGTACACAGATAGATAATAGAAACATGTAAGAAGACCGGTCCTTGTAGTTAAGTAGCTTGTCACTTGTTTTATTGCTAGTTTTATATGATGAGTATCGTAATCTACTTTGTCTTGTTGGATCCTAATATCGGCGAGTAAACTCTTAATGATTACTTATGTTTATCCTACTTTCTAGACACTAGATAAGCAGGCGAGGAACAGGTATGGTAGCCCAGAAGACTCAACTAAACACAGAGGTTATCGATGCACAAATAAAGTCACCAAAAACATCAATCATATAAACTTTAACCGATGGGAAAGCAATTTTAAGGGGAGCAGTATGGTGGCCACAAGCCCATCAATCCTGATGGATTAAAGCTTACTAATACAATAAACAAAACTACTTAATGAATTATACACATGTAGGACCTTCTTACGGCTCTAAGATCTTCGTTTGGGGCGTGTCTTATGATGCTTCTTCAACTGAATTCGTCTCCTTAGGGTTTTTCTGTACACAAAACTCGTATTTGTCTTGGGGTATTTATAGTTTCTGTCTGAGGGGTCGATGAGGCGCATGTTGATGACAGATGCGGCGCATCTACTTAACTTCGCATGGGGTCCAAGATTATTATATTCTAGAATATTCATACACCGCCTTTAGATGTGGTGTAACTTATTTCTCTATGCGGCACATGTTCTTTAATGCCTTGGATAGTATCTGGTGAAGTCTTTAGCTGATACGCCGCATGTTGTAAATGAGATGCGGCGTATTTTGGAGTAGAACAAGTTGATTATTCTTCGTTGACCAAAGTTTCATATGCGGCGCATGTTGTAATTGGGTGCGATACATTCTTCAAAGTCAGACAATGGTCTTCGAATTCATCTAAGTATGATGTTGCGACGTATCTGTTGAGAGTGATACGGCACATCTCTTGAATTTCAGAAGACTTTTCAAATCTTGATCATTAATCTCCATAATTCGTTCAATATCATTAACTTTCACCAATTGCTTGTTTTTTCCTGAGAATCACTAAAGTAAACATTAAAGCACCAACTCTCATACAAAATAATATAAAACAAGTTAATTAAATAGGATAAATGATGTTAATAAAATGTACTTATTTGATCTCATCACATATCCCCCCATTTGAACTTTACTTTTCCTCAAGTAAACCTTTAGATTAAACATAATGAAAATGTATCCTTGATAGGATATTTTTACATTTAAGCGCTTATTTGTTTTATCATAATTGCACGGCCAAACACTTAACCAATTAAAAACAAAAAATATTATTGATAAAAGCAAATCTAATCATTTAACTGTCCAAAAGTGACGAATATTCTATCATATGCTTGACAAGGATACACACCTCCGCCACTAAAGATAAGGAGTAAAAAGTCTAAAGTGGTAAAAAGGGTTTTTTAGATCATGGGTTAAACCTATCTTTGCTTGAACATTTCCTGCATAAACTTAGTAGATCGCTACCACGAGTCCTCGATGCTTTAACTAACGGATAGTCACTAGTATGCTTCATGGATCGCTGGCGCGAGTCCTTGATCTTTCAAATGATGGATGGTCACTAATTTGTTCCTTGGATCACTGGCGCATTATTTTAATAACGGATGGTCACCAAGTTGCACACCAGATCGCTGGCGCATCATTTAATCAATCTTAAACTCGGATGATCACCAATTCACTCACCCGATCGCTGGCACGTTAGCTAATTAATCTAATACTCGGATGGTCACTACCTTATTCATTCATTTAATATTCTTACTTACCCATCATCATATTCGGATGCTCGAAAGCTAACAACGAATATAACAATACGGTTGGGTATGGATAACATTTAGGATATAAATTGGTGTATAATAAAAATATATAACAACAAACAAATAGATTAAAGTCCTAAGTGTGGTTAGAATACTTCCCTACCATCCAATGAATAAGACTTATATCATTGAATAACTCACGCTTTGACTCTTTTGTAACTCACGCTTTAGGTAGACACGTATTATACTCAATAAAATCTTAGACAAAGAATAAACAATCCTTAGTTGGCATTCCCATAACGTCCAACTCCCTTTCAATCCGTAAATATAATACAACATTAGTGGCGATATCAACCACATAATACAAAACTTTACATCGTTGGTTTAAATAAACTACCAACTTCTTCTTTCTTTGTCTTTTCTCATTTTTCTGATTTTTTTTATCACTAAAGGTGTAAAATTTCACCACAATACCATCACAATAATTCTGGATAATTTTTTTTACTTTTCAAACTTTCAGACATAATGTAATAGTGAAAATAGTAAACACACGAAAAATTGACTAAAAATATACAATATATACATTCACTCCAATTGCATTGTGCAATTTCCCGACCTAACCAAAGATAATGAATTTACGCACACGAACACATGTATCACAAGGAAACACATTGTGCTTAAGCAACTAACCACGGACCTAAATCTACATGGTAGGCTAAGGTGTAAGGTGTAACAAAACATAATAATAAGGTGTATAAGTCCTAAAGGAATGGCTCTACGTATTTTTCTAGGGGTATCTTACTCGAAAAATGAGAGTAAACAAAGGGTTTATACGGGGGTTAACTAACTAGTGTAGTTAGTTAATATCACATAACATATAAAGGTTTTTTGGTGTAATCCTAGAATTTTACCAATTTAGACAAGTCACTCCAATTATAAAAATAATACTTATTATGGTGGTCTCGAATATTATACAAGTCAAATTCTAAAGTTTACAAGTCACCGACACACTCATAGATTTGTGAATTTTGAAATCACAATTTTAGAAAATAAAGCCCTGTGTGTAGCTATGCAACTTAGATTAAACAAAAACATGCTAAAAAATTTAAATTTTGATATATTAAGCTCAAATTAAAGCATATTCTTGAAAAATAAGGACAAATAAGAGTTAAGTAAAAGTTCTAATTCTCCATCCCCCCCCCCCCCCCCACTTAAGTTAAACAAGGTCCCCGTTGTTTATTAAAAACAGGAAATAAAAAAGAATTAGAACAAAAAACTTCCTTGAGATTTGCTTGGTTTGATCCTCCATTATGCATTTGCGAGCAATAAATATAAATACCACCAATTATATACCTGAGTTTAAGAAGATCGATACTTGTACAAAATTCATTAGTGGTTAGAAAATACTCCCTTCGTCCCATTTTATAAGTCCATTTTGTCAATTTGGGTTGTCCCAAATTATATGTCCACTTTTAATTTCAACCAATGAGAATGCTTGTAAGTGGGTGATAATGAATTTTTATTGGTTAGTATTGTAAGGACCATACTTTTCTTAAACTTTGTGAAATATGAAAGTGGACTTATAATTTTGGACGGAGGGAGTAAAGAATAAAAATAAAAATAAAAATAAAACTGCTAATCATCAGGTCAGTCAATACGCCACATCTTATTGAAGAAGATGCGCCGTATCGAGCCTGAAATTGGTACGGATCAAAAAGATTAATTACGTTGCATCCTTAACCAGGGATACATCATATTAAATAAACTGACAAAAAGTTCATAATTCATAAAATAAAATGCAGAAAAAAAATAAACATATATGACATATGCAGTAGATACGTCGCATCTATTGATGGAGATGCTCGCATCTGCTACAGGTCTGACAGACTCGACAGCAAAAAATAGTAAAGATAAATCCGGGTTGTCTCCCAGTAAGCACTTTTCTATATTCCAGAGTCTTCAAGTTAGACTCACGTTCAGCTTCTATTTTGCATCATTAACGAAATCAACATCTTCTTCACATTCGTCATGCTCAAAGTGTTGAAGTTCGTGGTACTTCCATGTGTATTCGAATGATGCTACCTTGTCACGTTGATTCCACCAGTAATCTTCTAAGTGCATCATAAGTTCATGATTAATCTTATTAAAATTTCCGAAACATTGCGTAAGCCAATGGCGAAATTTGGTTTCTTCACTATCATGTTCTTCAAATTGATTGATAAGAAAAGCTCTTGCCATTAGAGCATGAGTTTTCAAGTCCCCATCTTCAAGCTCTTCATACCAATTAAAGCTTTCGCAATAAGTCCAGTATCCGGTGCTATATAGTCCAGGAAGATTTCCTCCGTTACATTGTTTCTTAGTTTCCCAATTGCAAGTGGGCCATTCAACTCTCCCATCTTTGAATAGAAATGGTTGACATGTATGGATCATATTGTTAGGTAGTTGGTCCCAAGTTTCATATTCAAGCCAAGGCTCATTTTCCACCCATGGTACTTGATTGTTCCATTCATAATACCATGTATTCCTTAAATACTCATCATCCGTGAATATATCGGTATCGAGTTGAAGAAGATAGTTGAATTCCTTAAATTGTTACATAATGGTGTTTCATAGTCAAACACGTCAATGTCAATGCTAAACAATTCTTCCATATTATCTATTAAAGTAGAGTCATCACATAATGATTCATTTTCCGTTTTTGTTTCTTCATCTTCCCCTCTCATCCAATATACCCAAAGTACATTTTTAGTAGCACGATCCATGGTTTTATGGTTGTTGAATTCACTAGCTAACCAATCTGAAAAATCATTATCATTAGGGTCGTAATTGACATTAAAGCTCATGTCAACTCGCATCCTTTTCCTAATTTCCATAAACTCATCAAATTGTTTTTTAAAGCTACGTGACAACCATGTCGTTATTATGTTTTTAACTTCGTGTGTTGGAGCATACTTTGGATCAATGTACTTAAGCTTCAACCAATCCTCCAAAGAAATATCAATTAATCTCACCAACCTCTTATTGAGCAAGATTTCAGCCTCAACATCATCCTTTCTTCTTCAAGATCACTTTTGTCCAATCCACAGAATTGTTACTTATAAGGCATATAAGAAGATTTTGATGTCTCGAAATTTTTCTCTTTAAGCACCACATCATTATTTCTCATGTATTTAATTTGAAATCTCCCTTTTTCTTCTTCAATAGACCAATCCTTTGGATTCTATCATAGGCCATAGCTGGAGTAATTCGTCTTCAGTGTAGCTCATAAACAAGTCATAAATGAACAAGTCATCATCAATGCTTCCCAAACGTTTAAACTCAGCAAATAAGGTTTCAAGAGGGGTTTCCCCAGTAAATAGGTCAGCATCAATCGCAAGTAAATCAACTTCATTACTTTCAATGGTCTTGATAGAGTATAATGGAATAGAAGTGTGAGATACTGATTCAAACAATTCATTAAAGAGTGGTGAGTTGCAATTAATAGCATCATATGTCTCATCCAAAATTGGATAGACATTTCTCTTTTCCGGATTTTTAGAATTATTATTCCCCATTCGTAATGCTGGAAACTCTTTTAAGTTAATTTCATAAACTTCGCAGTCATCATCGTCCTCTAATGTCCAAAGTTTCGTAATTGGAGAACTTGTGCATCTCATCGTCTCCTTTCCCTCCATAGTCAAGTATTCGTTAATAGTGATATCTTCCATTCCCTGTCATAATAGGTAAATAGATCAGTAGGATTTGCCTGATAGAAGATAATTAGTAAGGAAACGATAGTTAAAGGTAAAAGTTGTTGATATATGCTGTCGATGCACCGTATCTTAGAAGTAGGATGCGTCATATCGTATTACGCTAAAGATTAAATCAGTCTTTTATTCAGAAAAACGATACATCGTATCTGTGAAAACAGATGCGTCGTATCTCAGTTTAATAAATTCAAAAAATTGTTTTTACTAAATAAATAGATGCGCCGCAACTGTCGAGACAGATGCATTGTATCTCATTAGGGTTTTGAAAATATTCTGATTAAAAACAGAATACGTCATATTTAAAGGATAGATGCACCATACATCAAATTTTTAAATAAATGCTGTATATAAAAATAAAAAATGCAATGCGCTGTATCTGATAAATCAGATGCGTCGCATCGTTTAGATCAGCAAAATACAGCTAGGAGCAGTAATACAGAAAAAAAAATTTTAAAAATACAGAATATAAAACAAACAAAACACAAAAACAAACAAGAAAATAAAATATGCAAAGTATACAATGAATGCAATCTATACTAATATACTACAAAGTTAGTGGTTAGAATCTAATTAAATTACTAATCAAATAAACAGATATTAACAATTCATTCCCCGGCAACGGCACCAAAAACTTGATGTGTACAATATGTCAGTGTAGCATAGGGTGTTTAAGCCTTTTCAAGTTTTACATTTATATTTAGCCGACTTATTACTAACATACACACTTAACGAACAGAGTACCCGATCAATATGTATATAGTGGTAAGTAGAGTGTCGAACATTAAGAATGGAACATAATATCTAGTTGATTTAATCAATATTTTAATATCTAAGTTAGTTTTACAAGCTAATCTAATAAAACGGGGGTTTATCCTGAGAGACTAACACGGATTTAATAAACAATAAAAGTAAAACTAATGAGAACGAATCAGTGAATAGTAATCACATACATAGATAGATAATAGAAACACGTAAGAAGACATGTCCTTATGGTTAAGTAGCTTGTCACTTGTTTTATTGCTAGTTTTATATGATGATTATCGTAATCTAATCTGTCTCGTTGGATCCTAATATCGGCGAGTAAACTCTTAATGATTACTTATGTTTATCCTATTTTCTAGACACTAGATAAGCAGGCGAGGAACATGTATGGTAGCCCAGAAGACTCAACTAAACACAAAGGTTATCAATGCACAAATAAAGTCACCAAAAACATCAATCATATAAATTTTAACCGATGGGAAAGCAATTTTAAAGGGAGCAGTATGGTGGCCACTGATTGGCTCCAAACGGTCAACCTAAATTGACCAAAGGATGGTCAACAAGGTCAAACTACCTAGAGTCAATCTCCGGGTAATATAGGGTATCACCAGGTCGTTATGTCCCAGCGAGGTGTGAATGGTACTAAAGCGTGCTTGTGATCGGGTGATTTTCACAGGAAAGGGGGTAGGCTGATAATATTACTGATTTCTCACTGAAAAAGACACAAATACTTAATATGGACAAAAACTGAAAAACCAGATAAGTGAATACATTTTAAAAACTTGAAAGGTATGTTTTAGTTTAAACAAACGTCAACGTACCAAATAAAAAGTGAAAACTGAAATCAAAAAACCCTCAGGGGGTGAAAATGACTTTTTTACAAACCTAAGGATAAAAGAAAAATTTTATAAAAAGAAAATGAATTTTTACACTAATTAATTATTTAATATTAATTAAATACTATTTAATATTAATTATTAATATTTAAATATCTTAAATATAATATAATATTATTTAAATACTAGAAAAGTGAAAATTAAATTTCTAAAATTATAAAATAACTAAAAAGAAATTTTAAAATTAAAAATATATCTTTTTGTCTTTATGTAATTTTTATATTAATTAATTACTAATTATATTTAATTAAACTAATTAACTAATTTTAAATTACTAATGATACTTAAATGACTTAGAAAATTATAGAAAAATTTATAAATCTAATTAACCATCACAGGAATCCTAAAAAATTATAAAAAGTTGGTTTTATGTATTTTTAAACTATTTTACTAATTATTATTCTAATTATTAATTAATTACCAATTAAACTAATTAAATTCTAAAAAATAGAAAATGAACAGTAGAAATTCTAGAAAAATTCCTAAAAATGCTTTAACTTATATAAAAGCTAGGAAAATTATTAAAACTAGGTACCACTTGATAAAAACTAATTATGCTATTTAATACTTAATTATTAATTAATTATTACTAAAACTAATATTAAATCTAATAAATACCAAAAGACAATATAGAATTCTGGAAAAAAATTCTAAAAATACTTTAATATAAAAGAAAATTAAGGAAAATATAAAAATGCCAAGTACTTAATAAATTACTAAAAAGGAAAATTAAAAAGATAAATTAAATTAAATAGAAACTATCACTTATTTTTAAATTAGTTTTTTCTGGTTTTTCTTTTAGAAATCTATTTAAATACTAAAAATAGAAAACTTTTGTGAAGACAACTTATTTCTAGCTTAATATTAAGCCAAATGGACACAAAAAGCTTGGACAATTGACTTTTGTTGACTTTTTAATGGAAATCAGCCTTTGTGGGGTCCACAGGGGTGGATTTTGGTTCAAGTAAGTTACTTGAACATGAATAAGCTAGAAACTAGCAAATAAGCCTCTTGGATAAGCCAATAAGCCAGAATAAGAACTTGGTTTCCTACTTTGTACACAGAAAATGGGACAGAAGTTAGGGGTGATTTCAGGTGGGGTCTACAGAGCTTGAGCTCAAAAGCTTGCTCAAACTTGGAAGGTGGCTAGGAGGGGGGTTCAAAGAACCAAAAATGAGGTTGTGGGACCCACTGAGGTGGCCAGGAAGAACCACCAAAGATGGTGGTGTGGTGACTGTGGTGGTGCAGCAGGGGAGGTTCTCCCCCTGCAAGTGTGTTTGGGCAAAGGTGGGGCCCACAGAAAAAATTGCAAAATTACAATGATAATGGGAATTCAAATACTAGCTGGTAAACTACTATTTTTGAAAAGCACAGACCCTGGATCTCTTCCCTAAATTCTAGACAATTGTTGTAATTTTTGAGATTTTCTACATATGGTCAATTTTGACTTTTTGATATTTGACTCTTGTTTGACTTTTTTGAACTTTTACTAGATCCTAATGACTAATTATGAAGTTATAAGTTGAAATAAGACTGACTTAAGCTATGAGATACACTTATACAACCAAATGATTAGATTTGGAACAAAAACTCCTAACAATGAATAAATTAGAACAATTAAACCAAGGTTTTGACTTTTAGATGAACATGTACTAGATTTTATGGTTTGAATGAACTATTTGGACCTACTATGACTTGTTGCAACTACTAACATTAACTAAAACACACTAGAACACACAGAGACTCCTTAAACCAAACACTCCTTTAATAAACAAATTTTATGATTTATGACACAAATGATTACTAGGGGTTATGAGACTGATCCACAGCAACTTAATATGATTAAGTAACCTAAAATAAACACAAAAGCATAAGCCTAGACCACAAATTCCTAGAATCCTATAAGATGCTAAAAATGGCAGTCAAAATGGAAATATGAGCACAAATGAGAACTAGTGAACAAAGACCATATATTAAGCAATATTATGACTAAGTAACCCTAAATAAGCATAAAAGCACACAGATAAGCAGCAATAAGCAGAGCTACAGTAAAAATGCCAAAAATGAGAATTTGGCTTACAAATGGATCCAAGCACAGAAGTAAGGTACCAAGGACTCTAACCACTATCCTAAGCTTCCCATGAAGCTACTAAACCCATACCTCCATAGCCACTTCTGCTACTGCTTCTACCATTCCCTTTTTTGTGTTTTTTTGTATTTTTATATTTTTTTTATATATTTTTATTTTTGATAATTTTCTTTTGAAGCTGAGTATGAAGTTGATACAGAAGCTTATAAAGCTTTTGAGACTTCACTGTTGAGCTTATAATTAGCTTATTTCCTATACTTGGTTTTTTAAAAAAGGAGATTTTTCAAATGCTTATACAAACTGAAACTTAAAATAGAGAGATTAAAACTGAAAAGCTTTCATTAATTGATAAAGAACATTACGACATAAGTAAATTACAACTTAATTTTAGCTAATACTAGTCTAGATATTGCCCAATGGCTTACAATGGCTACATACTTATACAAAATGTCCTAATCTGCCTTTTTCTTCTTTCTTTCTTTGAATAATTGATATCCTTGACTTCCTAGCATTCTTTTGAGCAAATCCCACTCATTGGATTGGTTGGGAATGATCTTGACCGTTCAAAAGGGATTTGGCGCCAAATGGGTATAAACAATTGGGCAGGTTACTTGGGGGTTTTAGAAGCATTAAATACTCCTTAGGGTTTAGTGTGAGGTGGAGGGACAAGTAGTGGGAAAGGTAGGCAAGTTGGAGGAGTGAAACCAGGGGTGAGGGTGGTTTTTGGTTGAGTGGTATTGCAGTGAGGTGGGAGAGGGGACGGTCAAATGGGGTGTTTGACCCTGGGTGATTATTTAGAATGGAAGGGAGTATATATTATTAGGGGGAGTGGGCTGGATTTCATGTTGGGCCAAAAAAAGGGATGGGCTGGCAAGGGTTTGGTTTTTAGTTGTTTTGGGTTTTAGATATTAATAGGGTCCGGTTTGGTTGTAGTGTAAATAAGCCCAAGGACCATTATTGTGATTTTCTGAATTATGAAGGGTTGAACATGTAACTTTCTCAGAGTTATCATAAGGACCAATCATGCCAAGTTTTAATTTCCCAAGGACTTAAGATGTTAAATTTCAATTTTTAAAACCCGGGGGACTTGTTTTGCCATTTTTGAAACTTCAGGGACCCAAGTTGTAATTTTGAAATTTTTAACTTTAAAGGACTACTTTTGACAACTTGTGAATCCCTAAGGACCTTTGATGATATTTTACATGTTTTGAATAACCAGGGACTAAATTTGCTAATTTATGAAACTTCAGGGACTGAAACTGACAATTATGTATATTTTGCATGTTTTTTCAATTGTTTTCAATCCTTTTGTATCTGAATCACATAAAAACACATTTCCATGATATTTGTAGTATTTTTATGCAATTTTGAGTATTTTTGGATGTTTTGCAGTTTAGATTTGACCAAAAATGATGAGTGTTTAAGCACTCATCAGCCACAAGCCCATCAATCCTGATGGATTAAAGCTTACTAATACAATAAACAAAACTACTTAATGAATTATACATGCAGGACCTTCTTACGGCTCTAAGATCTTCGTTTGGGGCGTGTCTTATGATGCTTCTTCGACTGAATTCGTCTCCTTAGGGTTTTTCTGTATGCAAAACTCGTATCTGTCTTGGGGTATTTATAGTTTCTGTCTGAGGGGTTGATGCAGCGCATGTTGATGGCAGATGCGGTGCATCTACTTAACTTTGTGTGGGGTCCAAGATTATTATATTCTGGAATATTCGTACACCGCCTTTAGATACGGCGTAACTTATTCCTCTTTGATGTGCATGTTCTTTAACGTCTTGGATAGTATCTGGTGAAGTCTTTAGCTGATATGCCACGTGTTGTAATTGAGATGCGTCATATTTTGGAGTAGAACAAGTTGATTATTCTTCGTTGACCAAAGTTTCATATGCGGCGCATGTTGTAATTGGATGCGACGTATTCTTCAAAGTCAGGCAATGGTGATCGAATTCATCTAAGTATTATGTTGCTGCGTATCTGTTGAGAGTGATACGGCGCATCTCTTGAATTTCAGTAGACTTTTCAAATCTTGATCATTAATCTCCATAATTCGTCCAATATCATTAACTTTCACCAATTGCTTGTTTTTACCTGAGAATCACTAAAGTAAACATTAAAGCACCAATTCTCATACAAAATAATATAAAACAAGTCAATTAAATAGGATAAATGATGTTAATAAAATGTACTTATTTGATCTCATCAACACCCTGGCAAACTTGTGAAAAGATCAAGAACGTCTTAAAAACATTACAAGGCTTCGCCTTTATTTGATCTTGTTTATGGCCTTATCGAACACAAAATCAAACATCCCTTTTTAATTAATTTGAGCTAATAAGCTCGAATTATAAGCTAATAAGCTATACAAAACTTATTTACAAAATTATTATAACATATATAAAAGATTCGTAAAAAGTTTTGCCCTTTTTCTAAGTTAAAAACGAGTTTTTGCCAAATAAGGACCTTGGGTGTAACGACTAAAATGCATGGGGGTATTTTCTACCAAAACTCTAATAAATTTTATTCGTAGGACTTCAAATGAAATAAACTTGAAGTTAAATGGTATAAAGTGTTATATTTGAAACTATAGGGTAGAAACTATCATTTCACCATAGTTCAGAGGTATAAATTGTCATTTTATAAAACTTGAAGGGTATAAATTGTAATTTTGTAAAACTTAAGGGATATAAGTTGTCATTTGATAACATCAAATAATCCTGATATTTAAGTGTCAATTTCCCCTATTATGCTCATTTATATTAATGATTATGTGGATATATGCTTTTATTCCTTTATATTTTGTATCCAGATCACAAGTGAGCATAGGAGCTAAAGAGACGAGGAAATAGAAAAGAACGTTCAAAGATAGACAAATCCAAGTATGCTGGAGGAAGCTACGGCGTAACTCATTCTCTCAACAACTTCGTAGCTAGGATTTCTGCTAAGAAGACCAAAGTCAACACGGACCTAGAGTTACGACGTAACTAATTCCATTGTTTACGCCATAACAATCACAAGTCTTGAAGAATCCTCAGATCTGAAGACTACGCCGTAACACAACTATGGAATACGGCGTAGCAACAAGTACGAGAGTAGTCCAAGCTTAAGAATCAACTTACGGCGTAACACACCTTTTGGGCTACGGCGTAATGAAAACTACAAGAGTTATCTCAGATCCGATAAATATTCTACGGCATAACACATTTGGAGATTACAACGGAGAAGAAACCCTAATATCATTATTACAGCATAACATTTCATAGTTACGCCGTAAACTCTAGATCAGGATAAGATTTCACAAGTTACGGCATAACACATTTTGTAGTTATGCCGTAACTCTCGATGGGCCTATAAATATAGCCCTAAATCTGCATTTTCAAGCATCTCTCTTCACCCCCTCTTAGGGGTCGATTAGGGCACCACTACATGGCGATTTCCAGTAGCATACGAAGGCTTTCCAAGGGAGAAATCACACTTCAATCACCATAAGTTTTAGCATTTCATTGTTTCTTTTACATTTCGAATACATGGATCTTGTAAACATTATTTCGAGTGTTGAATTTAACATGATTGGCTAATCACCTCTGGTGCTAGCCTAGTTATGATTCCTATATTGTTTTAACCATGTTTCCGTACTTTTCTTATATGCTTTTACGTGTGTGCATTCTTAGTTTATCTTGAGAACCTCTTATTTCGTTAGTTTTGATATGCAGTTGTATCCATTACGCTAGCTTTAATTGAATTAAGACCCCAATTGAGTTACTAGGCTAGAAGAATTGACCATAGGACACTAGCCTGATGGATTGCGAGGAAATGGGAGGGATGACAACTGACCATATTGCCTCGTATGCGAATTGACCATAGGTCACCTACCGTATTTGATGAACTTAAGAAGTAAGAGAAATGGCCTATGATCGTGACAACAGGCCATTAAAGATAAGTCTAGCATATAGTGGCGCTTAATGACTCAAACCTGTTTACCACACGTAGGCTTACTAGCATGGGGTAGTGCCTGTGGTTCCTGACAAGATTCGGGGGAGATAGGCTAGGGAACTTGACCATATGCACCTAGTTATATATGTCCACCCCACCTAAAGCATAAGATTAGTTTAATAGGGAACATGACCATAAACGATCTTGGAGGAGTAACTAGACTAGTACACTTTTCTCCCACTGCTCACAATCTTTACTTTAATTGCTTTTGTTTCCTAGTTTCCAACTTTTAATCAATCATTTCCTTTTAATTACTTTTAATTAGTGACAATAGACTTAGAAACAATCCGCACCACATAGCTCTTGGGACGACCTCGGAGTTACCATTACTATCCTACACACGACCGGATTCTCTGTCCGTTAGTGCAAATAGGTAGACCTTAGGTAAAATGAGTATTATAAATATTAAAACCTGGTTGGTAAAACCTTGATCATCATTCCAAGAAACTTTAGGGATATATGTTGTCAATTTGTAAAACTTGAAGGGTATGAATTGTCATTTCATGATAGTTCAGGGGTATATATTGTCAATACATGAAACTGTAAGGGTAAAAAGTGTAACATTCAATATTATCTCGGGAATATATTTATAGCACTAAAATGACTCGAGAATTTGATAAAACTAACAAACAAACCTTAAAAATAAATGATGTGTGTTATTATCAACTAGATTTTAAAGATACTTCATGTTATCGTAACTTAATAAATAATTGTTAACAAAACCTTTGCGTTATTAAAAATCACGTATACTTGACTACGAATGCTGAAAACTTGACATATTCACTTAGGTTGCGTGTCGGAGCAGTTTATTCAATAAACTTGGTTTGTTTTTCCATCCAGACTACTGTATCACCAAAGTGAGTTCATAGTCCTACTTTTATACCTTTTTTCAAACTTGTGGGGAGATACATGCTACAAACTGAACACAAGTATTTTTCTGTATGAAATCCTGATTGATATTGCCTAAGACACACTATTGCCCCAAAAAAGACCCTCATATCATGAACCATTAATCACATGCGAGTGAACGCGAATATTGTGAATAGATATGAGGTTGACAGCCCATTTGTGTTAGCCGAATAGATAGCCTTTGTGCTAGCCGGATTGATAACCAAATCTACATTAAATTAAATAGGAAATTGGCAAGCTCCTACCCGGGGGCATTGTTACTTACGTCATCTTTATGATGTCAGTAATTTATATCATTTTATAATATCACACACGTTAATGTTTGAGTTCATGAGACTTACAACAATATATTGTACTACAATACTACTGTTTTACTATTATGCAACTTGTGTTCAACTAATCATTATACAAACACTATGGATTCATTCAACTTTTGTGTTGACATTTTTAGCATGTTTATCTCAGGTCTATAATGAGCGAGGATGGCACGGAGGAGCTCGGATACATCAAGAAGGCTATAAAATTTTAGTATCATTTGAAAATTTACTTGACAAAATGTAAAATTACTAGGACCTCATTTTGTAAACTCTGATAATTGAATGATAAATCTTTCAAAATGGCTAATTTAGAGATTGTTTTCTATTATTATAACTGTTGTGCCGTCGAGTAACACTCAGCTTTAATTCCGCTGCGTATCCCAAAATTGGGGGTGTTACAACTGGAGCGTCATGTGTAATATTTTACATCCCTTTTATCTTCAAGTAACGGTGTCAGCTATTAAAGCCCGACACCGTCAGGTGCAATTCCTGACAGGTTTTTTTGACTTTGTTGTTTTCTTCATTCTTGAGCCCAAAAATGTCCAAAATGCTCCATATTTCAGAAATCACGTCCCAAGTATCTAAAATAAGAAATGAAACGTTTTGAGGCAATATTTGATCATATATTTAAATATAAAGCTTAAATGACCTCCTAAAAGCATAACAAATAAATCCTTATCAAGTTCACTGGAGCGTTGTGAGTAAATTTTCCAAGCTAACTATCTTCAAGTGACGGCGTCACCTATTAAGGCGTGTCGCCGTCAGGTGCAATTCCTGAAAGGTTTTCCACGAGTTTGCTTTTTACATCACTTTTGAGCCAAAAAACGTCCAAAATGCTCCAAATTCCAGAAATCACGTCCCAAAATACCTAAAATGAGAAAAGAAACGATTTGAGGCATAATTGACTATAAAAACACGATTTAAGGCTTAAATGACCTTTTAAAAACATATCAAATAAATCCTTTGGTTACTCGGATTGACACCCCTTCACCATCTAAGTTACACCACGGAGACTTTATGTTTCTTTCATCTGTGATCATCTATTTTTCTCACCATTACACCATATTCTTCATGCAATTAAATAAAAATAATTTATGTTGCTAACCCATTACAATATGATCTAAACGTTAACCAAGTGACAACCAATTTTCGTTAATTATTATCTACGCATTTCATTATTAAAACAAATTTCAGCATTCATAAAAATAAAACATACTAGAGCAAGAAATAATCAAATTATATAGTCATATAAAAAACAGTACCTCAAAACCACAAATTAGAACCACATAAATTAGCAAGTCTACAGTCGATCACGATCCAATCACTACGGTGGCCGAAACTAATAAGTGCTCTCCGGTGATCTTCGCTGGCCATTATGATTGAAGTTTATATTCATCTTTGTCCACCCAAATGTGAGTGTGAAAAATGATTTCATAAAAGCGAAAAAAAAAAAAAAAAAAAAAAAAAAAAAAAAAAAAAAAAAAAAAAGCAAGTCTTGTGAATAGTTATCCGTTATTTTAAACTGGGGTGTCTTCTTTTTAAGCCTTTGACAATAAAAATGAAATTATTATTATTATTATTATTATTATTATTATTATTATTAACATAACCTACTACTACTATTATTATTATTATTATTATTATTATTATTATTATTATTATCTTCTAAACATAACTTTTTATTATTTAATAAGAAGAAAATATCGGTGGTGACTAAAAGGATTAGAAAGATAGGTTAATTTCGTGTATAGATGTGCACACAAAGCACAGTAAATATGTATCCATTTTCTTCTTCTACATACAACTTGCACTGCACATTATCCTCCTATATCTTCTTCTCCAAGTAACAACTTCCACAGTTAACAACTATTAAATGCGGAGGTGTATGAGCATTAGGTGTAGATGAAGAAGGAGGCTTCGCCGTCCGACGTGGAACCGTCAAAGGCGAGCCGTTCCTCTTCACTACACCATTTGATGCTCGCCGTTCTTCCCCGTTGGCTTCTTCCCCGTCGCGACGAAGAGCTTGGTTTTCTGACATTCCATTTTTTTTTCCCTTTGAATATTGAGATTGTATAATTTGATGGTTATTAAAATGTATGTTTATATTTGTGAAAGTAAAATGTATTTGTAGTTTCAAGTAGATAGTTTTTTTTTTTTTTTTTTTTTTTTTTTTTTTTTTTTTTTCTAAAAATGTAATGTGTAAATGCTAATGCAACTATATTAAACATATGATTGAAATAACTTGAAATAAAATACAATTATTTTACAAATACGAATTAATGGCCTTTGTATCCATGTATCGTGTGTTGGTTTATGTTAAATATTTCCGTTTCGTTTGTGATGTTATGTCAGTGTAAGTTTCAGTTTGAATAAAAGGCTTAACGGCTAGTTTCTCCAATAAAATAAATCTTTATAAATTATTGATGATGTTGCATATCGTATTTATCGGTTTCTTTATTTTCGTGCCGTATCGTATGTTTTTTTTTTCGCAAATCGTATGGTTTTTTTTTCCGTATTGTAACTTTTTTATTTGATGAAATAAAATTAGTATGTTTTGTTATTTTTAAGTATTTGTGAAATGAATTTAATTTATTTAATGAAATGAATAAAAAAATAAATGTGTAAGAGGTGAGGCCCTAATGGGGAAGTTGAGGTTTTTTGTTCGGTGAGGAGGGTTGTTGTGAATAGTTAAAGTTGAGGTGTTGGGTGATGTGCCAAAAGTGAGACCCGAATGAGTAGGCTTGCCTCATTCACTAGTCACTGCACTTAATGCTCTAACTTTTTTGTGGCTATACAGTAAAAACAAGCTTTCCATTTTAGGTAGATAGATATCATGATCACAACTTGTATAATTTAACACGTTCTTCTCTATATTGTACATCATATATATTTTAATAATTAAAATAAATAAAGGCGTGTAAATAGAACAAATATGAAGCATTTATATTTGAAATTTGGTGTACATGCATTGATTAATTTAACACGTAGTTACTTATATCGTACATCATATATATTTTAATAATTTTTTTTTTTTTAATAATGTAAATAAACAAAGGCGAGTAAAAAGATAATATGAACTATGAAGCATATATATTTGAATTTGATGTGCATGTATTGATGGAGCCAAAAAGCAAAATGCAAATCCCTCTGATCATCATTCTCGTGCTCATACTGCAATCGCACATACTACCCTTTTCACATTGCAAATCAATCGTCAAAAACCTCCCTAGCTTTTCCGGTGATCTTCCTTTCACTCTCGAAACCGGGTATGTACCAATATTTATGCTCTTTTAACTTTTTGAAGTGGATTTTCTTTCATGTTGTCTTTGATTTACGTCTATTAATATTAGTATATTACCTTACACTTCACATATAGCTCAATGGGTGCAATCAAACCCACCCGTAGTAATTATTGTAGTCTTCCTAGTTTAGTTGAGTATTACTAGTATTTTAGCGTATGCAAGACCTTTAGAGTAGCGGTATGTGAATGTGACCTTCTACCAAGTGGTTATGGTTTCAACAAGGTCTCGTTGGAGACGTTTTTGAAATAGTTTGAGATATGTGTGTGAAATGCACTCTATGTTAAAAAAAATAAAAAATAAATAAATAAATAAATAAAATAAATCTACGTAGTTTTGTAGCGTGATTATAAATGGTAAAATTAAGAAGTTTACAACAAAAGTTTCGCTCTTTATATGGATTTGCATTTGTGTTTGAAAGTTATGTCGGAGTGGGAAAACACGAAGAAGTGCAACTGTTCTACTACTTTGTTGAATCTCAAAGGAACCCGCAAAAAGATCCATTGTTTCTTTATCTCACCGGTGGCCCGGGAACTTCAGGCATTCTTTCTTTCCTATATGAAATTGGTAACTTTCTTCATCTTCATCTTCATTAGTTACCATGAGTTAGACCTGCCTATCGCTACATTTCTTATTGCAAGATATTTGTGACAGTAATTTTTATATGTAATGAAATTGTAGTTTTGTATAAATTATTCCATTATTCGTTACAATAAAGTATATTTGTATAAACACACAACGTTTAATTATATACTCGTACTTTTGAATAAATAACTAATGTTATTTTTTATAGTAAAGAAGTCTATAAAGTAAACCACACGGATATAGATGAAAATTAATTTGCACATTCAAGATTTTTGATTGAAACATTCTATTGTATGCATAACATAGTTTTTATATGTTATAAAATTATAAAAGTATAATTTCCGATAGAGTTGTACTTCATCCATCTCATATTTATTATTCATATTTTCTTTTATGGATATTTCAAAATAATTGTTTTACTTTCTTTTTAAGTAAAAACTAAATAGCCTATAGAGTTTAGGATGAAATATTCTATTTAAGTAGTTGAAAATTAATTTTAACTCACTTTTATTAAACTATTTGATTCTTATCTACTAAACATAACTTTTAGATGGAGGGAGTAATCTATTCTTTAAGGGCCCGTTTGGTTTGTAGATGGGTTTAGATTATGATCTGGGGTTGATGGAAAAGTTGTTGATTAGGATTTGGATTTGGGTTTAAATTGTGTTAAAAGTTGTTTGTTTTGTATGTTAGGATTTAAATTTGATTTGGAATTTATATTTATTTTAGTATTAAAATAATATAAAATAATAAGTGGACCCAAGACAAGTACACTATGTTGTGGATGTTATCGAGTGAAATAAATAAAAAATAAGATAGAAAGAGATTAGCACAGTGAGTGTGTCAGGAAACCATGCATGCTCCTCAGGATTTGTTCATGCCCTACAGTGTGGGGTTCACTCCCACTTTTAAACCCCATCAACTCTAACCAAACAAATAATTTTAAGATACAAATCAAAACCCTTCACAAATCTCCCCAACCAAACGGGCCCTGAAATTTTTAAAAATCTTGTCACATGTCACGAGGACGATCTGTATAAACGACACACAACGTTTAATTATGTTACTCGTACTATTTAATAAATAATTTTAACTTTTCTAGAATAAAGAAGTCGTAAATTACACTCTATAACGAAAACCACACAGATGTAGATGTCGTATTTTTACTATTTTATACAAGAAGATTAAAAAAGAAATTTACTAAAACTTAATCAATACTTTATTTTGATTCACCTAACTCAATAGACGTGGCAAGTTGTTTCACACCTACCTAAAATAGAACTTTTAGACTGAATATTTGTTTTAAAATAGGTTATTGACTAAAAATCGAAAAGCATTTTGAAAGCATTGTTTTGGTTTATTTTAAAATAGTAATTGACTAAAATTTTGGGTTAATTTCATACAGATACTATATTATAATGACTATACTTTTACACAAAAAGTTTGCTTTTTGTTTTTAATCAATAGTTTGGGACGAAAAAGATATTACTTAAATTCGCCTAATTGTAATAATCATTTATTAGTACTTCGAGTAAAATTGACTCCAAATTTTATTTTAAATTGTGTTCGAAAATATTGACTCCAAATTTTATTTTAAATTGTGTTTCGAAAATTTGTGCTCGTGTTTACAAAAAAAAAGTCAAAGTAGTAATTCAAAACTGGGCCGGCTTTGAGGGTGTGTAAGGTGAGCGACCACACAGGGCCCCAAAATTTTTAAGGGCCTCAAAATTTGTCCCGTTAATAATTATATGTATGTGTATACATATATATTTTTCACAAAGAAAAAAGTATTTAGATGAGAAAGTATCTTAAATGAGTAATATTTTAGCACGTTTAGATAACTAATTGAATTATATATAAATGGTGACACTTTATATATAGCATTCCTTATCGAAAGGCCTTATTATTTAATTTCATACAGGGTCCTCAAAAATTTCATAAATTCATAGGACGGCCCTGATTCAAAACGACAAAAACAAAATGAGAACACTGATATATTTGATGAACTATTTGCTCTAGGTCCACTAAAGTTTGTATATACGAACGCAACGAGAACTGATGTTAAATTGGAACTGAACCCATATTCATGGACAAAGGTTCGTAGTCTTCATCTTACTTACGATATAGGGACATGTCCAAAATGTATCAATTTATCGCGTCTCAGAGTTATCAAGTAACATCTAACTTGATTTTGTATGTTTTTAGTCAGCCAACGTCATATTCATCGATTTACCTGTTGGCACTGGATTTTCATATGTCAAGGCCAATGAATCGTTGAAGAATAGTGATTCCCTTGCTGTTACTCATGCGTATGATTTCATAACAAAGGTAAGCTAAGATAAACATAGAAATCTTAACTTTTCTCCATCTTAATCTGTTGTTTAATGATTTTTTGTATTCATAAATTTGTAGTGGCTCGTGGACCATCCTAAGTTTCTTGATAATCCATTGTACATCACGGGGATTTCTTACATGGGACTTTTCGTTCCCAGAATCATTTCGTATATATACGATGGTAACAATTGTTTTTCTGGTTAATATGGGTCGATGGCATTGTATATGATTTCAAAATACAAAGGCAACTACATCGTTCTTGCAAACGTTACCAGTATTAAATTAAGGGTATTAAAACATATTGATTCTTCTAACCAAATTTTCTTTCTTAGGCAATGATAGAGGCGTTGCACCAAAATTGAACATCAAGGTAACTCACAATCTCCTACTAACTTAAACAAGACTGTTATTAGTTGTAATCAAGTTATAGCTCATGTCCTTGGATGCATGCATGTGCAGGGTTTTTTGATCGTGAGCCCTCTTACGGATAAGTTCATAGATTTTAATTCAAGAACTGTATTTGCTTATCGAGCTGCACTTATAGAAAATGAGCTTTATAAGGTACTTTGAGTCATTTAATTTATAACACAAATGAAATTAATCTGTTCTATTGTTTTAATTCTATACATATTAAAAGTCGTTCAATTTTAAATTTTGTAGCTTGCAAAAGAAAATTGTCGAGGTAAATACATAAATGTGGATCCAAATAACACTTTGTGTCTGAACAGTCTTAAACCAATAAATGAGGTAAGTATATAAGTAAACAATCTCTTTTTTGTTTTTTTTGTTGCTTACTACATATTAAGCCCTCATATACGTACGCTCTAACTTATCTATATTGACAATTGCAGTCACTAAGTCGAATTAACATACGTCAAATCTTGGATCCACTTTGCGACGCACAAGCAGATCCAAAGACAATCTGTCAAGTAAACCATAAAGCCTTCTGTGCATTTGTTTTCTTTCAACATGTATTTTAGTTGAATAACATCTGTAATGATAATACTTTGAATTTATCATTAGGAATCCATTTTGGAATTCTCTAATACATGGGCAAACACAAAATCTGTCCGGCAAGCTCTCCACATACGCAATGTAAGTCAATCATATGTGTTAAATCAAACATTAGCTAATGAAAATGGTTGTTTGTCCTTGGTTATACATTAACGATTTAACTTATAGTGCATCTCTATTTACTATCATTTTGTGCAGGGAACAGTCGAAAACTTTCAGCTCAGAAACTCTAGCATCAGTGACTTACTTGGGGATTCACACTCCATATACTACACCCATGATATCTACAGTAGTTTGGCATACCATCTGAAACTTCTCACAAGAGAGTGTCATGCTTTGATCATCAAGTAATGTCTCCCTCAAACTCATTCTACAAGAATTTTTTTTTTTTTTTTTTTTTTTTTTTTTTTTTTTTTTTTCTTTTCTTTTCTTATTGAAGTATACATGAACAAGACTGAACATAGGTTAGGTTTGATTAGTAAGATAGTTAAGGATATGTTACTGAATTACTGGATAGCAGGCAAAATATTATTCTATGATAGTGATTATTGTTCTTTACCTAAAAAGAAAAGGAAAGAAAAACGAAGCTAAACTAAAAGGACCAATTCTAGTGGCTTGCAGCCTTGCATTACCATACAAATAAACCATAGGTATATAGTGGTATCAGAGTGGTCTACTCTGTAAGAGATGGTCTTTTTAGATCCAAATCTGAAAATGGTCAAAGTACGTATTTTAGTATTTTGCTTTCTAAAGTACTTATTGCCAAAGACCAAATGTGGAAGCTTTTTTTCTACCATCTTTAATATACTAAAAGTGTTTTGAATTGGTTAATATGCAGCGGTGATCATGACATGACGTTTCCATACGTGGGCACGCAGAAATGGATAAAGAGTCTCAAACTTAGAGTCGAGACCCCATGGAAACCATGGTTTGTTCGTAATCAAGTCTCTGGGTAAGTTCAAGTTCTTGATGTTAGACTTATATGTACTAGTTTTTGATATTCTGCAATAATTTCCACTCTCCAGATTGATTACAAAGTTTAACAAATGCAAATTAATTAAGGTGTTTTTATGTCTCTAACACAACGAAATTAACAAAAATAGCACTTGAATATCTAGCTAAATCCAATCATTTATAAAATTCTCACGTAGTATTTATATCCAAACATTATAATGTGAAGTGCCCTTTGTTTTTGTGTAGATATCAGAAGACATACTCTAAAGCCAAATACTCCATGAAATATGCAACTATTAAGGTAATCAAGGACGTGATCATAATAAATACTTATTGGCACTTTACTTTAATTAATTAATTTTTCGAACATAACTCATGAATGATTTTCAATCAAAATATTAAATAAGTTCCTTATGCCGATTAAATCTATATGAAAATTATATGTTTTTATACTAAGCATGAGTAAATGATATGTGTTTTGCAGGGTGCTGGTCATTCAGTGGCAGCTTATAAGCCTGAAGAAGCCATGGTAATTGTGGAGACATGGCTTGCGTCTCATACTGATTCGACAAAATAGACTTTGTTAGGAATGAAGTGTCAATCATTCCGGAATACTTAGTAGTGTCATAGCTAGTAACGTATGGTTTGTAATATTGGTTAAAGTGTCTTGGGCCGTAGAATGAAACTAGTTCATGTAATTATTGTAATAAGAAAGGCCTAAGCCTATAGCCCATTTGATATTGTAACCGAACACAAATAAACCTCCTCACACTTGGTGAGGAGGTGTGTGTCTCATTTGGTTAATAACATTTTCACGTAGCTCTCTCTCTCTCTCTCTCTAGTTTTCTCTCTAGGAGAACTCCTCATTTCTATCTCATTGTGTATGCTTGATCAATGTACTTGGGATCCTAAACTGGTATTAGAGCTACACAATGTTTAGGAGTGATTTATGTATTTGTAAAACATTTAGAGATTGATTTTTAGTTTGAAAATGTGGTTTCAAGTTCATTCATGAGCTTCTTTACAAAATCGTCTTTTTAGCGTGTTTTGGTTTAAAGTTGTTGTTTTTCAAGTAGTTTTAGCATTTCTAAGTGTGTAAATCGTAGAGGAGAGGGGTGAATACGTTTCCATTTAAAAACTTAAATATTTTGTATCAAATGACCAATCAAGTGTAATGTAGTATGAAAAGTGTCGACTCTAGTATTATAAGAACTAGAGATATTATAAGGCAACAAATAAAGCATGTCACAATAACATAAATTTAGACATACTTATCACATAAATACAATTAACACGATATAATCAACAAACCAAACAAATATAAATGCAATACAAAATATAAATGTAAAGCGGTAAATGCAAAAATAAACGTAAAGAGATAAGTAAAGAAAATGCAAACCCGGACCCGGCGATTTATAGTGATTCGGTCATGAAACTCCTCTTCGCCCTACTCCACTCCCTGAGTACCCAACTTGAGAGTTACTTCACTAATCAACAAGCTCCCTTCTCGGCGAAGAAAACCATACAACATTGTTTACAATATTTTCCGACACTAAGCTAGATGTCGAGTTCTTCTTCGAGTACAACCAAACTCGTTATGTTTTATGGCCCAACATAAAAAACCTTGTATTTTAAGGCCTAAACACATAAACCGCGTCGTTTACGTTATTTTCCGACACTAAGCTAGATGTCGAGTACTGATGTGTGTTGTGTCACGTGTAGTATAGAGTAATTTTGCCTATTTAAGTTTTACATTTATATTTAGTCGACTTATCCTATAACACACACACACTAACGAGCAGTGTAGCCGATCAATATGTATATAATGCTAAGTAGAGTGTCGATCACTAAGAGTGGAACATAATATCTAGTTAATCTTATCATTATTTTAAATATACCAAGTTAGTTTTACAATCTAATCTAATGCAAATGGGGTTTTTAGTCTGAGAGACTAGCACATATTTGGTTAATTAATTAAACTAATAAAACTAATGAGAACGAAACAGCGAAAGACTAACACGTACACAGATAGATAATAGATAAAGATAGAAGTCTTTTCCTTTTGTTAAGTAGCTTGTCACTTATTTTATTGCTAGTTTTATATGATGAGTATCGTAAACTCTTCTCTCTCGTTTGATCCTAAATATTGGCGAGTGAACTCTTAATGATCACTTATGCCTATCTTACTTTCAAGACGCTAGATAAGTAAGCGTGGAGGGGGTATGGCATCCCAAGCAAAACACAGCTAGACACAGAGGTTATCAAAGCACATATACAAGTTAGCAAAAAAAAATATATCATATAAAATAATAATCGATGGGAAAGCAATTTTAAAGGGAGCAGTATGGCGGCCACAAGTCCATCAATCCTGATAGATTATAGTTTACTAATACAATAAAACAAAACTACTTAATAAATTAAATACATGCAGGACTTTCTTACTACTCTAAAATCTTCGTTTAGGATGTGTCTTGTGTTGTCTTGTCATTTGAATTCGTCTTCTTAGGGTTTGGTTGCACACCAAATTCATCTAGGTCTTGGGGTATTTATAGTTTCTGTCAGAGGGGTAGATGTTGCGCATTAACTAAGTAGATGCTCGCATCTACTTAACTTTGCGTGAGGTCCAAGATTAATATATTCTGGAATATTCGTACACCGTCTTCAGATGCGGCGTATCTTTTTTTGAGTAAAGGGGAATAATCCTGTACCCCGGTAAAATGCATAAACCAGAAAAACATTGAAGTACAACGGATGAAGGTGATGTCCCTCATCTCAGTCCCTAAGGACACTTACAGACTCTCATATAAGAATGACACACCGTTCTTATAACTTACAAAATGAACCTACCAATAAAAACTCATATAAACGTGACAAACCACACTTATAACAGACATTGAACACAAACTATAACGACTATATATAAAACATAAAATGCTATTCAAGTAGACAAATCCTTGAATCTTCAAATCGTCATAGTAGTTCAAACTTCCAGCTTCAACCAACTGCGTCTTCTATTAGTATTATGCAAAATGCATAATATAATAACCTAATGAGAGTGACTTCCGTAGCAATCAAAATTGAAGCATAAACATGGTCTAACCGACCCAACCTTCCAGATCTAGAACATGAAGAAACCATAACCAGGTTTCCCCGCCTCTAAGTGTTCCACATAGCATACCAATCAACCCAGTAAGATAAGAATTCTGCCCGAATACGAAGGATAAAGAGGTCCAGCTAACATGCTTTCAAGCGACTAAGAAGAGGTAATAACCCTCCCCAATAGCTCAATAAACACTATGGCATGATTAAGAGTACCAATGAGCTGCCAAGTGCAACCAAGATCAGAGTGCAAACCAAGGGTAGCATAATCTGCCATAGACTAAAATAGGGTTTACATAAACCCTAACTTCCAATAGCCTCACAAAACTCGATCAATTCTGCATCTTCAAGTGATCGACAGAATACCATGCAGTAAAGACCAGCCACAACCATTCAATACGTACACAAATATACCAGTTCAAAGCCAAAAAGAATGAATCATTAATCACAATGATGTCCCAAACCAAAGCATTAAGTGTACACGAACATAGGTCTTAACAAACCTAATATCCAATTCCTTCGCACACCAGGCCAGGAAATAAACAATGCATAACATCAATCAGGTCTTCATGTAGTATGAATCAAAACCAATAATATAGGGCGTTAACACCCTAACATCCAAACCAATCGTAATAGCAGATTTAAAATAACAAACCCTAACTAGGGTTTTATAGAATTATGGATCCAAATGCCATAACGCGATAAGAAACTTACACTCTCTCAACCCACTTCCAATAATCGAACAAACAACCTCCAGCAGGTATGAACCCTAACCAACATCCAGCATTAGCATGAACAAAACCCTAGAAAGGGTTTACCCTCAATACGAATCGTAAACAGAATCCTAAGAAAAATTCTGTTATAACGTTGAAGCATCATAACATACCCCAATCCCTAAGTCGACAAAGGTTTAATCCAGCCGACTTAAAGAAAACCACAATCCCTAAATCGGAAAAGTATATATAATGAATATCAAGCCGACTTAGAGAAACCATTAGATCGTTATATATAATCAAATCGATTAATAAACCGACATGAACATTAAAGCAATACGATCAAATAAGTGAAGATCCAAAACCCTAAAGAAGCGATGGTACAAGATAAAGTATAATAAGGGTTTTGGCAGATAAACACAACATACCACCTCAAAAAACACAACCCTATAACCGATTGCATACCAAGAACACGAATCAGAATCGTATTTTAGTAGAGAGGCGATTAGGAGGGTTGATTTTGGCCGGGATTAGATGGGAGAGTGGTGGCTGGAATTGCCCATAGTGAGAGAGAAACTTAGGGTTTTTTCCGTTATATGCGGCGTATATCCTTCAGCGTCTTGGATTGTATTTGGTGAAGTCGTGATAGTGATACGGTGCATGTTGATAATGAGATGCGGCGTATCTTGAGTAGAACAAGATGGTTCTTCTTCATTGACCAAAGTTTCATATGCGGCGCATGATAAAATCATATGCGGCGCATGCTTCAAAGTCAGGCAATGGTCTTTAATTTCATCTATTCAACAGACTTTTCCAATCTTGATCATTTATCTCTATATTTCGTCCAAAATCGCCAAGTTTCACCAATTCCTTGTTTTTACCTGAGAATTACTAAAGTAAATGATTAAGCACCAATTCTCGTACAAAATATAATAAAACAAGACAATTAAATAGAACAAATGATGACAATATAATGTACTTATTTGATGTCATCAAGTACTACTCTTAGCTAGTACCAATCTATCACGATCTACCCGATCCTCACAACTCACACAAGCTACAAGATCCACATGATCTGTACTCGGTCTACCCAATCTACTCATGATCTACCTGATCTACTCATGATCTACCCGATCTTCACAAATCACACACCCTACAAGATCCACATGATCCATACTTGATATATCTGATCTACCTTTGATCTACTTGATCAAGACACACTAGCACACAAGCTACAAGAGATCTCCAAGATCTCAACAAGAATACAATGATCAACACTAGAGGAGTAAACAAGTCTATGAAACTTGATGTATATCAAGATACAATCAAGCAAACTAATAAGTGATGCAAGTGCACTACACAAAGACTCTAACACCTTGTATCTTCTTGATACTTTGTGTTCTTCTCTTGCACTAGAAGAGAAATGAAGGTCATCACTTTAAAGGATGATTGGATCACTCTAAAACAAACTAAGACTCTATAAATGATCAAAGAAAGTGATATAAATAAAAAGAGATTAGACCAGAGAAAATTGACTACAAAAATCAAGTTGGAAGTGTAGAATGGTCTACTATTTATAGGCAAAGAGAAAATAGACGTTACATAGGGACGACACCACTAATTATCACACAGTACCACTAAATTTAGTGGTACCATCGGTACTTTAGTGGTACCGTGGATGCTCCTCCGTTTGTTTTTAGTGGGGAAGGTTTATTTTGGAATGTTTGGAGTTGTTTTGGGGGGGGGGGGGGGTGGGGAATGGTTGTTGGGATTTGTAAACTTATTTTTCAAAATAAAACATTTTTTTAATTCAAAAATAATTTGTAAAATATATTTTTGTAAAAAATGTTTTGTAACATTAAAAATGTGAAGTTTAGAAAAATATAATTATTTAATCATTTTTCAAGTAGTAGATTTGTTTGTCCATACCTTGAGAGATTTACGTCGGGATAGAAATCTACGACTTTGTTGAAGCATACTTGAGACGTCGAAAGGTGTTGATGTATGTATGCATTGATGATTTATGTTTATAAGTAACTTGCGCATTTTATGTTATGCATTACAAGTTACATGTTTGTCATTATTAAAACCGAAGAAAACGTTTAGTTTAAATATCGTAATATTTGCACTAACAATCTCCCCCTTTTTGATGATGACAAATATAAACCGTAACACACAGTAAAATGTAAAAGTTACCTGTTTACAACCCTTCTCCCCCTTTTGTCGAAGCAAAAGGTAGTTGGCTTGAGCTCTCCCTTGAATTCATTCCCTACTCCCCTTATTGCACTACTATCCTTTCTCCCCAGGTAGGCGAGCTTACATCATCCCAGTGAATTCTTATATCACCACTTGTGAAGACGACTCCATTCTATGTGTTCAAATACCCCCGAGTTCCCGCTAGCTCAATGCTCCACTATCGTAATTGAATCCCTTTGTTTATTCATCTTAGTATCTAGCGGATCCATGGATCAAATTCTTACAAAGGCTTTTCCTACATTAAGGGTTAGCTTTGTGCAACATAATATATAAAAGTATAGGAGCAACATTATAAGGATAGAATACATATAGCAAGACATGCAATGGTTAAACTACGTGAGTGACACAGCCTAAAAGTGTGACAAAAGTATAAAGACTAAAAAGAAATCCCAAGAAAGTTGAGCGACACAAAAAGATGAATGCAAATTGCAATTCAAAGACACTTGAGTGTCACAACCCGACCAAAAACCTAAGGTGTAATTGTTCAATCGATCACACTAACAAGAACGAGATTCGTTCGTTGACTGACACACAATATGACTTCTTCCAAGTTGTCGTTGTGAAGCTAAGTTCTAACAAACCTTTTGAACGACATAATCATCTACCTAAGATGATTGGTGTTAGGATGGTTTGTTGATAAGAAATACTCTAAATGATTACTATTATAACAAGTCATGCTATAAAGTAGACTCGATAGATATCAAAAAAATGAAAATGAGAACGATATGCACCTAGATGCGAATGGAAAAGATTCCATGAGATGGGAAAGTGTTGGTTTTGACATTTGAGGAAAGGTGGGAAAAGATGGTTTAGATTAATATATCATTTACACTGACAATGAGATGAATGATATATTTCAAAAGAGAAAAAGAAAATGTGCATGTGATCCTAATAGGATTGTTGGTGGATATCTCTAATGGGGTTGAGGTAACGAAGTTCTAGATTTCGGGTTTGGATGACCCTAGTTGTGTATTAGAGATAATTCGGTGCATGAAGGGTTTCGTGTGATTGTGAAGATTGAAGGTTGTTGAACTAACTATCACTTATCCAAAGTGAGGAATAGTTGTAAGGTTTGAGTGTAATGATCGATGGGTTGAAAGTTTTTAGACTAACTATCACTGTCAAGAGTGAAGTGTAGCTAAAAGGTTTGAGTGGGATTGATATAAGGGTTGAAGGTTTTGAAACTAAATAACACTGTCAAGAGTGAAGTTTAGTTTTAAGGGTTGAGTGTGATGACGAATGAAGTTAATGTGAGGTTTGAAGATGAGATGCAAGATAAGCTTGCAATGGTGAGGCCTTATATAGGCAAGAGTTGTGGGATTCGAATTAAAGTTGGTGGTAGTGTCTTATGGTGTAGTGAGAGAATCTTAGGGTGTATGTGAGTTTTCAAAATTTTGCTGGTTTGAGGTTAGGGATGCTGGGATCTAAAGGAAACAGTTAAAATTCGTCAAACAGGGGCACAGTACCACTAAATACCGCACGGTACCATTAAATTTAACGGTACCGTGGCCTATTTAACGGTAGCGTGACCTGGAAGTCATGAATTTTCCTGTGCAGCCTAGTTCTGGGCAGCTAAAGGGAAGTTTTCTAGGGAATAAGAACCACATTTGTGTGTTCTTGAGAGTGTTTGTTGAAAGACTATATGAGTGTGTTTTTGCTCCCCCTTAATCTATGACAATTCGGACAAGATGTAAAAAAATAAAGAGGAAAACAAACGTTGACGGAAGCGATGAGCTTAGTAACTGATGCGTAGAGATTGCACCAGGCTTTACCTCTCGAGGGATCTCGAGAAGCTTACAACCCCCACCAGGCAGTGTACCTGATCGTTGTAGTATAGTATAGTGACAAGTACCGGGGGATTGATCGTTCAGCTAGGAATAGTGTCGTTAGGATTAGAAAACCTAAATACTAGTTCTAGAGATGAAGGATGATTATTTTTGTATTTTTATATTTTTTTAGAAAGCAAGTAAAAATCTCGGGTTTTGAAGGATTTGGGCGGAATTAGTTGCTAGTCAACTAACCCAATACTAAGATGCAATCAAAATAAAATACTAGAAATGAAAATAAACTATATTAAATTAAGGTTGTGAGCAATAAGTGGAGAAATTGTGTTTACTTAGATTTCACTACTCCCTAGATACCTTTTACACGGTAATTACTTGTTATAGTTGCGTGGATGACGGATTGTATTCCTTAATACCATTCATGGGGTGGCGTACTTAACTCCCCAATCCTATGAGTGCCTACTTCACTCCTATGTCGAGCCGGCTAAGAAGCTCCTAACATGGGATCATTAGAATTTACTCATGCATTAAATACAACCAATAAAATCTAGTACACATCGGTTCATGTTTCCTAAGACGTTCAAGCATGTTACCATTTGGAGATCTGCCAGTTTTCTTAAGCCTAACATTGAAATCATTCATCCAATACAACCATAAACAAGTAATCAACACATAATCAACATCTAGGTTTCATTAGATCTAAGCAAACACAAGATAAATCTAGCCTAGCATGGTGGAATCAAGACAAGCACAAGATATAGACAACCAACACATAGACATATTGATTGAATTAAAAGAACACTTATCTCAATAGCACATGTAAGGGTTCAAGGGCTGAAAACCCTTGAAAAACCTGTAAAATTCGTATATGGTTCGGCCTTAGGGTTTCTCCAAACTTTTTCCTCCTTAATGAATGAAAATTAGAAAACTATATATAGATAATTGAGGCTGACGGCATCAAGAACAACATTGTGACGCCGTCATCTCACCGCCAAAAGAATCCTCGGACTGCCTTGATCTACATTTGACGCCGTCATGTATTACACTTTTCCAGGCCGTCACGTATTTAACTCTTGACGCTCTTCCTTGTGACGCCTTCATTTCTGTACTGGGCCGTCATGATTTTTACTCTTGACGCCGTCAACTAGTTACTCTTGACGCCGTCACACACTGTTCCCAACTTGGAAAATTAAGTCTTTTTATGCTCCAAAAACGTCCGAATTGCTTCCTTTTCCAGATTTCACTCCCAAAGTACCTAAAATCACAAAAGGAACGATTTAGGGCAATATTTGATCAAATAAATTCAATTCCGGACTTAAATGACCCCCTAAAAGTGGTTCATTTTTCGCCTCATCATATACCCTCATCATATACCCTTACACTTGAGATTTGCTTGTCCTCAAGCAAATGCGCTTTTATTCTAATCAAAATACAAGTTAGGGGTCATTTAACGCTAATATAAAAATAATTACAACAAATAATCGTTCCACTAAAGACCAAAGACAAGCACGGAGGTCATACACTAGCACCTCACAAATTGTGTTTAGATACTCACATCTCTCGGGTGTAATAAAGTATAAATTACAATATGGAAACGGAAGATATCTCTCACTACCTGTCATAGCAAAATAAATTACCATGGGCTTGGGAAAGGATCAAACCTCCACCACATGGCGTAAGAACCTAGGATAAACTATCAAAGAGATCTTTTAAAGGGTTGTAACGTTAGGTGTAGGGATATGAAATACACGGTTTTGTTGGATATAGGCAGTCTTTACTGGTGGCGAGTTAACAATCTTGGTTAATTATATGTACAATGTGGCGTTGCTAAGCCAAGACTAGACTCGACTTAAGCTAATAAATGAAAAATAACAAAAACATAGAATGAAACGGGATGGTAGTCCGTATGTTTTTTCTCTTTTCTTTTTCTATTTTTTTTTTTTTTTTTGCATACACTCTTACCCTACCATCCAAAATAATACATCAGAGGGAATGTAAATTCCCCTTACACTTGAATTTTTACATACTTTACAATAAACTAATCTAATGACTCGAATTAAGAAAATCAAAACACTTGGAGTACTTTTAAGATTAATGCACATATAGGGGTAATATATGATGTTCTTCCCCATTACTCCATAAAATAAGTACTTTACCCATGAGTCCCAATCGTCCCAAAACAATATGTACAAGGATATGACTCGACTTAGCAACCATGTAATCAATTAGATAATTAACTTAGGGTCTAACACATAACAATAATGCACTAAAGATGAGTGCATACACGGAAGGCTAAGGCAATTTGGGTGTACATTTAAGTGGGGTGTAACAAATTCTTCCTTTAAGTAGGATGCTTAAAGTTAGAAACGAAAAGATAGGCTCGAAGGGGTATACTAGGGGTTTCGTGTACTAAAAATGAGTACAACGCTAAGGGTGTGGGAAAAATTAGTTGACGTAACTAGCCAAGTAATATGACTTAAATGGTCAAGTAATTATGATACTTGTTTAACACAAGGATGATCCTAATGCCTCTTATCATGTAGTAAATCCTACTACACGAATGTAGTCTCACTAGCGGTCTCGGGATGCATCACTAACGCAAGTTCTAGAATCTAAATGCTACCGGTACACTCATAAGCACTAATAGTAAATGCTATTCCTATCAAATCTAAAGGCGAACCTCACATATTTGGGTGGAAAATTTTTCTGAATAGTACGGTTTTGTGCTAGTCATACAATCTCCTATCTATGAGACACTTCCTATGGCTAAAGTTTCACTCCTAAATGTTGTAAAAAAATTTAAATTTGGCGCTAAAATTGCACTAACAAGTATTTCTCATAGTTTTATTACACATCTACTATTAAACAAGCAAACTCAAGCGAAAGTGTATTTGTAAGGTATCATCATTTTACCCTCCCCTTACACTTAGGATGAACATTGTCCCCAATGTTCAAGTAAAGAATGTAAAAGTGAAATAAGTAAAAATAATGAAATCAAATACTCCCCTGATTCGCTCGGTATGGATAATAAGTTGGCCAGGTTAGATCTTCCTCCAAGAAAATGAACAATCAAAGCTTCCTTCCAGAATATAAATCATCTTCTTGTCATACATAACCTGTAAATCCTGAGAAAACAAACAAGACAACCTCGCATAAAATCAGCGGAAATCTATATAAGTTACTAAATCCTAGAAAACAAAATAAGATATAATGCTTGTGGAATGAAGTTTGCAGATTTCCAGGAGATTATAAAACTTAATAATTCAGAAAAAAACTTTAAAACTCCGTTAGAAAAACAGAACTGGTAAAATTTCCAGATTTTCACACGTGACGCCGTCAAGAGTAAACTCGTGACGCCGTCAGAAGTGACTTGCAGAAATTCTTGTGTTAAGTTTCCGAAAAATTTCAGGAAAAACTTGGTCCTACTTCCTGGAAAATCCTGCAAAACTTCATTATGACTCGATACAAGCATTTGACTCTAACAAGTACTAATACACATGCCATTTAATATTGTTGTGGTTCATGCTCAATTTTGTTCTTATAAACAAATTTGGATCTCCCTTACACTTATCTTTTGCAAAATACATTTATATGCAATTAAGACGAAGTTAAAAAAAATAAAGCATTTTCACAATTTACTTTGAAACATGAGCCACAAACAATAAAAATAAAACATGCATACGGAAACAAATAAAATCAAACAAACAAACAAACAAACAAATAAAAACACAAAACATGGGTTGCCTCCCAAGAAGCGCTTGTTTTTGTTCGAGTCACGAGCCTGACTCTACCCTTATTTAACGGAAATAGGGGAGGTCTTCCCTACACTTAGGATTAAGTGCAGGTGGAAGTTGCGATACACACCCTCTAGGTGGAAATATGCCATGTGAGGAAAGAGTGGTGGATGAATTATATGCTCAAAAGGGTGTGCTCCTATCATCATAACCTTACCTAATTCAATCACGTTAATGGGTGGATTAAGATTTTCTCCTAGAAAGGGATCATTTTCTATCAACTTCAAGAGACTACTAGTTGGGGATCCATCTTGACCTAATAAACCCGGTTTAAACCCATAATGTTTCTTGCGATCAATCATAAATGGGTGATGTAAGCATGTAAGGTCATTTTCCACTCCTATATTGGCTTCCTCTCTACAAGGCTTAGAGTCCACTACCTTTATCCTAAGACTACCTGGACTATATGGTTTGATGGGTGTTGCGGAACCTATTTCAATTCCTAAATTTTCATCCAAGGATGGAAGATTAGGTAACGGTTTTGGTTGAGACTCCGATTCCTTAAAACTAGGTACTTCCCTAGAACTAAGAGTAAGGTTATCATTATGAGTATTCAATCCTATATCCTCTAGTTGTGTTTGGTTCAAGAGCTCTACCTCTATTGGGGTTCCTATAGTCTCTTCTACTTCTTCCGGGTAAGTCACGGCCGGTGTGTATGCCTCAAATGATTGTAGGACTTGTGGGGTACTTATTGGGCTTGGGTTTTCTACTATCTCTTCCATCACATCAATATCACCTATGTGTTCATCTTGTATTATGGTAGTGCCTAACCATGACATGCAACTAGGTGGCTCGACTCTAATCTTTTTATCCCCAAGCAAACTTTTCGATTGAGCCTTCCATATCGAAAATAGGTCTACACTTACGTTTTTTGGGTCCCATGTTCCACTTCTGTATTGGGCGTGAATCTCAAAGTTTTCCCACGCGTCTTTAACATCATATTCCCAAAACTCCCCATCTGTTACATAGTCAAGCCTCTTTTGGGTTTCGTAGTCGATACGAGTGTAAAATAATTGAAGTAGAGGCAATAAATCAAGACCATGGTGAAGGACTTTTTGTAGTAAGTATTTGAAACGAGTTCATGCAACTGGAAAAGATTCATCATGACGTTGTTGAAACATCAAGATGTCCATTTGAAGTGGAAAGGGTAGATTTCGTAGTGGATTTGGTCGATTGGATGAAAAACTTGGCGGATTCGCGTTCTCCATAGTGGTGAATGAAAGAGTCAATGGAAATGTTTTTACGAACAAAGACACAAAGAAAAAGATAGACTAAAGAAAACCTATAAAAATAAAAATAAAAATCTTACTAGAAAGGAATCTAGCAAGTAAACCTAATAAAAAGAGATTCTAACCTAAACAATAACTATTCCCCGGGCTGCGGCGCCAAAAACTTGATGCGTAGGGATTGCACCAGGCTTTACCTCTCGAGGGATCTCGAGAAGCTTACAACCCCCACCAGGCAGTGTACATGATCGTTGTAGTATAGTATAGTGACAAGTACCGGGGGATTGATCGTTCAGCTAGCAATAGAGTCGCTAGGATTAGAAAACCTAAATACTAGTTCTAGAGATGAAGGATGATTATTTTTGTATTTTTATATTTTTTTAGAAAGCAAGTAAAAATCTCGGGTTTTGAAGGATTTGGGCGGAATTAGTTGCTAGTCAACTAACCCAATACTAAGATGCAATCAAAATAAAATACTAGAAATGAAAATAAACTATATTAAATTAAGGTTGTGAGCAATAAGTGGAGAAATTATGTTTACTTAGATTTCACTACTCCCTAGATATCTTTTACACGTTAATTACTTGTTATAGTTGCGTGGATGACGGATTGTATTCCTTAATACCATTCATGGGGTGGCGTACTTAACTCCCCAATCCTATATGTGCCTACTTCACTCCTATGTCGAGCCGGCTAAGAAGCTCCTAACATGGGATCATTAGAATTTACTCATGCATTAAATACAACCAATAAAATCTAGTACACATCGGTTCATGTTTCCTAAGACGTTCAAGCATGTTACCATTTGGAGATCTGCCAGTTTTCTTAAGCCTAACATTGAAATCATTCATCCAATACAACCATAAACAAGTAATCAACACATAATCAACATCTAGGTTTCATTAGATCTAAGCAAACACAAGATAAATATAGCCTAGCATGGTGGAATCAAGACAAGCACAAGATATAGACAACCAACACATAGACATATTGATTGAATTAAAAGAACACTTATCTCAATAGCACATGTAAGGGTTCAAGGGCTGAAAACCCTTGAAAAACCTGTAAAATTCGTATATGGTTCGGCCTTAGGGTTTCTCCAAACTTGTTCCTCCTTAATGAATGAAAATTAGAAAACTATATATAGATAATTGAGGCTGACGGCGTCAAGAACAACATTGTGACGCCGTCATCTCGCCGCCAAAAGAATCCTCAGACTGCCTTGATCTACATTTGACGCCGTCATGTATTACACTTTTCCAGGCCGTCACGTATTTAACTCTTGACGCTCTTCCTTGTGACGCCTTTATTTCTGTACTGGGCCGTCATGATTTTTACTCTTGACGCCGTCAACTAGTTACTCTTGACGCCGTCACACACTGTTCCCAGCTTGGAAAATTAAGTCTTTGGCGTTTTCTTCACTTTTATGCTCCAAAAACGTCCGAATTGCTTCCTTTTCCAGATTTCACTCCCAAAGTACCTAAAATCACAAAAGGAACGATTTAGGGCAATATTTGATCAAATAAATTCAATTCCGGGCTTAAATGACCCCCTAAAAGTGGTTCATTTTTCGCCTCATCAGTAACATATTCATAGAACATTCATACGATGAGACATGTGATCACGTAGAGATATCCTAAGGGTTAAGAAGATAAAATCTTCAAGGTTGTGAGGTTAGTGATAAGGTTCTAGTAGGGTTATATATGTTGATGAAGAAGGGTTATCTCAACTTATCTTAGCGGTTCTTCACTTGAAGTGTGAGGAAGATGAGTGGGATGCGGAAGCACTGGTAATGTAGAACGAAGGTTGAAAAGTGTAGATAAGTTGAGAAGATAATGGATACGGAAGTAACCAAACAGATATGTTTAGTACCATGCGGAAGTGAAAGGGAAAAGGCTGAGGAATCAGAAGATCGATAGAATCTATTCTTATAGGAGATGGTTCTGGTTCAAGACTACATTGAGTGGGTTTCGATAGTGCTTTTGAAGCAGTGAGAATTGAAAACAAGATAAATTGTCTCAGCATACAACGGTCCGACGGTACCGTTAAATTTAGCGGTACCGTCCCCTATTTAAGGGTACCGTGATCTGCTGAGGTCAGTTTTTACCCAGAATTAGATTTTTGACAAAGAAATTTCACATATGTTGTGATTTTTCTGGACCTTAGATTAAAGGAATTTATACCGAATAAATTCTTTTATGAATGAGTCCAACGGGATTCGATGAACATTGATCAAGAACGAGAGATGACATTTAATTGCATTTTGCAAATTAAATATACTTTAAATATTTCGGATGAAATATTTAAGTTTTCATTAGAATTTAAAAGGATTTTACGAATACATCTCGCTGATTTAGTGAGACTCTTCGACACGATGAGAGAATTTATACCTAATAAATTCTTTTTACGAGATGAATGGTAGTACTAGACGAGAAGAGATGACCTTTACATTTCCGAGGAAATACACAGGTAGTAATTAGAACGATGTGAAGGATGACTTAATATTTCCAGTGAAATATTTAAAAAGTCATGAGACGAGACACAAGAGAGATGAGTTCAATATTTCCAGTGAGATATTCAGATAGTCATAAGAGGGATGTGAGGGATGACTTAATATTTCCAATAAAATATTTAAAAAGTTACGAGACGAGATGTAAGGGATGACTTTAATATTTCCAATGAAATATTTAAGTGGTTATACGAGGGATGTGAAGAATGGTTATTTGGTGGAGATGGTGCATTTTATGATCTCTTGGATAACAACTTTGTTTGTTGAGTTGTTGCATGTTATTTAACATGATTTGGTTTCCTAGAACCAAGAGATGCTCTAATGTGATACAATGTAGAATCTACTACATCGATAGTGTTTCTAGAATGCTCCTTAGCATATCTTGAGAGAAGAATCTAGTAAAAGTTATTTAACTCAATAGATCTTGTGAATATTATATTTGAAATGAGACATACTATATATTTCAACACATATGCTTTTCTAAGAGGAAACTTATCACTCTTACGAATGCTTAGTGAAACAAGTATTTTAGTGTATGGCCAATTTTACTTGTTTATGCAATGACACATGTTGTATTGGGTTATTATTCAACTCTAATATCCTATATTTGTTAACAATATGCAATGTATTCTCTTGTAACATAACCATTCATGTTACAAAGAGAATAAGATACATAGGATATAAGTTATCCTTTGTCAATCTTTTGATAAGAGAAATACACGTGATATACTCAAAGATTGATGACTTACATAATAGTTAATAATATATTATGTGTGACACTTTTACTAGACATGTGATTTTGAGTGTTGAGTCATTCATGAGAAAGTTTACATATGTTGTTTGTTTGCTCGTGTTTGGTTTTTCGGAAATGACACATTTATTAATTGCATTGCAAAGTAAATTACATGAATATTTTGGATGAAACATCCAAGTTTTCGATCCTATTTAGTTGTGTATTTTATGTTTAGAACACAACCATTGGACAAGGAGACTCAATATGGCATCTTCAACACAAGTGTGAGTTATGATTCGATGCATATTATTTTCGTCTTGAGAGGACGTCATTATTTTCATAACAATCGAGTGTGATTGAGTATGTAGATTCAAGATAATATATTTCATCATATGTTGACGTTATCTTGAAGCTAGATAAACAATGACTCCAATTTCATGTCCATACTCGAAAACTTGTCAATTAGATTCGATAATGATATCAATCATAATTTGAATAATGAATTGATATGTACTCGAAATCTTTCTTGACCCTCACTGTAACACCCCCAAATGTATGGTTTAGCAGCGGAAAAGTAAGTTGGGTGTTACGGGGAGGATCGAAGTCATAATCACATAAAACGGCTTAAAAGAGGTGTTTTGAAAGTTATTTGTCATTCAAATAACATTTTTGATAAAAGATGAAACATTTGATTTAAAATCTCATTAAAAGATATAAAGGTTTGTAAGAATGACATATTTGATTTTTACACCATTTTAATTTATCAGAGTAATAAATGCCCGCTCCGTGTCTTGTCCTACTCCGTTAATTACCTGAGATACACATGCATAAAAGTGTCAACACAAAGTTGGTGAGTTCATAGAGTTTAATGGAAAACCATTTATTTCAATAGATTCAGGAATATTTAGTAATAATTGTAATAAATACTAACAGTGATAGAACAAGTATTGAGTGATGTTGATTATAGTCATAGATAAATCATATATGTATTCAATCAAATTCAAGTATTCGATCATAATCCTAACATGAGATGGAAACTCATGATACTAATGTAGTGAGATTTATAATTTAAATCTGGTCAATTACCTATACAGCTGTATCTAGATATATGTTTGAAGACATATATTTTCTTATAGATATTGCCCCAAGCCTCATGACACGTAAAAAGTTAACAAAATACCGTAAAAACGGAGGCGATTATCAAGTCAATGATAATGATTCCTTCGTGTAATAGGTGATTTGCCAATTCCTATTTTTACTCAAATATAGTGTATCACGACTAATACGACTAGCCACAAAGGCATTCCGTCAAGTATTTAGTGGGATAGGATGTCAAGCCTCAACAGGTTTCGAAGCTGTTCACTATATTCGCGCTCACAACAAGTGATTAATGGATCATGATAGAGGGACTTTATGGTGATAAGGGTAACTTAAGCAATATCAAGGTAATGATGTAACTACAGTATTTGTGCTCTTCCTAGCAATTATTTCCGTTGAAACATATAAATATCATATAGAGATAAGGTAATCATTCAGGATGTTATAGTATAGTCAAATATCATCTTACAATAATCAATTTGGAAACATTATTATCTGAGTTCAGTATTCTGGTTAAGCAATTTGCCAGTAATATATATATGTATGTGTATATATATATATATATATATATATATATATATATATATATATATATATATATATATATATATATATATATATATATCACATCTTAAGTCATAAACCATATCAGATAATTAGGAAATTGATTTGAATCATGTAAGTTATTCATATACTTATAAAATTATCAAAGTATATGTAAGCATGTATCTCCCCCCAAAGAGTTAAAACAAATATTAAAAATAGGGCTATGACTCACCTTGAGCGTATCTGATAAGGTGGAATTACGATATCAGGTAAGATTATGGAAACGAATATGGAAACGTCTTCAATACGGAACCTGATTATAAGGAAGGTCTAAGATTTTGACTTTATACTAATGACGGAAATGATACTGAGAATGAAAAACGATATGATATGCTTAAAATGTTTAAAGTACAAATTAATATATTTCAAAATTTTATCTTATTTTTATGTCTTTGAAACCAATATATCGTTTCCTCGAAAGTGGAGAAACAATTGGTTAAGTTAAATTGTTTAAAAACGTTTTATATATAAATATAACGAACGTTAATTATTAAGTAATTAAAATATACAAATATGCAACATGACGTGATGGGGTGACGTAAAATAGAAAATAAAATAAGAATATCAAATATAATATGTTGGTCCTTTTTCTTTTCCAGTTTTTACACTTTTTATCCTAACGACGTTTGCGTTACACCGTTAGTCCTTTTTATATAATAATTGCATTTATAGTCCACTACTTGCCCAATATAGCATTCTGAGCTTGAAAGTTAATATTATATCATTTTCTATCCTAAAGATTCTGTTTTTACAGTTGCAGTCCCTATTTTCAAAAGTTGGCAGTTTTAGTCCTTTATCGTGAAAACGCGTTACAAGTTTAGTCCTTTTCACACAAAATTTATAGGAAAAATATTCTGAAAATTTTTATAGCTTTCTTATGCTTATTAAAATTTATTTCAACTACTTACTTTTGAAAGTAGCTTATTTTTATATAAATGGGCCTTTAATGTACACTAACAAGGCCCGTTAAGAAATTTAGGGGCGAAGGCATGAAAATAGTTTTGGGCTTGGACTTGGGCTATTTTTGTGATTCCTAAAATATATCATATGGGCCTGGTAGACTATTTAATCGCAAAGTCTTATTAGGATCAATATAAGCCCAATCGAATTTAGTTGTTTTTTTTTTTTTTTTTTTTTTTTTTTTTTTTTTTTTTTTTTTTCTGAAAATGAATTCTAAAGATTACTAGCGAATGTAGTTTACTTTGAGCTTATTTGAACGCTCATATTAGCTTATGAGGAAAAGTTTAAAATACGAAACATGTAGTTTGCTAGGTGGTTTATTAGATTGTATAAAAATATTGATATGTTGTAAAGTTAAATCGAGTTTTACAAGGGCGTTTTGTAGGCAAATCGAAATAGTTTTTCTGGTTAGAAAGACTTAGAATATTTTCTAAGTTTTTCAGTTTTATCTCTTTTGGGTCGATTCACTTTAGTTATTTTAGAGGGTCGAGACGTGCTTGTTTTTACAAGTTATCTATATGAAAGTTGTAGCTAGTCATGGCATCTATGAGTTCATGTAAAAATATAGATGGGTCGTTAAATGAATTTGAGTTTTATAAAGCCATTTATATAGCGACTTGGGACATATTCTAAAAGAAAAACACTTGGTGAATTTTTGTATGTTTGCTGAATTTTGTATACGTATGGTATGATTAATATAAATGTGACATGAAGATGTTTCATGGTTCCTAGGCCTTCCACAAGGGAGGCAACCACGTTTTTGTGTTCTAATGATAAATATAGTACGTAAAAATAATTATGAATTATATACGTTCGACAATAATGAATATAAGATGCATGGCGATATAATAACGTGGGAAACGAATTGAAAAGGGAGCGTGAGGACTTACAACACCTCTAGGGTGGTGAGTGAACGTGTAAGGAGGGATTAGAACACAAGAAAAATATCCATCACTCGCTAGAACCAATATTCGATCAAATATAAAACTCTAGGTTCTTCGAATGAGACCCAAATGAAATGGAAAAACTTCCTGGTCGTTTGTGGTTTATTAGTGATGAAAAGGACTGAGAAAACCTGTAAGGGAGTTGTGTGGGAGAGGTGGTGATGGAGAAATGAGTTATACGTGTATATGTATACGTTTAAAGGTTATGCTAAGTTTTAATCATTCACCACTTGGTCTCACTATTTATGGCAGAGATTGTGAAGATTTTTAGGACTGGCTTACTGTAATAACAAAGACTTTAAGAGTTGTGAATAACAGGAAACAAAATGGGAATTGCATTCTTTGTTACATATGTCGACTACTTATTTATTATGTACACGTTTTATAGAAATCGTATAACACTTGATCTTTGTTGTTAAAACATGTTTATTAACATGAAACTATGCTAGAAAAATTATTCGGATTGCGTAGAAACAAACCGGGGTTAAAACGGTTGAGTTTTTGGATATTTAGTATATAAAAATGAAGATATTCTTGAAGTATATTGCAAATATCTACTAGTAAGGTTTAATGGTAATTAAATGGTCAAGTTGAAGTAAACCTAGTGTATGTTTACATATCTATGTTGACCATGATATATTGAGGTAGGGAAAAGCTAGTTTGCTTGGTATTTAATTTGATTCTTTAGTTATTAATGTAATATAATGTGTTATGTTATAAGTTTTGGGTACTAGGTTAGCTAGAAATCAATTTTAACGGAACAAAATGAAATATAATAAACTCGTAAAAATTATAAAATTACATTACTCGCAAGTATTAGGTGAATAAATAATTGTCGTATTAAAATTACAAAAACCGTCGAAGTTATAAACTTTTGACGATACATATACCAAGTAAATTCAAAACGTCGGGTAAATTAATAATATAATTTTTATATTATCAAAATGAGTGAAAATAATATGTTAGAACCATAGTCGGGATTGTCGGATCATTTATTCAAAATAATAGCTCATAGGATAACGTTTATTAGATAGATAATCGTACGTATACTGAAATGATGCAAACTCACACATGAATGACAACTTTCTCCGGGAGTGAATAGTGTTTAGTGAATACTAAATTTTTTTAAAAACATCTCAATATCACTAACCGACTCCAAAAACGATGAATAGTTAAATAATAAATAGTGTTTGGTGAATAGTAACCAATGAATAGTAAATTTGAAAAAAATGTCCTGATACGGATCTGTAACGACCAATTTATATAATAAAGAAAATTTTAAATTTTCCTGTAAAAATAGTGATTAGAAGTAATGACAGAGATTAATATATAATTAACCGTCGTTAATTGTATGGATTTTTGCAGTTCTCTACACTCACGATCACTCCTTTTAAAAAGAAAATAAAAATTTACAGAATGTGTTCCATTTATTCTAATACTAGTAGTATGTGTGAGGTTAATGACATATTAAGTTACTACTTCGATATTGTCATTTATTTTTATTTGCGAAAAACTATCTATATTATTAAGAATAATATTCTTAGTTTTTCAACACCTCATTAGTGTAAAAATAATTATCTTAACTATCTTATAATGGAGGAAGGCCTACTATTAATAGAAATACTTAAAATTAAGCAATACAACTTCTAAAGCTATAAGTACAACAACCAATACTACTTATAGAAATTTTTTCTTATATTTAATTCTAACATACAATTAATACTAACATTAAATACAATAAATAAAAATTATGTATATTAAATACAATTAATTAACTTGTCAATAAATACAATTAATGCACTTATTAAAATACCCCTTACATAACAAATACAAATTATCAAGCATAATGTACAACCAATTTAAACACAATTTCTGCATTAAATGTCACTAATACAAATAATAAAGCACATTATAAAAATATTCAAGCTCAACCAGGCAACGAGCCAAATAGGCTTGAGCCCGAACGGGCACGGGCCAGACGGGCTCGAGCCTAAACGGACATGAGCCAATGTGCTCGAGCCCGAACGGACATGAGCTAAATGAAAATTTTGATATGCGTAAATTTATTGTCAAAAAGAACATCATAAATTAAAATACATGATTCACCAAAAAAATTTATTTCAGGGTACCCGCTGCCGCAACGCGCGGCTACCCTGATAGTTTTTATACAACAAACGTAAAATACTAGATGTTTAAAACATTGAGGAGAGTTATATTAAATACCAAACTTTTCTTACATACCAAGGGACTCATCCCTACCATCCATCTAAAGATAAATCAATGGTTGAGATTAAAAACATTTTAATATTTCACCCATTTTTTATAATTTAAATATCTCTAAAACCGTTAATCGTTAAGCGAAAATAATTACACCATCGCGACGAGCATTTAATTATCTTTCTATAGACAGGCACTTTGATATACTTTCGACAAAAAAAAAATCGTTTTTTTCATGTTTTTTTTCGTGGCCGAAAAAATCATATATGATTTTTTCGGTCACGAAAAAAAAATGTGAAAAAAATGAAAAAAAAAAATGTCGAAAATATATCAAAGTGCCTATCTATATAAAGTTAATTAAATGCTCATCGTAATGGTATATTTTTTTTCGCTTAAGATTAAAGATTTGAAAAAAAAAGGATGAAAATGGGTTTTTTAAATTGTTGGATTAATCTCATCCATTAGATCAAATAAAGGTGAAGGGAAGATTGAGGGTGGAGATTGGTCTCTTGGTATGTAAAAAAAAAGTTTGGTCCTCAAATGATCTTATATCTAAAACATTTTGTATGTGTGTTAGATCAATGCAAATTTAATACATTTTCTTTTACTTAAATACTAATGTATTAATATGATCTTTTATCTTGTTTAGACAACCCATGGTAAAGTAAGACATAAAGATGTGATGTTTTAGAGATCATGTTACGGATTTAATGAAAGTGTTAAGTATTTTGAGGTGATATACTCTTTATACTTAACTTTTGGAAAAATAATTGTATAAGACAATATCTTTCGTCGCACATGATCAACCAACTTAGTTTCTATTCCTAAGAAGGTTACTAAAGCATCCTAAAACTTGCAAAATGTCGAAAACACATATGCGAGAAAAGTGATCTGTGTCTATATGCAATGCAGCATAAATTTCGTAACTTAGTGCAAGAAGTCTAGTCTAAGTCCTATAGACACATAAACCGAAAAAACTAACAACACATATCAAAAAGGCATGTAAAACGCTTGTGATTATAGATATAATTAGCTCAACTAAAGATAACTATGAGCACTCAAAAATATTAACTAACAATACTATGACACAAAGAAAAATAACACACAAAAAAACTTATCGTCATTTTGTGTATTAAGTATAACAATGTATACTTAGCTTGATTTTGTTTGAAAATGAATTATTTCCCATCCCATTTCAAAATTTGATCAAGTTCAACACTCTGAAAATATAAATATCAACGTGTGATGTTCTCTTTGTAATTTGACCAAAAATTTGAGTAATCGGCATGACCGAAAAAGACTCTTTGCTACGAATCAAAGACTTTCGTAAATTTTACATTTCAATCATTTCATAAATATATTTTTAAATGAAAGTAGACTCAATTACGTATAAAATGATAGGTGGCACGACTCCTACGGACTTACGGTTGATTTTATATGAATTTTTGAAAATTACTCAGTTCTGAAAACAGACGAAGATACCATTAAATTTAGCGGTACCGTCCGTATTTAATGGTACCATCTGTTGTATTTAACGGTACCGTGACCCGATGTTACAGTTTTGTCAAAAACCAATTTTCTCATCACAAACAAGTATTTGACGTAACGAAAAGATGTAAAACTTAATAAACTAGATACCGAACATATAAAATATATATTAAGTAACATTTCCACGTTTAGGACTAAGAAAATCATTTATGCAAAAAATATTTTCTATAAAACATGGAGTTGTCCCAAACGCTCCTTTCAAAGCCACATCACTTTATAACTAGTTCTATAAACATGACCGGAAAATTACAAACTCTATTCTTTTATTTGTTTAAGAAAAACTTTCAAACTAGTATGACAAAGTATACTTAACGACAAAACTTGTAAGTATTAAGTAAGTAAATACTTTTCATGTTTTATCCAACTTCATGGGCAATTTGATACATGGATCGTACTCAATTTTGAAAACCATTTATTTTAAAATTTTGAGCGAGTTGGCTCTGATACCAATTTTGGAAATCATAGGGGGGGGGGGGGGTGAATACGTTTCCATTTAAAAACTTAAATATTTTGTATCAAATGACCAATCAAGTGTGATCTAGTATGAAAAGTGTCAACTCTAGTATTACAAGAACTAGAGATATTATAAGGCAACAAATAAGGCATGTCACATAACATAAACTTAGACATACTTATCACACAAACACAACTAACACAATATAATCAACAAACCACACAAATATAAATGTAAAAATGCAAAAATAAACGTAAAGAGATAAGTAAAGAGAATGCAAACCCGAACACGGCGATTTATAGTGGTTCGGTCATGAAGCTTCTCTTCGCCCTACTCCACTCCCCGAGCACCCAACTCGAGAGTTACTTCACTAATCAACAAGCTCCCTTCTCGGCAGAGAAAACCATACAACATTGCTTACAATATTTTCCGACAGTAAGCTAGATGTCGAGTTCTTTAGGTACAACCAAACCCGTTATGTTTTATGACCCAACATAACAAACCTTGTGTTTTAAGGCCTAAACACATAAACCGTGTCGCCTAGGTTATTTTCGGACACTAAGCTAGATGTCGAGTACTAATCTTAGCTAGTACCAATCTATCCTGATCTACCCGATCCTCACAACTCACACAAGCTACAAGATCCACATGATCTATACTTGATCTACCCGATTTACTCATGATCTACCCGATCTACTCATGATCTACTCGATCCTCACAAATCACACACCCTACAAGATCCACATGATCCATACTTGATATATCTAATCTACCTTTGATCCACTTGATCAAGACACACTATCACACAAGCTACAAGAGATCTCCAAGATCACAATGATCAATACTAGAGGAGTAAACAAGACTACGACACTTGATGTATATCAAGATACAATCAAGCAAACTAATAAGTAATGCAAGTGCACTACACAAAGACTCTAACACCTTGTATCTTCTTGGTACTTTGTGTTCTTCTCTTGCACTAGACGAGGAATGAAGGTGATTACTTTAATGGATGATTGGATCACTCTAAAATAAACTAAGACTCTCTAAATGATCGAAGAAAGTGATCTAAATAAGAAGTGATTAGACAAGACAAAACTGACTACAAAAATCAAGTTGGAAGTGTAAAATGGTCCACTAATTATAGGCAAAGAGAAAATAACCGTTACAAGGGGACAACACCACTAATTGTCACACGGTACCACTAAATTTAGTGGTACCGTTGGTACTTTAGTGGTATCGTGGACGCTCCTCCGTTTGTTTATAGTGGGGAAGGTTTATTTGGGAATGTTTGGAGTTTTTGTTTTTTTTTTTTTTTTTTTTTTTTTTTTTTTTTTTGGGGGGGGGGGGGGGGGGGGGTGGATGCCTGTTGGGATTTGTAAACTTATTTTTCAAAAAAAAAACATTTCTTTTTAATTCAAAAATAATATGTAAAATATATTTTTGAAAAAAAAAATGTTTTGTCACATTAAAAATGTGAAGTTTTGAAAAATATAATCCTTTGATCATTTGTCAAGTAGTAGATTTGTTTGTCCATACTTTGAGTGATTTACGTCAGGATGGAAATCTACGACTTTGTTGAAGCATACTTGAGACGTCGAGAGGTGTTGATGTATGTGTACATTGATGATTTATGTTTACAAATAACTTGTGCATTTTACGTTATGCATTGCAAGTTACATGTTTGTCATTATTAAAACCGAAGAAACCACTTAGTTTAAATATTGTAATATTCGCACTAACACTAAGTTCGAATCTGCAAAAGAAACGGAGTAAAAAGGTGTTTTAAACGTTTTTAGGCAATTTTTAGTGTTAAGTTGCGACAGTTTGCTATTTCAATTCCTTGAATATTCAAGGAATCGAATTAAGTTCCAATAGTAGAAATCGATTTAGCCCTATTTTGATCTTTAGTACTTTAGCTAGTGGAAATAGTACGACATATGTGGCAGAATCGAGATAGTGAATCGTGTTACACTTTGCAAGATCTAGATACGTTATATTTTGATTTCTAATACTTTTGTTAGTTGAGATAGTATATCCTACGTGGCAGAATCAAGATAGGTGATCGAGTTAGTAAATTGAGATACATTTTTTTAAAAAGTTTTTTCTTCTTGTGAAATCGAGATTCAACATCGAAATACAAGTATCGAGATACCTTGTATAGATTCTAGTTCGATTATTTTCCAAGTGTTAGTGTTCTGATGTGGCATCGAGATACAGAATCAAGATAGACAAGAATCGAATTAGCAAGAATTGAATTAGCACTAATCTAAATAGCATGAATCAAAATACCACCTAATCAAGATTGAACTTTCACAACAACAACAAGTTAACTTAAATTACAACAAACACAACTCCTTTATCATTAAACGGATCCATATCAAGTAAATCACACAACATTTCAAAATGTCTCAACAAAACACTCAACCGATATCAACCGGACACCAATCAATCATCGGTGTTGGTTCTAACACCCGTCCTCCAACGCTTGAAAAGGGTAGTTATGTCCAATGGTCCAGTAGATTCTTGAGGTACATTAACTACTAGCGGGATATTGGAAAGTACATGAAGAAGTCTGTCATGGATGGACCATATGTGATGAAGACAATCACTATTCCAGGACCATATGTGATGAAGACAATCACTATTCTAGGAGATCCAAACTCGTATGGCAAACTCAGAATCTAAATGAGGTGAACTATGATCATTTATTTGACTGCCTGAAACAGATGCAATACGAGACTAATGAAGTCAGAAATGAGAAGATGGCAAGGAATCGTGACCCACTCGCACTGGTTGCTTATACTTACACCACACCACAACCCCACGATGCACAACAACTCACTCTCCCACAACCACACCCTCCTTATGATCCACAATTGAACTATTCTTATAACCCACAACAAAACCCAACTTATGATCTACAACCGAACTATGCGTATAACCCACAACAAAACCTTGCTGATCCACAACCTTCATCAAGTAAGTTACTCACTAATATAAAAGGAACACAATATTATGATCCTTAAGATCCACTAACTGAAACTTGTGATATTGATGATCCTTTTGAGAATGTAAACAAAGCGATGATGCTCCTTGCTAAGGCATCCACAAAATATAAGACACCTACTAACAACAGACTCAGAACCTCTTCAAACACCAGAAATCAAGTATTAATGCAAGGTGGAAGTATTGATGTACAAGGGAAGAACGCAGGAAATGCTCAGAGGTTTGTTGGAAATGCAGGGAATGCAGGTTATGTTGGGAATGCTAGTATGTTGGGAATACTGGGAATCGACAAAGATTTACTAGAAATGCTAGGAATACAGGTTATGCTGGAAATGCTGGGAATGCAGGTTACGTGGGAAATGCTAGAAACTTGGGCAATATTCAAAAGAGAATTGGAAATACTGGAAATCCAAAAACTAGGGGGGTAAAGTGATCAGGTGTTACAACTACTAATGAACGGGTCATTATGCAAATGCTTGTCCAAAGCCAAAGATGAGGTGCTCAAACTACTTCAAGGAACAGATGATGTTAGCAAAGAATGTTAAGCAGGAACCACTCTGAGTAATGAGCAACATGATTTTCTAGCAGACATAGGGCCCGAAGAGGATTTGGAATATCTGAATGCACCAGTTATCATGATGGCCAATATTCAGGAGATGGTTAATCTCAGTGACTCTAAAGTTAGTCTAACTTATGATACAGATTGCCTACCTGAGTTACCCACTTATGACACTTGCTATGTAAACGAAGTATTTTCTGTGTATACCTATGTCAGAGAGCATCATGTGCAACACAAATTAATTAATCATTCACATGTAGATGATCAAATTGATAGCAATCTCATATTTGATGATCTGGATAAGGATGCTAATCAAGGAGAAGTTGAACAACATGCAACCTCGAATGATCAGAATCATGAATTTATTGAATCATTAATCAAGAACATGCAACTTGAAGTTGCAAAATTCACTACGATTATTCATAAAGTAAAGGGTAAATTGCAAAAATGGTCCTTAACGTTCCACAAAATTGCAAAAACGGGACCGAGACAAAAAGTAGCGCAAAAAAGCCACCCACGTTCCATATTTTCGCAAAATCGCCACTGAGAGCCCTTTTCCGTTAATTTTCCCGTTAAGTGCCACGTATTTGAGGGTAGTATCGTCATTTCACTGTTCATACTTATCTCCCGCCAACTTTCGGCTCTGTGCTTGGTATCAATATGATTAGACCTCAGTGGCTAATTTGCAAAGTTATTTTCAGCTTTCATATTAAATTGTCAACGCCTTCACACACACACTAACAAGCAGAAAAACATACACACACACACCCGTAATCAAACAATTATCATTTCCATTTCCAGAAAAATGTCTCGCTGTCTTGATCTGATGGTTGCTTGTAACTCGTTTGTCATATCGGAAATGATGCTAACCCATTACCGGCGAGAGGTTGAGGAGGACATTCATCATGCACAAGAGTTGATGTGTAGGTGCCAAAGGCTGTCTAATAGGTTGGGTGTTAGGGGGACCTGATTGCGGAGCTCCAACTCTTAAGGGGCTCGAGAACTGCAAGGGCCAATGTGAACAAGCTTAGGAGGATTCAGTCAGCTGATATGAGAAAGATGAGGGGGTTGATGAGGATGCTGAGGCAAACAAACGACAACATTGTTTCCAAGATTGAGTTTGCGGTGAGGCAAACTTACATGTGAAGGGGTTGGGTGCTGGGTGCTGGGTGCTGTGATGGGTTGTTTTGTTGTGTATGATGAATGTAGGTAGTAGGTGGTAGGTGGTCGGGCATGTTTGGTTTCTTTTGTTCATTTTGGTGTCCTTGTCGTAAGGTTGTAGGTGTAGATAGGGGTTGTGGTTTCCCCTATGTTATGGTTGTAAATGAATGGGTATGAATGGAAGGGGTCGTTTGATCCCAATTTTCTTGGTTTATACTTTATACTCTTCGATTCGTATCACAAACAATGAATTCTAACTATAAGATACAAACATATAACACAAACACAAAAGAAACAAACACAAACAAAGAAACAAAGATAGACATATTATATAGCAGAAACACAAAACATAGTATTGATAGTAGTCAATATTGACTAAAAATTTAACCCATTTGAAATATTGTTCAAGTTACATACTATTGGTCGGCATGTACAAAAACAGATGAACCCATGAATATGCCGCCACACACCCTTTGGTGTATTCGAAAGGGAGGTAAAATAGTTCAAGTTACATTAGTCAAATTACATTAGTAAATACAACCAAATTAAAACTGATATTGTTCTCTACATATTACATAATCCCAAAAGATTAAACCCATATGTCAATCTTCAAAAGCTTCTACTGGATAGGTGTGCAACTATACCTGCACAATCAAAATATGCAATGAAATGAGGTTACTATAATAGGCAATGCAGTGTATCCACAAAAAATTTGCTAATCAATTCATTAGACTCACCTAGTCAAAATAAAACCACATTGTTTCCCATTGATCTTCTTCATAGAACCACCATCTCTATCCGCAGACCTCTTCACACTCTTTTTTTGCTTCCTGAATTCAGGCTTTGAATCATCAACATCAGCCACAACTCTATAAGGTTTTGAAGTGGTAGTCCTAAAAGGAGTTGAAGTAATAGAGCACCGCAAGCTAGCATCTTCTTCTACCCACCCAACTGTAATACCCCAGGCAAATCCCACATTGGCTGTGACTTGGAGTGATGCTGGGACATATATGTTAACATTCGCCTTATATGACACAACGCGTTTTGTGGTGGAACGGTTAATCGGCCATACGGTTAAGCGTGCTCATGTGAGAGTAGTACTGGCTTGGGTGACCTGCCGGGAAGTCTTCACATGAGGGCCACAAGAACAAAGCCGTGAGCCTTCGGGCAAAGCGGACAATATTGTGGTCTATAAGGCGGGGTGTTACAGATGGTATCAGAGCCACTCCAAGCCGTTCGGGATGTGGGGCAAAACTTCATCGGGGACGATGAGTCCCTACGGGGGATGAATGTAATACCCCAGGCAAATCCCACATTGGCTGTGACTTGGAGTGATGCTGGGACATATATGTTAACATTCGCCTTATATGACACAACGCGTTTTGTGGTGGAACGGTTAATCGGCCATACGGTTAAGCGTGCTCATGTGAGAGTAGTACTGGCTTGGGTGACCTGCCGGGAAGTCTTCACATGAGGGCCACAAGAACAAAGCCGTGAGCCTTCGGGCAAAGCGGACAATATTGTGGTCTATAAGGCGGGGTGTTACACCAACAACCTCCCCACCATCACCCTCTGCATCAATATTGTTTAAATAGTAGGGAGATAACACCTGTTTTGTGTGAGCAACAAACAAATCTACAAAACCGGCACAACAACCTAGCTCAATCATTGTATGAACATCATTTTCTGTGTGAATCAGCTTCAAACCTTCTTCTAATGATTTACCAGGCATACAAAAGAACACAACCCATTTTTCTCCCCTAATGCGTGAAAACATATCATCCAGACCTAGGAAAAAGATATGTCTATCACAGACAAAGCCACACATTGTAGAAACATTCCCTTGTACATACCTTAATGGACCAAATTCAAAGACTCCATTATTGTGCATGCGGAACAGAACTTCACCCCCATAACCAAGTAAATCTGCCACAATTTTAAATTCAAACTGTCAAGACATACCAGCACCTACGAAACTAATGGTATACATGCTAAAGTCAATGCAGAAGTAGTCAATGAAACAATTATGCAGGCTCGAGTGAAGCAGAGCAATGCAGTGTTGTATATCTCACCACATAGTTGTAGTTTAGGTAATAAGTTAATGTGGTGATACACAATGTGAAGACTTACTTACAACCAATGTGAAGACTTACTTATACACAATGTGAAGACTTACTTACAACCAATGTGAAGACTTACTTATAACCAATGTGAAGACGCAGTACTTTCGTAATGCAAAACACTCTCTATAGCAGTATTTAGTAATGCCAAACACTCTTACTTATGATATTCTAACACCCTACTTAATGCAAATACTATGTTTATCCTAAACATAGGAAAGGGGATGCATATAAAAGTCTATCAAACATAGCATAGCATCCTACGTAAACAATTTTAAAATGGGACATAAATGAAGTATACCACATTAACATACCAAGATCCGTATGCTCTTCCTTCACCTTCCTCTTGCCAGCCTCCTTCTTCTTGCCAGTCCCAACAGGCCTTCCCCTCTTTCTTTTTCCTGTAACTGTAGTCGGAATAGGACTCCCCTCCGTCTTCTTCTTGCCACTCCCAACCGGCCTTCCCCTCTTCCTTTTTTCTGCGACTCTAGTCGGAATAGGACTTCCCTCCCTCTTCTTCTTGCCACTCCCAACCGGCCTTCCCCTCTTCCTTTTTGTCTCTGCAACTACCTCATTGGAGCAACCGCTAGCACCCACGTTTGGTTTGTTGAAGGTTCTATTCCACATCCATTGAAGAATTTCTTCAATCATCTCCTTCCCTATGTTTGCATACGAACCATACTTGGCAATAAATTTTTCACCAAATTCATCCAAAACAACCTCAAAGACTTCATCATTTAATAAAACCTTTCCCCACGACATTTCGGATGATTCCTCCCCCCCCCCTCCCCCCCCCCCCCCCATCAACAAGCACTTTCCCTTTTCATTCTTATCATTATTCGCCATAGCTGGGTTTAGTTGTTGCGATTTGATTTTTTTTGTATGTTAGGGTTTGATGGTTGATTATCTACACAATCGTTGGTTGGTTTTGGGGATTTATTGCACCCTGAAAAAGCACACAGCTTTAAATGTACATAGTTTACGTTGTTTGTAAAAATAGTCCCCCGAAAGTTGGCGGGATATAAAAAAGACAGTGAAATGACGATACTACCCTCAAATACGTGGCACTTAACGGGAAAATTAACGGAAAAGGGCTCTCAGTGGCGATTTTGCGAAAATGTGGAACGTTGGTGTCTTTTTTGCGCCACTTCTTGTCTCGGTCCCGTTTTTGCAAATTCGTGGAACGTTAAGGACCATTTTTGCAATTTACCCTAAAGTAAAAGAGGAAAATGCTTCATTAACCGTAGAGCTTGAGAACTATAAAGAACAAATAATTTTTTTAGAAAAAAATGTTAATTGGGAAAAAGTTTTTGAATTAGCTTATCAAGTTTTTGAGTGCTAAAACAATTTCTACAAAAGTAAGTTTTCAAATCTTAATCTGTGTAGGAAATAAACAAATATATTAATCATCACCATCCAAATTAAACCAGGGAGAATTTATGTTTCTTTCATCTTTGATCATCTATTTTCTCACCAATATACCATATTCTTTGTGCAATCAAATACAAATAATTAATGTTGCTAACCAACCCATTATGATTTGAACGTTGATCATGTCACAACCATTTTTCGTTAATTTTTATCTACGCATTTCATTATTAAAAAAAAAAATAGCATTCATAAAAATAAAACATACCAGAGTAAGAAATAATCAATAATTATTAGATATGGTCGTATAAAAAAGAAAACCCAAATACTGCAAATTAGAACCACATAAATTAGCAAGTCTAATGCCGATCACGATCCAATCACTACGGTAGCTAAAGTTGATAAGGGTAATCTTCGCCGGCCATATCTATAGGATTACGAAGCTAAAAAAATTATATTAAACAAATGTATAAAATAAAAGCAAAATTTATCTTTTTTGTACTCCACATGCATGATTGAAGTTTATATTCATGGTGCCCACCCATTGAAAATCACTAGCCCCTCATCTACATCATTACTACAAGAAAAAAAATAAAAAATAAAAAAAAGCAAGCAAATCTAACTGTTACAAAACCTGATGCACTCACCAAGTTCTTTATTTTGCTCCACGGCGGCATAAAAGTATAAGGGTGTGTTTGTTTTATTAAGATGTTTTAGGTCTAATTCTGACTACCATATTTTACCAGTAAGAGGTGGCTAGAAAGTATAAATTTGAACGAAATAATGTTGTTTCTTTTTGTATAATTGTCCGAATGATTTTAAGTGCTCATTTCTGCAATGTATTTAAGTAACTTATGTAAATATGAAACATGACTTTTTATCATAAATATAACATAATTCATAAGCCATCAAATATATTATATTAACACGAGACTTCAATCTCTTATCGAGTAAGAGGTAGTAAGACAAGTCTCCCACCTCTTACTGAGTAAGATGTTATATATCTAACTGGGTCTGACTAAAAAAATAATAATAAAAAAAAAATAAAATAAAAAAGTCTATCTACCTCTTACTGGCAACAGTAAGAAGGCTGGTAAATTAAAAAAAAAAAAAAAAAAAAAAAAAAAAAAAACGCCCTAATATTCTCTCTTTAAGCCTTCATCCATTAATCAAGCCCAACCTACAACCTGGAAAATAAATAAGCCTAGAAAAAGAAGAACAAATTAATATACAAGACCATTATAAAAAGAAAAAAAATAAAAAAATAAAAAAAATAAAAAAAGGATTGTAATTTTGTGATAGAAGATCAATTTGAGATGATCACTCTCGTTTAACGATAACTAAACTAAGAGCATGAGCAATGCAAAAAAACTTTGATAGCTTTTTGCATTTAATGCCTTAAATGCATACCACATTTAAAGCATACCACTTTGAATAAAGGCTTTTAGTTTACTAAGTCATTCTAAAAAGCTTTTCAAAAAGCTATGTATCCAATGCAAATAAAGTCTTTCAAAAAGCTTATTGAAATAGTAAAAAGCTATTCAAGCTTTTTCAAAAAGCTTATTGAAATAGTTAAAAGCTATTCAAGCTTTTTGCATTGAGATGCTCTAACAACTATAAACAACTAAATTAAGAACTCTTAAACTAATTTTCTCATTTATTTTCTTCTCTGGATTCATTTATGCATAATATTACATATAAATAAAGGAACTCGATAGAAACTACCCACTATCTTAGAATACTGGAAACATGGAAGTTATTATTCGGATACATGCATGCATAAACTAAGAAATAGTCTTCAAGTCTGAACAAGTCAAAGATGTCCCCTTTTGCAAATGCACGTAAATCACTCATGCATGTAAGTATGTAACCAACTCATTCTATAGTGAACATGCATGCACGCATGGAGATAATAGAGACGTCAGTTGTTAATTGATATTCGTAAGATCTGGTCTTCATGCACGTATCAGATTGAGACTATAGAATACAGATTCAAGAGATTGGGGAAGAAATTTGTGAGGACAAATGTGAGTGCGAAAATGATTACATAAAAGCAAAGAAGCAAAGAAGTTAAAAAGCAAGTCTCTATGAATAGTTATCCGTTATTTTAAGCTGAGGTGCATGTTTTCTTTTTAAGCCTTTGACAGTATAAATGGACTTCTTTTTATTTAATAAGATAATATCGGTGGTGACTAAAAGGATTAGATAGGTTAATTTCGTGTATAGATGTGTCTTCCTTTCGCCGGGAAAAGGAGGAGGAGAAAGATGTTAGTTTTCTTTAGGTTTATGTGCCCCCAAACCACTCTAAAACTAAACTGGGTCAACATTCTTACAAAGTAAATATGTATCCATTTTCTTCTTCTCCATAACATAAGACAACAACTTGCACTGCACATTATCCTCCTATAGCTTCTTCTCCAACAACTTCAACACTTAGCTACTATTAAATGCGGAGGTGTATTTTTTGTGTGGCTATACAGTAAAAACAAGCTTTCCATTTATATTATAGGTAGATATCATTATCGCAACTTGTATAATTTAACACGTTGTTATCTATATCGTACATCACATATATTTTAATAATGAAAATAAACAAAGGCGTGTAAATAGACAAAATATGAAGCATGTATATTTTGAAATTTGATGTGCATGCATTGATTAATTTAATACGTTGATCTCTATATTGTACATCATATATATTCTAATAATGAAAATAAACGAAGGCGTGTAACAGACAAAATGTGAAGCATATATATTTGAATTTGATGTGCATGTATTGATGGAGCCAAAAAGCAAAATGCAAATCCCTCTCATCATTCTTGTGCTGATACTGCAATCGCACATACTACCCTTTTCACATTGCAAATCAATCGTCAAAAACCTCCCTAGCTTTTCCGGTGATCTTCCTTTCACTCTCGAAACCGGGTATGTACCAATATTTATGCTCTTTTAACTTGAAGTGGATTTTCTCTCATGTTTTGTTTTCTTTTCGTCTATTAATATATATTACCTTACACTTCACATATAGCTCAATGGGTGCAGTCGAAATCTACCTGCAGTAATTATTGTTGCCTTCCTAGTTTTTAGCATATGAAAGACCTTTAGAATAGCGGTATGTGAATGTGACCATCTACCAAGTGGTTATGGTTTCAACGGGGTGTCGTTGGAGACACTTTTGAAACGGTGGAGATATGTGTGTGAAATACGCTCTATGTTTTAAAAAAATAATAATAATAAATAAATAAATAAAAATAAAAATAATCTGCTTAGTATTGTAGCGTAATTATGTAATGGTAAAATTAAGAAGTTTACAACAAAAGTTTTACTCTTTATATGGACTGCATTTGTGTTTGAAAGTTATGTTGGAGTGGGGAAACACGAAGAAGTGCAACTGTTCTACTACTTTGTTGAATCTCAAAGGAACCCGCAAAAGGATCCATTGTTTCTTTATCTCACAGGCGGCCCAGGAACTTCTGCAATTCTTCCATTCCTTTATCAAATTGGTAACTTTCTTTATCTTCATTAGTTACCATGAGTTAGGCCTATCTATCGCTACATGTTAGCTTATTGCAAAATATTTGCGACAGTAGTTTTTGTATGTTATAAAAGTGTAGTTTTCAATAGAGCAGTAATATATATCCTTTAAAGAAATTTTTAAAAATCTTGTCTCATGTCACGAGGACAATCTGTATAAACACATAACGTTTAATTATGTTACTCGTACATATTTAATAAATAATTTTAACTTTTCTAGAATAAAGAAGTCGTAAATTACACTCTTTAACGTAAACCACACAGATGTAGATGTAGTATTTTTATATAGGAAGACTAAAATAGAAATTTACTGAAACTTAATCAATACTTTATTTTGTTTCACCCAACTCAATAGACGTGGCAATTTGGTTTAACACCTAACTAAAATAGAAAATTTAGACTGAATATTTGTTTTAAAATAGGTTATTGACTAAAAAATCAAAAGCATTTAGAAAGCATAGTTTGGTTTATTTTTAAATAGTAATTGGCTAAAATTTTGGGTTAATTTCGTACTGATACTATAATATAATGACTATACTTTTACAAATTATGTCTGAAAAATTGTGATCATTTTTACAAACCAAAGTGAGTAGTAATTCCATTCAAAGTGGCAAAAACAAATATCTATCTTACTCAATGACAGTTATACTACAAAATGGGAAGGCCTTATATATTTGATGAACTTTTTGGTCTAGGTCCACTAAAGTTTGTATATACGAACGCAACGAGAACTGATGTTAAATTGGAATTGAACCCATATTCATGGACAGAGGTTCGTAGTCTTCATCTTACTTATGACATATGGACAGTCCGAAATGTATCAGTGTATCGCGTCTCAGAGTTATCAAGACATCTAACTTGATTTTGTATATATGTTTGTAGACGGCCAACGTCATATTCATCGATCTACCTGTTGGCACTGGATTTTCATATGTCAAGGCCAATGAATCGTTGAAGAATAGTGATTCCCTTGCCGTTACTCATGCGTATGATTTCATAAGAAAGGTAAGATAAGATAAACATAGAAATCTTAACTTTCCTCCAACTTAATCCGTTGTTTAATGGTTCTTTGTATTTATGAATTTGTAGTGGCTCATGGACCATCCTAAGTTTCTCAATAATCCATTGTACATCACGGGGATTTCTTACATGGGACTTTTCGTTCCCAGAATCATTTCATATGTATACGATGGTAATAATTTTATTTTCTAGTTAATATAAGACGATGACATTGTATATGATTTCAAAATACAATGACAACTATCTTGTTCTTGTGAACGTTACCAGTATTAAATTAAGGGTCTTGAAATATATTGATTCTTTTAACCAAATTTTCTTTCTTAGGCAATGATAGAGGTGTTCGACCAAAATTGAACATCAAGGTAACTCATAATCTCCTAATTACATAAACATGACTGTTATTAGTTTTCATATAGTTATAGCTCATGTCCTTGGATGGATGCATGTGCAGGGTTTTTTGATCATGAGCCCTCTTACGGATAAGTTCATAGATTTCAATTCGAGAACTGTATTTGCTTATCGAGCTGCACTTATAGAAGATGAGCTTTATAAGGTACTTTTGATCATTCATTTAGTTCATAACACAAACGAGATTAATTTGTTTTATTGTTTTAATTCTACACCTATTGAAAGTCGTTCAATTTTAATTCTTGTAGCTTGCAAAAGAAAACTGTCGAGGTAAATACATAAATGTGGATCCAAATAACACTCTGTGCTTGAACAGTCTTAAACCCATAAATGAAGTGAGTAGATAAGTTAACGATCTCTGTTTCGTTTTTTTTTTTTTTTTTTTTTTTTTTTTTGGTTACTTACTACATATTAAGCTCTCGTGTACGTACGTTCTAACTTATGTATATTGACAATCACAGTCACTAAGTCGAATTAACATACCTCAAATCTTGGAGCCACTTTGCGACGCACAAGCAGATCCAAAGACAATATGTCGAGTAAACCATAAACCATTTCATGTATTTGTTTTCTTTCAACATGTGTTTTAGTTTAATAACACCTCTAATGATAATACTTTGAATTTATCATTAGGAATCCATTTATGGATTTTCTAATACTTGGGCAAACACAAAATCTGTCCGGCAAGCTCTACACATACGCAAGGTAAGTCAATCATATGTGTTAGATCTAACGTTAGATATTGAAAGTCGCTATTTGTCCTTGGTTCATACATTTGTGATTTGACTTATAGTGCATCTCTATTTACTATCATCTTCTGTCATTGGTTATAAGTGTTTAGTGGTTTTAGCAACTTTGAAAGAAGTGTGACTATGCAGGGAACAGTCGAAAACTTTCAGCTCAGAAACTCGAGCATCAGTGACTTACTTGGAGATTCACACTCCATATATTACACCCATGATATCTACAGTAGTTTGGCATACCATAGGCAACTTCTGGGGAAAGAATGTCATGCTTTGATCATCAAGTAATGTGCCTCTCAAAACTCGTTCTACAATAACATTTTTTTTTTTCTTTTTCTTATTGAAGTATACATGAACAAGACTGAACCTAGGTTAGGCTTGATTAGTAAGATAGTTAATGATATGTTACTAAATTACTAGATAACAGGAAAAATATTATTCTATAATAGTGATTATTGTTCTTTGCATAAAAGAAAAGGAAAAACAAAAAGAAGCTAAACTAAAAGGACCAATTCTAGTAGCTTGCATCATCATACAAATAAACCATAGGTATATAGTGGTATCAGAGTGGTTTACTCTGTAAGAGATGGTCATTTTAGATCCAAGTCTGAAAATGGTCAAGTGTTTGAGTATTTGGCTTTCTAAAGTACTTATTGCCAAAGACCAAATGTGGAAGCTTTTTTTATACCTTCTTTAATATTATTCTAAATGTTTTTTGAATTGGTTAATATGCAGTGGTGATCATGACATGACGTTTCCATACGTGGGCACGCAAAAATGGATTAAGAGTCTCAAAATTAAAGTCGAGACCCCATGGAAACCATGGTTTGTTCGTAATCAAGTCGCCGGGTAAGTTCAAGTTCATGATGTTAGACTTATATGTACTATTTTTTAATATTCTACAATAATTTTCATTCTCCGGATTTATTACAAAATCTAAGAAACGCAAATTAATTAAGGTGTTTTTATGTCTCTAAAGACAACGAAATTAACAGAAATAAAACTTGTAAGTAATCTAACCGAATCCAGTAATTTATAAACTTATCATGTAGTATTTATAATCAAACATTATAATGTGAAGTGCCCTTTGTTTTTATGTAGATATGAGAAGACATACTCAAAAGCCAAATACTCCATGAAATATGCAACCATTAAGGTAATCAAGGACGTGATCATAGTAAATACTTATTGGCACTTTACTTTAATTAATTAATTTTTCTAACATAAATCATGAATGATTTTCAATCAAAAGATTAAATAAGTTCCTTATGCCGATTAAATCTAGATAAAAAATATATGTTCTTATACTAAACATGAGTAAATGATATTTGTTTTGCAGGGTGCTGGTCATTCAGTGGCAGTTTATAAGCCTGAAGAAGCCTTGGTCATTGTGGAGACATGGCTTGCGTCTCATACCAATTCAACAAAATAGACTTTGTTAGGAATGAAGTGTCAATCATTCTGGAATACTTAGTCGTGTCTTACCTAGTAACATCTGGTTCGTAATTATTAGTTAAAGTGTCTTGGGCCGTACAATGAAACTGGTTCATTAATGTAATTATTTTAATAAGGCCCAAGCCCATAGCCCATTTGATATTGTAACTGAACATATATAAACCTCCTTACACTTGGTAAGGATATGTGAGTCTTATTTGGTTAACAACATTTTCACATAGTTTCTCTCTCTCTAATTTCTCTCTCTAAGAGCTCTTCTAATTTCTATTTTATTGTGTGTGCTTGATCAATATACTAGGGATCTTACTAGCAGTATAAGAGCTACACAATGATTTAGGTGTGATTTATGTGTTTGTGAAACATTTAAAGATTAATTTTTATTTTATTTTTATTTTATTTTATTTTTAAATGGGGTTTCAAGTTCATATGTGAGCTTCTTTACAAAATCGTCTTTTTAGCGTTTTTTAGTTTAAAGATGTTGTTTTTAAGTTGTTTTAGTGTTTCCATGTTCGAATCTAGTAGGTGTTTTTAAACGTGTTTTAGGCAATTTTTAGTGTTAAGTTGCAACAGTTTGCTATCTCAATTCCTTGAATATTCAAGGAATCAAATTAGGTTCCAACAATAGCAATCAAGTTAGCCCTATTTCGATTACTTTAGCTAGTGGAAATATTACTTCATACGTGGCAGAATTATCACCATCCAAATTACACCATGGAGAATTTATGTTTCTTTAATCTTTGATTATCTATTTTCTCACCATAACATCATTTTCTTCATGCAATCAAATACAAATAATTAATGTCGCTAACCCATCATGATCTAAAGTTGATCATGTCACCACCATTTTTCGTTAAATCTTATCTACGCATTTCATTATTAACACAAATTTTAGCATTCATAAAAATAAAACATACCAGGTAAGAAATAATAAATCATTATTAGATATGGTCAAATACAAAACAATACATCAATGAACCACATAAATTAGCAAGTCTATCGATCAGGATCCAGTCACTACGGTGGTCGAAGTTGCTTAGGGCTCTCTGATGATCTTCGTCGGCCATCACTTACGAAGCTAAGAAAATTATATTAAACAAATGTATAAAATAAAGTCAGGTTTATCCTTTTTGTACTCCATTGCACGTACATGTTTGTTGTTTATATTCATCTTGTCCACCCATTGAAAACCACTAGCCCTTCATCTTCATCATTACTATCAAGAAATTAGTAAAAAAAAAATAGAAGCATAGAAGAAAATCTAACTGTTACAAAAACTTATGCACTCACCATGTCGCTCTTTATTTTGCTCCACAACAGCACAACAATATAATGTTCTCTCTTTAAGCCTTCATCCACCAATGAAGCCCAACCTACAATGTAGAATATAAATAAACCTAGAGAAAGAAGAACAAATCAAAACACAAGACAAAAAAAGAGCAAAAAAAAAAAGAGGAAAAAAAAACATAGTTGAGGAGAAATTAACGTTGTGAATTTGTGATAAAAGATCGATTTGAGATGATCACTCTCCTTTGACGATAACTAAACTAACAACTATAAACAACTAAATTAAGAAATCTTAAACTACTTTTCTCATTCATTTTCTTTCTCTGGTTTCATTTATGCAACAACTACATATAAATAAAGGAACTCGATAAGAAACTACCCACTATGCTAGAAAACTGGAAACATGGAAGTTATTATTCGGATACATGGATGCATAAACTAAGAAATAGTCTTTACGTCTGAACAAGTTAAAGATGTCCTTTTCTGCAAATTCACGTAAATCACTCATGCATGTAACAACAACAACAACAACAAACCGAATCCCGCCGGAGCAGGGTATGAGGGTGGTAGAAATGTAGACAGATCCTACCCGGCTACCCCTACCCTTGGATAAATGATTGGTGGTAAACAGTCAGATAATTATTAGTCAACCACTTGTGAATGGTCAACCATAATAGTCAAACAGCTTAGTCCAATGCTTCCGTGGAATACAGTGTTTCCCCGGGTCGTTATGTCCCAACGAGGCGTGCGAAGGTATTTAGATGAATCTGTGATCGAGTGGTTTTGAATAGGAAAAAGGTGTGAGTGATTATTCTAAGGTTTTATAAAATAAAATAACTTAAATAAACTATTTTAACTAAAACGTAAACCTAAATAAATTTAAAACGTTTAAAACCTAAAAACGCGTATGATTAATTAAAACTACGTTTAACGTACGAAACAAAACGTGAATTCTGTCCAATATAAATCCCACGGATGTGAAATTTATATTTTTGGAATTCAAATGATAAAATAAAATTAATGGAAAAAGAAAATATTTTTTTAAATACTTTTTATTTAATTTTTATTAATTAAAAACTATTTAAACTAAATTAAACTAATTTAATTATAATAAATACTTAACTAATTTATAAAATTATAAAACTTTTTATAAATTTACTTAACCATCACAGGAATCTATAAAAAATATAAAAAGTTTGTTTTATGTATTTTCCCACTATTTTACTAATTATTATATTAAATATTAATTAATTACTAATTAAACTATTTAAATTATAAAAACTAAAAGATGAACAGTATAAATTATAAGAAAATTCCTAAAATTATTTTATAACTTATAAAAGCTATGAAAAATATAAAAACAATGGTTTGCTTAATAAAAACTAATTATGCTAGTTAATACTTAAATATTAATTAATAATTAGTTAAATTAATATTAAATCTAATAAATACTAAATGACAAAATAAAATTCTGGAAAAATTTGTAAAAATACTTTAATATAAAAGTAAATTAAGAAAAATATAAAAATGTAAGTTACTTAATAAAAGGCTAAAAATGAAAATTAAAAAGATAACTAATATTAAATAGAAACTATCACTTATTTTAAAATTGGTTTTTCTGGATTTTTCTTTTACAAAACTATTTTATACTTAAAAACAAACAACTTTTATAAAAACAACTTTTTTCTAACTTAAAAATAAGCAATTTAGACACTAAAAGCTTACACAGTTGACTTACGTTGACTTTTGTAGGAAATGAACCTCTGTGGGGCCCACAGAGGTTGAGAAAGGTTCAAATAAGTAAAATGGACTGGTGTGAGCTAAAAACAATAAAAGGGTTCCACAGATAAGCGAATAAGTACTCACTTAAGCACTTAGTTTCTTATTTGAACACTGAAAATGGGACAGACTTTAGGGGTGAATTCAGGTGGGTCTCAGGGAGCATAAGCTCAAAAGCTTGGTCAAAATAAGAAGATAGACAGGAGGGGGGTTGAAATAACCCAAGGTGGGGTTGTGGGACCCACTGTGGTGGCCAGAAAGAACCACCAAAGTGGTGGTGGTGGTGTGGTGATCTGCTGCACAGAGGATATACATTCCCTTGCAGGTGTGTTTCTTGGCTTGTGGGGACCACACAAAAAATGGCAAAATTAAGGTGAATGTAAGACTTCAAAGATTAGCTAGTAAACTACTAATTCTAAAAAGATCAAGTTCTAAAAGCTAACACATAATTCCATAAAATTCTTGCAATATTTGGTTTTTCTGACTAATATGCAATTTTGACTTTTGAAGTTAAACACCTAAGTTGACTTTATTGAGATTCTACTGATCCTAGATGATTAGATAAGTTAAACTAAGCTATAATGAGACTAATGTGAGCAATAAAAACAAGTTTTTACCCTACATGAAGATTATGCTAGTCCTAGTTTCAAACAGTTAAACATATAAAAGAGATTACAACTTGTTTTGACTTTTTATCATATGAGTATTGATTTTTAAGCTTAACCTCTCCTAAACTAATCTAATATGATCTACTCATGCCAACTAAACATCAAAACAACAACAAGAGCACAGGTTACACCCATGTGCCAAACAACCCCTTATAGTATTTGATGATTTCAAGATTTGCAGCCCTTAAAAGGGTGATTTACCCTTGTAAAAAAAAATCTTAAAATTAAAATAAAAATACCAATAAGTAGATAAGCAAAAGAATAAGCTACAAACCAAATTTCAGGTCAAACGGACTTATAACGAAGAAATGAAAAATCAAAAACTAAATGGCTGGAATTTCGGAAAAACAGCCCTGGTGGGGCTACTTTGAGAGCTTGTGGGGCCCACAGAAAAATTCACAAAAATATAATGGAGGTGGGACTTTGAAGATGAGGTGGGGGGCTATAACTTCTGAAAGTTTCAAGTCCTAATACCAAGTACAAAAATCAAAACAATTCCCTCAAGTTTTGACTTTTCTTAACATGTATGCAATTTGACTTTTTAAAGAACACATCAAGTTTGACTTTGGTGAGTTTTGATCTTGATTCTTGCTACTGAAATTGATGCACTAAGCTAAAGTAAGACCAAATTATTCTAGTTAAACAACTTGTGAACTAAATTAAATGATTTTGGTTCTTAAAAATCTTGACAGTGAAACTGTGTAAAACTTAGAGATGGAATTTGACTTTTACAGGAACAAGTACTGGTTTTTATACCTTACATGACCTAGATAAACCTATTAGAGTATGTCTAAACCAACAACAACAACAAAATCTATCTGAAACTTAGGTAACTCACATGATCCAAACACCCCTTTACAAATATGATTTTTTGCTTTTTTAAGCTAAAGATAGGGCTGTAAACGAACTGAACGTTCAGTGAACATTTCATGAACCGTTCGGTAAAAAGTTCGTTTATGTTCGTTCGTTTATTAAATGAACGAACATGAACAATATTTTACGTTCGTTTAGTTAAATGAACGAACATGAACAAATGTCCCGTCCGTTCATTTATGTTCGTGAACGTCCGATTATGTGTTCGTTAACGTTCGTTTATATTTATTTATCTATTTATGTTCGTATATCACATCTTTTAATTTTATAATTTTAAAAATTGGTTTGTTTAAATAAAACAATACTTATAAAACAATATATTATGAAGAATTTGATAAGTTTATGTTTGTTTTTCAATTTTATTTATGTTCGATCGTTTATGTTCGTTTAGCGTTCGTTTAGTGTCTTAATGAACGAACATAAACGAACATGAACAACTCATTTTCTTAATAAACGAACATAAACAAGAAAATTCGTCCGTTTAAGCGTCCGTGTCCGTTTATTTGTTCGGTTAAAATTAAATGAACGAACATGAACAAGGCTCCGTTCGTGTTCATCCGGTTCGTTTACACCCCTAGCTAAAGAGATATCTAGACTATGAAATAGAAATCTTAGTACTTATAATGATATAGTAAACTGAATTGAGCAAAATAACACCATTCATAACAACAATTGACCTATGAATCTAAACTAAGCTAAAATGGCAGTGAAATCCAACAGTTAAGCAACTATGAATCCAAATGAACAAGTAGGTGATTTTAAGAAATAATTTAACTATGTTACTCTAAATTAGCATACAAACACAGATATAAGTCCTAGATAAGCTAAGCTATAGTAACATGCTAAAAATTAAGAGATAGGCTTACAAGTGACATCAACTGAGAATCAAGTAGCCAAGGACCATAATTCACCCCTAAAGCTTCCCAATAAGCTACTAAACCTAGGATCATTCCAGAATTCCCTTGCTCCATGTCTTCCTCATTGTTAACACTGAATTTTTATTTTTCATTTATTAATTGGAATTTTTCTTGAATTTTTGATATTTAAACTAAAACTTGTATAAAAGCTTGTAACCTTATAAAAACTTATAGATAATTAAAATTGAGCTTAATAGAACAAGAAACAACAATATTTAACAATGTCAAGTGAATTTGTCAATTTCACATAAAATTGCTAAATATGAATTTGATGAACAAAAATGTAATTAAAGGTTTAAAACAGTTAACATTACATTAAATAAATTGAGTACAACTGATTTTAACTAAGGATTACAACAAATGATTAAATTACACTACGACTACACTATTCTCCTCTAATTAATCTACTACTTGCTTCCTTCTACATCTCCTTGCTTTTATAGCATCCAAAAATAATCCAGGTGTCTTCAGGAGAATATCCCACCACACTTGAGCCATTGGATTGCTCCAATTTCATTCTAGCCGTTCAAACACACTTTTGGCGGGAAAAGTAGTTCCTTCAATTAGGGTCTGTGAGGGAAATACTAGTGGGCTAGGTGATGTGTAGGGGACAGGTGATAACTTTGGTGCAAAGAGGTGGTGGATTTGGAGTGTTGGCAGGTTGTTGCAGGAATAGGGGTGGTGGCAGGTTGTAGGAATGAAACGTGGTATCTCCTAGGGCAAACTTAGGAAGTGGGTTTTGTTGTGGGAGTGACAGAGAGGGTAGTGGGGTGGTAAAGGTGGAAGCAGGTGGTGTAGTGGTGGCGTAGCAGGGTGAGGTGGAGAGGTAGGGGATGAAGTGGGAACGGGTCAACGCAAGTCAATGCCCATTCCCTGGTTTTATTTGTAAAAGGTGGGAGTGGGCTTTTATGTTTGGGCTTGGGTAAAGGAACTGGACCAGGTTTTCATTTTATGTATTTGGACTTGGATTTAGATATTGTAAATAACACATATGGTCCATTTGGTTTTATAATTTCACAAGGATCAAAAATGTAATTTCTGAAAATTTGAAGGACTGAAAATGTAAGATTTCCAAAGTTATCGAAGGTTTGTACTTTGTCACATGTGAATAATACAAGGGTAATAAAAGTAAATTTCCATTTTTTGAATACCCAAGGACTATTTTTGCCATTTTGGAAACTTCAGGGACTAATCATGTAATTTCTTCAAACTTTTTCATCCAGGGACTAATTATGATACTTTGTGAATTCCTAAGGACCCTTAATGATAATTTTCCAATTTTGAAAACCCGGGGACTAAAATTGTCAAGTTTGAAACTTGAGGGACCTGTTTTGTCATTTTTGCAATTTTGAACTTCAAGGGTAAAATTTGTCATTTCATGATTCCTGGGGGACTGTTGTTGACTTTTCTTCAAAATAACTTTCCCATAGACCATTTCTGTCATTTCTTAAAAGTTCAGGGACTGATTCTGTCAAGTGTGCAAACTTTGCTCGTTTTTCATCTGTTTTCAATCCTTTTGCACCTGAAACATATAAAAACACATTCCAAAGATATTTATAGTATTATGTGGTGTTTCTGTGTATTTTTAACCGTTTTTGCAGTTCAGATGGGTATAAAATGATGAGTATTTAGACACTCATCAATAAATCCAGAAGTAGAGAGACTGCTTCCAATAAGACCTCCAGCAAATGCAGGTGAGTGGGTGAGAGAGTAAAGAAAGGAGAGCAAAAGGGGCTGAGACCCACAAGCAAAAAGCAGGCAAGAGAAAGTAGGCACAACAAGCAAACACGTAAATAGAGCAGAAGCAAGAAAAGGGAACCTAAGAAAGGCAGAGAGGCAAGGGGCACGGACAAAAGTACAGGCAAAGAAGCACAAAAGCAGAAAAGCAAACAAAAACATAAACAAAACAATGAAACAAGCACCGAGAGAACACTAACCAAACGGGCAGCACAGAGAAAAACAGAGCAATGCACTGGGCCTAAATCTAAGGCAAAGCAAGAACGGGGCACCAAAAACCAAAACACCAGCCTAACACCAAAAACTACTTAACGCCAAAACAACCTAAACCCACGAAACACCTAGCCTGAGCTACTCGCAAATCCTAATTCTATCTCTTCACACCTTCCTATCTGAGTTCATGTCATCGGACAAGAGAAGTTCCTTCATTTTGAGCTTAAGTCTATCATCCCACCTAAGTTTGGGTCTACCCTCCTTTTCACATCATCTACTACTAGCGCTTCGGATCTTCTCACCGGTGCTAATTGTTGCCTCCTCCAGACATGTCCGAACCACCTCAATCTTCCTTCTCTTATCTTCAAAATAATAGTCTCGACCTCAAGTATAGCTCTGAAAACACCATTCAGAATCATGTCAAGCATGGTGTTAGTGCAAATATTACGATATTTAATCTATACAGTCTCGTTTGTTTTGATTGATGACAAACCATGTAACTTGTAATACTTAACGTAAAATGTACAAGTTACTCATAAATATATTTTGTCTGAACATACTTTCAACAACTCTCGACGACTCAATTCCTTGTATGCTACAACACAGATTTGTACATGTATGTTATGTTGCGTTATGATCAAACCCCTAATAAACCATTAAACATAATTAGTTACATAGTTTACACAAAACCAAAACCATTTTTATAAAACACTTATAAGTAATATTAGTTACTTATATTTTATAAAAATACATACTAGTTAAATGTAAACTTGTAATATAAAGACTTGGACTATCCATTACCCATAAACTAAAGTCCATAACCCCTGACCCATGACCCATGTGCATTTATGTCTTTGACATCATGCATGACATCATAATGGGTAAAATTCATGACCCATTACCCAAAGTCCATAACCCATGACCCAAGATGTCTTTGACATCATGCATGACATCATAAGACCCATGGACCTTGACCCATAACCCGGAATTGTAACCCAAAGTCCAAACTGGTACTACCAGATGGCCGGATCCCTTGAATTACACTGGCCGGATCCCTTTTCAAAGGGATCCGCGGGAACCTTGGGTAAAAAACATGTTTTGCCCTTTTTGCCTATATATAGCAAACCACTTCTTACCATTTTCTAACACCTTTCACATATTTTCTCTTCACCATTTCTAACAGACTTAGATGATTAGGAAAACATGTAGAACACCTTCTTCTCATATGATCACAATGCTTCTAACTTTCATTTTGTTGTAAGCATACTCCCGAAGTGATCTTCCAAAGCAAGCTTAGAGTTCTTGCATCCTTATCTACTGAAGTGATCTTCATCTACCACCATCATACATGCATGAAGATCTATCACAACAAGCTTAGGGAACTTGTGATCTTCATTGAAGGCTTTCTATTAAAAGGTAGTTCATTTAGTTTAGTCATTCATATCCGTTAGACACATTTTCTTGGATATTCTCTTGTATCTCCTTCTTGTATCTTTAAATAGATTAGATAGTTTATGTGTTTGTGCCATAAAACACAAGGTTTGTTATGTTGGGCCACAAAACATAACGAGTGTCATAGATGTGTCGTGTTGGTGTATTGGTTTGGTACGCCGTGCTAAGGACTCGATATTTAGCTTAGTACCGGATAAAGTGTTAGCTAAGGTTTATACGGTTCGGTTGATGGACCGGTGTGTACGGTTCGGGTGATGGACCCGGTATTTAGCTTAGTACCGTATAAAGCGCAAGCTACATTGTGTAAGGTTTCTCCACCGAGAATGGAGCTTGTTGATCTAGTGAAGTAACTCTCGAGTAGGTAACTCGGGGAGTGGAGTAGGGCGAAGAGGAGCTTCGTGAGCGAACCACTATAAATCCTCGTGTTGATTTGCATATCCTTTTTACTTATCGCTTTACTTTCATTCTTGCTTTATATTGTTGATTGTCTTTGTGCTTATTGCTTATGATTGTGTTGTGTACTTGTCTTACTCTATGCTTTCTATGTGTTCATATAGCCATAGACTATATTCAACACTTTACATATTATGTCAAGCTTGATCAACAATTTGTCATAAGGATGCTTTTAGAAAAGAAATACAAACCGGACTAATATTGGGGAAACCATATCTATACTATATTTGATACAAAAGTTTTTAAACAGAAACGTATTCACCCCCCCCCCCCCCAACCGTTTCCATACATGGTCTTACCACAAGTCCACCTTAGCATTCTCAGTTCCGCCACCTCGACCCTGTTAGCATGTGCCTTGGTGATAGGCCAACATTCCGACCCGTACAACATAGCCGGTCTAATCGCCACCTTATAAAGGGACTTTCTTGTCACAAAGGACTCCCGACGCCGCCCTCCATCTCGCCCAACCAGCTCTAATCCGGTAGGTTACGTCCTCATCTATCCCCCTGATTTATGGATCATCGATCCCAGATATCTAAAAGACTCCTTGGATGGTAGGATCTGGTCACAAATACGAATATCCATTCCTTCGTGGCGTCCTGACTCGATCCTACCAAAATCACATCTCAAGTACTCGGTCTTCTCTTTACTCACCCGAAGGCCATTGTCTTCTAGAGCCTCCCTCTAGTGCTCAAGTCTGTTGTTTAACCCTTCTGCCAATTCTGCCACCAACACAATGTCGTCAGCGAAAATCCTGCTCAACGGGATACCCTCTTGTAACCCTTGAGATAGCTCATCAAGGATCAAAGTGAAGAGGTAAGGACTAATGGTAGATCCCTGGTTGAGTCCAACCTCCACAAGGAAAAACTCTGAGATCCCCACCGTGGACCTTACACGAGTCTTAGCCCCCTCGTACATATCCTTAATGACTCTCACGTATCTCCTTGGGGTTCCTTTATCAATTAGAGTTCTCCAAATTAACTAACGAGGGACACTATCATAAGCCTTTTTAAGGTCTAGAAACGCGATATGCAAGTCCTTTCGACTTTGTTGGGTCACTGAGTTCCCCAATCTTCCTCTAACCAGGATTTGAACATAAAAAAACCTAAGTGTTTAATATCCGTAAACACAAACAAGTCACTGAGTGAACAGTATCTCAGTGAGTCATCGTCAGGATGCTTAGAATGAGCCTATGAAGAAAGGTTCACCATTCAGTGAGGCGGAACTCAGCGAGTAGCATCTAAGCCAAGAAGAAGGTGATGGGTTCAGTGAGGATGACAATAACTCACTGAACCCCCAAGACTCCTCAACAACTATTGAAGTACTGAAGACTGAAGATCTGAAGACTGAAGTATGGGCGGGACAAGGCGGGAAAGTTTGAACATATCAACAGGTGTCCTTATCAACCTGAAGTCAAACTTTCCCTGAATGGCATAACGTCAGGATGGTGTCATCACTATGCATCAGAAAGGCACATTGTCTTTTACCCAATATAGTCTATTGTAACAGAGACAAAATATGTAAGTATTTTTTCTCTACTAGATAGGTCATCATTTTGTCTTTATCAATAACGTTGTAATTTACTTGTGTATGAATAGGTAGCATAAGTGAGGAGTAAAAGTTGACAAGTTTGTGCAATTAATGTTTAGCATTCACAAACCACTTTTACTCCTCTAAAAAACAACACAGTCCCTAAGATTGCTCAGTGAGACCTTTAGTTGTCACTCAAACTTTGTTTGGATTTAGTGAGGAGTCCATACCATACTTTTCGTTTCAATCCCAAGTGTTATTCCGCAAACACTTGGATATAATTCTTTGATTAACTTCTAATAAGAATTAAACGTTGAAAAACTGTGTCTCTTTTCTTTACGTTTATCTTTGTTGTTAATCTTTTACATCTGTGTTAAAAGTAATGGAACTTGGTTAGATTAACTCTTTAGTTAACCATTAACCAAGTAAACGGGACCAACAGTCTTTCTCTATACTTCTCCATGAGACTTCTGAGAAGGTGAATAGCATGAATCGAAGACCTTCCTAGCATAAAATCAAATTGGTTCTCAGACACCCTCGTCTCCCTTCTCAACCTTATCTCGATAACTCTCTCCCACAGCTTCATGGAGTGGCTATGTAGCTTAATGCCCCTTAGCATTCTATATTAAACATGCATGCACGCATGTACGTATGTAACCAACTCATTCTATATTAAACATACATGCACGCATGGAGATACTAGAGATGTCAGTTGTTAAATATTATTCGTAAGATATGGTCTTCATGCACATATCAGATTGAGACTACAGATTCAAGAGATTGAGGGTGAAATTTGTGAGGACAAATGTGAGTGTGAAAAATGATTACATAAAAGCAAAGAAGCAAAGAACTTTTTTTTGTTTGAAAAACCTCTTTTGACTTTTTTTTTTTTTCTTTTCGATTATAACCGATGGAATCGTCGCAAGTCTCTATGAATAGTTATCCGCTATTTTAAGCATGAGGTGCTTCTTTTTAAGCCTTTGACAGTAAAAATGAATTTCTTTTATTTAACAAGAAGATAATATCTAAAAGGATTAGATAGATAGGTTAATTTCGTGTATAGATGTTTCTTCCTTTCGCTGGAAAAAGGAGGAGGAGGAAAAAGGTAGGTGAAAGATGTTAGTTTCTTTGGGTTTATGTGCACCCAAACCACTCTAAAACTAAACTGGGTCAACACTCTTACACAGTAAATATGTATCCATTTTCTTCTTCTCCATAACATAAGACAACAACGTTGCACTGCACATTATCCACCTATAGCTACTATTAAATTCGGAGGTGTAATTTTTTTGTGGCTATACAGTCAAAACAAGCTCCATTTATATTATAGGTAGATATCATGATCACAACTTGTATAATTTAACACGTTGTTCCCTATATCATACATCATATATATATTTTAATAATGAAAATAACCAAAAGCGTGTAAATAAACAAAATATGAAGCATGTATATTTGAAATTTGATGTACATGCATTGATTAATTTAACACGTTGTACTCTATATCGTACATCATATATATATTCTAATAATGAAATATACAAAGACGTGTAAAAAGACAAAATATGAAGCATATATATTTGAATTTGATGTACATGCATTGATTAATTTAATACGTTGATCTCTATATTGTACATCATATATATTCTAATATGAAAATAAACGAAGGCGTGTAACAGACAAAATGTGAAGCATATATATTTGAATTTGATGTGCATGTATTGATGGAGCCAAAAAGCAAAATGCAAATCCCTCTCATCATTCTCGTGCTCATACTGCAATCGCACATACTACCCTTTTCACATTGCAAATCAATCGTCAAAAACCTCCCTAGCTTTTCCGGTGATCTTCCTTTCACTCTTGAAACCGGGTATGTCCCAATATTTATGCTCTTTTAACTTTTTGAAGAGGATTTTATTTCTTTATTTTTTTCTTTACGTCTATTAACATAGCTCAATGGGTGCAATCGAACCCACCCGTAGTAATTATTGTAGTCTTCCTAGTTTAGTTGAGTACTACTAGTATTTTAGCAAATGAAAGACCTTTAAAATAGCGGTAATGTGACCATCTACCTAGTGGTTATGGTTTCAACGAGTTTAAAATAGTGTGAGATAGATATGTGTGTGAACACACCGCCTCGTAGCGTAATTATGTAATGGTAAAATTAAGAAGTTGGCAACAAAAGTTTCACTCTTTATATGGATTTGCATTTGTGTTTGAAAGTTTTGTCGGAGTGGGAAAGCACGAAGAAGCGCAACTGTTCTACTACTTTGTTGAATCTCAAAAGAACCCGCAAAAGGATCCATTGTTTCTTTATCTCACCGGTGGCCCGGGAACTTCTGGCATTCTTCCATTCCTTTATCAAATTGGTAACTTTCTTCATCTTCATTAGTTACCATGAGTTAGGCCTATCTATTGCTACACTTTAATTAGCTTATTGAAGGATATTTGCGATAGTAGTTTTTATATGTTACTCCGTATAAAAGTGTAGTTTTCGATAGAGCAGTAATATATCCTTTAAAGAATTTTTTTTTTTTTAAATCTTGTCACATGTCACGAGGACAATCTATATATATAAACACACAATGTTTAATTATGTTACTCGTACAATTTAATAAATAATTTTAACTTTAATAGAATAAAGAAGTCGTAAATTACACTATATAACGTAAACCACACTGATGTAGATGTAGTATTTTTATATAGGAATTCTTTTAAAACGTACCATACTTGTTCAAAAAATCACTTTTGAGTATCGAACTTTTTATTTTCCTTATTGGGTTAATAAACTTTCATTTTTGGCCTCTTTTATGCACTTTGGGACGTTTTTGCCCTTCAAATTTTTTGAAATCCAGGGGCAAAAATGTCATAAAAATATCCCAAAATGCGTAAAAGAGGCCAAAAATGAAAGTTTAGCAACACAATAACGAAAATTAAAAGTACGTTACTCAAAAGTGATTTTTTTGACAAATATGGTACGTTTTGAAAAAATTTTCCCAAGAATAAAATAGAAATTTACTGAAACTTAATCAATACTCTATTTTGTTTCAGCTAACTCATAGACGTGGCAATTTGGTTTAAAATAGTTATTGAATAAAAAATCAAAAATATCTAGAAAGCATTATTTTGTTTTATTTTAAAAGTGTTTTTCTAACTTATATCTCGGGATACTAGTTGCCCAAAAAATATGCAAGTTGCTTAAAAAGTACACCAGTTGCCCAAAATGACGGTGTACTTTTGCCATCCATTTTGTGTACCTTCTTGGATAACTGGTGTACTTTTTGAACAACTTATGTACTTTTAGGCAACTGGTGTATTTTTTAAATATCCTTAACATTTATCTCGGGATACAAGTTAGAAAAATCTATTTTAAAATAGTAATTGACTAAAATTTTGGGTTGATTTCATACTGATACTATAATGTAATGACTATACTTTTATAGAACTTTTTGCTTTTGTTTTTAATCAATAGCTTGGGACGAAAAAGTTATTACTTAAATTTGCCTAATTGCAATAATGTATACTAAATTATAATGTATTTGGTACTATTTTATAATTAGAAATGCTCAAAATTAAGCCTTTTTTCTTACTTATTATGAAAAGATTTCAAAATTAATTTGTTAGGAAGCAAGTTGTTAGGAAACGATTGGTTGTTCAAACTAAAATTATTTGTTTTAACCATCTCTAATATTTCAATTTATAAAGTATGAAGACAACTAAATGTATAATCAAATAACGCAAAATATATTCACACGGTACCCGCTACCGCATTGCGCGGGTAGCGTTCTAGTCATTTATTAGTACTTCGAGTAAAATTGACTCTAGTTTTGATTCTAAATTGTGTCCGAAAATTTGTGCTAGTTTTACAATCCAAACTCAAAGTAGTAATTCAAAACGACAAAAACAAATTTTTAGATTACTCAATGACAATCATACTACAAAATGGGAAGACCTGACGAAATTTTTGCTCTAGGTCCACTAAAGTTTGTATATACGAACGCAACGAGAACTGATGTTAAATTGGAAGTGAACCCATATTCATGGACAAAGGTTCGAAGTCTGTATCTTACTTACGATATATGGACATGTCCAAAATGTATCCGTGTATCGCATCTCAGAGTTATCAAGTAACATCTATCTGGATTTTGTATGTTTGTAGACGGCCAACGTCATATTCATCGATCTACCTGTTGGCACTGGATTTTCATATGTCAAGGCCAATGAATCGTTGAACAATAGTGATTCCCTTGCCGTTACTCATGCCTATAATTTCATAAGAAAGGTAAATTAAGATAAACATAGAAATCGTAACTTTCCTCCAACTTAATTCGTTGTTTAATGGTTCTTTGTATTCATGAATTTGTAGTGGCTCATGGACCATCCTAAGTTCCTCAAAAATCCATTGTACATCACGGGGATTTCTTACATGGGACTTTTCGTTCCCAGAGTCATTTCATATATATACGATGGTAATAATTGTTTTTCTAGTTAATATGGGACGATGACCTTGTATATTATTTTAAAATACAAAGACAACTACACCGTTCTTGTAAACGTTATCAGTCTTAAAATTAAGGGTCTTGAAACATGTTGATTCTTCTAACCAAGTTTACTTTCTTAGGCAATGATAGAGGGGCTCTACCAAAATTGAACATCAAGGTAACTCATAATCTCCTACTGACTTAAACAGGATTGTTATAAGTTGTCATAGAGTTATAGCTCATGTCCTTGGATGCATGCATGTGCAGGGTTTCTTAATCGTGAGCCCTCTTACGGATAAATTCATAGATTTTAATTCAAGAACTATATTTGCTTATCGAGCTGCGCTTATAGAAGATGAGCTTTATAAGGTACTTTGAGTCATTTACATCATAACACAAATGAAAGTAATCTGTTTCTATCATTTTAATTCGATACATATTAAAAGTTGTTAAATTTTAATTTTTGTAGCCTGCAAAAGAAAACTGTCGAGGTAAATACATAAATGTGGATCCAAATAACACTTTGTGTTTGAACAGTCTTAAACCCATAAATGAGGTGAGTAGATAAGTTAATAATCTTTGTTTTGTTTTTCTTTTGTTGCTAACTACATATTAAGCTCTCATGTACATACGTTCTAACTTATGTATATTATTGACAATCGCAGTCACTAAGTCGAATTAACATACCTCAAATCTTGGAGCCACTTTGCGACGCACAAGCAGATCCAAAAACAATATGTCGAGTAAACCATAACCCTTCTATGTATTTGTTTTCTTTCTACATGTATTTTAGTTGAATAACATCTCTAATGATAATACTTTGAATTTATCATTAGGAATCCATTTATGAATTTTCTAATACTTGGGCAAACACAAAATCTGTCCGGCAAGCTCTCCACATACGCAAGGTAACTCAATCAATAGTGTTGAATCAAACGTTAGCTATTGAAATGGTTGTTAGTCCTTGGTTTATACATCGACAATTTATCGTATAGTGCATCTCGATTTACTATCATTTTGTGTCATTAATTATTAGCGTTTAGTAGTTTTACCAATGTTTGAATGATGTGTGACCGTGCAGGGAACAGTCGAAAACTTTCAGTTCTCCAACTCGAGCATCAGTGACAAATTAGGGGATTCACACTCCATATATTACACCCATGATATCTACAGTAGTTTCGCATACCATAAGCAACTTCTGACAAAAGAATGTCAGGCTTTGATCATCAAGTAATGTCTCTCTCAAATTCATTCTACAATAGTTTTTTTTTTTTTTTTTTTTTTTTCTTTTCTTTTCTTTTCTTGTAGAATTATACACGAACAAGATTGAACCTGGGTTAGGTTTCCTTAGTAAGATAGTTAAGGATGTGTTACTAAATTACTGGATAGCGAGCAAAATATTAAAGAACTAATTCTAGTGACCACTCTGTAAAAGATGGTCATTTTGGATCCAAGTATGAAAATGGTCAAGTGTTAGAGTATTTCGCTTTCTAACAAAGTACTGCCAAAGACCAAATGTGGAACCTTTTTTCTACTATATTTTATAATTTACTAAACGTGTTTTGGATTGGTTAATATACAGTGGTGATCATGATATGACGTTTCCATACATGGGCACGCAGAAATGGATAAAGAGTCTCAAACTTAAAGTTGAGACCCCATGGAAACCGTGGTTTGTTGATAATCAAGTCGCTGGGTAAGTTCAAGTTCTTGTTGTTATAAACTAATTAGTACTATATTTTGGATATTCTACAATAATTTTCACTGTATATTACATTTTGAACAACCAAGGCTCTATATATACAGGAAATAATGGGTTAAAGATAGAAACAATGACAAGGTTCATGGCTGGCATTCTGATCCAAAATTGATGATGGCAATCACCTAATTATGGAGATGATGAATAGACTGATCCCTGAAATACTTTCCTTTCTAACACTCCCCCTCAAGTTGAATGGTGGGATTGCTGAAATTCAACTTGCTCAAACATTCGTGTAGAGTTCCTGCACCCACCGCTTTTGTTAAGATATCGACCAGTTGGTCTTGAGACTTGACAAATGGTAGTTTGATAATTCCTGCTTCAAGTTTTTCTTTAATGAAATGTCTATCGATTTCTACATGTTTGGTCCTGTCATGTTGTACAGGATTTTCTGAGATTTGGATTGCGGCTTTATTGTCACACAAGACCCGAGTAACTTCCTTTGGAGGGAACCCTATTTCTGATAAAAGTTTTCTTATCCATAACACTTCTGCCACTCCCTTGGCTATTCCTCTAAATTCAGCTTCAGCACTTGACAATGCAACTACCTTTTGCTTTTTACTCCTCCATGTAACGAGGTTGCCTCCCACCAAAGAAAAATATCCGGAAGTTGATCTTCTATTTCCTTTGTCTCCAGCCCAGTCTACATCTATATATATCTGAATGTTCAGATGACCATTTGGCTTAAAAAGAACCCCAAGGTCAGTAGTTCCCTTGAGATATCTGATAATTCTAAAAACCGCCTTCATGTGTGCCGCTTAGGGTTGGTGCATGAATTGACTCACTATTCCAATAGCATATGCAATATCTGGACGAGTGTGTGAGAGATATATCAGCTTCCCTACCATTCGTTGATACCTGTCTTTATCAGCAGGTTTGGCTTCGGTTTTCATGTATAATTTCTGATTGACAATCATAGGTGTCTCAGCTGGTTTGCAATTAATCATCCCTGTTTCCGCAAGCAAGTCTAGGATATATTTTTGTTGACAAATGAAGATGCCTTGTTGCGATCTCAGTACTTCAATTTCGAGAAAATATTTCAGTCTCCCCAAATCTTTCATTTCGAATTTCGTGAATAACCCCTCCTTTAGTTTCTTTATTTCTCCTTCATCATTTCCTGTAATAATCATATCATCAACATATATTATGAGACATGTCACATGATTTTTTCTATGTTTAAGGAACAGGGTATGATCTGAGTTGCTTTGTTTGAACCCGTATTTCTTCATTGCTAGAGTAAATCTGCCGAACCAAGCTCTGGGAGATTGCTTTAACCCATACAAAGCCTTTTTTAGACGACAGACTTCTCCAATCCTGAAATTGTGGGAGAAACCTGGGGGTGCTTCCATATACACTTCCTCTTTTAAATCTCCATGGAGGAATGCATTCTTTACATCGAACTGGTGAAGCGGCCAGCCTTGATTTGCTGCTATTGATAATAAAACCCTTATTGTGTCAATCTTCGCCACCGGGGAGAAAGTTTCAGAGTAATCGATTCCATATGTTTTGGTATAGCCTTTGGCGACTAACCGGGCTTTATATCTGTCAATTGTTCCATCTGGTTTATATTTCACTGTGAAAATCCAACGGCATCCGACGGGTTTCTTTCCATGTGGTAGAACACATTTATCCCATGTTTCACTCCTTATCAGTGCATCCATTTCAGCATCCATAGCATCCTTCCATTTTTCAGAATTTAAAGCTTGTTCTACGCTTGAGGGAGTTTCTTCTGTGTAGAGGCTTGCACTGAATGCCTTTGCTTCTTCAGATAAGTATCCATTTCCTATGTTGGCTATAGGATACCTAGAGCCTTTAGAGATTCTTTCTGGAGAGTACCGCTTTGCTGGGATTCCTCGATTCGCTCTTGCTGGAAGAACATATCTATTTGACACCTCTTCAAGAATAGGTTCTCCCTGTTGTTGGGCTTCTTCATTTGTGGGTTCTTGTTCAGATTCTGTGTCATTGCTGGTTTTAACCAATTCATGAGACTCATTAGTTTGGGAATTATTTGGTTGAGAATCACTTACCTCGGATGTCAGGTTGGGAGATATATCTTTGGTAGCACTGAAATTCGGACTTGATTGAACATGAACTTCAGGTGACTTGGTACTGTGAGCCGGAGAGCTTACTTCTGAGGCTGTAACGTATCTCAACCAATCCAGTGTGTCATATGATTCTTCCCTTTGATCACTTTGTTGGGAAGAGTAGTAATATTTGGTTTCCAAAAAATCACAGTTCATTGTGGTAAACATGTGACATGTTTTTGGATTATAACACCTGTAACCTTTTTGATTTATTCCATAACCTACAAAGACACACTTTTCTGCACATGCCTCAAGTTTATCTCGGTATGATTTAGGTATGTGTACAAAAGTAGTGCATCCAAACACTTTGGGTTGAAGGGTGAGGGTCGGAGGAATTTTGGTGTATTCTTCAAGGGTTGCTAGTGGGGTGTTTAGTTTAAGGATTTTTGTTGGGAGTCGGTTAAGAAGATAGGTAGCTGTGGCCAGGGCTTCTGGCCAAAACATTTTAGGAACATGTGACTCGATTATGAGTGCCCTAGTCATTTCTAGTAAAATGCGATTTTTTCGTTCTGCGACGCCGTTTTGTTCAGGGGTGTGAGGACATGTTGTTTGATGTACTGATGAGGCGAAAAATGATCCGTTTTTAAAGGGTCATTTAAGCCCGAATTCGAATTTATTTGATCAAATATTGCCCTAAATCATTCCTTTTGTGATTTTAGGTACTTTGGGAGTGAAATCTGGAAAAGGAAGCAATTCGGACGTTTTTGGAGCATAAAAGTGAAGAAAACGCCAAAGTCTTAATTTTCCATGCTGGGAACAGTAGGTGACGGCGTCAAGAGTAATTTCCTGACGGCGTCAAGAGCAAAATTCCATGACGGTCCAGAAGAGATTTGACGGCGTCATGAAGGTAGGGTGTCAAGAGTAAAAGTCATGACGGCCTGGAAATGATTAAGTCTTGACGGCGTCAAATGTAGATCAAGGCAGTCCGAGAATAGTTTTGGCGGCGAGGTGACGACGTCACAAACTTTGTCTTGACGCCGTCAGACCCCTTTTCCTATATATAGTTTTCTAATTTTTCACATTTAGGGAGAGAAGTTTTGGGAGAAACCCTAAGTACGATTTTGGTGTAACTTTACAGGTTTTTCAAGGGTTCCAACCCCTTGATACCTTGCATGTGTAATCAAGATAAGTGTTCCTTTAATTCAATCAATATGTCTATGTGTTGGTTGTCTATATCTTGTTCTTGTCTTAATTCCATCATGCTAGGCTAGATCTATCTTGTGTTTGCTTAGATCTAATGAAACCTAGATGTTGATTATGTGTTGATTACTTGTTTATTCTTGTCTTGGATGAATGATTTATATGTTAGGCTTAAGAAAACTGGCAGATCTCCAATTGGTAACATGCTTGAACGTCTTAAGAAACATGAACCGACGCGCACTAGGTCTTTATTGGTTGTATTTAATGCATGGGCCACTGTTTACAATCCCTATAGTTGTGCTGGGCATGGTGTAGGAGGAGATAAGAGCTCATAGAATTGGGGAGTTAAGTGTGCCACCCCATGAATGGTATTAAGGAATACGATCCGTCATCCATGCAATTATAACAAGTAATTAACGTTTAAAAGATGTCCAGGGAGTAATGAAATCTAAGTAAACACATTTTCTCCAATTACTGCTCACAACTTTAGTATAAATTAGTTTATTTTCATTTTTAGTATTTTATTTTGATTGCATCTTAGTATTGGGTTAGTTGAATAGCAACTAATTCCGCCCAAATCCTTCAAGCCCGAGATTTTAAATTGCTTTCTAAAAAATATAAAAACACAAAAATAATCTTCCCTCATCTTTAGAACTAGTATTTAAGGTTTTCTAATCCTAGCGACACTATTCCTAGCTGAACGATCAATCCCCCGGTACTTGTCACTATACTATACTACAACGATCAGGTACACTGCCTGGTGGGGGTTGTAAGCTTCTCAAGATCCCTTGAGAGGTAAAGCCTGGTGCGATTTCCACGTATCATGTACTATTCCTTTGGATTGAAAAAACTGTTTCATCTGTGAGTTCACATATTCTCCACCATTATCAGATCGGACAATTTGGATGGATTTTTTGAATTGTGTTTGAATCATGACATAAAATGAAGTGAATCTATCAAATACTTCAGTCTTGTTTTTCAAAAAATAAATCCACGTCATTCGTGTACAATCATCAACAAAAATAACATAATATCGAAATGTCCCTCATCATAATTTTGATCTGTGGTCCCAAATTGAAATATTTTACCATCGTGTCGACCACTATACCAAAATGGACATTGACCATACCGCACATGGGGACCTTTGGGGATTAAGTACTGATGAAGCATGGGAAACCATAGAGAATTGTGCCATACTTGCCAAAAAAATGGACAACCCAACAAACGTTGTTACGGATCAATTGATAGCAAGTTTAAGGGAACAAGCAAGAAGACTGTTTGGGGATAAAACTATAGATGAGATAACTGGGCATACGGGGTGGTATGATTTCACCACAATACAAGCTGAACACATAGGTGATATTGATGTGATGGAAGAGATACTAGAAAACCCAAGCCCAATAAGTACCCCACAAGTCCTACCATCACTTGAGGAATACACACCACCCGTGACTTATCCGGAAGAAGTAGAAGAGACTATAGGAGCCCCAATAGAGGTAGAACCTTTGTACCAAACACCACTAGAGGATATAGGTTTGAATACTTGTAGTGATAACCTTACTCTTAGTTCTAGGGAATTACGTAGTGTTGATGAACCGAAACCTCAATCTTCACACAACTCTCCATCCTTAGATATACATCTAGGAGAAAAAAGAGGAGCCAACCCACCCATCAACCCATGTAGTCCGGGTAGTCTTAGGATAAAGGTAATGGACTCTAAGCCTTGTAGAGAGGAAGCCAATATAGGAGTGGAAAATGGCCTTACATGCTTACATCACCCATTTATGATTGATCACAAGAAACATTATGGGTTTAAACCGGGTTTATTAGGTCAAGATGGATCCCCAACTAGTAGTCTCTTGAAGATGATAGAAAATGATCCCTTTCTAGGAGAAAATCTTAATCCACCCATTAACCCGATTGAATTTGTTAAGGTTATGATGATAGGAGCACACCCCTTTGAGCATATAATTCATCCACCACTCTTACCTCATATGGCATATTTTCACCCTAAGGGTGTGTATCGCTACTTTCACCCACACTTAATCCTAAGTGTAGGGAAAACATCCCCTATTTCCATTTTATAAGGGTAGAGTCAGGCTCGTGACTCGAACAAAAACAAGCGCTTCTTGGGAGGCAACCCAAGCCCGTTTTATTTGTTTGATTGTTTGTTTTATTTTATTTGCTTCCGTATGCATGCGTTATTTTTATTGTTGGTAGATCATGTTTCTAAATTAAATAGTGGAAATACTTTACTTTGTTGTTTTGGCCTAGTCTTAACTCCACCTAAAGGTATTTTTGCAAAAGATAAGTGTAAGGGGAAACCCCAAATATATTTTCAAGAAACAAACCGATCATGATTCTCCACAATATTAAATGAACATGTATATTCGTATTTGTTAGAGTCAAATGCTTGTATTGAGTCATAATGAAGTTTTACAGGATTTTCCAGGAAGTAGGACCAAGTTTTTCCAGAAATTTTCCGGAAACTTAACATAAGAATTTCTGCAGGTCAATTCTGACGGCGTCAGGAGTTTACTCTTGACGGCGTCAGGTGTAAAAATCTGGAAATTTTACCGGTTTTGTTTTTCTAACGGAGTCTTATGGTTTTTGTGAATTATTAAGTTTTATAATCTCCAGGAGATCTGCAAACTTCATTCCACAAGCATTATATCTTATCTTGTTTTCTAGGATTTAGTAACTTATATAGGATGCCGCCGATTTTACGCGAGGTTGTCTTGTCTATTTTATCAGGTTTTACAAGTTATGTTTGACAAGAAGATGATTTATATTCTGGAAGGGAAGCTTTGATTGTTCATTTTCTTGGAGGAAGATTTAACCTGGCCACCTTATTATCCATACCGAGCGAATCAGGGGAGTATTTGATTTCATTCTCTTTACTTTTTCACTTTTACATTCTTTACTTGAACATTGGGGACAATGTTCATCTTAAGTGTAAGGGGAGGGTAAAAAGATGATACCTTACATATGCACTTTCGCTTGAGTTTGTTTTGTTTAATGGTAGATGTGTAATAAAACTATGAGAAATACTTGTTAGTGCAATTTTAGCGCCAAATTTAAAATTTTTTACAACATTTAGGAGTGAAACTTTAGCCATAGCAAGCGTCTCATGGATAGGAGATTGTATGACTAGCACATAACCGTATATTCAGAAAAAATTTCCACCCAAATATGTGAGGTTCGCCTTTAGATTTGATAGGAAAAGCATTTATTATTAGTGCTTATGAGTGTACCGGTAGCATTTAGATTCTAGAACTTGCGTTAGTGATGCATCCCGAGACCGCTAGTGAGACTACATTCGTGTAGTAGGATTTACTACATGATAAGAGGCATTAGGATTACCCTTGTGTTAAACTCGTATCATAATTACTTGACCATTTAAGTCATATTACTTGGCTAGTTAAGTCAACTAATTTTTCCCACACCCTTAGCGTTGTACTCATTTTTAGTACACGAAACCCCTAGTACACCCCTCCGAGCCTATCTTTTCGTTTCTAACTTTAAGCATTTTACTTAAAGGAAGAATTTGTTACACCCCACTTAAATGTACAACCAAATTGCCTTAGCCTTCCGTGTATGCGCTCATTTTTAGTGCATTATTGTTATTTGTTAAACCCTAAGTTAACTTTCTAATTGATTACATGGTTGCTAAGTCGAGTCATATCCTTGTACATATTGTTTTGGGACGATTGGGACTCATGGGTAAGTACTTATTTTATGAAGTAATGGGGAAGAACATCATTTATTACCCCCATATGTACGTTAATCTTAAAAGTACTCCAAGTGTTTTGATTATCTTAATTCGAGTCATTAGTTAGTTTAATGTAAAGTATGTAAAGATTCAAGTGTAAGGGAAATGTTCATTCCCTATGATGTATTATTTTGAATGGTAAGAGTGTATGTAAAAAAAAAAAAAAAAAAAAAAAAAAAAAAAAAAAAAAAAAATACGGACTACTATCCCGTTTCATTCTATGTTCATTTTATGTTTTTGTTATTTTTCATTTATTAGCTTAAGTCGAGTCTAGTCTTGGCTTAGCAACTCCATATTGTACATGTAATTAACCAAGATTGTTAACTCGCCACCAGTAAAACTTCCTTTATCCAACAAAACCGTGTATTTCATATCCCTACACCTAACGTTACAACCCTTTAAAAGACCTCTTTGATAGTTTATCCTAGGTGCTTACGCCATGTGGTGGAGGTTTGATCCTATCCCAAGCCTATGGTAATCTATTTTGCTATGACAGGTAGTGAGAGATATCTTCCGTTTCCATTTTGTAATTTACACTTTATTACACCCGAGAGATATGAGTATCTAAACACTATTTGTGAGGTGCTTGTGTATGACCTTCGTGCTTGTCTATTGGTCTTTAGTGGAACGATTATTTGTTGTAATTACTTTTATATTAGTGTTAAATGACCCCTAACTTGTATTTTGAGTAGAATAAAAGCGCATTTGCTTGAGGACAAGCAAATCTCAAGTGTAAGGGTATATGATGAGGCGAAAAATGATCCGTTTTTAGGGGGTCATTTAAGCCCGAATTCGAATTTATTTGATCAAATATTGCCCTAAATCGTTCCTTTTGTGATTTTAGGTACTTTGGGAGTGAAATCTGGAAAAGGAAGCAATTCGGACGTTTTGGGAGCATAAAAGTGAAGAAAACGCCAAAGTCTTAATTTTCCATGCTGGGAACAGTAGGTGACGGCGTCAAGAGTAATTTTCTGACGGCGTCAAGAGCAAAATTCCATGATGGTCCAGAAGAGATTTGACGGCGTCATGAAGGTAGGGCGTCAAGAGTAAAAGTCATGACGGCCTGGAAATGATTAAGTCTTGACGGCGTCAAATGTAGATCAAGGCAGTCCGAGAATAGTTTTGGCGGCGAGGTGACGGCGTCACAAACTTTGTCTTGACGCCGTCAGACCCCTTTTCCTATATATAGTTTTCTAATTTTTCACATTTAGGGAGAGAAGTTTTGGGAGAAACCCTAAGTACGATTTTGGTGTAACTTTACAGGTTTTTCAAGGGTTCCAACCCCTTGATACCTTGCATGTGTAATCAAGATAAGTGTTCCTTTAATTCAATCAATATGTCTATGTGTTGGTTGTCTATATCTTGTTCTTGTCTTAATTCCATCATGCTAGGCTAGATCTATCTTGTGTTTGCTTAGATCTAATGAAACCTAGATGTTGATTATGTGTTGATTACTTGTTTATTCTTGTCTTGGATGAATGATTTATATGTTAGGCTTAAGAAAACTGGCAGATCTCCAATTGGTAACATGCTTGAACGTTTTAAAAAACATGAACCGACGCGCACTAGGTCTTTATTGGTTGTATTTAATGCATGGGCCACTGTTTACAATCCCTATAGTTGTGCTGGGCATGGTGTAGGAGGAGATAAGAGCTCATAGAATTGGGGAGTTAAGTGTGCCACCCCATGAATGGTATTAAGGAATACGATCCGTCATCCATGCAATTATAACAAGTAATTAACGTGTAAAAGATGTCTAGGGAGTAATGAAATCTAAGTAAACACATTTTCTCCAATTACTGCTCACAACTTTAGTATAAATTAGTTTATTTTCATTTTTAGTATTTTATTTTGATTGCATCTTGGTATTGGGTTAGTTGAATAGCAACTAATTCCGCCCAAATCCTTCAAACCCGAGATTTTAAATTGCTTTCTAAAAAATATAAAAACACAAAAATAATCTTCCCTCATCTTTAGAACTAGTATTTAAGGTTTTCTAATCCTAGCGACACTATTCCTAGCTGAACGATCAATCCCCCGGTACTTGTCACTATACTATACTACAACGATCAGGTACACTGCCTGGTGGGGGTTGTAAGCTTCTCAAGATCCCTTGAGAGGTAAAGCCTGGTGCGATTCCCACGTATCATGTACTATTCCATTGGATTGAAAAAACTGTTTCATCTGTGAGTTCACATATTCTCCACCATTATCAGATCGGACAATTTGGATGGATTTTTTGAATTGTGTTTGAATCATGACATAAAATGAAGTGAATCTATCAAATACTTCAGTCTTGTTTTTCAAAAAATAAATCCACGTCATTCGTGTACAATCATCAACAAAAATAACATAATATCGAAAATTTTGTCCCCCAATTACAGGAGCAGGACCCCAAATATCTGAATGAATCAATGAGAAAGGTACTTCAACCCGAGTAATATTATGTTTAAAAGTTTGTCGGTGACTTTTAGCTAACATGCAAGTTTCGCAGGGAATTGATTTATTCAAAGGGAAAAGATCAGGAAATAAAGTATGCAAATAACTATGAGATGGATGACCCAACCTCCTATGCCATAGCCATGCTTCTCTTTCTGTTGTTCCATGAGCTAACATCACAGTACCACTTTGAGTCACTTCATCAACATAGTATAGTCCATGTTTTTCAGTGCCACGCCCAATAATCCGTCCCGTCCTGGTATCCTGTAAGAGACAGAAAGTTGGATGCATGAGAACCGAACAGTTTAGTTCCTTTGTCACATGGCTGACAGATAACAATTTATGTGACAAAGAAGGAACATATAAACAATTAGGAAGTTTAATATTCGGAGAAACTTCAATTGTTCCACCGGTTTTTACATCCATTTTCTCTCTATTTGCAGCTTGGATGTGTGTTTTTCTAGGTTTTGACCTTGATGTGAAATTTGACAATTCATATGACATTGTGTCAGTTGCTCCACAGTCAAAAATCCAGGGACCTTTTTCTAAATGATTTTGAGCCAAGTTTGTACACCCATTTCCCTTATCCCCTTTACCTGTCACCGAAAAACTCCTCTTCTCTCCACTTTCTTCAGCCGCTGCTAGTCCTCCAAATCCGATGTTCGATCGCTGGCCATCACTTCTACTGGTGCTAGTATGAGTGGCAGGAGTGGCGGAAGGCTTCTCTCTTTCTGATTTGATGTTCTTAGTCCTTGTCTTGTGACCATCAGTCCACCAATCCGGATACCCAACAATCTGAAAACATTGTTCTTTGGTGTGCTTCGTCAGGCCACACTCTTCACATTTAAGATGTGATTTATCTTCTTTGGTGATTGGTCTCTTCCCATCATTCCGGCGGTACCCTTTAGTTGCTAGACCGACACCTTCCGTCTCACCGGGGCTTGTGATAAGTCCGGTGGCTATGCCCTGATATTCATTGCTAGTTGCTCCCAGAATATTCTGGTGAGCGGCTTCTTTGCGAATGGTGGCATAAGCAATCTCGACGGACGGAAGAGGATCAAGCCGGAGTATTTCTCGTTTAATCGGATCAAATCTCTGATCCAGTCCATTTAGAAACCGGAAAAGTTTTTGTTCACATCTGACTTTTGAATATATTTTGATATCTTCTGAGCATTTCATGGGGTTTGGATCGATTCTGTCGATTTCTCCCCATACCCCCTGAAGCGCAATCCAGAAACCTTCAAGAGATTTCTCATTTTGTTTGAGTTCATTGGCTTTAACATGGAGATTAAAGGTCTGTAGCTTATCTCTTCCACTGCTATATGTGATTACCAGTGCATCCCACAACGCTTTTGCAGTGGGATACTCGGTAAGGTTGCCAGCTATCATAGGTTCGATGTTTTGAATGAGCCATGAGAACACGATTAAATCATCTTGTTCCCATGTTTCGTAGGTTTCACTAGTTTTTTCTGGAGGTTCATTGGTTAGGTGGGACAACAGTGTTTTTGATTTCGCTCCAATGGCAACTCGGATCATCCGAGTCCATAGAGCATAATTTTGGCTGTTTAGTTTGAGATTGATCTAAAGGTTATCGGATAGTTTTGGATTTTGTGGTTGTTGGTTGATATTAGTTTTCAGGAGGTTTGCTAATTGAATAGCAAGATCAGAATTAGAGCCGCCGTCTTCGGACATGGTGGCTTAAGGTTTGGTGATGTTAAATGAGGCTAAGAATGATAGTTAATTAGTAGATGATGAGATCGGAACTGTCTCTGATGCCATGTTAACAAAGGCTCAAGAGCAACTGTATTGTTTTCTACTTTAATTGATATATTACATTTTGAACAACCAAGGCTCTATATATACAGGAAATAATGGGTTAAAGATAGAAACAATGACAAGGTTCATGGCTGGCATTGTGATCCAAAATTGATGATGGCAATCACCTAATTATGGAGATGATGAATAGACTGGTCCCTGAAATACTTTCCTTTCTAACAAGTTCTTCATGTCTATCAACTATTTATTTTTATTTTTTAACGACAAATATCTCACAATATTTATCACATATTTATTGCACATCAGTACTTAAACCCACAACCACATGTGTATGGGAGACAACATTTTTCTTAAAATGTTCATTAGTTATCCAAATATGGAGAAAACTTAACCTACTCGATGGGTAAACTACCCAATGACTAAAAACACAAATAATGCTTGCTTATAATATGTGGCATGAAAAAAATAAAAACATAATTAATTCTTTGTTCCTTCTCTTCTAATGACATAATGGCACCTCAACCGGGTAAACTACCCGGCGGATTGCATAAAAATTGGTGTGCATTGGATCACTCAAGTTAGGTATCGTTTGTTGTTTAATATATTTTAAGTGCGTGCCTTTCGCATGTATGAATTAATTAGCACACTTGTTTAGTTGTTTACTTATGTAGATGCATTGAGAATATAAAACGGGTAAAAGTAAACGGATATATGTTGTGGTTAACCGGGAAAAGTTAATTTTTTTAAACGTATTTAAAATGTCACAATTGGGTAACTCTATTAGATCAAGATCCTTAATCACAATAGCTTCATGTAAAATTTTATGAAAGCATTGTCGATATGATCAAGAACAATAGACGAGGATTATGATATCGATGCAAAATATATTTTTCAGTGTAATAGGAATAGTATTTTGGCTGGCTAAGAACGGAAGGATATTACAATAAACTATGTTTTTTGTAGACTAGTTATAATCTTAGTGCTATTTGTTTTTGCTTCTTTGTTTGGCTTACGCGCTTATTAAAGTTTTGAAAAGCTAACAAGCTCGACTTTTGGAACTTTTAGACATGTTAATTTGAGCTTGTAAACTTAAGGGTATTAAACTTACCTTCAATTTCGATATACGATACGCAACTATTTTTTTTCAATTTAAGGTATCCAAGTTATTTTTTATTGTAATGTCAAGAAGCTTTTACCCACACAAAGCTAGGCTTTCCAGTTTACCATCATCATACTTCATCTTCCCCAACCAACTTTCGGCCAGAAACTTATATCTTTTGTGTTACTTTAAATAGTATTTCAATATACGCATCTTCGCTATATTCGTAACCAAATAAATATATCCTTCATTCTATGCATTTACACGTCGAAACATTTATCTCCAAAATTCATATAAAAGTCTTTTGTTTTTTCTCTTGTTCCCCACGAACACACCAATTGTTGTCACTACAAAACTCATATAATAAGATGTTTTTATTTCATATTCTCGATCCATACAAACACACCAACGCAAAGAGCTTTATTAAAGCTCTCGTTTAATAAGCTAATCAAGAAAATTATTACCCAATATTTACACCAAGTGTTGTTGATTTTAATTTTGATTTGATCTATCTTTGTCCATATCACTAATCAATTCTACCTACTTCCGAGAGAGCTGCTTTCGCCTCGGTAACAATTTTTCCTGAATTTTCATAGGAATTGTTCCCCGGCATACTAAAAAAAAGGTCACTTGAGGTCTTTTTTTAGGTGGTAAAGTTGATTTGGCAGTTTACTGAACCATCAGGTTTGATGTTCTTTATTCAAAAAGGTTGGGTTTTGCACTAATGATATTTTGGGATTTGACTGATTCTAAAACATTTTTAAAATGCAAATCAAATTGTCAAATCTTGAGCAAGTTGCTGAAGAAAAAAAAAATGTTCTAAAAAATGTGCGTAACTATACAGATGTAACATGGTAACCTGTCAATTGTCTAATATTGCAACTAAAAATAACTTGGATACTTTAAATTGAGAAAGAAAAAAAAAAAAGTTAAGTATCTTAAATTGAAATTGAAGGCAAGTTTGATATTTTTTGTGCGGTTTGTCTTAAAGTTAAACAAGTAATATGCTTAAATTGATGAGCCAATAATATACCTTTAGGACATGTTTGGTTGAAGGAAATGAGATCAAAGAATTAGAAATGAATTCATTTCCTTTGTTTGGTAGCCTAAGAAATAAAATTGTAGAGATTTGCAATTCTTAAAGAGTTGAATTTACATACAAAATCAAAGAATTCATTTCCTTTAAATATTGAGTGGAAATCAATTCTTAAAGGATAATAATAATAATAATAATAATAATAATAATAATAATAATAATAATAATAATTTTTATTGATTTCTTAAGTCAATTCTTTGGTATTACCAAACACAAGAATTTTACTGAATTTATGTGGAATTCATTTATGTGAATTTAATTTTTGCACTTCATTTTATTTCTCTGAATTTCACCCTACCAAAGATGCACTTACATTATAGACAAATAGGCTAAATCTCAGTCGAATTACTTTTGGAAGAACAACTATCATAATTGGATCAATTATTATTTGGTCCACCAAAATTATAATTATAAAGTTAGTGAGGAGAATCTCTACAACATGTGTATGTGTATATAAAACATTATCATTTTCATCCACCTAAAATCAACATGTGTGTGTCTACATATTAAACAATGTTGTTTTCAGTCTTGCAAAATAAAAACAAAAACTTTTGTAATATTATATTAGTCTTGATAAACTAATTAGTTGAATTAACTAGTAATGTAATACGTGTTTTTTCAACAAACACATATATAATATTCTTTAAGGAAAAATATTAGTAGTTAAAAGGCATAAGAAACAAGGTGTTGATGTGAAGGTATTTTGGAGCCAAAACACAAAAGAATGCAAACATTACTTATCTTCCTCGTGCTCATACTGCAATTGCAGATGTTACACTTTTCACAAGGCAAATCAATCGTCAAAAACCTCCCTGGCTTTGCTGGAGATCTTCCATTCACTCTCGAAACCGGGTAACTAGCTATACATCTTATATTTAGAGAAAGTGTACAACTTGTATATAGCTCCATGCCTTTCTTTATATATGACTATATGATTATATGGAAATCGAGTTTTAAGTAATGCAGACTTAGATTTTTTCCATAACAAAATGTAAAGATCCTAACTTAATCTTGTGTGGTTTTTGCACCCTTTTGGATTCTAAAATAAAGTCACCATTGTAATGTTCTTATCTTGTAATGGAATTTCATTTGTGTTTGAAAGATATGTTGGAGTCGGAGAATGTGAACAAGTGCAGTTGTTTTACTACTTTGTTGAATCTCAAAGCAACCCGCAAAAAGATCCATTGCTTCTGTATCTCACCGGTGGCCCGGGAACTTCTGGCATTCTTGCATTCCTTTATCAAATTGGTAACTTTCTTCTTTAATATACACAAGTCACTATGTTTGCACAAACTAAAGTAATTACAAAATATTTGTAAGATTGATTTTTGTACATGGATTAAAGGTAATTAAGTAGATGAAGTTTAAGTGAGTTTCTACTTGTGTTGTGATTTGAAATGGCAAAAATATTAAGTACTAATGATTATAGTAAAGAAAAACTAGATTTGTAAGGCTGCACATAGTCGTGACTGTGTCATCAGCCTGCCACATTAGCTTTTTTTCTCCACTGACAAGACACGACCAAGTTGCCAGTTGCCACAATCAATGGCCAACTTTTTTTTTTTTTTTTTTTTTTTTTTTTTTTTTTTTTAATCCAAATATTTTAAACACCAAATTTAAAATTCATTAAAAATAAAAATATTACAATACTAAATTAAAAACTTAAACATTACAATACTTATTAAAAACTTAAACTAGTAATCTAACTTGTAGCATGCCTTGATTGCTGCCTTAATCTCCAAAAGTTCTCGTATTTGGCGTGCGGGTAAACTTTGGTCGATAGTTGAATTGTAGAAAATCAAATCTTGCTCCCGTTTTGATGTGGCCATGATTTCCACTTGCTTTCGTTAGAGTTCAATTTTCTTTGTTTTCATCGCTAGCTCTTGTTCCTTCAACTTAAAGTACGACTCTTCCATTTCCTTTTTCTCCGGTTTTGACGGCTTGAACTTGAAAAAGGTCTTGGCTAACGAATTTGGCCATGATGATGGTGGATCACGAGAGGAGGATGATGATTTCTTCCTGGCTATGTCACGACCTTGTGGTCGTGATTCTCTAGTCTCTTCCTCATCATCAGAATCATCCACGTCTTGGAAATTCAAAGGACCTTTTCTTGACCCCGAGGTAGTTGTAGAACCTTTTGTTTTCTTCCGACTTTTCGTTCTGAAAGCAGGCATCTCCCAGTTCTTCCAAGCATCATGATTCTTCAAACTTTTCCAACAATCCTCTAATGTAAAATCATGACCGTAAAGCACACGGTATTCTCTAAGAGCTTTTTCTTTATCGTCTGCATCATTCTCACCACTTCCATGATTATCCTGGATATTATATCCATAATAGCACAAAAATTACGAATCCTATTCTTCCATTTGGTCGTGATCAAATCGTACGTTCTTTATGAACCAGTTTCATTTTGAAAGTACCCTATCACCTCCTCTCAAAAGTGGTGCCTGTTGATAGTGTTTCTTCTTTCGGAATTTTCCGAAATATAAACCCAAGCTCTACAAAGCGCGATCTCTTTCGCCTTTGTCCATGGTTCGTTCTTTTTCGATGGTTCGGGCTTTTTGCCTTTGTCCTTCGCCTTTGTAGCACATCTCGAAGGTTTCTTTGGTTTGATGGGTGACGTCTCTTCGACATCGTCATTGTCTTCAGCAGGCATGGAACCGTGGTACGTACCGTGACCCGAATCTCGCCCCATCGAAGCATCTTGAGTCGTATAGTTTTGGGTCGAGTACTGTTGAGTTGGATAATCTGCCATATAATCCTCCAAATCCATTTCAAGATTAGCACTACGAAGCGGGGAATAATCTTGATACGGTTGGGAAGACTGCGAGAAATCCATGTTAAGATGATACGACGACCCACTTGGTTCTTTAGTGATAATCCATATTAGGACGATATGGATTGACATATGGACGATTAACATAAAACGGGTTTTGATTTTGATTCGGTTGTGGTAGTCGTGATGGATATTCAAAAGCGGGTACACGAAAGCGAATACCCCGATTTTGTGGTGGTGTCACGCCGGTTAATTCGAAGTTGTTTTCCGGCGAGAAATTCAAATTCAGGGCATTTTGGGGTAGTCGGGATCGTCGGTTTTTTAACGTGGGAGTATTTTTGTTTGACATGATTAATATGGATGAGAAGTTATTTGAATTATGTGTTTAGAAGTGTGTTTGACGTTGGTATTTATAAGGTTGTAAAGTGATATTTTTTTTCTTTTTTCTTTTTTTTTTTGAATTTTGTGTGTCTCACAATCGGTCGTTATTTAGACCGATAGATGCAAAACCAACACCTTCGACCGATATTTTTCCCCCACACTCGAGGTGACTGATATTAATATCGGTCGACATGTGACTGATATTAATATCGGTCGACATTGGTTCGTGACCGGCTTTTTCAGATCGACTGCTACTAGCCTAAGTTCTTGAAATACAATCATTTCTATAAGAGATAAAATTGAAATAATGGGCAAATTTTCGCTTAAAAATTTGTCAAATGGTTATTCCAGTAAGTTCGTTCAGCGTAATAGTAATCTTTCATAATCATAGAAAAGGAAGAAATTAAACAAGATATAAATGATGAACCTGTTGTTGTAGGTCCACTTAAGTTCGAGTATACAAATGCCACAAGAAGTGAAGTAAAATTGGAAGTAAACCCGTATTCATGGACAAAGGTTTGAGTTCTTGTGAAATATGCATCTTTCCCGCATGCTCAATGTCTCTAATCACATTCTATAGTAACGATCCAAGTGCTTTTGGTATGTTGCCTGCAGATGGCTAATGTAATATTCATAGATCTACCAGTTGGCACTGGATTTTCATATGCGAAAACATGGGAATCATCAAGAAGTAGTGATTCCTTAGTAGTTACTCATGCGTACGATTTTATAAAAAAGGTAATAAGCACATGAAAGTCATGATGCTTTTACATCGATGATCTGAGATCCATAAACATTTTATTAGTTCCATGTTTTGGGAATAAAGTTTATGTAATTGCCAAGTTAAAGATCCAAACACTCAGGAAAGTAAAATGTTTTGTCAATAATAGTTTGTTGTTTGATGTTTCTTGTCTGATTGACTTGCTAAGAATTTGCAGTGGCTCATGGACCATCCTATGTTTCTCAGTAATCCATTGTACATAACGGGGATTTCTTACATGGGACTTATCATTCCAGGAGTTGTTTCAAATGTATATCATGGTAATAATCATATCATATTTCTAGTTAAAGAAGGAGCGACACCAGGGGCGGAGCCAGAAAATTTTGCTCGAGGGGTCAAATTTTAATAATTTTTAGAAACTACACTATAAATTGGTTCTTAGGGAGGTTAAATTACAAAAAAAAAAAAAATAAATAAATAAAAAATAAATAAAAAAAATCTAGATATTTTAGAAATTTTACACTACAATTTTTTTCGGTAGGGGGGCACGTGACCCTTGTCACCCCCCTTTGTCTCCGCCCATGAGCGACAGCATGCTTTGAAGTATGAGAATAACTTATAGCTTGTTTAAAAAAAATACTAATAAATAAAAAAATATATATAAATTATCCATTGTGATTTTGTGACACATTCTTTTTAACAAATTTCTCTAATTTTAGGCAATGAACAAGGGGCTCGACCAAAGCTAAACATTAAGGTAACACAATACCTTTTGCACAAACTCAATTTTCACATCTTGTGATCAGCTCATAATCCATGTATTTGGTTGGTGTAGGGTTTCTTGATTGTGAACCCTCGTACGGATGGCTTCATAGATTTTAACTCACGAATTGAATTTGCTTATCGAGCTGCACTTATAGAAAATGAAATCTATGAGGTAAAATGAGTCATTACTGCATAATGCTAATGAAGTTTGTTCAAAGGTAGTAGTAACCTTCTGATTTTTGCAGTTGGCGAAAAAAAACTGTGGAGGTAAATACATATACGTAGATGCAAATAACACATTGTGTTTAAATAGTCTGAAACCCATAAATGAGGTGAGCTCATAAATAAATGTCACCATTAGTTTTCACTTTCAGTATATCGAGTCCCCGTAGATGCTCCAACTTATACATGTTTCTTATTGTACATTTACATACAGTGCATAAATCGGGTTAACATAGGTCACATCTTAGAGCCAGTGTGCGATGGAAAAGATCCAAAAGCATTTTGTCGAGTAAACTCTCAACCTCTATTCTTTTTGTTTTCTTAATATCTTCGAATAGCTATAACCTTTCTTACAATCATATTATATGTCTAGGAATCCATTTATGCATATTCTAATATTTGGGGAAACATGAAATCCGTTCGACAAGCTCTCCACATCCGTAAGGTAAGTGATTTACATGTTATAAATCAATGATAGCCATTGATAGGTGATTAGTGACTGATAAAAAATAATATGTGCTAGTATGTTGATGTATCACGCATCTTTGTTTCAAATGGAGCATTGTGCCATTAGCAATTGATAGCTTAGAAAGGATCTGAATGTTTTTGGTGTGACCGTGCATGCAGGGAACGGTAGAAAATTTTCAGTTTAGAAACTCAAGCATTAGTGCCGTATTTGGTAAACCGGACACCATATATTACTCCTATGATATCTTTAGTAGTTTGGCCCACCACAAACAACTTTTTAGCAAGAAATGCCATGCTTTGATCATCAAGTAATCTCTTTCACTCTCCCCTTTGAAGTTGTTATTTACGTAAGAAAATGATGCGGACAATTTTACCAATCTATTACACGTGTGTTGAATTGGTTTACAGTGGTGATCAAGACATGACATTTCCATACGTGGGCACACAGCAATGGATAAACAGTCTCACTCTAAGAGTTGAGAGTCCATGGAAACCATGGTTTGTTCGTACTCAAGTCGCTGGGTAAGTTCTACTTCCAAATGTTTTAAGAATTGTGATTCAACTAGATTTTCAACCACTTTATTCGTACTCAAGCAAAATTCAGAGTAAGTGAGTAACAAATAAAGTGGTTGAAAATCTAGTTGAATCACAATTCTTATGAAAATCTTCTCTAGCAAATCAGACATTTCTTACTAGAAGGGGTCATTTTTTTGTTACCTAGATATGAGAAGACATACTCGAAGGCCAAATACTCGCTGATGTATGCGACTATTAAGGTAAGACATGTATTAGTAACATACATATATTTACAATCATATCATTAAACTAGCTACATTTGTCTTTTCTAAAGTTGTCAAACTGACATCAATCATCAATAACACTTAGGATGATTATCATTCTCTTTCTCATATGCCTCTTCCCCCAATTCCATGTCAAAGAGTCGCCCACAACTTGATATAGCTATGTTAATGATAATTAGATATGATGTTGACCTAGTGATACTGGTTTTGCAGGGAGCGGGTCATTCAGTGGCAGTTTATAAGCCTGAAGAATCCATGGTCATTGTGGAGACATGGCTTGCTTCTCATACTAATTCCTCAAAATCTTAGGACAAGCACAAAGTTCAGAACAAATAAAAAAGTGAATTATTCCGCTGTAATCGACCTTGTATTAATCAGGGGCACACCGCATTTTATTGCTTCACATGTCAAGCTGGAAATGTTTTCTGAACTCATAAGCTTTGCATACAGATGGAATATAATCCACGGCTTTCGTAATACAGCAGCAGTCAATATGGTGGTTAAATCACGAAAGACCTGATAAAACTATAAACTCATTTATGATAATGTAAACACCGATCAAAAATTTAGCATCATAAACTTTACGCTTCATATTATCAAATGATCATATGCTGAAATTAAGGTTTTTTCAATATCATTCTAAAAGAAATGATGGTATATAAATAACTAAAAGATATAAATAAAAAAGCCTTGTATCAAAATTATGTCATCTATAAATCAATAAAAACCAATTCTAGCCTCCATACACCAATATAAGATATGACCAAAACACCATAAATCCATCAACATCCTTGAGGGAGCTAACTGCATCTTTATAAAATTTAAACAAGTAAGAAGAAATAAATGATGAAGCCGAGCAATATCTTCGGATAAGGAAGATGAAATGACAAGAGCTAAACTCTGCTACACAAGTTCTTGTGTACAAACGCTGAAATTTGAAGTCTGAGGTTGGCATGGTATTGTTAAAGTAATGCTCTTGTTTTATCTGACAGTCTGCCTAATCTTGATCATTCGCTTCAGAGTTGCTAACCAGAAGCTGCATTCATCCCAGTCACTTGTGGTAAGATCCACCTGTGCAATAACAAAAACATCAGATTTAACTCCTCGGCCAGACTTGATTGAATGGCATTTGCCTTTTTTTAGTAAATATGGCAAAATGAGCTGGTTGTGTCGCGAGGCATTTCTAATACACGTTGAAACACGCTGATTAATTTGGGTTGACCCGCAAAAACAATTGTCCATTTATTTATGAAAACGGTGTCTAAATTATAATTATAAAAGTAACATTTTTCCTTGTATAATCTACATCTTTAAATAAAGCAAATTAGGATGTCGTATTCCTTGGCCACTTTCATCTTGTTTGACCCATTCTCCTTTTAAGTTTTAACTAAATTGTTGGATTTGCCATATAAAAATAAAATATATCAAAATTGAACCATTAATAGATGTGAATTGAAATTGTCGCCTCAAGTTTTGAAAGTCTAAAACGATACCTGGATCTTAAGGGCAGTAGCAAAGTCGCCACTATCCAAAGACTGACAGAGCTGCACAAGCTTTTCAGCAGCATTCTTGGATATATCACCACTATTTAGTTTTGTAAACAAAGCACCGATTTTCTTTGAGTTATCATCAATTTCCCGCTTCTTAGCTGGAGCTGCATTTGACCCTCCCAATGCTTCTGATGTCTCGTTGAAAAGTCTAGTCAAAGTTCCGATAACTGGCCTTTGCTGGGCTGTACACACAATATTTTAACATTATATTACCTTGTACCACATGTTTAAACAAAAAACGATAAATAATGTAAATTACCTGGCACATTTGTTACATCAGCTGTCTGTACAGTTGGAGGAGCTGCCTGAGGTGCAGCAGGCTGTGGAGGAGTGGAGGGTTGCATTTGAGCTGAGGAAGTTCTTTGCAATCCTGCATTGCTATTAACAGGCATAAATCCCCTAACTGGTGGAGTCACACCCTGTGATATCTTTGGCCCACCGGTTGGAACCATGGGAGATGGAACCGGGCCAACTGAAACAGGTCCTGGTGGTCCAGGTTGGTAACCAGAGTTGGCATTCCCCTGAGACAGGTATGCATCATCAGATTTTAATTTGAACTGTTATAATTAAGGCAAATTTCACAAAATAGTACACTTCTTGATAGTAGTGTACATACTATTTTACAAAATTTACCCTTAAAATTGTACAAAAAAGTGATCAAGGTATCAAATAAAATTACATATACGTACAGGATATAACTGTGAGCCCAAGGTGGGAGCCTGCTGGTACTGGTCAGCATTTCTTATAACAGGAGGCGTTGAAGGAACAAAGAGTTTAGGTGCCGGTTGAGTTGTAACTGGAGGTGGATTGAATCCCGTCTAAAATAAACATAATTCAAAATTATATTCGCGTGATCAACTAGCCATAGTTAAAAGACTATTTATTCTAACTTCAATATTTTACATACCGAAGGAACCTGAGCTGCTGGAGTCGGAACAAACATAGAAGGCTGTTGCTGTGGATATTGTGTATTGTATAAAGGAGCAGCTGGTTGTTGATAGCTGTCACGTTGATAAGAGCTCTCATCCTACAAGAGAAACCAGATAACAAAGCCCGTCAATAAGAAAAAGTTTAAAGAAATGAAATCAACATCGGCAAAGCTGAAAAATGTAATTGCTTCCATAATATATATTAATGACCTGATAGTAGTTTCTAGCAGGTTCTACAGCAGAGTTAGTTTGAAGGTTTGCACCATACACAGCTGGCATTTGTGGTTGAGGGGGAACATAATTTGCAGATGATGTTGCCTCTTTCTCTGAATAAGCAGACATATGGAGAATTTACAGATATAAGTTGAAATATGTGCATCATTTATCGAATACATTAAAATAAACAGTACTTCAATCATAAAATAAAATTTTAGAAATCAATCATACACATACCTGGTTCAGATGAAAGGGCTATCCTATCTCTTAAGATGACAAGCTCAGGAGACAAATCCTCGGTGCCCATTAGCTTCAAATATTCCATAGCTGTGGTCAAAAGTCCTTGACTTGCCAATATCTCAGCGTACTTCTCAACAAGTTTGCATAAAGAGGCACTGAATCTCTTCTGCCCAGTTGCTAAAGCTAGAACCACAGTCTTTTCCATTAAATCCTAACACCAATAAATAGCAACAAAAAATAAATTTCGCCTATTACTTTTCAAATGACATACAATAGTAAAAGAAAAAGATCTATTAAGATTTAAGAAAAGTGTCGAAACCAAATGCTTCTTTACCTGGAGAAGATCAACATAGGATTCTCCCTTGTTCTCAGCAGTAACATTCTTTGACCAAATTTCCACTGTTTTATCAATGTTCCCGGCACATATGTAGCAAAGAGTTGCAGCTAACGTATTACCAGCAGCAACAAGCCTAGAGGCAAGAGTGTCACAAAGTAAAGTCCACTCCTCCCTTTGTGCAAACTGTTAAGGCACGAGTAATCATTTAGCGACTCAAGAAAAAAATAAATAGTAATAAACAGATATAATTAGAAAACTAGGTGAGTCATTAATGTACTCTAGGAAGCTTACAGTGCATAGAAGAGCGAGTGTTTCCTTCCAAGAGTTCAGTGGTCGGGTATTTACTAGACTAACAAGGTCATTATTAACCATTGCAGCAACAACCTACATTCAACAGAAGCATTTACAATAAATATATAAGCGTAGAAGAATAAAAAAAGAGTAAAAATGGAAAGGTGGTAAATTCACCTTTAGGTAGGGAGAACGGTTCTTCTTAAGGTATTGATCACGTGTGCTCTCCCACAAGGATGCACCACCAACCTGGGCAATAACTAAAGCATCTGCCATCTTATCTGCAGCTATGCACTGAGCAACAGCACCCTTGTAATCCCCAACCACCAAAGCACGTTGTACGGCATCATTAAATGAATGGTCAATGGGCTCTCCTTGTAAATCACTTTCCTTCGTTGGTTCTTCTGAAAAGGGAGCTGATTCTCGGGTATTCTTTCCAGGAGTTGAGACAGGTGTTTCACCTTTAGGACTTGGAAGATTGTTAAAGAAATCTTCTCCATTATCAATTGGTGTTTGGTTGCCACCTAAAAAGTCGTCTTTATTTGCTTCATTTTCTTCAAAACTTAAGGAATTTACATCCTGAGATAATTCTTGTACATTATCATTTACTTCTTCTACAGGTAAACTGAAGCCAAGGTGGTTTAGAAGCTTTGTCCTTGCTGTTCCGTCATCTTCAAACATCACCTTCAAAAATCCCCATGTTTCTCTTTCATCCTCAGATCTGTTCATACAATAAAACACATTCAGATCAACTCAGAATGATAGAGATCAAAATATACAGGTAGGAAGATGGGTGGGTTCGATAAAAAGCCAAAACAGAAAGGTTAATACGGACGTGGGCACCAGTTTGGCCCTCAACAAGTTTTCGCACATTTTTTAAAAACTTTCAAGAACAAACTATTATTTTAAGTTGCTATGACAAAAAATAAAAATAAAAAAATAAATAAAAATAAAATAAAATAAAAACCCACACACACACACACACAATGCTATTTGCAAAAGTAATCAAGTCTTTGTATAAAACGCTTATGGAGGTTGTAATTTGTAAACATTAAGAAATCTACTTCAGGCGACTTTCAACCCATATGGCCCGTTTCTATTTAGCTATTTTTTTATATGACCCAGTTGAGATAAAAGATGACCCAAATCAACCCATCATCAAGTTTTCTTAAGAACGTACTCAGTCTCTTGTGATTTTTTGTCACATAGAACCCTCAAAGAAGATCGATCTCCACTTCGCATTGCAGCTTCGAATTCAGATGAGGTACTCACTAAGTTGTGCTCAGTAACCAAGTCATGCACATTAACCTGGCGAAAAAGAAAAACAGTGAGATAATGAACTTATGAGTAAGCTAATACTTTCGTTCCTAAGGTTTGAAAATTTTCCAGAAAAAGGGTCCATTGACATCTAATTTTCCCAATTTGTCCCAAAATAGTTATAATTGCAGCATTTTGGTTCGACATCAATGTGAATGGCCGAAAACCATCATCATATGCAAAGTAGAGGTGATACACCAACCACACATACCTCCGAAGGTCCTGAAGAGCCAGTTGAGTGAAAAGAAACAAGCTTGCCACCAAAGCCAAAAGAAACTCCTGCTTTGCGTTGGTACCATTTTGGGGCTTTTAAAGGTGCTGCACAAAGTTATACACATGAATAAACACCATTGCATTGCAATTACAAGATGTAAAAATATATACAGTTTCTAAACACCATTGCATTGCATAAAGCTACATTACCTGAGGCATAGTGATTCTCACCAGCACCATATCGAGCACAAGCCTGGAAAAGTGGAAATAACAGATGTAAGGTTCTTCAACAGTAAATAAATAAAACTTGTACATGATCAAAACAATTTAGTCAAACTACGTTTTAGAAAAAACAAGAATATGCGTTTGTTTTAATCATGAGTCGAAATGAAACGGTGCTGCAGAAATATAATGATACAAAGAACATGGATAGGTACAATATCACAAACCTCAATATTATAAATGCCAATTTTCCCATCAAATGAAGATGCAGATATGATTCCTGGTATCTTTGGATACCAGTGAACGTCAAAGTTCCAATTGGTTCCAGCTGGAAGTTCAGAGACAATCTGCATCAAGAACCAGAAACTATCATAAGATGGTCATGCCATAAATCGTCAAAGTTGAGAATATAGTAACATAAAGATATACAAACCTCGCCAGAACCAGTATCCCAGCAGATAGTGCGGTTATCTTTGGCACAGGTAAGCAAATAAGAACTGTCACTGGGACACCACGACATCGCAACAACCCCTGTTACATGAATAACATGTTTAAAAGCTTGATAATCATCATTTAACTTTCATTGACCTTGTTAAATACTTTTAAAATGAGAACCAGCATACCTTTATCGTGACCCACCAACTCTCGCAATGGTGACATTGTATTTCGCATATCCCATATCTGCACACAAAGCAAAGGTAAATTTCAAGAGTAATATATTCACTTGTAGAAACATATACAAAGACATAACCCATTACCCTCAAAGAAGGTGAACTGTCATCATCTGAAGCAACAATCAGCTGAGTGGCAAAATCAGGATGCCACTGTAATACGGAGCATCGTCTTCTAACTGAATCTGAAAAGCTGTATATTGAAAGTTCATATAGTTAAGCATTTTAAAATTACAGTACAAGAAAAATATTAACATTGCACTCAAGACCATATATCTACCTTATAATCGGTTTTTGCTTCCTAAGGTCCCAAACCACTGTAACCAAAAAATATATAACATTAATATCTGTAAACATGCTTAAAAATATATGGTAAATTATGTCCATACCAGTTGTCCCATTAACGGAAGTAGATGCCAAGATAGGTTGAACTTTCCTGTTCCATGATAGAAAAGATATTTCGGTCTGTTTAGCTGATGCACTTCCCTGTATGTAGAGTTCTATTAGACATCTAAACATAGAACGTATGTGTGTCTGTGAGAGAGAGTCTCATGCAAAAAGGGAAATATTGAAGCATAATTTTGAGAGTTATGGCACCCATTAAGCTACTGAACCTATTTACCTCAACCTAGATAGAAAATACAATTGTAAACTCATATGAACATATACCGCCACAATCAGCCTACATTGAGAAAATGAATAGCATTCAACCATTTGCACATGTTAAAGACAATCTCCTTCAGTCCTTTATTTTGCTTTAATTTTCCTTCACATGTCCTTTTATTGTGGGTCTACATCAAGTTTGCAAGATCCTCTACCATACAATGGTATGAGTGCAAAAAATAGCAATGTGTAACCTTCTGAAAAAAGTTGACTATCATGGAAGATGATCTTGTATAAGCTTGACTAAATAACGGCTGCTTTTGAGCACATGTCACCAAAGAAAACTTGCATACTTTGTATTGTACCTTTGATCTTAAGTATGTTTGTTCTAGATGAATCTATACTACATTATAAAGCATTTGAGACTTACTACAAAAGGAAGTCTTAAAATTTTAAGACCAAAAACATTACTATTAAAGGAAAAGTAGAAAATTAAAGTAAAATATGAAAATTTAAGTCTAATTTAAACCATATGTAACCCCCCATCCAATAATGATACATTTTAATGAAAGTGTTTATAAGAAAAACTCACTATTAACCATCAATTTAATGCTAATATTTGAAAAATAAAAGTGTTAACCATTTACACTATTAATAATTTAGACGTTCTACTTTTGAAAAACATATTTCTAATATTTTATACTATTTGAGACATGCTAGATAAGGAAATTTAAAATGAAAAATATTTGTTCGCCACAAAAATAGTCACCGGGTACCCGCCGCCGCATTGCGCGGGTACCCTTCTATTAATCTTAAAAGCTTATGCATATAAACCTTAAGCCTGAGATATATTTATTCTAGAACATCTAGTTTGTCTAATTGGAGTTGCAGGAACAAGTCTTGCGGGGTAGGCAGGAACTGAAGGATTATAAAACTTGAAAGTAATAAGTGAGATAGTATGGGCTGGTCATACCACGTACAACTAAGAATCAGGACCAACTGACTTAAAAGGATACGAATTGAGAAAGAACTGATAGTAAAACTAAGCACCTAACACACTACTTTGCATTATCCACATACATAGACTAATGCTGATGCCAGAGAGCACACCTAACAATCTCTCTTTTAATTGTAACGGAAGATTGCACCTTCGGATTTTTATTGATATGAAAGTGTTCTATAAAGTATAAGAATAATTTTGCAATCTAGTTAATTTAGAATCCATATTGTTGATGTCAGAATATAATTACCTTAAGAGGGGGGAAATGTGTAGGTTCTGTTGGTTTAGCAATATCCCATATACAGATTTCCCCTTCTTCAGCGCCAGAAGCAAGATGGTTTGGTGATAGACCACTAAACTCAAGACCACGAACCTGCAGGAAAAAGGAAAGATGATGATGAGTAACCTTACAATGTCTTATCGTATATGCTTAAGAAAATACTAAGTACAACATCATAAAGAATGTAGAATGGAGACTTACAGGTCCTTTGTGTCTCGATAGTTGCTGAACAAAAGCACTTTCATTTTCTTCAGAACTGTAGTTGGTAATGAAAATAAAAAATAAGGCTCTGACGATTATAAAAAAGATGCTGCAGCAATTACTAATTAATATTTGCCTTTAGATCATCAACATGTTATGACAAATAAAGAGCCACAATGCTTTAAAGCATCAGAAAAACAGATCTCAAATAGGATCACACAAAGTTATCTCGTTTTACCAAAAAGGAAATAGGTAACATGCTGAACAAGATCCATTTTTTTGCACATTATCAATCAATCGCATATTAGTTCACCATTCCATCTTAATAAAATCAAATTAAATCACTCGAGTCAAAATTAATCAAATTCCACACCCCTGATTCAGTTTACGTACCTACATTCTACACATGTTTTCTGTAGTTTATGGGCAATACAGATTCAAGCCCAATACTAATATAGACGACATCCCAAATTCCCAATGCCATCATTTAGCAACCAATTTTAATCTTAAAGTCTACAACACTTGAAATAGATCTATGGTATATCAGCTAAATTACCAGTACTAGTAAACCTTTACAGAAAATTGAAAACCATTATCACACAAGAATTGCAATTTAACTTTTCATGAATTCGTCAATATATGCTGCAAACTCACATAACTACTTAAAAATCGTTCCTTTATCAAAAGATTCATTTAAATTTCAATTACTAGATAAAACTTTTTGCCTATTCGTCATCATAAGCTGCAAACTCATATAACGATATAAAAGATTATTCCTTTATCAAACTTCAACTACATTACAAATCACAAAACAATTCACCACTCCATCTTAATCAAATCAAATCAGATTCAAACTCGAAAACACCTAGAAACACTACTCATCATTCTTATTTCTAAAATGAAGCAATTTCTTATATGTTTCAAGCCCAAAACCGATATAGGCTACATCCCAATGCCATCAATTCAAGCCCAATCTAAATCTTAAAGACATCTTAACAAAACCTAAATTACCAACATTAGTTAACAAAACGCAGACAAACATCATTGTTAATGCTTTAAATCATCATATAACTATAAAGATCATTCCTTTATCAATAGATCCACAATACAAACTTCTCAGCTACATTACCAATCACACAACAATACAATGTTCATCATTCTGCATTCAATCAAGAGAATTCCATACACCAAACTCAAATCACCTCCATTCTACACATGTTTATTGTAGTTTATGGCAATATCATTACAAGCCCAACATGAATATAGACGACGATTCTATCATTTAGTACCCAAACTGAATCTTAACATACCTACAATGCTTAATACAAAGGCCATTGATCTACACAAACTAAATCACCAGAATTACTAAATAAATCACAAACAAACCTCACTGTAAACGCTACTATCACAACACTTTCAAACATACAAAAATCATATCTTTATCTATAGATCCACATTTCAAACTCATCAACTACATTACCAGTTAAATTACAATTCAATCAAATCAAATACAGACCATCTATAGTATATCAGCAAATTTACCAGGAAAAATCAAAACTACTGTATAACAAAAGAATCTCAATAAAAAAAACTTTTGCCAAAAAAAACCACAAACTCATACAAATATTATTCCTTTATCAAGAGATCCAATTCCAACTTCTCAAGAACATCCCTACAAAGCTTAAAATAGTGGCCATCTACGAGATACAAAACAAATTAACATAGTAAACTTTTTAAAAACATTAAAATTACTATAACACATGGATTGCTATAAAACTTTTCGCTAATCTGTCACAATAAGAAGGAAACCAAATCTGAACACCCATTGTAAACGCTTTATCATAAAATATGCAAACTCACACAAAGATCATTCCCTTACAATAGATCCAGATTTCAAACTTCTCAACTACACTACCAATTATTAATTAATCATAACAATATGGAATATTCATCATTCTAAATCAACTCCACAACCGTAATTCAAATCACCTACAATCTACACCCTAATACTACTATCATTCCAAGCCCAATACTAGTAACCTTTTTACGAGAATCAAAACTATTACTAAAATCGCCAATTTCTCTTTTAATAAAACCGCAAACTCATAATTTTCATTACTTTAACAGATCCACAATTCAAACTTATCAACTGCATTACAAATCACATAACAATTCAGAATCCCATCATAGCACAATCAAATGAAATCATTATTAATCGAACAAATCAAACAACAATTTACTGAATCAATATCTTTAAAATACAAACTCATAAAAAGATCGTCCCTATATCATGAGATCCACATATCAAACTTCTCAACTACATTACCAAATCGGTCAGTGGGTCGGTTTCCTATTACATCACCAATTACATAACAATTCCACATTCGATCTTAACATAATCAAATCAAATCACACATAAATTTACCAATAATCCAACAAATCAAACAAAACCAAAAACCAAAATCCCTATCAAAATGTTTGAATTCCAAATCCCAATTTTCCCATTAACCCTAACTCAATTCACCTACATTCTACACCCCTAATGCTAATATCGTTTTTTAACCCAATACAGATATAGACGGCATCCCACTTCTATCATTCAGCGCCCAATCTGAGTCTTAATAACATCTCTACGAACCTTAAAATCACCCGTACTAGTACACGTTACATAAAACATCAAAACTATTATAGCACAAAATTGCAATAAAAAATCGCAAACTCGTAAAATCGATTACTTTATCAACAGATCCAATATCAAACTTATCAACTACATTACAAATCACATAAAAATTTTACCTAATCAAAAGGTTGGGATTCCAAATCCCAATATTACCATCAACAAGACCACCAGCAACAATACCCAAATCAAAAGCACCATCAGAAGCAGGTGATCTCCCCCAAGACAATCTATTAAAAGGCTCAGAACTAGAAATAGCACCAGCTAAAACAAGCTTCCTATCATCAGATTGAAAATCAAGTTTAAATATTTCAAGATTTGCAGATGAACTAAATGACATATCAACTGCTCCTGCCATTGTTCCTGCTGCTAGATACGGCGCGTCTGGTGCAAACGCCACCGATGCCGATCTGTTTACCTCCTTTATACACGCGCTCTCCATTGAAACAGATCTGATCTGATCTGGGTTTGATGATTTTAAGGTTTTTTTTAAGATGGGTGTGTTTTGTTTAAGGTGGGTTTGTGTTTTTTGTTCGGTTACTTGTGTTTGTGTGTGTTTCAGTTGTTGTTGTTCATGTTTGTGTTGGTGTTCATGAGAGAAGATGGGTGTGGTTTTGTTTTTTTTTATTAAGACAAGGGTTAAGTATTTTTTTTTTTAACTTGCTTTTTGTTAATTTTTGTGAGATTAAAATCTTGATTTAGCACAAAAGTTTCTTTTGTGCAAAGTGGGTGACTTTTGGATTAAGGTCGTATTTTGTGAGAAACTTGGTATTACTTGGACACCTCGGTACCCAGCATTTTCGTTGGTGTTTTCTGATAAAACACGATCAGACGGTGTGAGGTGACCATGGCTCGCGTTTTCGAGTCATGTGTCGTTGTGACCAGCTGAAATGATCTCTGAAAATGCAATCGGACGGCGTGAGCTAGGTACCGTGGCTCGCATTTTCCCCTTTTTTCTTCTTTCTCTTTTGTGACATTGGCTAAACGAAAAAAATAATAAAAAAATAATAATAAAAATTAAAATTAAAATAAATAAATAAATAACTTTTTGAAAATATAGTAGTTTGAAGCCTAAAAATACCACTATTTTCTATTATTTTTTTTACCCATTAAAGTCTTACAAATACCCTATTAATCTTCTTATTTTTACACACACTTAAAAATACACATCTCAATAATATTATTCTTTTTTAACTTCAAAAAAAATGCTATGAATACCAACGCATATGATCTTTACGATTTTTATTCTCAAGACGATGTGGAACGGTATTCTCAATATTATCAACAATTTCAAGCTTTGAATGATCAAGAAGTCGAGAGTTCAGATCCCTAGGACATACATACCATAGTTGTCAGGATCATGATACTGATCTTAGGATTGTACGATACTGCCAAGCAAAAACGATCCGGATCCTACATAGGATCATTGTAAGCTTAAAATCTTATAAGATCTCGATCTTGACCATCCGATCTGATCTTACTTTTCTTGAATTACGAACTAAAAAACTATAAAGTTATAGGATTTTTTTTTTTTTTTTTTTTTTTTTGGTAGAATTCAAAAATTAACATGTTAATCTTTTTAAACATTTCTCAATCATAATTTAGGACAATATTTGTATAAAACATTAATAATATTTTGTGTTTATAATGTATAATAATTTGTAGATTTTATAATATTACAAAAACTATTAAGAAATAACATTAGAGTAGGATCGTAAGATCCCGATCCGATCTTACGATCACGATCTTGCAAAGACGAAAATGATCCTAATTAGGATCCCGATCTTGAAAACTTTGATACATACCTCCTAACCGAGAAGAGGCGGAAGAACAACTAATAGAAGATTTATTTGGAAACGAAGATAGTCCACCTAAATATACAGAGAGGAATTTTAGGTGAAGGTATCATATAAGTTCAAAACTTTTTAAACAAATAGTTAAAGATATTACCAATTACATTGTTGACTCTCTTCCCAAATACTTCTATTTTTTTTTAACAACGACATGATGCTTTGGGTCATTTAAGTATTAGTCCTAACATGAAATGCACATCGACCACACGCAAATTGGCATATGAAACAACACCCCGATGCATTTGAAGAGTGATGACGTATGTATACAACAATATATACATTAAGTCCTCCGGACTTGGATATTACTATACAATCCCACTAATCAAATAAAAGTCTAAAAGCCTAAATGATGGACATGCCCCATCACCACATCTCCTACCCTAACTCCCTCCTATATATACAATATGATCGAAGGATTTAGGGTAAGCAAGTAAGCACAGACTACTTAACATGGTAGACTCCATAGGCTCCTCCTCCACCAATAGTGGATCTACATTAATTATCATCTCTACCACTCAAACCCTTCTTTTCACCCTCTCCTATGAGATAAGACGAAGGTATTGCATAAACCCTTCTCTTCACCCTCCCCTACAAGGTAAGACGAAGGTACCAGATAAACCCTTCTCTCCATCCTTTCTTACAAGATGAGAGGATGGTACTCGGTCGATGCTAGTATTACCCAGATTACAGGAATATCATCCTTCTCACGGGGTCCGTACTGTTCAACACGAGAAACCGAGCATCCGATCATCACCACCCGACATATACCCGTTTCACTCTTGATACGTGAATATGGTGCCATCCGTGGGACCTGGAACAAACAAGCTCATTTCGCTCCTCCTCGTCTCGATGTATTAACAGTAACACTCCACCTTTTACAGGTTCTAAAATCTCATATTTTATGCTTTTATGAACTCATCAAAGTATCATTTAAAAGTTGCACATCAAGTGCTTTACAAAATGCCTCAATAAGCTAAAATAGTTTATTATTTATTCTTGACTTAATCATCATTATTTGGCTCTGAAATAACAGAATTATTACGATAAGTTATGTCCCAAACTTAAAAAAATAAAAAATAAATAAATAAAACAAAATAAAATAAAATAAAATAAAAATAAAAACAGCCTAGTGAAACATGGTCAAACAGGCTCTAACCCCTTTCGGTCTCTGACCCCTAACCCTGTTCTCTGACCCTCAAGGCTTACACGTCAACGGGCTTAATATCGGCCACAAATGCCTTACATCAGCCTCAAAATCGACCCCAAGTGCATAACATCAGTCTCAAACGGCTTAACATCAACCCCAAGTGCCTAACATTAGCCTCAATTGGCTCAACATCGGTCCTAACACTTCGTTCCCGAGTATAAAACGGAGAGAAGAGAAATGAAGAGATGAAAAAAGAGAGAAAAGAAGAGGAGTGATTTTTTTTTTTTTTTTTTGATTTTTACTCTTGTGTTCCCGAGTTAGAAAGAAAAGAAGATAGATGTTAGCAAAAAAGGCTTTAAAAACACTTTCTCTCCAAATCATCCCAATTTGGGAAGAAGATTAGGAGAGAAGTTTTGGCACAATTTCCTCCTCTCTTCTCTTCTCTTCTTTCCAAAAAAAACTCAGTAATGCAATCTTTTTTGAATTTCCTCTCCACTTCTCTGCAAATAAAAACTCAGGAACAGAGTGTAAGTGCCTGACACTAGCCTCAAACGGCTTAACGTCGGCCCCCAAATGCCTAACATTAGCCTCAAATGGCTCAATATCGGCCCCAAGTGCCTTACATCAACCTCAAATGACTAAATATTTGCCCCAAGTGTCCTAATAGGCTCAAACGCCATCAGGCTCAAACACCATTAGGCTCAAACGTTATCAGGCTCAAACGCCCTTAAGGCTCATACGTCAGCAATCGGCTATTACCTACTCAACAAATGGTAGTCTGGCACCCCATAATCCATGCATTATAGTGCGCTAAACTGCCACATGTGTACATATCGACCCAGTCCTAGCCCGTGATTGCTAGACTACACGAAAGCCATTAACCAAATGAAACATTTTTGGGGCATATCAAACCCTTCTCTTCACCCTCTCATACGAGGTAAGACAAGGATATCCGTGCACCCTCTTTCCACCACATGACTCATACATAAGCGGTTTGATCATCAAGAAGGAGAAAAGCCTAGATTATATATAAGTCTACCATATTATGATCGAAGCATCATACTATACTCTATTAGGGGGCTTGATGGCGTATGTATACAACATGTAGGATCCCATTCTAATCAACTAAAACACAAAAAGGTGGTGACTTGATGGTGGTGGTGTCGTGAGATAGAGAGGAAAAGAGATGAAGAGAGAAAGGATGAGAGAGTTTTATGATTTTACACGCTAAAACACCTACAAGCACACATACATAAGTAAGGCATGTGTGCAACATATACCATCTAAACGCCTCCCTATGGGCTTGGGTTTGGGCTTGGTTCTTTTGATTGAGTTAGGATACTTAAACTATTAGACCACAAGTATAGCCTATTAGCTTAGTTTCTTTCGCCTAAACCTAGACTCTTACATATTCTATAACAATGTTATATTGTTCCTAATGTAGAATGGCCATCACTTCTATCATTCTTATTACTAAAAGTAATGCTAAAAATCTCCCCTAAGGGATGTCATTACTTAGTTATCCTAAATGCATTGTCGTGAATTGGTATTCTTTTATCTTGATCTTTGAACCTTGATTGTTGAAATAGATGAGTCTTGATTCTTTGTTCTTTTATGCTATGTGATCTTGTGATATAAATTTGTTGTCTTTTCTTGCCTTTGATCAATTTCTTCATCTTGTCTTTCTCACATTCTTTCCAACATACTCACATGTCTTGTATAACTTTGATCTTCATACTTAGGCTTTCCTCACTTGAGATATGAAATTGTTCTTAACGTTCTTTGATTATATCTTTGTATTTGATGAAATACTTTGTCTTTATCTTGATTTCTTTGTCTTGAACGTCCTTGATTTGAGCTTTGTTGAGGATTATATGCAAAGTATGAGTACGTGGAAATGAAAATATCGATGTAGATGGTGGTGCATCTCGAGTGGTTAACATCTTTTATACCTGCAATACTAAGGTAGATAATAATCATATTAGGACAATTGATTATTGTGAAGCTCTTTTAATAGAATTGATCCACTACAATTGTTCTACTAATGAATGTCCTGATCCCATTCACCTACGTCTTCAAGAATCGATTCGTAATATGAATCTCATTAGTAGGATTTCTATCACTTACAAGTTTATCAAAAGTATTTGCAGCATATTGTATAAACACTTTTCGAATCTTTAGAAGGGCTATTCCAGAATTAGATGCCACAAGAGTTCTTACAACAATTTCGGTGAGTCGCTGTTGTATACTAAGATATCACTCCATGACTGTAATGCGTTTGATGCATAAGTAACCACCATAACACTAAGATTAATTCAAAAAGAATTAAAAAAGTGACCTGTTGTCAGTGCTGTTTGATATTGACACTGGCAGGAATTTCCATTCAATCATGGAGTATCACATGTGTATTCTTGTTGAACTAAGATTACTAAGATCTGCGAAGGACTCTAATGTTACAATTTGTGTTCTTGTTGATGAACAACAAATGTATGATTGGCATATGTCCTAAGAGATTTTATTTGTGAATCCCATTTGGCTTTAGACTCAATTTGTGCACTTTGATTTAGTGAGTGGAGGCTGGAGTAAAGTGCCACTTTTTCAATCTCAACACATCTAGGAGTGAGAGGCTGGTAGATTATGTATTTAATCTTCGTGGGAAATGAAACAAGAATCTGTTGATAGAAACTTGAGTAGCTGGGAATAGATTGTGCATTGCATCATTGGGTCCATGATGTCTTTCTTCAATATCTTAATCATCTTTGTGATTATAGATAGCATATGTATTGAATTTCTGTCATAAGTTGATGGAGGGTTCATTTCTTTTTACCCCTTTATTAACTTTTCTTTTTCATTCTTCAATCTCTTCTTTCCCTCTTACTCAATTACTCATTTTTTTCATACCTAATGACTTCTACTCTAACTAGTGGAATGTCCATGGGTAGGTCCTTCGGGCTCTGGCTGAACCATGGGATAAACCCTAAATTTAACCGCCTTATTTCTTCATGAACATAAGTGTTGGTTTTGTTGGTTTAGTGTAATATCTCAACCTTTAAACCTTTTGAAAATCAATCAACGTGTTTTAGAAAATCTTGTTTTGATAACATATTGAAAGTTTTTGTTTTGAAGAACTACTCTCCCTACACATGTGCTTGTGAAGATTTTTGAAAACATACGCTTTACGATTCACGTATAGCTCTTGAAACCAATTGAAAGTATTTTGCACATGGAGGAATGAGTAAACACCTTTGAAATTAGTGAATCATTCTTAATAGACTAGACTTTGCGAGAAACGTTTACATCACTAGTTAAAGGGTTACATCTCAGCTTTTAGGTCACAACTATCTCTAATATCCAACATGAAATAAGTCTATTCAGAATAATCACTAAGTCAAGCAAATCGTTGAAGATTCAATCAACAATCATAAAACTGATGCGTGGAATTGCACCCTCGCAAAAGGTTTTACCTCTCAAGGGATCTTGAGAAGCTTGCAATCCCCACCAGGCAGTGTACATGTTCGTTGTAGTATATTATAGTGACAAGTACAGGGGATTGATCGTTCAACTCAGTAATAGTGTTCGCTAGGATTAAAAAGTCTACTAAACTAGGTCTAAAGGTGAGGGATGGTTCTTTTTGTATTTTTTATATTTTTATAAAAGAAAGTAAAATCTCGGGTTTTGAAGGAGTGGACGGAATTAGTTGCTAGTCAACTAACCTAATTAACTAAAGATGCAATCGAAATAAAATAAAATAAACTAAAACTAATTTGTGGTGTAAATAGTAATAAGAGAAAATGTGATTACTTAGATTTCACTACTCCCTAGATATCTTTTACCCGTTGATTAGCTTGTTACAATTGCATGGATGATGGGTTATATTCCTTAATACCAGTCGTATGGCCGTGTACGAAATTCCCTAACTCTATAAGCTCCTACTTCACTCCTATGTTGAGCCGACTAAAAGCTCCTAACATGGGATCACTAGAATTCTCTTATACATTAAATACAACCATTAAATCATAGTACACCTCCAATCATGTTTCTTAAGACGTTCAAGCAAGTTACCAATTGGAAGACTGCCAGTTTTCTTAAGCCTAACATTGAATACAATCATCCACAACAACTATAAAAAAACCATCAACCAATAATCAAAATCTAGGTTTCATTACATCTAAGCAAACACAAGAAAAACCTAGCCAAGCATGTTAAAAAAAAGAAAAACATAAGATAGAATCAAACAACACATAGACATATTGAATGATTATTGGAAAACTTATCTTCAATTGAACATGGATGGAACAAGGGTTGAAACCCTTATTTCTACAGAAAATTCGTCTAGGGTTTGCACAAAGAAGCTCTCCAAAAGTTCCACACTTAATGAATAAAAATTAGAAAACTATATATATATATATATATATATATATATATATATATATATATATATATATATATATATATATATATATATATATATATTTTATACCTTGACGGCGTCACGTTATAGCTTGTGACGCCGTCAACTCGCCGCCAAGATAAAATCCGTATTGCCTAGATTCACTTCTAACGCCGTCATGTGTAATTTTACTTTGGGCCGTCACTTGTATTTTGACCCTGACGGCCTTGGTGACGCCGTCAGGCAAAATTGCCTTGAAATTGTTCTGGGCCATCATGTGTATTTTCCACATCCACCTCTTTTGCCAGGCTTGATGCTGTCACTTGTGTAGCCTTGACGCCGTCAGGTACTGTTCCCAGCAAGGATTTTGAGACTTTGTCATTTTCTTCACTAAATTGCTCCAAAAACGTCCAAAATGCTTCCTTTTGTAAATTTCCTCTCAAAAGTACCTAAAATGACAAAAGGAACGATTTAGGGCAATAGTTGATCAAATAATTACGAATTCGGGCTTAAATGACCCTCTAAAAGCGGTACACTTTTCGCCTTATCAAATATCCTTACATTTGAGATTTGCTTGTCCTCAAGCAAATGCGCTTTTATTCTAATCAAAATACAAGTTAGGGGTCATTTAACACTAATATAAAAGTAATCACAACAAATAATCGTTCCACTTAAAACCAAAAACAAGCACGGAGGTTATACACTAGCACCTCACAAATAGTGTTTAGATACTCATATCTCTCGGGTGTAATAAAGTATATATCACAATAAGGAAATGGAAAACATCTCTCACTACCTGTCATAACAAATAGATTACCATAGGCTTGGGAAAGAATCAAAACTCCACCACTTGGCGTAAGCACCTAGGATAAACTATCAAAGAGGTCTTTTTAAAGGGTTATAACATGAGGTGTAGGGATATGATAAACACGGTTTTGTTGGATAAAGGCAATATTTACTGGTGGCGAGTTAATCATCTTGGTTAATTACATATATAATATGGCGTTGCTAAGCCAAGACTCGACTCGACTTAAGCTAATAAATCAAAAATAACAAAAATGTAAAACAAACATAGAATGAAACGGGATGGTAGTTCGTATGTTTTTCTCTTTTTCTTTTTTTACTATTTTTTTTCCTTTTTTTTGATTTTTTTTTTTTTTTGCATACACTTTTACCCTACCATCCAAAATAATACATCATAGGGGATTTACATCCCCCTTATACTTGAACTTTTACATACTTTACAATCAACTAATCTAATGACTCGAATCAAGATAATCAAAATACTTAGAGTACTTTTTAAGATTAACGCACATATGGGGGTAATATATGATGTTCTTCCCCATTACTCCATAACATAAGTACTTTACCCATGAGTCCCAATCGTCTCAAAACAATATGTACAAGGATATAACTCGACTTAGCAACCATATAATCAATTAGATAATTAACTAAGGGTTTAAACAAATAACAATAATGCACTAAAGATGAGTGCATACAAGGGAGGCTAGCTAAGGCGATTTGGTTGCACATTTGGGGTGGGTTGTAAACAAATTCTTTCTTTAAGTAAAACGCTTAAAGTTAGAAATGAAAAGATAGGCTCGGAGGGGTGTACTAGGGGTATCGTGTACTAAAAATGAGTATAACGCAAAGGTGTGGGAAAAATTATTTGACTTTACTAGTCAAGGTAATTGACTTAAATGGTCAAGTAATTATGATACGGGTTTAACACAAGGGTGATCCTAATGCCTCTTATCATGTAGTAAATCCTACTACACGAATGTAGTCTCACTAGCGGTCTCGGGATGCATCACTAACGCAAGTTCTAGAATCTAAGTACTAGCGGTACACTCATAAGCACTAATAATGAATGCTTTTCCTAACAAATCTAAATGCGAACCTCACATATTTGGGTGGAAATTTTTTTTGAGTGGTACGGTTTTTGTGCTAGTCATACAACTCCTATCCATGACACGCTCATTAAGGCTAAAGCTTCACTCCTAAATGTTGTAAAAAAAAATAAGTTTGGCGCTAAAATTGCCCTAACAAGTATTTCTCTTAATTTTATTACACACCTACCACTGAACAAACAAACTCAAGCATAATTGTATTCTCTAAAGTATCATCATTTACCCTCCCCTTACACTTAAGCTGAACATTGTCCCCAATGTTCAATAAAAAGATGTAAAAGAAAATAAGGTAAAAGAATGAAAACAAATACTCCCCTGATTCGTTCAGTGTGGATAGTGTGTCAACAAGGTTAGATCTTCTTCCAAGAAAATGAACTTTAAAAGCTTCCCTCTAGAAATATAAATCATTCTCTTGTCCAATGTAACTTGTTAAACCTGAGAAAACAATCAAGGCAAACCTCGCGTAAAATCGGCGGCAATCTATATATACTAAAAATCCTAGAAAACAAATTAAGATATAATGCTTGTGGAATGAATGTTTGCAGATTTCCTGGAGTTTGTAAAACTAAAGAATCAACAAAAACTTTAAGACTCCTGTATAAACAAAACTCGCAAAATTTTTCAGAATTTTTGTACCTGACGCCGTCAGGTTATAACTCCTGATGCCGTCAGAATGTTCCTGAAAAAATCTCATGTTAAGTTTCTTGAAAAACTTATGCCTTACTTCCTGGAAAATCCTTCAAAACATCATCATGACTCGATACAAGCATTTGACTCAAACAATTACTAATACACATGTTCATTTAATATTGTTGTGGTTCATGTCCAATTTCGTTCTTATAAACAAATTTGGGCTTCCCTTACACTTAGCTTTTGCAAAATACCTTTATATGTAATTAAGACAAAGTTAATAACAAAATAAAGCATTTTCACAATATTCTTTGAATCATGATCCACAAACAATAAAAATAAAACACGCATACGGAAACAAATGAAATTAAACTAACAAAACAAATAAAACAAATAAAACTTTGGTTGCCTCCCAAGAAGCACTTTTCTTTACTTACGAGTCTTGTAGCTAGACTCAAGGTCATGGGCTATTACGTGACCTCGTTGTTAAAGGTTATGTCCTCCTCATTGATCATTTCATTGCCATTTTCTTGATAATGCTTAACGCATTGTATATTCACAGTGAACACTCTATTCTCATCGTCCATCAACACAACAGCTCCCGTTTTAGAGGAGCTTTTCACGGTAAAAGGTCCATACCATCTAGACTTAAGTTTCCCGGGAAACAATCTTAAACGAGAGTTATACAGTAGAACTTTGTCTCCTTCTAAAAAATCTTTAGGTTTCTTAATTCGGTGGTCATGCCATCTTTTTGATCTTTCTTTATATGTAACGGAGGATTCATATGCTTCCAATCTTAGTTCATCAAGCTCCTGGAGCTGTAAGAACCTGTTCGTTCCTGCAACCATATAATCCAGATTACATGTCTTAAGTGCCCAATATGTCTTATGCTCCAGCTCTACTGGAATGTGGCACGCCTTGCCATAAACCATGCGGAACGGGGTCGTCCCAATAGGTGTTTTGTAGGCCGTTCGGAATGCCCATAAAGCCTCATCAAGTTTAAATGACCAATCCTTTCTGTTCTGATTGACCGTCTTTTCAAGTATTCTCTTAATCGCTCTATTGGTGTTTTCAACTTGACTGTTGGTTTGAGGGTGATAAGCGGTGGAGAATCGGTGGGAGACCCCATATCTTTTCATGACTTTCTCCATTTGTGCGTTGCAGAAATGGGTTCTCCTGTCACTAATGAGAGCTTTAGGAATGCCAAACCTAGCAAACAATTTCTTTAAGAAATGAATAACTACTCTAGCATCGTTAGTCCTAAGGGCTTGTGCCTCTACCCATTTTGAAACATAATGAATGGCCACTAAGATATATTCGTTTCCCCCTGAAGACAGGAATGGGCCCATAAAATCTATTCCCCAAACATCAAAAACCTCACAAACTTGTATAAAATTCTGAGGGGCTTCATCCCTTCTTGATATATTCCCTGCTCGTTGACATGCATCGCACGCTTGTATCATTCCCCTTACATCACAAAATATTGTAGGCCAATAGAATCCTGCATCGAAAATTTTTCGTGCAGTGGTGTTCATCCCGTGATGCCCCCTTGAGGGCCCTGAATGACATTCTTTCATTATCTTCATCTCTTCTTTTTCCAAAACACAGCGCCTGATTATTTGATCATGGCATCGTCGGAACAAGAAAGGTTCATCCCAAAAATAATATTTCAATTGGGCAAAGAATCTTTTCTTTTCGTATCTGTTCAAGTGTTCTGGAATAATTCTACTTGCTAGATAGTTAGCATAATCCGTGTACCATGGCTCAGAATCATTTATTGACATGAGTTGTTCTTTAGGAATGAATCTCGAATCTCACACTTGTCAGATTCGTTAAGACAGGGATTTTCAAGATGAGAGAGCTGATCAGCAGCTAAATTCTCTGCCCCCTTCTTATCACGGATTTCAACATCAAACTCTTGTAACAATAAGATCCACCGAATAAGTCGGGGTTTAGCATCTTGCTTTGCAAATAAGTATCAAAGAGCCGAATGATCTGTAAAGACGACCATTTTTTAAAGGACCAGATATTGGAGAAATTTATCAAAAGCGAATACTACAGCAATAGCTCCTTTTCAATAGTGGAGTAGTTTTCTTGAGAAGGGTTCATAGTTTTGCTAGCATAGTATATCGGTTGGAAGTGCTTGTTAAGCCTTTGGCCCAATACTGCTCCAACAGCATAGTCGCTAGCGTCGCACATGATTTCGAAGGGCAATTCCCAATTAGGTGTAACCATAATTGGGGCTTGCGTGAGTTCCTGCTTTAGCCGATCGAATGCATCCTTGCATTCTTGAGAGAAGTCGAAAGGGGCGTCCTTAACAAGCAACTGAGTCATTGGCCGAGCTATTTTAGAGAAGTCTTTAAGGAATCTCCTATAGAAACCGGCATGACCCAAGAAGCTACATATTGCCCTGACTGTAGTTGGATAGGCAGCTTGGAAATAGCTTCAATTTTTACTCTGTCCACCTTGGTCCCATTTCCAGAGATTTTGTGTCCAAGCACAATTCCTTCTTTCACCATAAAGTGGCATTTTTCCCAATTTAGGACCAAGTTAGTTTCCTCACAACGTTTGAGCATTTTTTCAAGGTTAGCGAGACAACGATCAAAAGAGTTCCCAAAGACTGAGAAATCATCCATGAAGACTTCCATGCTATCTTCCATTAACTCATGAAAGATTGTAGTCATACATCGCTAAAAAGTGGCGCGGGAGCGTTACATAACCCAAAAAGCATTCTCCTATAGGCGAATGTTCCATATGGGCAAGTGAATGTGGTTTTTTCTTGATCCTCAAGGGCTATGAGGATTTGGAAGTATCCTGAGAATCCATCCAAGAAACAGTAGTATTCATGTCCTGCTAATCTTTCCAACATTTGATCTATGAACGGGAGAGGGAAGTGGTCCTTTCGGGTAGCATCATTCAGTTTTCTATAATCAATACACACACGCCAGCCAGTGACTGTCCTTTGGGGCACCAATTCATCCTTGTCATTTTTCACCACAGTCATCCCTCGTTTCTTTGGTACGACCTGCACAGGACTAACCCATGGACTATCTGAAATGGGGTAGATCAGCCCTACATCCAAGAGTTTGATGACTTCCTTTTTTACCACTTCCTTAATATTGGGATTTACTCGCCTCTGGGGTTGCACAGCTGGTTTATAATCTTCCTCCATAAGAATCTTGTGCGTGCAAAAGGTCGAGTCAATTCCCTTGATGTCGGCTACACTCCATGCAATGACTCCCTTATATTTCTTCAAAACTCCTAAGAGTTTATCTCTTTGCTCATCTTCCAGGAAAGCATATTCTAAGTGGTTTGGGAGTTCCTTAAGTTCTAGCTTAGGTGGTTCGACAATGAAGGGCTTCAATTTGTTTTCGGGTTTACGAAGCTCGAGCGGTTCAGTGGCTCCTTGTCCAGGATAGAAGGATACTGCGCTAACTCTTTCTTCCCTCTCCTTCTCGATTATGGGAGGGAAGGCTTCATCTCGCAACCAGCCTTTTTCGATCTGTTCATCAACAGAGTTGTCAATGACATCGGTTAATTCATCGACTTCTCCGATGAAGTATAGCCAGTTAGCAGCTTTGAGAGAAAGGTTCATTGTATCCTTAATATCAAAGGTTACGTTGTCGGTTCCCACTCACAGAGTTAATTTGCCATCATGAACATCAATGACAGCACGAGCAGTGGCAAGAAATGGTCTTCCTAAGATGATGGGTACAAGGTCATCCTCCTCCATTTCCAAGATTACAAAGTCAACCGGAAATTTGAACCTCCCAACTTTAACCAGCACGTTCTTGCATATCCTCAAGGGGTATTTGACTGATCTATCAGGTAGCTGGATGTTCATACGAGTTTTTTTCAATCTGGAATACCCTAATTTGAGGAACATGGAATAAGGCATGAGGTTGATGCTTGTCCCTAAATCAGCTGGAGCATTCTTTACCGATAAAGATCCTATGGAACAAGGCAAGGTGAAGCTACCTGGGTCATCTACCTTTTTTGGTAGACCTCGTTGGGTCACCACCGAGCATTCCTCTCCTAGGGTTACAAGACCCTCGAGTCTCTTTCGGTTAGCAAGTAATCCCTTGAAGTATGTGTTATACTTGGGCATATGGTAGAAAGCATCAAGGAGAGGTATGGTGACTACCGAATCCTTCAGATATGACAAGAATCTTTTATTATCATTCTCAATATTTTGATTCTTGAGGCGGGATGGAAAGGGGACTTTCACAAGTTAGTTGGGTGGAGCAAGTGGAGAGGAGGTCATTTGAGGGGGTTGTTCGGGAGTCTCATCGCTCACATCACCTCCTTCCCTAAGAGAAATGTCTGGCTCGACCACAATGGGGTGTTGATTAGGATAAGAGGGGGTCCTTGGTTGTTGTTCCGGCCCGAGTAGTAATCGCGAGTAGGGGATCTGTTTGGTTTACTTGAGGCTTATAACGACCATCGAGGGCGGCATTGAGCTCTTGGAACCATTTTCCCATGTCATTTTGTTGTTAAGTAATGAGCTCGTCAAGCCCTTTCAATTGTAAGTTTTTTTCATGGGTGAAATGTCCAAGATCATCCTCAAAAGTGCTCCTAATTTTGAAGTCAGGACCTTTCTCTCCCTCCTCTTTTCTTACGAGATTTCCCCAAGGGGTAAAATCATCATTTTGGTAGAAAGTTAACAGGGAAGGATCATCGAAAATGTCATGGCTTGACAGGTATGCGCGTTCGGTAGTGGGTTATCCTTCGCATTCCTCTATTTCATGCGGGCCCCCACAGTGGTCGCAAATCAAGTATGGATTTGATAGTTGTTTAGCTGTTTGCGACCCTGCTAGGTATGATACCCTTTCGTTAAGCTTCCTTAGCCGATCCTCAGATGAGAGTGTTTGCATGATTTCGGATATTCTCATAGTCGAATCGGGTTCATCCCAGGTATCGTCTTGATCTTGAGCATATTCCTCAATCCTATTCCACCCTTCCTCAGTGCTTAGATTGGCTATTTTCCCTTTTATCGAATTATTGATTCCATGTTGATCATTTTGGGAGATGTTGTCATAGAAGATTTGGACAAGAAGCCAAAGTTCGATGCCATGATGGGGAACTTGCCTTATTAGGTCCTTGAATCTAATCCATGATCTATATATGGGTTCATCTTTTCCCTTACGGAAACGGTGGATCCTATCCCTAAATGTTGAGGTTTTTCCTGCAGGGAAGAATTTCTCGTAAAACATAGAAATAAGCTGCTCCCATGTAAAAATGGACTCAGAGGGAAGTTTATCATACCAATCCTTGGCTTTTTCTTGAAGGGTAAAGAGAAAGAACCATAGTCGGGATGTGTCTCTAGTGGCCCCATCCGCATGGAGAGTGTCTACTATCTTTAAGAAATCCCTAAAATGTTGTATTGGATCATCGGTTTGCAATCCGTGAAACATGCATACACTTTGGACAAGCCAAACATCATTTGCATGCAAGACCTCATTGGTACGTTCGTTTAGAAAGACAATGGCATTAGAGAAGCCACGAGGGTTCGGGGAGGAATAATCCTTAAGGCGCTTAGGTGTGGCAATTTCAGGAGTGTCCATATCGCGGCTGGATTGGGAGCTGGGGATGTAAGGTGATGATCTGAATTTTCTTCAGAGAGGGATTCATCAAAGTTGATGGTTATGCCGGATGGTTCGGGTGTTGGAAGAGATTGCCTTAGCCTATGCATTTCCTTTTTAGGTTCTGCATAAGGAGAGACAAGATTTCTTAAGGAACTACGACTTCTGGTGACTCTAAGATTAGAAAGTTCTTCATTTTCCATGATGGCGGATGGCAAAGGTTATGAACAAAGAAACGAAGAAATAAGATAGACTAAAGAAACCTATAAAAATAAAATAAAAATCTTACTAGAAAGGAATCTAGCAAGTAGACCTAATAAAAAGAAATTTTAACCTAGACAATAATTATTCTTCGGGCTGCGGCGCCAAAAACTTGGTGCGTGGAATTGAACCCTCGCAAAAGGTTTTATCTCTCAAGGGATCTTGAGAAGCTTGTAATCCCCACCAGGCAGTGTACATGTTCGTTGTAGTATAGTATAGTGACAAGTACCGGTGGATTGATCGTTCAACTCAGGAATAGTGTTTGCTAGGATTAAAAAGTCTACTAAACTAGGTCTAAAGGTGAGAGATGATTCTTTTTGTAATTTTTATATTTTTATAAAAGCAAGTAAAATCTCGGGTTTTGAAGGAGTGGGCGGAATTAGTTGCTAGTCAACTAACCCAATTAACTAAAGATGTAATCAAAATAAAATAAAATAAACTGAAACTAATTTGTGGTTTAAACAGTAATAAGAGAAAATGTGATTACTTATATTTCACTACTCCCTAGATATCTTTTTCCGGTTGATTAGCTTATTACATTTGCATGGATGACGGGTTATATTCTTTAATACCAGTCGTAGGGCCATGTACAAAATTCCCTAACTCTATAAGCTACTACTTCACTCCTATGTCGAGCCGACTAAAAGTTCCTAACATGGGATCACTAGAATTCGCTTATGCATTAAATACAACTATTAAATTGTAGTACACCTCCGACCATGTTTCTTAAGACGTTCAAGCAAGTTACCAATTGGAAGTCTGCCAGTTTTCTTAAGCCTAACATCGAATACAATCATCCACAACAACTATAAACAAACCATCAACCAATCATCAATATCCAGGTTTCATTACATCTAAGCAAACACAAGAAAAACCTAGCTTAGCATTTAAAAAGAAGAAAAACATAAGATAGAATCAAACAACACATAGACATATTGAATGATTATTGGAAAACTTATCTTCTATTGAACATGGATGGAACAAGGGTTGAAACACTTATTTCTACAGAAAATTCGTCTAGGGTTTGCACAAAGAAGCTCTCCAAAAGTTCCACATGTAATGAATGAAAATTAGAAAACTATATATATATTTTACACCTTGACGGCGTCACGTTATAGCTTGTGACGCCGTCAACTCGCCGCCAAGATAAAATTCGTATTGCCTAGATTCACTTGTATTTTGACCCTGACGGCCTTGGTGATGCCGTCAGGCCAAATTGCCTTGAAATTGTTCTGGGCCGTCATGTGTATTTTCTACATCCACCTCTTTTGCCAAGCTTGACGCCGTCACTTGTGTAGCCTTGACGCCGTCAGGTACTGTTCTCAGCAAGGATTTTGAGACTTTGTCATTTTCTTCACTAAATTGCTCCAAAAACGTCCAAAATGCTTCCTTTTGTAAATTTCCTCTCAAAAGTAACTAAAATGACAAAAGAAACGATTTAGGGCAATAATTGATCAAATAATTACGAATTCGGACTTAAATGACCCCCTAAAAGCGGTACACTTTTCGCCTTATCAAAAACTTTTTATCTCATTTTAATCACATTTTATCCCCCTAAAAAATAGCATGTCCGTGATATTTTTTGATATCAACTATTTAAAATATATGGTTTTGAAAGCTTTTGGAGAGAACAACCGATCATTTTGCATAAAATTGAATATTTTTTGAATTTATACTCCCCCTTAGTAAAAGCATTTTTCCTAAAGTTTCGTTTGAAATTAAGGGTTTCATGGAGTTACCTTTGTGCACAAAAGGTTTTGTAAGATTTTGGAAAAATCTTTTTGATAAATCTTGAAACATGTGCTAAAGTTAATGATGATTTCTCATCAACTTTTTGTATGGAATCTTTTCATTTGTATAAACGAGTTTTTCAAAAAAAAATAATTTCATTTCCTAAAAGCACGAGTTGTGAATGAGAAATTGTACACAAGTCATTTGGTAAAAACGTGTTTTTGTTCTAAAATCTTTTCGTTTAGTTATACTCGAACTATTTTGAAAAAAATTGAAATGTGAGTCCTAAGTTGAAATACTTAGAAGTCATTAGTTTAAGCCACGTTGCAATTTGAAGTGATTACAAGCACTTACATTATCACAACAGTTACATTATCACAATACAGAAGAGTACCGGTTAGTAGTGGTGTGTGTAGTTCCCGAAGTAGATTGAGTAGCCATGTTGTCTCAGCAACAACGTTAGAAATGCCTCGATATCCAGCTTCAGTATTAGAACGTAAAAGTGTGTGTTGTGGAAAACTAGAAGGGGGGGTTGAATAGTTTTACGTCCTTTTTAAATTTATTACCAAAATATTTTGTAGCTTATTAAAAACTTTCGATTCGATCTCAAGTAAATTCAAGTAACAACCAATATAAGCAATTCTAATCTAATAATGAAAGTATTGAAATGTAATGAAGAAGAGATAGAGTTAGAAAGATCAAACCACAACACGCGAATTTATAGTGGTTCGGCTACAAGGACATCTTCCTTGCCCTACTCCACTCCCCGAGTACCACACTCGAGAGTTTTCTTCACTATGTCAACAAACTCCTTATGGTGGAGAAACCTTACACACCTTGGCTTACACGAGTTAACGACACTAAGCTAAATGTCGAGTTCTAATCGTAGCTAGAACCAATCTCACAACTTCTTCAAGGCTTCACACCTTCTTCACACCTTCACAACTTCTTCAAGACTTCACATCTTCTTCACACCTTCTTCTATGCACAACTAAGTCACAACTACTAAACTACTTTACAACACACCTAGTTTCTACAATCAACAAATTTATACAACACTTTTACAAATATCTAACACTACTACAATATGAAACTAGCTAATCACAACACTACTACAATTATATGGATGTAGAGGAGTGTTCTTCTTCTTGCACTTGAGTGGATGAAGCTTTGGATCACTTGGAAACAAAGACTTATGAATTATATGATCAAAGGATTTTAGATCTAGAAATGGAGGTTGGATCAGAAAGTTATAGTGCAAAAATGTGAGAAAAATATGTGAAATGATCCAATATTTATAGGGCCATAAAATACTGTTCTGGAGCGTACCGGCCCTCTTAATCAGGGGGCGGTCCCCTTAATAATTATGGGGGCCTCCTAGTAAAATTAAGGGGGCCGCCCTCCTGAACGTTGGAAAAGTTTTTCTGGATAAAATTTGCCCTTTTTTGTTGGAAATTTGAAATCTTATCTTTGTAGTTTAATATAATAATACCAAAAATGATTTACAAATATATATAAAATGTTAATATCATTTTATAAAAAGTTATGTCTTAAGACAAGGTTTCCTTTGATCATGTAATGCATAAGATGCTTAGTTTATGCATACCTTAAGTGATATTAGATGTAGAGGTAAATATTTGTTACCAAATATTTGTTTACGTCTTAATCTTGACTTAATTTGATTTGAGTTTTGTGATTATCAAAACATAGGTTTATTGAGAGATATTAATAACATTTTTAAACATTATTTATATCAACAATCTCCCCCTTTTTGATGATTACAAAACTTAAACTCACTAACTCAAAAATCAGTTTTTAAATAAGTATTTTAGTGAGTTTATATTTACTTCTCCCCCTTTTTGTAGAATCAAAAAGGTTATGCCGACAATTTTCAAACGTGAAAAATTGACGGGAAGTTTTATCCCCCTTGATGTGTACTCCCCCTCGTTTGGGGGCACCAAGAGAACGAGCTATAGAATGCTTTGCAACACAAAAATATTAGAAGTACAAGTATATTCATGCAAACATATATTAGGTGATAAGAAAAAAATAAGCATGGTTGAAAGAAAGCATTCATATAAAAGAAATGGTTATGTCAAGACACAACATACAAGTAGCAATAAGGATTACAAGTAGAAAAGCTAGTACACAAATAAACAACTAGGAATATACATCATCATGCAAAGAGTACATGGTCTTCATAGAGCTTGCAAGCAAAAGGGTGGTAGAGGCTTTATTTATTAAGCATATCAAATGCTTAATTTGGAGAGCATGATGGTGATGGTGGAGGAATGGGTGAGAACAGTGAACCCAGTTCCAGATGGCCGGTCCCCTTAATTGTAGGCCGACCCCCTTAATGATTAAAGGGACCGCCTAGTGAATTAAGGGGGCCGCCCATCTGGTGTTTTCCCAGACGACCAGAAACCCAAAATTTGCAGAATTTGGTGATTTTTCAAGTGTGTTTTTCCAGCAAGCTCTATTAGAAGTATATACTCTAGGAATGATGATATATATATATATATATATATATATATATATATATATATATATATATATATATATATATATATATATATATATAACCAAATTTTGCATGCAAATTAACATATTATAATCCATATTGAAAAGAAGCATAGCATAACATTAAGATAGTAGCATGATACTACCTCCGTCCCATTTAAAGTGTCCACTTTCATAATGCACAAAGTTTTAGGAGATTCCACTAACTAAACTCTCCACCAATCAAATATTACTTTTACCCACTAAACTCTCATTTTATTGGTTGGAAGGTACAAGTGGACACTTTAAATGGGACATGCAAAGATTCCATTGTGGACACTTTAAATGGGACGGAGGGAGTAATAGTTAAAGTCTAAACATCATTCAAGAGATAAACAAGAAATAACACAAGTATTTCTGAATAAATCGGACAAATAGCAAACCATACAAATGTCTAATAGAACCAAATAATAACAAGTAGCAATACGTCAATATCTTCTACTTCTTCTTCTTTCCAAGCATCTTCCTAAACATCTTCCCAACGAATTTGAATCCTCCTCGAAGTTCTTCATGTATTTGTTGTTGACGGTTGATGATGGACGTTTGACAAGTGAAGAAAAGCTCATCGGTACATTCATGAGGAAGAGGAACTTGATACTCGGTATCGTCAATATTGGAAGATTTTCAAAAAAGGTCGTGGGGGATGGAGTACTAACACGTGAGGTGTTTTCCTCCTCCTCATCATCATCCTCACGATGAGATGTAGAACCACGAGGCCTAGAATACAAAGGAACACGAGATTTTCCTTTGTCACTTCGAGAACGACGAGTACGAACACGAGTAAGTTGGTTCAAAGTAAGAAGGATATGAACGTAGTAATCTCTTTGAAGATGTGGGTAATGTTCCATCACATAACGATAAAGTCGTGTGAGAAACATACCATAAGGAAGATTTGCATTTGGGGTGTTTTTGGCGGACATGATTCGATGAATAAAAAGATAAGCCAAGTTGTATTGCTCTTCAGCAACTACACAATACAACATGTGGGCAATGCTCGCCGTGACATGATCACGGTGACCACCAGTACCAAACGCATTCTCGCGAATGAGTTCTTCCCACTTTTTCATATCTTGGCTTAGCTCTTTGAGGAGGATTTGATTTGCATGAATATCGACATTCTTCGACTTGATTACTCGACTAGTCATATGACGTTCTAGTTCAAGCATTCGACGAATGTCTTCAGGACTAGGAATCTCAGAATAGTAGGGGCCATCCTGAGGACGATTTCTTTCAAGAGAGGAAAGATCCCATTCATTTGAGAAAACGGCTTGGCCGTTGTATGGGATTCTAAGAATTTGTCCAAGTTGAGCAAGAGTAAGAGTGATGAATTGATTTTGAATCATGAAGGAAATGAGGAGATGACCATAGGGATCGGTTTGCACCGTCACTTGGCTATAGAATTCAAGGATAAAGCGAGGAATGATTGGTTCGTTGATTTGGAAAAGACATTCAAAACGAATATTGGAGAACATTCGTTCGGTTTGATCAGATTCATAGAAAGATGGATCGACAATTCTTCCTTCGTGAATGTTTCTATTTTCAATAGGACGATAGAAACATGCTACTGAAGGAGACATGCCGGAAGTAGAGGAGACATTTGGAATGTATTGTTTGGTTTTGGAGACATCACCAACCGTGGTCTTAGGCATTTTCACCTAAACAATATAACAACAAAAATAAAATTAATATAAAAACAACTATCATATATATATATATATATATATATATATATATATATATATATATATATATATATATAATTCTATGCAATATTTGTGGAACGAAATTCTACTTCGACACAAAAAATATTCTATGAAGTAGTTTCACAATGTTCCTTGTATTTTTGATTTTAAACTCGTTTAGAATATATGACGTCAAAGAGTATGATATCATAATTCATTTCGAAGTATGGCTAGATATATATTAGATTATATATCTTCCATTTCATAAGAGTTTGACACAACATAAGCTTGTTTAAAAGATTAAAATGCGAATTTTAGTTTTCAAAAATATCTTTTTCGAGATAAACCAAACGCTCCCTTAACTAGATAAAATTTTCCTAAAACATCAATATATATATTGATTATATATCTTGATGACATCTATTGATTCTAGTAGTATTAACAAATTTTATGAGCTAGTTTTAAGTTTCAAATAACCACATATAGTTATAGTTTGTTCATGAACCAAACGCCCATGTTGTCTTCATGAACCATTTTATAATGAATTGAAAAGTATGTTTTGATTGTTTATAACATTAAAACAATGTAATGTAGTAAGTTTTAAGTAGTTTTTAAGAGTTATATCAATAATGTGCCTTTTGAAAAATAAAATTCAACAAGGGTTTATGGGCGATTAATGATTTTGACAAAATGATATGTTATACTAAATTTGAGTTGCAATACATTATCCTAATCCTATGGGAAGCATTTGGTAGTTCAATTCCTAGCTTCTATTTCACTAAAATTTGAATTAAAATAAATTTTAATAAAATACCTAATTATTGATTAGACACCAAATTGAATGAAATGTGATGAAATGCATGTTGGAAAACTTACAAAAGATGTTGTTATATGTTTGGTTAACGTTTGCCCCTTGCGAAACAACCTCGGATTGGTGATATGGTGGAGGATTTTGATGGTTTTGGGTGTTTTGGTTCGTACTCAGCAGTGGTGGGGAAGAAATATATGAGCAAATGGAGTGTTTGGAAATGGAAATAAGGTGGAAAACGGATTTGAGAGTGTCAGATGGCCGGTCCCCTTAAACATTAAGGGGACCGCCCCCGATAACAAGCCGGTCCCCTTAATCTTTAAGGGGGCCGCCCTTGAAATTTTTGAATTTTCGCGGAATTAGTTTCTGGAACAAATATATTTATACATATATAATTAGATTTATAATATATCAAAAATACGTAAACGTTTATTGGCACGATGATAAAATACTTAACAATTTTTAATTACCGTTTCGATAATTAAAATGTACCTTTGACAATTTTGGATAAAATGATCAAAGTGTTAAGTTGATGAGGGGTTTGAGGTGTGTTTGGGAATATGTGAATAAGTGTATATATGTATATATGTATATAAGTATAAATGTGAGTGAAAGATGGGTTGATGGGTGAGGTTTGAAAAATAATAGCGGTGATAGAATATAGTCTGTGAAAGGAGTTTGTTTCATCCATAGTGTTCACGTGTGAAGGCGTTCTTGCATGATAAAAGTCCACTTGACTCATATCCCTTCATCATCATGAGTCTTCTAAAAGAGGACTTAATAGAATAACGCAAGGGGGAAGGAAAGGGTTCGATAATGAACAATTTCCTGGAGTTCTAGAAAGTCAACTAATGACGTATCTAGGTTATGTGCAAGTAAGTATATATATATATATATATATATATATATATATATATATATATATATATATATATATATATATATATATATATATATAACATACTAAGTATAAGAGTATATATATGTAAGTATATATATGATCGAACAAATAGAGGGAAATAGCAAGCTATATCTATGCAAACAATGTAATCAAATAAAGCATATTTATCTAAGCATGACAATGAGTTGTGAAAGAATGGCGTACCCGGTGGTCTGCAAAAAAATCTTCAAAATCATCAAGATGACATATAGACTTTGAAAAAGTCTATGTTGAGAGAAACTTCAAGATTGCCTCAAGGAATGTTCATCTAGCTATTCGATCCCCATTCTCTTTGGTCCAAACATGTTTAACATTTGACTAGGATGCATGAAAGGTGGTAGTATACCCCAAGGATTGTAGCTTTGTTGGTAGTTCCACATTTGATTACTATTGTTATTATAGTTTTGCCTATTTTGGTTTCTTCTTGGTTGAGGTGTTTTAGACCTAGGATTAGGATTATTTGATTTTCTAGGTCGTGGTGTTTTAGATCTTGTCTTAGATTTAGAAGATCCTACCTCATTTTTCAAAGACGGTTTATAAAAAGCTTTTACTTCTTGATTGTTGGCAAGAGGTATTTTTCTATCATTAATAAGTATATACTTAGGATTAGATTTTAGAGGTTTTTGTTCATTAGGTTCATTTTCGAATTTGACATTTTTAATCTCACTTGTTGAAGCTTCATTTGAATTAAATCCTAAACCGGTTTTATCTCCGGATGTTCTTTGAAAACTTATTATTTTACTAAGTGAGTGACTACTATTTTCAAATTTATCAAGTTTGCGAATTTCTTCCCTAAGTATTTCGTTTTCACCTTTAAGCTCTTGACATGATTTACATTCTTCAAAAATTTCTTTACCTTTTTCAAGTTGATGTATTTTAATTTTTAGTTCTAGTACTTCATTTTCCAATTGATTGTTTATGTATTTTAGTGATTTGTTTTTAGCCATTACTAGTTGTCCTAATTTGCATAGCCTATTATATTCATTATCTAGGTCTTTTTTATCTAATGATAAGCTTTCATCACTAAAATATTCGGTTTCGGAACGTACCTCATTTGATGTATTCGCCATAAGACACTTCTCTTCTTTTGTCGTTTCTTTCTCATCTTCATCACTATCACTCCAAGCGCCTCCAACAAAAGCTCTTTGATTTTGATCTCTTGTCATCATTGGACATTTTCCAATGAGGTGATTTGGATCACCACACTTGAAACATTTCCTTTCAATCTTGTTGTTCTTGTCATCCGTACTCTTTTGAAATGTTTTCTTTTCATCATGCGGTTGTCTTACGAATCTTCCTCGCCTTTTGAAGAATTTCTTGAAATCTCTTACGGCCATGGCGTATTCTTCGTCATCACTTTCGGAAGATGAGCTATCTTCGATACTAGATTCCTTTCTAGCTTTCAAGGCGATTGACTTGCTTTGCTCTCGTTTTTCTTTGACCATTTCGGAATCCTTCTTAATAATAACTTCGTAAACTTTTAGATTTCCAATTAATTCATCAAGTTGCAATGTTGACAAATTCTTTGATTCTTCAATAACCGTCACTTTAGCTCGCCATTTAGGATGAAGAGTCCTAAGAAACTTCCTAACAAAATTCTTACTAGAAAAATTCTCATCAAGTGCTTTTAAACTTGTGATGATAGTGTTAAATCTAGCAATAACATTATCAATTGATTCCTCTTCTGGAATCGTGAATTGCTCATATTGTTGAACAAGTAGATCTATCTTATTATCTTTGACTTGACTATTACCTTGGTGAGTTATTAGTAAAGAGTTCCAAATTTCTTTTGCGGTTTCACACATAAAGATCCTTTCGTACTCTTTACATGGTAGCGCATTATAAATAACCATTTTTGCTTCAATATTTTTAGCAAGTTTTCTTTTTAAATCATCATTTTGTTTTTCAAAAGGTACGATTTCATCTTTCTTTGTTTCGGGGTTATTTTGAATAGGTAAAAAATCACCATTAGTAATAACATGCCAAAGATCTAGATCTTTTGACTTCACATAAGTTTCGAATCGATTTTTCCAATATAAAAATCCATCACTTTCAAATAGTGGTGGTCTTTGCATAGATTGCCCTTCTAAATATTTTTCAGATTCCATAGATCGTTACAAGTTTTAAAATACAATATATTTTAAAAATCTTGCAAGACGTGGCTCCTGATACCAATTGTGGAAAACTAGACGGGGGGGGGGGGGGGGGGGGGTTGAATAGTTTTACGTCCTTTTTAAATTTATTACCAAAATATTTTGTAGCTTATTAAAAACTTTCGATTTGATCTCAAGTAAATTCAAGTAACATCCAATATAAGCAATTCTAATCTAATAATTAAAGTATTGAAATGTAATGAAGAAGAGATAGAGTTAGAAAGATCAAACCACAACACGCGAATTTATAGTGGTTCGGCTACAAGGACACCTTCCTTGCCCTACTCCACTCCCCGAGTACCACACTCGAGAGTTTTCTTCACTATGTCAACAAACTCCTTATGGTGGAGAAACCTTACACACCTTGGCTTACACGAGTTAACGACACTAAGCTAAATGTCGAGTTCTAATTGTAGCTAGAACCAATCTCACAACTTCTTCAAGGCTTCACACCTTCACAACTTCTTCAAGACTTCACACCTTCTTCACACCTTGTGAACATCACACCTTCTTCTATGCACAACTAAGTCACAACTACTAAACTACTTTACAACACACCTAGTTTCTACAATCAACAAATTTACACAACACTTTTACAAATATCTAACACTACTACAATATGAAACTAGCTAATCACAACACTACTACAATTAGATGGATGTAGAGGAGTGTTCTTCTTCTTGCACTTGAGTGGATGAAGCTTTGGATCACTTGGAAACAAAGACTTATGAATTATATGATCAAAGGATTTTAGATCTAGAAATGGAGGTTGGATCAGAAAGTTATAGTGCAAAAAGGTGAGAAAAATATGTGAAATGATCCAATATTTATATGACCAGAAAATACTGTTCTGGAGCGTGCCGGTCCCCTTAATTAGGGGGCGGTCCCTTTAATGATTAAGGGGGCCGCCTAGTAAAATTAAGGGGGCCGCCCTCCTGAACGTTAGAAAAGTTTTTCTGGATAAAATTTGCCCTTTTTGGTTGGAAATTTGAAATCTTATATTTGTAGTTTAATATAACAATACCAAAAATGATTTACAAATATATATAAAATGTTAATATCATTTTATAAAAGGTTATGTCTTAAGACAAGGTTTCCTTTGATCATGTAATGCATAAGATGCTTAGTTTATGCATACCTTAAGTGATATTAGATGTAGATGTAAATATTTGTTACCAAATACTTGTTTACGTCTTAATCTTGACTTAATTTGATTTGAGTTTTGTGATTATCAAAACATAGGTTTATTGAGAGATATTAATAAAATTTTTAAACATTATTTATATCAACATGTGTTGTCTCTTAGAAGACCATGATAAAAGATTGTTGCCCAAAAATACTCAATGCTCAAATTCAATTTGCCCAAAAATAGACACTCATTCTAAATAGGCACTTCACATGGCCACCTACCATCTAAACATCCTTTCCTCAACTGCCATCCAAAATGAGATATCGCTTACCTAATTATTCAAAAAACAAACCAACTATTACCAGCTTCGCACTTTTGGATGCCTATGTTATCCTCATTTATTTTCACCACACAAACTTGCTCCACAAGACACACCATGTGGATTTTAGGCTACCCAGCCTATCACCAAGGCTATCGGTGCCTTGACTTAACCACAAATAAAATCATTATCTCTGGACACGTAACTTTTGACGAACGTCAACTTCCATATGGATCCATTACACCTTCCTCCTTATACGACTTCCTTGATACATCCCCCTCACTAATTACTCGTCATATACTACATAATCCTCCACAAAATACTCTACCACCAAAAAGACGGATACAACTGAGAATTAAAAATAGTACTTCAGTTAGTAACATTAGAATTAAGGTGTGAAAATGCACCTATGTCCACATTCCAGATGGGATCCTGGATAGTCATAGTGCTAAATGCACTAGGAATCAATATTTTTTATGTCGGGAGAAAAGCAGGAGCGGAACCAAGAATATCGGCTGGTCCATTGGGATGTTGTGCAAAATGTGGGTCGACAAAGGCCTGTTGGGCAGGTTACTGTGCAATGGTCCAATAAGCTGTAGGTTGGTCACAACTGGTTGGGATACAGAATATGCCCTGCACTGTGGTTGGCCCATTTTTCGAAGCCGAATTGAACGAGACATGTCAATCAAAATTCAAAGCACCAATAATAAAATACACCGGTTAAAAGAAAAATTAATAGTTGTGAGATAGCTAGTAATTAAATAGGGAAATTTTGGATGTTGCTGTTGATAATAGTATATGGAAACAAATACTCCACACAATTGGTAGTCTACTAATTCAACAAAAAAATGAAAAGAAAAGATAAGTGACGTGATTGGTTACTGATGGGTTGAAGAGTTAAAGAAAAAGAAAATTATCTTCACCGATTGCCAGCAAAAGAAAAATATATTTAGGGTTTTGCTCTGTTTACCATGTCAAATCGGTAATTTCTTTATGTTATTTAATAAAGGGATTTCAATATATAAGTTATATCAGAATGATCTAGAGCGTCGAAAATGACGCTTGAATTGTCGTTTTGATTTCCACTCTTTTCAGCCAGCCCACTGAAGTTGTCCAAGCCTAGCATCTGAGCCCATCTTCTTCTTCTTCTTCTTCTTCTTCTTCTTCTTCTTCTCCATTTTTTCCATTTTTAGGGGCGTTTGATAGTAACTATGCCACTACCTGATTTTGGTACTTATCGTTTTTGTGCATTTCTTCTTAAACTGCTTCTGATTTCGATATTGCAGATTTGGAAACAAATCATGAACATGAGATTGAAGGGTGTTTTTATTTATTTTTTATTTATCTTTTCATTACAGGTTCCTACAACTGAAGGTAAAACAGGAGGAGTGCTTTTGGCACGGGAAGACTAATCACCAGAAGCAATTGATGCAGGTAACGATTCGTGTTTTTGGAGTCATGTCTTACATTTTCGTTTCATAATTTAGTTCTACTGGCCTACTATGTGTATATTGTTAAAGGACATTTATTGGATACTAATGATATGTTGTTTCCTCAATTTTGTTAAGGAGTGCGAGATGGACACCTCCATGTGCACCGATAGTTCACTAGGATGTTGGGAAGATTGCTATGGTGGCCCTTCTGTTGGTATGTAAGTAAATCTCTATATTGGGTTTAGGAACAATACTTAAACTATGCGACCGTAACCAAATAGTTGCCACCTATTTATTCCAACGTCATACCAAGAAAGACGAACAAGTCCCTTATCCACTTACGTAACACTACATTTATCAGGCAACCAGACGCGAAAGTTTGCTGCAAGATCACCGCCCCGCCGCAACGCGGTGGCTCGCAGCCATCCTCATTTTCTTCTATAGCCAGGCTTGCAATTTCAAACGAAGACGTAGATTTATACACATAGGCATGTATGAAAGTATGCGAGGTGTGCTGCCGCACATGGCCCTAAATTTGTAAAGGCCTCAAAATGTAACCCATTATATACTTGGGGCTTAAAAATTCTCTTACAACAGAAGTTGTGAAAGTTGTATAATTTTATGTTTTATATCTATTAGTTAAAGTTTAAGATAGATCATCAAAATAGTATGTATTTGGTTTGAGTAATTGGTTTAATATATTTGGAGTAGTGATAGAACCACAACAAGTTATCCACAACAAAATAAATTCACAAAAAGAGTTGTATGTGTTTGATTGCCTTAATACAAAAGAAGAGAGATAACCTATATCAAATACATCAAACACATATAACTCCTTTTGTGGATTTATTTTGTGGAAACTTTTTTGTGGTTGCAGCATTAATCATATATTTTTGACCTTCGTATTTAGTTATCGTATAAGATTCCGCACAAGGCTTCTGTTTGCTTAGCTACGACACTGTAATTACGCATATATACAACAAAAACAGCCATGATATCCTCAATCGTTCAATATTGTCCATGAACACACATTTACAAGCAACTAGATACTCGAGTTTGTTAGAAGTAACGGATAAAAATTAATGAATATGTCCGGACTCGAAAACGAGACTTCGGGATTGCACACATTGCGTATGAGTTTCAATGTATTAATAATTATTATATTTGGTTATGAATAATTATTAATTTCACAAATAAAACACTTAATGGTACCTAACGACCGTTAGACGAAAGATGAAGGACTAAACATGAAATAGTGTTTAAGAAAAATCTAGAATGGGTATTCTAGACCCATGATCGGCCGACCCAACCCAAGGGGTGTAGGGTTTGTGGCTTTTGCTCCAAGTTTCATGATTAGTATAAATACATGTCCCTATGTATTCATTTAATCATCCCTTGGTTCTCTAGCAAGCCAAACTTCTTCTTCTTTCTCTCCTCTTGAGCTTACATGATCAACTACACCCTTATAGGGTTCCTACACGATCTTCTAAACATAGTTTTTGGTTTGTTTGTGAATTAAGAACCTAGCTTTTCTCATTGAAACGCTACTAATACGTGTGTACAAGAACGAAGAACAAACACATTATTGTTTGTGATTTATTGGTGATTCGACTAGGGTATAGTCGAATATATTAAACCCTAATTTTTGGGTTTAGGGTTCTTGTTCAATTGTTCTTGATTCATTAATTGAGGTATGCATATTGTTTTAATTCGGTTAATTTAATTACATGTATTTGATCCTATTCCGCTGCGTGCTTGATGATGTTTCTTGTTTATATAATTGTTATGATTTACAAATTCCAACACTGGCATCAAGAGCCGTTAATACATTGTAATTAATTACCGAAACAAATAAAATTGAATCGTTCATGATTATTACATGCTTTGGTGTTCTAATGTTTTTAAAATTTGTAAACCCTAAATATTTTTTTTATATGTCGACTACAATTTTTTTAAAGAAAAATTAGGATTTTTGGATTTTGTAAAAACTTGTAGAAACCGTAAGTTGCATGTAATCTTTATGTGATTTTAATGGATATTTGTGATATGCCATTTTGGTTATGCGTTCTTTGACTTGATTATATGCTTATAATAAGTGCATTGTGGGCATTCATGACAAACCATGCATGTGTTGTCATGAATTATGGTGATTTTGTAGTAATTGTTACGTATTATGTAGATTTCATGCTTTTATTATGCGATTTGTTATAATTAATAAGGTTTTTAAGTAAATGTTTGACATGTAAAGATTACTAAAAATAATTAATTATGATATTAGGGTAGACCCTAATATAAATCGTGTATCATTATCAATTGTGTGTATTAGTTGATTGATTTTGCATGTTCATTATTTAAGTTGTTTATTTATTTTATTTAATTACTATTTTTTTATATATGTTTGTGACATGATAGTAAGCAAAAGGGTAATTTCATAATAAAATTATAAACCGGACTTAATAATGGTGAAATCTTGTTTTAAGCTTGAAAAATCTTGAACTTTTAATTGATTGATCGCGACTGTATTAAATGGTTGGACGGTGAAGCTAATTTTGACAAACTATTAAGTGGGTATAAGGTGGCTTCGCATTAAATTGTGGCCTTAGAGAGACTCCATTCTGTCTCTACGCTCGCCTGTGCGTCAACTTTAGTTTTACCTGACAACCATTATAAATACGAAGCACTTAAGGCAAAGTTGTAAGTTTCTCAACGTCTCAATTAAAACTTTGTAGATTTAAGCTCGTAAAGAAACAAATGAGTAAAAGTTTTTTACATGAAACATATGTTACAAGATGAATGCATGACATCTTTGTACATATTTTGATTACACACATCAAAACTACTACCCTTAAATTTAAGTTATATGCCATCCAATGAAACAGAAGCACCTAAAGTTGTAGTTTACGTCAGGGCGTAACCTGGCTAGATTACAATGGAAGGGAAAATTACATGATTTCATTACTAGCAGATCAACTGATGTGATGAGATTATGTAAGTTTGCAGTTTCTTAAGTTGGTTAACTTAATTGAGTTGATAGTGAGATCTGATCACTCAAGGCATAAGTTGGGGATAAAACATGCTTACATTGTAACTGCGGTTGGCAAATATGTAAATCCCATCCTTTCTAGGAATTGCAATTGAATATTGGCAATTAAGGCTCGACTCGTACCTTATTGAATACCGTCATCACTAGCAGATCAACTGATGTGATGAACCTATGTCAATTTGGATCCTAGTTTTTCAATGAAAATTAAATGGTTATATTATTATGAACCATGGGTATTTAATTTTCTTAAAAATTTTATTATCGAAAATACTAAAATTGAATTTTGTAATTCTTTTCAATGTATTAATGCAACATTAAAACCGTAAACGTGGTTTGGTCTTAAATTGGTAAATTGATCTAATTCTGCTTTCAAACATAATGTTTGATTGAGAAAAATTTACTGAAAAGACACAAAGTCTATTTTCCATGAGAGAAGGATAAGACTCAATCCTATTCCTTTTCATGATTGAGAAAGGTATGATAGGAACATTAGAATTGTCTATATTCTAATATATAACTCATAGCAATCTTTCATGCTTAAGAGTATTGCACATCCTATTTTTCATAAGAAATTTCATTACCCTAATTTGGTGAATGAATTCTTCTATAACAAACATGTCATTTGGTTAAATGGAAAATATGAGTTATTAGAAGCTAGACAAATTACCGCAAAATTGGTAAAAGGCAAGCTAGAATCTTTTATCTAGTTGTTGTGCTTTGAAGGTGCTATATACCATTATAGGGATGGTAGGCCTATTAAGGAAGAAGTTGCATGTCAAATTCTTCAAGTTAATATCATTGATGGATAATCCATCATATACATAGTAGAATACACATTTTAGAACCCGAGTAATTATTACGTATAGGTTTTTCAAACTGTGTAAGATAGTAAAAGCAAGCAAATTGTTTTCACTGGTTATGAAACACTTACAATGTTGTCAAATCCAGTGGGAGCGTTGTGTTGTGTTACTGAATATGGAGTTATTGTTATGTTCTCTAATTCAGTGGGAGCTACAAGCTTTAATTTCTGTGTAGTAGCCCAGATTATCTTCAAGATAATTACTTTCCAATTGTAGACACTCATGTTTTTAGGATAGCCATGTGCGTTTCTTGACAAGACAATGTAGTCCTACATCTACTTGTTAATTTCTGACACAAATCATATTGAATCACATAAACAAACATATGTTGTGTTGTTTATAATACTAAATGATATTGTTCCATGCACAAGTGGGAGAATTGTTTATTGTGTGCAAAGGAACAACACATAGAAATATGATTATAGGATTCTCTTAATTGCAAGGTAAGAGATCTATGTTCTAATAGGACTTATACATTTAATCTGTAAGATTATCTTATGTAGAACATGTGTCAATATTAATAAAGACTACTTTTATGTCTTATGATATTCAAATTAAAAGAAACACTTGAAATTACAATTTACGTTAGGGTGTAACCTGGCTAGATTGCAATGGAAAGATAAACTACATGATTTCATTACTAGCAGATCAACTGATGTTATGAAATTATGTGAATTTGCAGTTTCTTAAGTTGGACAATTCATAAAATGAAATAAACAAATGGAGTAGTAAATTAACTTGAAATTACTATTGAAACCAATTGGTGGTATTCACAAATACTTTAGTTATATATGTTTATATCTTCTTATAAACATGAAGTCTTTTAACTATTACAAGACTTATAATAAAGTAAGACGTTAACTTGTTATGTTTTAAACAAGAAACCATTGAGTTGATCAATGATTTATAACGTATAGTGGGAATATAACAGTTTATGTCTTCTTAAGACATGAACATGAAGTGACTTGTTCAAAAGTACTTATGTTATATAGCCTGCAATTGGCTTGGGAATTCTATTATACTATTAAGTTGACTTAGTTGGTAAATAGGTAAGCCAAAAGGAGTATAAGTTTATCTTACATATTGTTAGTTTGTCTCACAATACTAGTTCTAATGAAACATCACAAGTTGGTGGTGTGTTCAGTTAGGAAAAATCAAACTCTTGTTATATTGTTTGATCAAAAGATAAATATGACTTCTTTTCTTCCAAAAGTTATCAATGTTAGAAAATTGAGTATGGATTGAATATACTCAATAAGACTCCAACCTAGAAGATTAAATAAGACATTAAGGAATGTGATGAATCACATTAAAGTCTTAAAATGAAGTCCTGATTTTGTTAATAAGTAGTTTTAACAAACAAGAGTCAGGAACTGTAAAATGTTTTGTAATATCCCAAAAGAGAACGATTAAGTGTTGCTCAACTTGCTAAAGTATTTATAGATAAATTACAAAAGGCAAGTGGGAGTTTTGTTCAGATCTTGAAATATCAAATTTACAAAATACATAATCTTCTAAAACCACACTAGTGAAAATCATGATGAGGTTTGAAATGTAAAGGTTAAACCTCAACATAATGAAATTCTCATTCATACATCCGTAGGGATGTCTCAGATATTTGATTGATATGCTGAGTAATATGAATTACAGGATCAAAGTAAGCCTGTTAATCATAATGATGCATTTACTAACTATTGAATTATGGTAAATTGCTCATACTATGAATATTAAGATGCTGTCCATAAAGATAAGTCAACTTTGAAAACTTGGTTTATCTTAATAAAGATGAGTTTCTTCAAGAGAAGAAAAACCCAGAGGTTTAAATCTTTGTGTAATGAATCATATGGACAAAATTGTATACATATTTTAATGCATGTCTTATGACAAGATTATTAATCATACTTAAGTAATTAACTATGATTGAATACTCTTTCCTAAGCACATTAAAGATTCAAAGATGGTACTTGTCATACTCATTTTTATGAATATGAAATTTGACAATGGATTATAAAAGTCTCTCTTGTATAATTACTTAAGCGAGGACGATGAGTAATTAAGAGTTTTATGAATTCATTTAATCTTTGAAAGTATACAAAATGCAAGAATCCAAGTATGGATAATGCATGCATCAAGGAGATAAGTCTTATGTTTAAAATATTAAATCCATGGATTTATAATTTATAATAAGATAACTCCTAAGTAATTTTGAAAGCTAGTGGGAGTATTATGTTTACTTATTTAAATCATATATGTTGTATAAACATGTAGGAAGTAACGTTCTATATAAATTAAGTGTTAAGTCATAACTTGGAATGAAACTTTACTTGGAAGATTTAATAAGTAAAACATACAACCTTGAATATATGTTTATTGATGTAAACATGTGCGGTAAATTAATCTAATAGAACATGATATATCATTTAAGAAAGTTTAAATGGATATGTAGTACATGAATTATGCTAATAGAACATTACACATTAAAGTTTACGGAAAAGAGCATATTGTTGTTTGCATACAATTATGCTAATAAAATTGAGATGACACTCAATACTAGTCATGGAAGGATTTTATCCTTGTTAATAGCCATGTGTACTAGTTATGCTGAACTAAAGACATAGTTGCATTATACATTAAAGAATAAGAATACTTTAAACTTTAAAATGTTTGAAAGTTTAAATATCATAAATTGAATGTTGAGGATGTCACACACTTTATGATGTATTATGCGGTTATATCAAATTATTTGAATGCACATATACAAAAACTTCGCTAATTGAATTCTTGAAATAAGTATTCTCAAAATTCCGATAGATCAAAGTTAGTTGAATAATGCCTTGTCAACAAGTATGATTGTCATTACTTGAGGCATAATTTTCAACAAGTATGATTGTTATACTTGAGACAAAATTCATTAACGAGAATTTTCATGCATTGATCTATTTTGTATTTGGATAAGGGATGTTAAGTAATTATTATTTAATAATGAATTAAAGTACTGAGTACATTTGTTTTCATTAATAATAGATTGTATCCCATATTTGCATGTTTAATCCATGAATAACTTATGTTATTCTAAATAGTCCGTTGTCAATCAATGATATGGGAATATCATTAAATTAAGACAAATCTGAGTTTTGGTATAATATACTTAAAGTATATTGATGCGTAGGACATACCAAATTCACATGATATTCAATAGAATGAATAAATTGAATATAGGACAAAATCTCAATTACATGATTATACTTATGGATGTTGTCATTATAGTAAATCATGAATATTTATCCTCTGACTTGAGATACGAGGTAACTACTGTGTATGTAGCTCGTTTTCTGTGAGATAGTCTAACGCTATCCGTAACTGGTAGTTATAAGGATTATTTTCAGAGGTGATGCAAAGTTCATGGGTTATGCTTGTATTCAATATAGGATTTGGTTCCTTCAAATTTGTTTTGAAGTTTAATACTGTTAGGCCACTCGTAGGATTGACAAGATGTTTGCATGGCCATGCCCAAGGTCTATCTGGAATACGTTCAGATGAATGGGTAATCTTGCTCGATCATAAATAACGAGAAACAAAAGTTAATTATGGAATGACTTCGATCCATATCCATATTAACAAAGTATTAGAAGCAAAAGGATAAGTATGATGATGAATCATCAATGGTAGTTTTTTTCCAGGAAACCATACCCGTGATCGTTCTGGGGACATTGACGTGTTATGCTAGACTAACCAATGTCATTATTACATTAATGTATATCCGAGTGGGAGATGTTAGAAGTAATGGATAAAAATTAATGAATATGTCCGGACTCGAACACGAGACTTCGGGATTGCACATATTACTTATGAGTTTCAATGTATTAATAATTATTATATTTGGTTATGAATAATTATTAATTTCACAAATAAAACACTTAATGGTATCTAACGACCATTAGACGAAAGATGAAGGACAAAACATGAAATAGTGTTTAAGAAAGATCTAGAATGGGTATTCTAGACCCATGATCGGCCGACCCAACCCAAGGGGTGTAGGGTTTGTGGCTTTTGCTTCAAGTTTCATGATTAGTATAAATACATGTCCCTATGTATTCATTTAATCATCCCTTAGTTCTCTAGCAAGCCAAACTTCTTCTTTCTCTCCTCTTGAGCTTACACGATCAACTACACCCTTATAGGGTTCCTACACGATCTTCTAAACATAGTGTTTGGTTTGTTTGTGAATTAAGAACCTAGCTTTTTTCATTGAAACGCTACTAATACGTGTGTACAAGAACGAAGACAAACACATTATTATTTGTGATTTATTGGTGATTCGACTAGGGTATAGTCGACTATATTAAACCCTTTATGGGTTTAGGGTTCTTGTTCAATCGTTCTTGATTCATTAATTGAGGTATGCATATCGTTTTAATTCGGTTAATTTAATTACATGTATTTGATCCTATTCCGCTGCGTGCTTGATGATGTTTCTTGTTTATATAATTGTTATGATTTACAAATTCCAAACAAAGTTTTCATTTACCAGGCAGCCCGGGTATTATAGTAATGAAAGCCAAAACAAGAGCTGGCTGGCTCGAAACAACATATATGCATGGGCAAAGTAACACACAACAGATATGAATTCAACGAACAACAAACAATAGTAAAGAACCATCTTTATTGTCATTCCAAAAAAGAGAAAGAACCACAACAATGTGACAAATCCCATAATACTAACTAGCTTTAGCCGCATTCGAATCGAGCTCCACAGGTGGATTGTGCTTATCACACGGCAATTTAAGCCTGCCAATGGAACCCATAGGCTTGAGCTTCACATTCTCACAGTTACAAATCTCGATCATAAATCCGTCTGGGTCATTAAAAAAGAGCTGGTCAATCTCCCCATCTTCCTTTCCACCCACTGTCCTCTTCATGCACTTGATCCCTCGTTCTTTTAGTTTTCGCTCCAATGCTTCCATGTCCTCACACTGAAAAATCACAAACACAAAGACAACGAAACTCAAATATTTACTAAAGGAGGCCAACTCCATCTACCAACTTAGTAGTTACTGACCCATTATCAAACTGTTGCTAGTTTAAAGCTTTCGTTTTGCCCAGCTTGCACATTTTAATTTTTCTAAAGAGGTGCCTAAACCAATTATATGTAGTAAATATTAACCAAACTTCGACTTGGAATAATCATTTCTCTTCTTCTTCTACAAGACTAGCTAGCGTCAAACAGAAAGAAAATGAAAAACAAATAAAGAGTTACGCACCTGAAATGATATATGATTATCCATAGGGTCCAATTCATGATTATTAGGCAACTTATCTTCATCTTTTGATTGAACAAGATGAATTCCTATACCATAATTAAACAACCATGCACCATCAAAATCTAACGCCTTCGGACGTTCGATTAAAACAAATCCTAGCGCCTTCGTATAAAACTCGACCGAGTCCTTAACCGATTTACAGACCCTCGAGATATGGTTTAGTGACATAAGTGGTAATTCGTCACCACTGACATCTCGTTTTTGTTTCTGGTCGTCGCCATTATTGTTATTGTTTTCTTGTTTGTGTGCCATGTTTTTTGTTGCAATTAATGATGTACGAGGTTTAAGTAGGGTTCTATTTATGGTATGTGAATTTGTAGTGTCTGGCGGTTAATGACGCGTGTGTGACTATGAGTTTTCAGAATTACACGTGGGTGAAGACGAGAGCTACACGTTTTAGTGGTGCAACTTTTAGTAGCTTTGGGCTAAAGTACTCTCCTTGAACCTAGGAAATAGATGAAGGCGGTAGAACCGACGCCAAAATGCCCAATGATAGTATCATCTTTATAAATATGTTTACAAATTACAATTACTAAAAAATGTTATGGTGGAAATATTACCGTATTATTTCTAGGTCCACCACGTCACATCCTCATTTAACACATGACATATCATCAAACATTTATACAGTAATAGTGTTATCACGAAACTCAACTTTTAACAAATTTAGACAAATACTAATTAAAACTTTTATTTGATATTAAAATACATTACATTAGAAATTAAAAACATAAACTTACGAAGTTAAAATAATAAACTAATAATTTTAATTATATTTCTTTTTAATCATCTTATTCACATGCAACACTTTTTCTAGGTAAACCCCACTTAAATGATCAACGAAACTTATATAGAATAATTCATCTTCATGTCGTTGTTTTTGTTGATTGAAAGTTGAACGTTTGTTGCCGTAGTTTGAACTTCATTTGTTCCATTTCGTGCATCTTGATCTTCAAAAAGGCGTTATGGCATGTTTTCTTCATTGACATAAACAACGATTGTTGACATGTAAATTCCGTTCATCATCAGCTTAGCCAAAGTGTAGGTGTGGTTCGTTTGCCTTTTTGGGCTGAGGTGTAGGATTCACCTACACCCATTGTTCCGTAATTGTTTTCTTTGGAGTAATAATATTTTACCGAGGGTAACCCTTTTACCCAAACACTTCATAACTATCTGCTACTGAAGACGTCGTTGGAACGGATGATGTAGACACTTTCTTCTTCGCTTTCGCTCTGCCCATTGGTCGAACTTTCTGCACCTCCAATTCCTCTTACCCCCGTCTTCGGCTATTTGATTGAGAAATAAACCACTTCTATTGACTCGGATGTGTCAAACGAGGAGAATCAATGACTTAAATTTCTTAAAAGCTTGTTTTTTTGCTTCTTAAACTTTTAGAATTTCCACTTCCTATCATTTTGGAGACTTTTTTTAAAATTGTCCACGCATGAAGAAGTGTGAAAGGTATTCATACTTAATACGATATTCTTCAAGTGCTTGTTGAATGTAACTTTCGTCATTAGCTCCACTTTGGGTCCTTCGAACCACATTAGCTTAAGTTCAAAATGAAGCCCCTTTAGGACGCACGAAACAACTAACTAACTATTGACAACGCAAATCAAGAAAACTTTCAAAAATTAAATGATGAAGATTTTAAAATATAACAACGAAAGAGTATTTTCGGCTTTAAAACAACTATGTCAAAAGCCAAGGCTTAACATGCATTTAATACGTAGCAGGTTTGTGGATGAAATATTCTCCAAAATGCTTAACCCTTGCATTATTCACATGGATTCCTGTGTTTTTTGGATGCACGAGCATTAAGTGCTCTTTGAAGCTTGGAAAAACGTCTTGGAAAAACTTTAAAAGCGCCTCAACTTCAAGCATAAGTCCATCACCATATCTCATAAGAGTAATATACCAATGGACTGGGGGGACTTGATAGTGTATGGGAGTTTTAGCCCAAATATCTAAAGTCCATGCACTCACAACAGTTCCATGACACGTCCAAAATGGCCAGATCTGTTACGCTTTGCTTGGAAGGCAAGCTCCGAGTCCTAACAATGAACAAACCAAGCTTGGATAAATATATCAAGGTAAAGGCCAGACTGGAATCTTATCCAAGGCCATTATAACAGATAATACGTGTCATTATTTCATTCGAGCAGAGATAATACCGAGAATATCACGTTGGTACGTGATATTGTTAATGGAACATTCCATGAATCTGACAGAGCCACGGATCACATGTCATGTGTCATTCATTTCTCGTCCTTTGCATGTCCACCACGCGGACCATTCTAACTTTAGTTGCATCGTATCAATGGGTACTTTAAATGCATCTCTATAAATACGGTTCATTTCTATGAAATAAACCAAGTCTAATTCAGCTCGAAGCTAATCAATCTTCACACATTTAGACACAAATTTAAGAAAAATAAAGATACATATAAGGTGTTTATTGAAATGTCGATGAACGATTTTCTCAAAAAAAAAAAAAAAAATGGGACAATTATAGAGTATTATAATTCATTTAATTCTAGGTTTAGTAAGATGCTTTTAGAGCAATATTATGTAGTTGAGGTTTTCATTTGTGGGTTGCCATGAGAACTTGGAAATAGTGTTAGATTGTTCAAAACCAAAAGCCTTTCAGATGGTTATTATTTGGTTGTGTTGCAAGAAGCCACTCACAATATCATGAAAATAGTTTAATCCATTATTGTTCTCTTTTATGAAGTTAAATAAATCAAATGAAATGGAGAAAAATAGCAATGGATTGTTGACTTTTTGTAAAAATGGTGCTACATGTAAAAAAAACTGAGTTTAGGGTAAGTAAGATAGATGATAACATAACAGTAGAAATTGCAGATGTGTATAAGGGGGAACAAGAATTATGGACTCAAAACATTGGGTTAAAGAGTTATGAAAAATCTAGTAAAGAAAATATCTTAAAAACATTGAGTGTATGGGATTGACTGCTCTTGATGAAAATTTGAATGAGTTAGTTGAATTGAAGGACAAAAACAAATGTTTGGACGTTATTTATATTTTGTTGATGACAAAGATGAAATTAAGGATAGCAAAAACATAATAGGCGTGGGTAATTTGGTTTTTGGTATTGATGGTATAAAGGTAAATTTGAGTAAGAATGGAACAAATTCTATGGTTATAGGCATTGGTGAGATTCTTGATTATACAGACGACAATAAAACGAATAAAATTAATGTGAGGCTACACGTCATGAACATGAAATAAACATTCTTGAAGTTGATAACACGAGTGGTACTGCTTATGATTTTGATGTCCATAGTTCTTCTAGTAAGATTCTTACTTATGTTGATCAATTGAATAAATTGGAGAAGCAAAAATAGAATTTAGAGAAGGTAACTACATGATTTTCATAGATGGCCAACCACACTAGAATTGGTCATTAGTTTAAGGAGCAAAGATACAAGTAACCTTATGCTTTGTGGGTTTTGTTCAGTTTGATCAAGCTAGTAAAAAAATGGGATACTTAGATAATTTAATTTTGTCTCTTTTAGTTTAGTAAAGTTACATGAAGTTTGTGTAAAAAAGTCACATCAACAAAATTGTAGAACGAATAAAATTAAATTATCTCGTGTGGAGGCGGTACGGTTTCCGGGCGAAAGCCGTTTAAATCCCCACTGCGCCAGCGTGGGCCCGGTTCAGACAACATAGTCTGGGTATGTGGTGGATGAGGGCCTGCTATTTGGCAGGTGTGACTCTAAACCATATATGGAAAAAGTCACCTTTCAAAAAAAAAAAAAAAAACAAAATTGTAGAAATCACAGTGAGTTCGGATAAACTTGAAACTTTTGTGGGTGGTTCTGTTACGTTAAAAGTTTCTTCGTTGATTGGATCACATGAATACAACATTCACTTGAACATCATCGTATTTGAGCAAATTTTGGAAAGTTTTAAACATTTGAAAAAGGTTTTTATTAGCGTTGAATTTATGGGTTGACATAAAATTGATTGAAGTTTTCTTAGCAAGTAGCATAAAAGGACATAGCTTAGAAAGCTCTCGTTTCAAAATGATTCTGGAGGACATGAATCTTTTATGAGAATGGATTGATATGATCCAAAGTAGTCATGAGTCATCCACGTGTACAACAGTTAAGCTTAGCGGAAAACATAGTTACTAGTCAACATTATTCAATGTCCTTTTCCAGTACCAAATTGTAATTCATTCTTTTAGAAATATGGCTAATGAAAATATTGTTTCCTTTTTCTAACTCATGATGATTTTTTGTTTTTTTTACCTTTTAAAATTTTTTAAACCTTGTTTTTATGTATGTCTACATTGTTAGTCCTTTTAACTGTTTTTCTTACATCGTTAGTCCCTGCTATGTTTATAATGTTAGTCCTTAAGTTATTTTTTTTTTATTTTTATTTATTTTTATTTTTTTTTATATTTTTAGTCCCTAGAATTTATAAAATTTGATTTAAATATACAAAATGAAATGTGTTAAGTGTTACAGAAAATGAAAAGAAAACAAAAATGGGATCCATTTGCGCATATATACAACGGAGGAGTGTGTTTTTCAGGATTTATGTTAGAGAAATGTTCAGGGCCGTCTGTGAAATTCGGTGGCCCCGTGCCATAAATAAAAAGAGGCCCTAAAATAAAAACTAAAAGAACAGTAATATATAAACACTTTACCGAAAATGCAATTTGGTTATAATTATTTAATCACATATAAGAAAACAGTAATAAAATTCTTTTATTAAACAAACCTAATGTTATTTCTTTAAGAGTTTGTTTATCAGATCTTTGCAGATATAACGGAAAGAATTAGTTTGATAAATGGTTCCTATGGTCTGTCGGGTTTAACAGAAATAGTCCATAAGTTTTTTTTTAACGGATCTTCTCCCTGTGGTTGCGACCCATATAGGGTTTAGTCCCTTGACCAATATTTTTGTTAGTTTGACTTTTTGAAATAATGAAATGACCAAAATACCCTTATAAGAACCCCACCTACTTTCTTCATCTTCGACCTTCACCTTTTTCCACTTTCATTTTTTCCAACCATCTTCTAATAATTCCGGCTACCAATTTTTCCGTGTGTAATTTGTGTTTACATGAAATATCTAAATTTGAACACCAAAACTCGAACACTAAAAACCCATTTATATTTCTTTAAACATCAATTCATCCACTAGAAACACTCAAACACAATAAATGAGTAATAGTTTCATAAATTCAAATTTATATACATCTAAACATTCATCAATAAGACAATATAACCATAATTTTCTAAAAGAAATAAGCAAAAGGGAAATGATAAATACACGGACATAATTTTATTGTCACTTTACATTTATGCCCTTCTACTAGTTTTACCCCATGAGTTTGGCTTTTATCTAATTTCTTCTTCTTCGTGCAATCATCAAACATCTTGTATCACCACTTCTATCCTCCCAACACATATCTTGAAAACTAAAGGTAGATCTGCGTATGCAAACTAGTATTTGCTTCCACAGTCTACAAGTATATTAAAATTAATAAATTCGAATCTCCTGGTCGTATTATATAAATACTGAAGATGTGATATTGGAGTTAGCAAATTGGTATCGTCTCGCCGAACCTCATCGTTCTAACTAATATTAGATGGGTTTAGACTAGAAGAAGGTAAACAAACGTTTGTATGTAACTACATACCCGTTCTTTTTTTTCACTTACACGGATTAGTAAAATTTTGTGAGGGTTTAAATCGGCAGGTACGATGATGGTAGTTCTATCAATATCTTATCGGTGGTTGAATTGTACAACTTAACGAGTCATTGCACTGAAGTTTAAAATGGGTGTTACCCGAGGTGGGTTGCTAATTATCGGATTGAATGAAAAGGATTCAAAATAATGTAGTGGTAAAACTGCTTGGATGATGCTTGTCTACACTCTACAGTCTACACAATTGGGAGTCAAACATATTGGAAAATGTCCAAAACAGTTAAAAGGGTATAGATGTCAAATTAGAGTAAATATCCGTGTGCGGAGTAAAACTCTCCGTGCACATATCACTCCCCTAAGCAAAAACCTTATGGCGGCGTTTAGTTGGAAAACATTTTCTTTAATTTCCTATTTCTTGTTTTGTAGGAAATGGGAGGAGAGTTTTATTTCCACAAAACAAAGGAAAATTTAGAAAACGCGTTTAATTAGAGAAACATGTGTTTGTATTTTCTATTTTGCAAAATTAGAAAACATATTCAAGTATTGTTGTTTTCAATTTCAATTCTCTATTCACCTTTGTAATATTATAAAAATATCTTCGAAACATAAAAGCAAATATTATAAACTAACCAACTAAATATTAAAATAACTATAAAAAAATTTAAAACGTGAAAATAAAGAATTAAAAAAGTAAAATATAACAACAAATAACATGAAAAAATCTTCAAACGGCTACAATTCGACATAAAAGCATTAAATTCAACATAAAGTAAAATTTTCTATTTCATCAACTTTAATCCGTTTTCATATGGTTTTGAATATTTTTATACATTTTATTAGAGGCGGCAAACGGGTCGTTTTGGGTTATGGGACATACATGTCATGTTTAAAAAATGGGTATAACGGGTTATGGGTTAGACGGTTTGGGTCGGGTCGACCCACTAAATTATATTGTTTTCATTCGTTTTTTTACGTTTTCATCCGTTTTATTTCGTTTTCGTCTGTCTTTTTACGTCTTGGTCCATATTTTTACGTTTTGTCCGTTTTTGTTCGTTTTCTTATGTTTTCGTCTATTATTTTACGTTTTGGCCCATTTTCTTACGTTTTCGTCCTTTCTTTAATGTTATTTTACGCTTTGGTTTTTTTTTTTTTTTTTTTTTTTTTTTTTTTTTTTTTTTTACGTTTTCGTCTATTTTTTACGTTTTTTGTCCGTTTTTTAACGTTGTCCTCTATTTTTTACATTTCCTAACATTCTCTAATGTTTTCTTCTGTTTTTTTATTTCTTTATCCGTTTTTAACATTTTCTTACGTTTCGACTGTTTTTTCTTTTTTTTTTTTTTTTTTTTTTTTTTTTTTTTTTTTTTTATGTTTTCGCCCGTTTTTACGTTTTCATCTATTTTTAACGTTTTCATCCTTTTTTTTAATTCTTCGCCTTTTTTTATTGTTTTCGTCTGTTTTTTTACGTTTTCGTATATTTTTAAACGTTTTGTTCGTTTTTTTGCACTTTTGTATGTTTTTACACTTTCGTCTGTTTTTTTATGTTTTTGTCTATTTTTTTACTTTTTCGTCCGTTTTTTAATGTTGTCGTCCATTTTTACATTTGCTTACATTCTCTTATGTTTTCGTCTGTTTTTTTTATATTTTTGTCTGTTTTTTACGTTTTCGCTCGTTTTCTTATGTTTTGCCTTTCTTAGGTTTTCGCTCGTTTTTTTCGAATTCGTCTGTTTTTTAATGCTATCATCCGTTTTTTAATTCTTCGCCTTTTTATAATGATTTCGTCTATTTTTTTAACTTTTTTATCCATTTTTACGCTTTTGTTTGTTTTTTTACTTTTTCGTCCGTTTGTTTGTATGTTTTTATGCTTTTGTTTATTTTTTTATATTTTCATCCGTTTTTTACGCTTTTGTATGTTTTTACGTTTTTGTTTTCGTTCGTCTTTTACGTTTTTGTATATTTTTTACATTCTCGTCTATATTTTATGCTTTCAGCCCTTTTTTACATTTTCAAAAGTTTTCTGTACGTTATTCTAAATTTTCTTACGTGAGAAAACGGATGAAAACATAAAGAAAGGACAAAAACATAAAAACACAAACGAAAACGTAATAAAACAGACGAAAACGTACAAAAATAGATGAAAACGTAAAAGAAGAGAACATGAAAACGTAAATAAATAGACGAAAACGTAAAAAAAAAAGGATGAAAACATAAAAGAACGGACGAAAACGTAAAAAAATAGACAAAATCGTAAACGAACAGATGAAAATGTAAAAAATCAGACGAAAACGTAAAAAACAGACAAAAACGTTAAAAAACAGACGAAAATGTTAAAGAATGGATGAAAACGTAAAAAAATAGACGAAAACGTAAAAAAACAGACGAAAAACGTAACAAAACAGATGAAAATGTAAAAGAACGGAAAAAATGTAAAAAAATATATGAAAACGTAAAAGAACAGACGAAAACGTAAAAAATCGGACGAATATGTAAAAAACAGATGAAAACGTAAAATAACGGACGAAAATGTAAAGAAATAGACGAAAAAGTAAAAACATAGACGAAAACATAAAAGAAGAGACGAAAACGTATAAAAAACAGACAAAAACGTAAAAGAATGGACAAAACCATAAGAAAACAAACAAAAACATAAAATAACAGATGAAAACATAAAAAATCGGACGGAAACTTAAAAAAAAAAAGACGAAAACGTAAAAGAACGGACGAAAATGTAAAAAAAATATATGAAAACTTCAAAAAAACAGACCAAAAAAATAAAAAAACAGACGAAAACGTAAAAAAACATACAAAGACTTAAGGAATAGACGAAAGCGTAAAAGAACGGACAAAACCGTAAACGTAAAAAAAGCAGACGAAAACATAAAAGAACGGAAAAAAATGTTAAAAATGGACGAAAACGCAAAAAATAGATGAAAATGTAAGCAAACAGACGAAAACGTAAAAAATCGGACGTATATGTAAAAATACTGACGAAAACGTAAAAAATGGGACAAAAACGTAAAAAAAACTGACGAAAACGTAATAAAACGTTAAAAAAGAAAAAAACGTAAATGATAGAGGAAAACGTAAAAAATGACAAAAGCGGAAAAAATCTAACGAAAACGGATTGGGGGTGTTTTAAAGGAAAGTAGGTGAAAAAAAAAATGTTTTGTAGTTTTGTGTATTAAAGTTGGAAATAGGAATTTTGTATTTTGTAGAGAATTTTATTGGAAAACACTAATTTGAACGCGATCTCTGTTTTCTTTGTTTTCCACAAAACATTTTGTGAAAAATAAAGGTGTTTTCCATCAGCTAAACGCAATACATCCCGTCACCACTCACCACCCTACACCATAACCACAACAATTAAAACCTGAAATCGTAATTAATTCTATATCTAATTTGTGATTTCATGAAAATTTAGTTTTAAAACTTGGATCTCATTGTATTTACAAAAATGCAAACAAGCGTTCACACAAAAGTCCATACACGCAAACCTAACACCCTTTTTGTCATCATCTTCTTCACTAAAATCACCATCCATAAACCCAACCAAACACCCACTTTTCTTCATCACCTTCTTTACCATCATGAGAAAAGTTAAACACCCTGTTTAAAAGATTTGGCCACCGGTGTCTTTTGCCAATTCTAGTAGCACTATGATAACAGATCTAGTGGCGGCGAGTAGAGGTTGCTACGGGTGTATGGCGAGTAGAATTTGCTACGGGTGTCAGGTGGTTGTGTATCTCTCATGTTTGTGTTTTGGATATGTGTGTAAATCTAAATATGTGGATCTGTGGGTTATGATTTGTGTAAAATATACTATGTGAAGAAGACAACTTGAATGAGGGGTGTTTGGTAAAGACCGATGTAGGTCCAAAGTTATGGATCTAAGTAGCCTTATGTAAGACAATAGATAACTTGGATAAATCCATATCGATCTATATGAGAACCTCTTAACAGTATATGTTTGAATGTTAATTCGGAATCTTAACAAACAATTATGAGGAAGACAATAAGAATTACTAACTTCGTATTATATTAATTTGCTAATAGGCTTGGATCATTTCTTCCAAAGCTGTAGAGTTCCTTTTACACACCAAGGAAACCCTAATGTTACAAAACGAGTAGAAGGATAAACGTATATTCTAATACGTGTGTATATCCTTTCTTATTATATCTCCTAAGATATCTATTCTGTTTTTCATAACAGAATTAACTAAATACTACTAACAGTATTAATTATGTCTGCCAGACTTAACATTGTACTGGCAGACTTAACTAAGCTAACAGACTTAACTATGAATAATAGAAAACTTAAGTATGTTCTAACTAATAATTCCCAACAATCCTCCCATAACTTGATCTTCACTTGTAAACTTCAAGTTTCTTCAATTATCTTCATGATAAGCTTCTTGAGGATGTTGTGATCTATTATCTTGGAATTATTTTGATCTGCAATTCTTTATATCTTCATTTTCTGTTGGGTCTATTAGATTTGATGATACAAAACAAGAAAGAATGAAACAAGAGGGACTTAATATGACAAGAAGGAATTCTACAAAAGATGGGGAAGGACTTGCTTGCAAAAGAAGATTTATATTTTAGTCCTTCGTAGTATTCTTGTAACCCTAATTCTGTATTATATAAACAGAATACAGGAAATATGTTTTATTATGTCTTTCACAATGTAGTCGACTAGAAAGGTGTGTGTGTGTGTGTGTTCTAGGTCGTGGTTCATTATAAACGTCTAGAACTAGATAGTGTTTGTTCGTATCCTCTAAGGTCTGAGGTGTCTTAGATCCATGTTACAGTTAGGTAACACGTTATATTCTGATCAAATATAATTGGAGGTGATTGGGGAAAAGCCTTGTTGTCAATAACATATGATTTACTCTTAATTCCGCTGCATATTGTCTATGTTATTGTTAACCCTAGATGCTCAAAACGGTCCATGGAGTCTATCAAACTCCACAAGTGGTATCAGAGCTTGGGGAGCTCGTTACCTAGGGATTCACAAGGTTTTTAGTCGAAGAATGATGCTGAAAATCGAGTTTGGTTTCAATTTTCGTAACTTTCTGCAGGTCAGTTTTCAAACGGCGATATCTCCTTCGTTAACCGTTGGATCGGGCTGAAATTTTTACTGGAGCTTCTCTATATATCAAGGAAGATTTCCACCGGAGGGATCTTCAATCTGAGCTTTTATGTGGAAGTTCTGGTGTGTCGAAAACTGCTGCAGATAAAGGGTTTGTAATTCGATTTTTAGGGTTTTCTTTATATTAACTTCTTTGATTTCGGTTTTTATTGAATAAATTCATCATAGAAGTTGGTTATACATTGTTTGGTATTGAAAACTCATGAAAGAAAGCAGTTATGGAGGTATATGAGTGATTTTTGGTGATTTTAGGGTTTTCGCGACACTTTGAAGTGTTGTCTTTATACTTAAAAAAAAAAAAAAAAAAAAAAAAAAAAAAAAAAGAGACGACTATGATTCTGTTTGTAAAAGTCGCGTTATTCACTAAACCCTAATATGGTCATGAATTTTGATCGCTATACTGCTAAGCTACTGCTAGTCTTATCTTCATTCTGCTGCTCAAATTCATTCTGCTGCTGCGCTTAAAGGTTAAAATTCATTCTGCTGCTACAAAGTTTACTCTGCTGCTAGCTTTATGAATCTACTGCTGTTGTATTTTACTCTGCTGCTTGATACTGCTGCTACAACATTCATTCTGCTGCTAGCTTTAGTATTCTGCTGCTTGGGTATAAAACTGCTGCTGGTTATAGGTTTGATTCTACTGCTGTGTTTTGATGAATTAAGAGCAGTAAGGGGAAGTACATATGTTTGATTGGTTTACACACACAAATGGAGTTTGGTTTGGTTATTGTTCTTAAACGTTTTTAAAGGCTCATTCTTATTAGCTTAATTGATTACGAAGAAGGTTAAATATCATTTATTTGATGTTGTAGTTGAGTTTCACAGGTTTGTGTTCTTATTATATCTCAAAGTGGGTGTAGCACTTTGAAGATAACTTGTTTGTGCTTAAGGTGGTGACGAAGACTTGTCAAATCTAGTTTTCATAGGTCAAGGGGAGGATGGATGAAGACCTAGTTAACTATCACTTGAAGGAGTTACGTTATTGTGCTCAGTGTCTCATTGAAGATGAGGATTTTGTCAAGAGATCGAGGTCTACTTATATATTTGGTCTTGGATATAAGTTTGGAGTCACGTGGTTCGTACAAGACATAAGACACAAGTTTGGGATATTCTACTTCTTCATCAAGTTCATTATATTTGGTTTTCTTCACATGTGATCATTACATAGAGCCTACAGAATTGAAGATTCAAGAGATGGAAAACATATTGGTTTCACGGGAAGATTATTGATTTAATGTTTAACCATCTACATGCACCACTCAAGGGGAAGATTATATTGCATACGTTCCCTATTTGTTGATAACAAAAAGGGGAAGAAATTTTGGAGTGGCATGGCATGGATTAAGGGGAAGACAATATTGTTTCATTCATGGCGAGATTTAATTATCTCAATTTCTCTACTTCGTCTAGGGAAATTCGTACAAGAATGTGTTTGTTTTGTCATCATCAAATAGGGGAAGATTGTTGGGTCTATTAGATTTGATGATACAAAACAAGAAAGAATGAAACAAGAGGGACTTAATATGACAAGAAGGAATTCTACAAAAGATGGGGAAGGACTTGCTTGCAAAAGAAGATTTATATTTTAGTGCTTCGTAGTATTCTTGTAACCCTAATTCTGTATTATATAAACAGAATACAGGGAATATGTTTTATTATGTCTTTCACAATGTAGTCGACTAGAAAGGTGTGTGTGTGTGTTCTAGGTCGTGGTTCATTATAAACGTCTAGAACTAGATAGTGTTTGTTCGTATCCTCTAAGGTCTGAGGTGTCTTAGATCCATGTTACAGTTAGGTAACACGTTATATTCTGATCAAATATAATTGGAGGTGATTGGGGAAAAGCCTTGTTGTCAATAACATATGATTTACTCTTAATTCCGCTGCATATTGTCTATGTTATTGTTAACCCTAGATGCTCAAAACGGTCCATGGAGTCTATCAAACTCCACATTTTCTAATCTGTGCAGCATCTGTTCTGCTAAGTATCATCAATCCATTATTCTTTGCAGCAACAATGACTATTTGTACATCAATTCATAAAGTTTCAGTCTATTCTCATCACTTCCAGGTGTGTTAACTCCTGTGAGAGGTGAATCATTGAATGTATATGGATTTGATGTCTCTTTACCAGTTAACCATAAACTCTGGAGTAGCCAATGTTTGGTTTATTAACCATGGTACATTGATAACCATTTCAACTCTTTGTACATGAAACATAGTGAGTTGAAATACTATATGATTTTTAGCAAATCATCAGCTATCAACGGATTTGATTTGTCTTTACCAAAAGCCATTTGCTTTTGGACTAGCCAACTCTTCACTATCACAGATATGGTGAGTTGATAACCATACAATTTTTGGCAAATTCTCAACCATAAACGGATTTGAGATATCTTTACCAAGAGCCATTTGCTTTGGATTAGCCAGTCCTTATGCGTGTTAGACATGGTGGACTGAAAACCATTTGTTGTGTTAGTGCAAAGCACCTTTACCAAGTATGACTCTTCTCAAACTCCAGCTCTGAAAATTCTTTCAAACACATAAGCAAATTCTTTTTGTGCTTTCCTTTCAATCAACTTCAATAGCTGATAGCATATTTCATCGTTCCTATCTCCCAACAGTTTCTTCTCTAACATAACCTTTCAAACTTTAGGAGGTAATGGATACTCTACCTCTATTAACATATAAATATATGCAGTCTCTAAGGTTAAGCAATGAACTGCACAACTATGGAAATACCTCCATCTAATTACCTTTTGTTGATAAGGCAACTTCCAAATTTCATCTTGTGGAAATGGTGGATCAAACATATTTTTGAGATCCCCCACAGCACTCTTTCAAACCCTTCTTCAGGTCTGATAACACCATACTTTAGCATCATTAACCTGTATAACTCCTTGAGATCATCCCTGGTCAAATCATTTAACAAGCCTGGAAAGTTAACATATATCATATCTGTGTTATCTTCCCTGATTATCTGATAAGCCCCTTTTTCTCCTGTCTTGATGATCTGCCACTTAACAATCTTACACTCTGTTCTCTAGTTTTATTTTGAAAGGGGAAAGAAAGCAAAGGATGGTAAAGGAATGGGAATGGTGGGGAAGGAAAGAAAGTCACCTTTGTGTTGTGTGTTCTAGAGTTGGAAATAAAATGGGTGAAAAGTAAAGAAACATAATAATCTATCTTTTTAATTCTTAAAAGCCAAAATAACAATGTTATCCTTTTAAACAAATTGATGATACCAGTAACCAATTACACAGCAAACCCGAAAATGAAATAACTAAACTCTTTTTTTAGCTTTAATCTTCACGTGCCAATCATTTATGGCCCAAGAGTCCAAGATGAACAAATTAATATTTGGGGATCTCGTTTAAAAGATGAACGCAAGTTTCATTCAAGGTTTAAAAGTACCAAATCCCAAAACCCCAACAGATCTTGAGCTTGAACAACAACTTTACCATGGATTCAAGGACCAAATCCCAAAACCCCAACAACAATTTTTATATGCAAGAAACTTTTACTTCAACAACAATTCAATTTTTGAGAAGGTAAAATGAATACCACTTTCATAAGATCCCCAAACAGAGCTACAAAACTTGGATAATATTGAAAGGTCAAATGTTAAAGTTGATGAGGATGAATGTGAAGGAGAAAATTTGATGGTAAAAATGTGTTTTAGCAGATTAATGGGGGAATGGTTTTATATAATATTAGATTAGATTATTTATATTTTGTTAATAAAGGGGTCCATTAAGTTTTACTTGGGTTTCTGCCCAAAAATGGGATGGAAGTTTTGGTTCCAAAAAGCACGAGTTTCCCCTCCTTTTCATCACTTTTCTGTCCCCTCCTTTCCTGATTTATTTTTGGAGAACACAAACTTTTTCGGGTTTCTTCCCCTTCCTTTCCATTTCACTTCAAAACAAATCTATAGAACATAGTGTTAGCAATTTGTGATGACCCTTCTGGAATTGAACCCATGGTAAATGAATAAGAAGATAGTTCTTCTACCCTTTCCTTTATAAATTCTTGAACATTCTCCTCAGCATCAAACTTACCCTTCTTCAATCCCTTATTAGCCACTGATTTTCTCCTATTCCACTTCAAAATCGGCTTTTTAACCTCTTCTTCTTTCTTTACAAAATCACCCTTGGCTTTATTAGCAACATCTTCAACATCAACAACTTTGTGCTTCTTGACTTCTTCTGATTGAAGTGTTGTACCAAGCCTTTTGAAAGTTGATGTTTCTTGTTCATAGTCCATTGGAATAAAATGCTTAACCTGTCTCACACACTTGTCAAATTCTTCTTTCAACTGAGCAGGCTTCAACTTCTTAAGCTGGATCATCTTCTAATTATTTCCTTGACTCCTGAGATAGTTCATCATATACTCTTTCTGTTCTCCTTTGGTCATAGGCTTATTCTTTTTATTCTTTTCTCTTTGCTCTTTAAGTAGCCTTTTCTTCTCATTGATTAGCTAAACCATTTTCTGAGCATAATCTTCACTACCAATGTCAGCTAGGATCTCTATGTTGGCTTCAAGCTTAGCTCTTATCAGATCCCAATCTTCATCTGTGTAGAACTTAGTAGCTTGTTGCACTTCAGCTATCCTTTTCTTTTGTGCCTCAGATGGCTCAAACCCCTCTTGCATTTGTCTAGCAATCTATGCCTCGTGCAACAATTTTTGCTTCTTTAGCTTCTTCTTCAGCCTGAAGTCTTGCAATCTCAGCTAAACTAGCTTGTTCCTCTCTGATTTGCCTTTTTGTTTTCACAACTTGAGGAGTTTCTTGAAGTACTTGTTTGCCTTCTGTTTGACCTTTATCAACACCAGAACTAACCTTATCCCTAGCAGAACTAACATCAGCACCACCAGACTTAATATCATCATGAGCAGAATTTACCTTATCATCACCAGAATTAACCTCCTCTGTCACTAATTTCTTCCTTAACCTCTTGACCTGTTTCTTGTGATTTTGACTAAGATTTTTAGCAAGAATTTCAGCTGCTTCTAACCCCTGAAGGCTAATATCTGTATCCCCAGAGGATTTTCCTTGTGTAGGAGTCTGAAAGGCTGTTTCTTGACCTAAATTCCTCCCCTGTTTGGAAGAATTTTCTACTTCTTCACCCTCTAAATCAGAAAGTACCACCCCTTTCTTTACAAGAAGATCTTCCATCCTTTTAACCTTCTTTACCAACTTGACAATAGCTCCACCCATCACTTCTCCAAACTGCTTCAATTCAAGTCCCTTTCCAATATTCCTATCCTAGTTAGAAGTTGTGGAACCAATTGGGTTAGGGTGTCCACAGACATATGGATTGGTTCCTTCTCATTGGGTGGAGTTGGAACCTAGGTGTTGGGAGTTGGGGATGACTCTTGAGGTGATGGAGTGGGTGAAGGTAGTTGTGGTGTAGGTGATGGTTGGTGGGGTGCTGGTGAGCTTTGTTCACTTGTATGTTCCTCTGCTTCAGGAACTTGTTGAGATGGAGCTGATGTACCTGGATCAACATTAGTGGCAACAGGAAACATAGCAGCCAATAGAGGCTTATGTACCCCCCAAAAACCCCTTTTCATATTATTAAATATTTTCTTTTGAAAGGGCACGACCAAATAGGGATGTTTCCTTTCTGTTTGCATATCGAAAATCATTTGCAGAAAGCGAGGGTACATCAAAATTTTTGTTTTACTTTTCAAGTTTGCCATCATCCCATAAAAAATCAATCTTGAAAAATTAAAGAACCTTTCGGTGGATAGACATACCAATGCAGTAGCAATGTTGCTACCAAATTGATCCCATTCACTACTTTTGGAACTCATACATTGGAGTAAATGGTGGATTAAAAACCTCCATTGAAGTAAGAAGTGGCTTTTCCAAAAGGTAAAGGTACCATCAATTGGATACCTTATATTTTTCATCCCTTCTAAAATCTCTTTGTTGGGCAACAAATATTCCCCTGAAGCATCAGCCAATTGAAGTTAGCTTCTAACTGATGCCTCAGTGATAGAATACTCAAGAGAATCTATTGTTGCCCTTAACTCTAGGGTCCCATCAGCAAGAGTTATGGCAGTAGTAGTCTGCCAAAACTGTTTGACTAGGGAATCATGGATAGTAGGATTGTGGGTCAAAGCATACATGATATATGAGCCCCTCAAAAAATCTACTATCTCTATAAATCCGGTGCTTCCCTATGGTTTCTTTAGAAATCCCATTTGGTTATGTTTATCACAATACTTCAATTGAGCCATTTTAAAGGAATGATCATGGAAAATTGTTTTGAGAGTATTGAAAGTAAAGCCATATTAGGCTTTTAAAGTACTGGTGATTTTAACCGTAAATATGAAGAGTTGTTACTTTACATTTAAATTGGAAGTAGATAATGGATAAAGAAAAAAAAATAAATTAAATCTTATCCTTATATACCTCTTAGCGCCGAAAAGAAGTAACGGTACTATTGACACAGTAAAAATCATTACGCGTATGACCAGAACTAACGGTAACTTGAAAATTACACTATAAGACTTAAAAATTTGTCAACCAGACTTAATGGTGACTCACCAGAATTAACTGATGGTTAACCACATATTAGATACTTACAAACCAAGTTCATCAGCAAGGCTTCCATTTGGCTTCAATCCATGCTTTTCCTAGAAAAATAAGTCTAAAACCAAGAAGAAGACAACAATATATTGTGGAAACCAGAATTAACACCAATTGACTACCAGAATTAATCCTATGACTACCAGATTTAACTCTAAATATCAGAATTAATCTTACAACCAGAATTAATACATTACAAACTATACGTTTAAGCTCCCCTTAAATGTAGTTATGGGTTTATCTGTAACACCCCCAAAATATCGCAGCGGAAGACTGTGTCTCTAGGGTGCTACTTCATAATACAAAGTACAAGTTATAGAAAACGACCTCTAAATGAGACGTTTTGAAAAGTTACCATTCGATTCATGAATTCAAAGTTACAAACATGAGATTCCAAAGTATGATACATAAATGTATACAAAATATTTTGAATGGTAAATGATAAAAGCGTAAGTCTTCAGAATATGCAGCTTGACTCTAAGTTCCATGCACTAGCTATCGCCTTACTAACCTGAGATAAACATGCTAAAGTGTCAACACAATGGTTGGTGAGTTCATAGAGTTTGTCTTAAAACAGTTGAAAAGTCTTTAAAGAATATTCGCACAGCAAAGGCATTGTGAATCCACTCAGTTTCAAGTCCCGCCCATAACAACACTTGGAACCTGTGTGTTCACAACCCACTGCTAACAATATAGTATAATAAAGACATGTATAAGTTCATCAAAACAGTTAAGCAATTAGTCGTGAGTCTACACTTCATCTCCGAAGACCTCATGTTTATGATGTATCCAACATTCGCAAATGTTAGGATGTATCAAAGCCTTAATGGTCATCCAACAACTTAATTTGGAGCCACCGGAAGTCTCAATGGTCATCCAACAACTTAATTTGGAGCCACTGGAAGTCTCACAATTAAGTATAACGCAATCATGTATATATGAAATCAAGTATAATGCGATCAAGTATAAGACAATCAAGTATGAAACAATCAAGTATAAAAAAATCAAGTATAAATGTTTTGAGTATTTGTACAAGTAAGCAAGTAGTTGTGCATGTATCTCCCCTAAAGAGTTAAAACCAGTATGAAAAAGTAGGGGCTATGACTCACCTTGAACTAATGATATCAAAACGTATAACGGAATCGATGGATAAGCCAGGAAATCTCTACGCGCAACCTAGAATATGATGTCGTGTCTTAGGTTTGGAGTATCGTCTAAGAATACGAAGAATTGCCTATATATGTCTTGCATATAGTTCATGATGTAGTACTTAGTATATAGTGTAAGTCTTTGAATATAAATGGTTTATGAAACATGTATAGGTTGTATATCTCTTACTACCGTTCGGGCCGACATAATTCAGAAGTCATGGAGTAAACGTTTGAGGAGCCAGGACACTTTAATTCGTAAATCCACAACTCATCTCGACGGCTTACTTAATGAACTCCTCACATGAGGCTCCCTACTATTGTAGTATTTGATAAAATATATATAAGTTTTTGATTCGAAAAGTTACATGGTCTTTAGCCATGGCTTTGTCGTGACCTTGGTCATTGTTACCATGGTCTTGAGACTCAACCTTGGCTTTAGCCATGGTTGTGGTCTTGGCTTTAGGTCATTAGACCTCTTGGTCTTAGTAAACCATAACTATTATATAGTGACTTTGATATATAAACTAGTTGTTAAGAAACTGAAGAAAATCTCATTCGTTATCGGTTTTATGGATACGTGCCCCTGAGTTTTTGAAGAAAACGTGATTCCGGACAACTTTCATGTTTTAACGTTTTCATGAAACGGACCAGAAGGGCCTCTTTTTGCGTGTTTTATGTTCTGTCACAGAAAGTATTTGGCAGTTTTGACATAAAGTTTTGGTAATTTCAAATGGTAATAACTTTTGACTCGGGTACTCATTTTGGGTGATTCAAATTGCTATGTTTTCCTTGTTAAGTCCTCTTTAATAGTAAGTAAGTATAAAATATCATAGTTATACTATTTTGGTCGTGGTTCTCCAAGAAAGTTACTAGTTTACTTGTTTAAATAACATAAGTTAATATATAGTTTCCATAACTTGTTTTACTAGTTTTTATACATCATGAACATAATACAAAACCATATATAGCATGAAAGAAACATAATAAGCATGAAAATGATATTGAGCAAGAAAGTGTAATAGGATTTCTTACAATTTTTGGCTTTCTAAAGAAAGGAAGTCAAGTATGAAACTAGGACACTAAACCTATGCATGCAAACCCTTCACCAAAACTCTTGTAACCCTTGCTAGCCTTGATATAGACCTTATGAAAACCATTTAACTTCAGCCCCTAATCACCTTGTGTAGCTCCTAATTCAACCATGGAATCACCAAACAAACTTAAGAACTAGGTAGAGAATACTAAGACCTTGAACTTTGTAGTGTAACTTGTAGTTTGAAGATCAAAGGATCATGGTGCTAGGGATTTATGTGTGGCATTTTTAGTGATGAAGAAAGAAAGGAAAATGAGTTTTCTAAGTCATGAATGAGTATTTATATAAGCTAGGATGAGGAGGTGCAAGTATTATATATTTTTCTTAAACTTGGAGACCAAGTTCAACATGTGTTCTAATCCTAGGGCTAGAGTCATGAGATTAAGCCACATGGGCTGATTCCCCCCCCCTAGAGGCGGTTCACAATACTTGGGGAGGAAGTGTTGGCTTTTGATAGTATTATCCTACTTATGTGACTAGTTTTGGACCTGTAAAATGCTAACCGTAAGTTGTTAAGTCACGAAACGTAAAACCGGGTATCCTAAAAATATGAAACTTATAAATATGCTAGAACTTATCAGTATACTCCATAATAAAATATAAAATGAGTGGTAGGTTCTATTGGGGTGCTCAAACCCTGCTAAAACTGGAAACACGGGTCTAAAACGCGTAATACGTAAAACGTACGAAAGTTGCATAAAATTGAGAAAAGTAAAATGTAACTTTTCTAATAGGATACTAATGACTAAAAATGGCTTATAATGTCTAGGCTGGGCTCTGTCTAGTGTCGGTTGGTATTTAATGTCTTTAAACTTAAAACCGTAAGCCTAAAAATCAAGGAATGATTTATAAAATCAAGGAATGATTTTTGGTCAAAGGAGGAGGGAAAAATATGTTGACTTATTCCAAAAATGTGAAAGCTCAAATTGTCTTAGAAACGCGGTGCAGGTATAGGCTAAGGTTACGACTAAGTAAAAGTGCTTAAAGACGAGAATTCCTGTTTCTCACGGCCGAGGTTTATTTGGTCATATTTTTCTTAGTCATGATTAATTCTCTAATTAATCATGAGAGTACTAAACATTTTTCTGATGCGGGGTCACTTAACGTGGTCGAGTTTCGTTGTGCGTAGAATTTTTGAATGACGTTTTACCCTAAAACATGTAATTCCTTAATAACTTTCACGAAAATGATCTGATAAGTGTCAAACTTTTAATTTGCTTTGGAAATGATTTACCACTCGAGGCCAAGAAAGAAAAATCAAATTTCGGGAAAATTTTAGGAAAAATGAATAGTAAAAGTGAATAGTGAAATTTTTCGGGAATAGTAATTAATCTGAAAATGCGAATTATTACAGTCTCTACCCCTTAAGGAGAACTTCGTCCTGAAGTTCAGTTGATGTTAACTACTTACGGTGTGTCTAAGAGAATTCGGGATCTCTAATATAGTGGTGTTTACTCTGATTCGTCTAAGGTTCTGGTTAAGGAGTTGTATTGGATGTGAATAAGCCCAGTTATTTATAACTCTTTACTTACATAAAGAAGCATCCAAATTTATGTAAGTAAGGGATCATAAACTCATGATTCGGTGATTTACAATTTCTTTATTTAAATGAAGAGGCGTCCCAATCCATTTAAATAAGGAGATTCTAAATCATCCTACTTAAGAATTTCCGACACAAAATCCGCCTTCTGAGGCAGATAGTAAGATAATCAAGTCATCAAATCCCTAAAGCTAAGCAATAATATTATTTAACTCAAATCTTGTGTCTCATCAAACAAGAACTGTCACAAGATCAAGTTAAATAATTAGTTATTACTGAGCTCCATGTTTTTAATGACTTGGCTAATCTCTGGGGTTCCTTATAATACTAAAGTCATATCATCTAATAGCGTGGAACTCAACAAACAACTAACCAAAAGCATATGCGTATGTAGTGTGTGTAAGGTAATTAAAGAGGAGAGTCTTAACGTATATAGTAGTTATAGTCTAGGCACTAAATGCAACCTAGTTCTCTATAACCAAGGCTCTGGTACCAATCTGTAACACCCCCAAAATGTCGCAGTGGAAGACTGTGTCTCTAGGGTGATACTTCATAATACAAAGTACAAGTTATAGAAAACGACCTCTAAATGAGACGTTTTGAAAAGTTACCATTCGATTAATGAATTCAAAGTTACAAACATGAGATTCCAAAGTATGATACATAAATGTATACAAAATGTTTTGAATGGTAAATGATAAAAGTGTAAGTCTTCAGAATATGCAGCTTGACTCTAAGTTCCACGCACTAGCTATCGCCTTACTAACCTGAGATAAACATGCTAATGTGTCAACACAATGGTTGGTGAGTTCATAGAGTTTGTCTTAAAACAGTTGAAAAGTCTTTAAAGAATATTCGCACAGCAAAGGCATTGTGAATCCACTCAGTTGCAAGTCCCGCCCATAACAACACTTGCAACCTGTGTGTTCACAACCCACTGCTAACAATATAGTATAATAAAGACATGTATAAGTTCATCAAAACAGTTAAGCAATTAGTCGTGAGTCTACACTTCATCTCTGAAGACCTCACGTTTATGATGTATCCAACATTCGCAAATGTTAGGATGTATCAAAGCCTCAATGGTCATCCAACAACTTAATTTGGAGCCACCGGAAGTCTCAATGGTCATCCAACAACTTAATTTGGAGCCACTGGAAGTCTCACAATTAAGTATAACGCGATCATGTATATATGAAATCAAGTATAATGCGATCAAGTATAAGACAATCAAGTATAAAACAATCAAGTATAAAAAAATAAAGTATAAATGTTTTGAGTATTGGTATAAGTAAGCAAGTAGTTGTGCATGTATCTCCCCTAAAGAGTTAAAACAAGTATGAAAAAGTAGGGGCTATGACTCACCTTGAACTAATGATATCAAAACGTATAACAGAATTGATGGATAAGCCAGGAAATCTCTACGCGCAACCTAGAATATGATGTCGTGTCTTAGGTTTGGAGTATCGTCTAAGAATATGAAGAATTGCCTATATATGTCTTGCATATAGTTCATGATGTAGTACTTAGTATATAGTGTAAGTCTTTGAATATAAATGGTTTATGAAACATGTATAGGTTGTATATCTATTACTACCGTTCGGGCCGACATAATTCAGAAGTCATGGAGTAAACGTTCGAGGAGCCAGGACACTTTAATTCGTAAATCCACAACTCATCTCGACGGCTTACTTAATGAACTCCTCACATGAGGCTCCCTACTATTGTAGTATTTGATAAAATATATATAAGTTTTTGATTCGAAAAGTTACATGGTCTTTAGCCGTGGCTTTGTCATGACCTTGGTCATTGTTACCATGGTCTTGAGACTCAACCTTGGCTTTAGCCATGGTTGTGGTCTTGGCTTTAGGTCATTAGACCTCTTGGTCTTAGTAAACCATAACTATTATATAGTGACTTTGATATATAAACTAGCTGTTAAGAAACTGAAGAAAATCTCATTCGTTATTGGTTTTCTGGATACGTGCACTTGAGTTTTTGAAGAAAACATGATTCTGGACAACTTTCGTGATTTAACTTTTTCATGAAACGGAGCAGAAGGGCCTCTTTTTGCGTGTTTTATGTTCTGTCACAGAAAGTATTTGGCAGTTTTGCCGTAAAGTTTTGGTAATTTCAAATGGTCATAACTTTTGACTCGGGTACTCGTTTTGGGTGATTCAAATTGTTATGTTTTCCTTGTTAAGTCCTATTTAACATTAAGTAAGTGTCAAATATCATAGTTATACTATTTTGGTCGTGGTTCTCCAAGAAAGTTACTAGTTTACTTGTTTAAATAACATAAGTTAATATATAGTTTCCATAACTTGTTTTACTAGTTTTTATACATCATGAACATAATACAAAGACCATATATAGCATGAAAGAAACATAATAAGCATGAAAATGATATTGAGCAAGAAAGTGTAATAGGATTTCTTACAACTTTTGGCTTTCTAAAGAAAGGAAGTCAAGTATGAAACTAGGACACTAAACCTATGCTTGCAAACCCTTCACCAGAACTCTTGTAACCCTTGCTAGCCTTAATATAGACCTTGTTAATACAAATATCGCCTAAAAACGTTATTTATATTTTACGATCTTTGCTAAGTTTTTTTAATGACAAAGTATGAATTTTAGCTATAAGTAAATCATCACTTTAAGTGTTTAAGTCTTGTTTAACTAGGTTAACATTTCCTTTTAAACAAAACATTGTTTTTACTTCTTAAACTAAAATGAGTCTTGTCACATCATATTTATTTCTTAATATAGTAAGGTCACATCACATTTAGGGCAAGGTCTGTCATTATGCATTTATGGAAAGAAATGTGTTTGACTAGCTTTGATGTTGCTTACAAGTTTTGTGTTTGACTTGATTTAAGTGATGTGACATTGTTTGGTTGCTAGGAGTTATGAGTCAAGACCTTGTTTGGTTTGAAGAGTTATTGCAAAAACCTACTGCAGACCCGGCGGTACCCTGGGGGTACACGGGCGGAACCCATCTGAGGGTTCCGCCTGATCCGCCAAGCATGCAGTGTGGTGTGCTATAAATACCAAGCCATAACTTGATTTTTGGCTAACCCTTTTAGGACATATGTTCACATACTCTCTCAACTAACTCAGTAACCTTTTGATTTGTGATTCTCTTATGTAGCAAGGGACTTCACAAGATCATTCAAGAAGTTACAAGCTTCAACTCTAAAGTTGCAAGTCTTGATAGCTTGGTCATGTATAAGCTTTGATAGTTTGTACTTCATGTGTGTCATGTATATAGAAGTAAGTGGTTAGTATTTTAGGCCTCAAAATACATAGTGTGTCGGGAGTTGTTGTACCCTTGTAAAAGAACTAACGGGAGTGGTTGTACCCTTGGAAAAGAACTCGACATCTAGCTTAGTGTCGGTAAAAGTGTAAGTGACGAATGGGAGTGGTTGTACCATTGGAAAAGAACTCGACATCTAGCTTAGTGTCAGTAAAAGTGTAAGCGACGTTGTAAAGGTTTTCTCCGCCGGTGAAAGGAGCTTGTTGATTAGTGCTTATAACTCTCGAGTTGGAAACTCGGGGCGTGGATGTAGGGCAAGGAAAAAGAGTCCTTGTAGCCGAACCACGATAAACAATCGTGTTGTGGTTTGATCGTTTCTTTCTTTGCTTATTACATGTTGTCTTTTAGTTATAATTGCTAATCACATATAAAGCTTTCCAAAAGAATTAAAACAAGTAAGGTTGTACTTATATCTTGAAACAAATGTAAAGCTTTTCAAAGAACTAAAACAAGCAAAGTTAGGATCATCACAAGCAAAGCTTTTCAAAGTATGAAACAAGTAAAGTTAGAATTGTTATTCATATGAAAAGCTTTTCAAAGAATCAAACATACAAAGTTGTGTTTATATCTTTAAGCAAACATAAAGTTTCTAAAAGGATATTTAAGCTAAATAAGAATCGAAAAAACGGTAAACTATTCAACCCCCCTTCTAGTTTTCCACAATTGGCATCAGGAGCTACGTTACTCAAGATCTTTAAAATAGAATGTATTTTAAAACTTGGATCGATCCATGGATTTTGAAAATCTCAAAGAAGGGCAACCTATTCAAAACCAACCGCTATTTGAAAAAGAAAACTTACTTGAATGGAAAAGTAATTTTGAAAACTATGTGAAATCAATTGATCAAGATCTTTGGCATATTATTTCTTTTGGTAATTTCAAACCAAAGAAAACAAGTTTTTGAAAACCAAGATAACTATCTTAAACTTGATAAAAATAATAAAGCTAAAACAATGCTTTACAAAGCTTTAGTACTAAATATGAAAGAATGTATTTTTGTCAAAAGGCTAATGATGTTTAGAAAAATATGTTAAATTTTCATCAAGAAATATGTCAAGCCAAAGATGATCAAGTTGATCTCACAAATGTCTTAGAAATCTTAGATATATTAATCGATTGATTTTTAGTTGAGATGAATACATGTACTACTAGTTTAAATGTTTTAAATGAAGGTTTAAGTGAAAATGATTACTCATGACGAGCTCTTAGTGGACTTGCTTACGATTCATGGAATAATACGGATGAAGATAAAGCCAACCATCCGGTTTGCGATTCTAAACTAGATAAAACATCAAGCAAGGTACACTTTGAAACCAAACGCTTTTGCTTTGATTAATTTATCCTAGAGTTTTCTAAACTAGAAAATGAGTCTAAACGCTTATGCAACATGAACCTAAAAACTATCTTCAAGAATGAGTCTTCAAAATCTCTTAAGAATATCTTTGAAAAGGAAATCTTATTAGAAGATAAAATGTCTAGAATTGAGAGTAATGTTGAAATTAATCTAGAATGTAAATTATGTCTAGATTACAAACATAAGATTATAAGGCAAAATGAGAAAGGAAAAATTATTAGTTAAATTTGATGAAAGATCAAAATCTTTTGAAAGTCAAAGGTTGTTTAAAGATAAAACCGGATTAGGATTTAACTCATAAGCATCATCAACTAATAAAACAAAGCATGTAAAAATTGTCAAACCTAGAAGAGAAATTTAGAGATAACTCAATCTCTAATAGAAACTCATGATAAAAGGATTAAGACTATCATTCTCTATGTCGTTATATGATTATCTAATCTTCTTGGATACATGAGTTATTGAGTTTCAAAGCGTGTCGTCAAACCAAGTTTTTACGCGAAGTGCTTATCCTCTTGATAGCATTTTTATGCAATTTAAAAGGTGCGCATTACTTCAACTCGGCTTTGATTATCTCTTGTTTCTAGCATTATGTGTAGGATTATGTGTTATTAGTAATACTCTAAAAGTTTTTACTTGCTATTAGTAATAACTAAGATTAGACTCTATGTAACAAGGAATTTCGTCATTAGTACTAGTAGGAGATATAAGGTGTTTTGGTTCTTTAACCATCTAGAGATAAACACGAAAAACACTTGAGTGAGTCTCACTCAACTCTTGCTTACAAGTGAGATAACTAAGAATTTCCTAAGTGTTAAAATGTCTAACACTTTTGTGTTGCTTGCAAAACAAACCTTTGTTAAACAATTTTCTCAAACACCATACTTTGAGTCTTTAATTGTGTTCTTCTTCAATCACTCCTTTATGATACTCTCACATAAAACACACAAGGTGAAATAAATCACATTAGCATACATTAGGATGTGTGAAAGAAAATGAGTTTTCAACATCTAGGATTTACACATCAAATGTGACACATAGTCTCATGATGTTGTACCTCTTGGACTTTTTCAAAATAAATAGAGTTCATAGTGTCTTAAGTAAGAAAACTCAAAGAGTCGAGGAATCGTTGAATATAACATTTAAACGAGTAATCCCCTCCTTCTAAGATATCATCTTTGGTAGATGATGACTTAGTCGAAAGTCCAAATGATGGCAAGACAAGCATGGAGTAAAAGCACAAAATAACATCTTCTCACCTTGAGTCAAACTTTGAATCAAGTAAAATTGACATAAGTCATAAAACTTGATTTATAGGTCATAGTTGTGTCTAAACAAATTCAACAAAAACAATTTTTGGAATTTAGAATAAAACAACTAGTGAAACAAAATTGATATTTCAAAGTAATCAAGTGAGTATTGTCTCAATACTTGAGAGACTTTTTGATAATAAAAGCAAGCCACAAAAGCAAGGGATTTTAACTTAAAGACATTCCTAGTTGCTCTCTTGTTCTCAATAGTTAAGTTATTGATGACTTATCAAGAATGAGATTAGTAAATCCGTAGGTAAAAACTAAACATAGAGAAATGTTTGGAAGACTACTTGTTCTCATAACATTTAGATTCAACATTATGTTTAGCTTTCGTCTATGTGCTCGTGTTAAAGAAGATCCTAAAACAACTCTTTAGTTGAACCTATTTGGATACATCATTAAGTACTACACAACTCAAATTATGGTCTCCCAAAAGAACGGGAATAGAAACCATAGTGTTTGACAAATGGAATTATGTCGGTAATAAGTTGATAAGAAAAGCTCAAGTGGTACTTGTACTTTTATGCTTACTTACCCAATGATTCTCCAAAACGCGCATGACTCTCAAATTAGTATCGAATGGAGAAGCACATCAACAAGCTCCGCTTGAACAAGCAAACTCGCATCAACAACGGAATTCATCTTATCAACATTGCTATACCTTCAACAAAGGAAGCATCAACTTCAGCGACAATTCAATCCATTATGTTCTTTATTGACATATTGTGATCCATCATCATCGCCTTGGTAAGATTGTTCATTGAGGAACGTCTTAACTAAGAAAGTCTTCTCCGTTAACTATTTCATCATCACGTTATCAAAATCTCTTGAATGAAAATCATTCATCATCCCTAGGCTTAGTCAAGGACTTATAAGACCTAAAACCATAGTTTTGAACATTAGGATAAAACCACAAAAATCAAAACAATTTCTTTTGAGTTTTTCCCTGCAGAACCCACAGAACCTTCAGACTATACGGGCGGAACCCATTTTTTGGTTTCGCCTGGTCCGCAAACCTCAGAATGTTTTAAACTCTTTATTTCAAAGCCAAACACCATATTAAGTCTTAACAAAGACTAACAAACAGCATCACCCTCTCTAAAACACATATCCTCACGAATTTTAGGGCTTCTAATCCAATCTCTTCCAATCCAACTAACTTTGTAAGTATTCTAATCACAATTACATTTTTAATTTAATCATAACATTTTTGCTTACAATCATTAACTAGAATCTTAGGGCTTTTGCATAAAACTTCATGATTCATGAAAAACTTGGTGGCTAGTCAATTATGTATCTCATTAGTTAAGAAATGTATCTTTTCATTGTTACTTTGATTTACCAAACACACCAAGAGCATTATTTTTCTAATTGCAACATGATTCATCACCACATTGTTAAAACAAATGAAAAACATCATTTAAACATCACTTGCATACTATCTCTTGAATGCTAACGGGGATACATAACTAATATGTATTTTCGGGTACATTCAATCGAAGACACATTCAATTAGGAGAGTGTTGGTTATCTTTTGTTTTTACAACAAAATTTGTATAACAAAACGATTTGGGAATCAAAATGAGTCAAGATAACCATGTCTTCACATTGTCTTGCATATAAGAATATATTAGAACATCCTCGTTGTTAAAAGTCATTAACATACAATTTTATGTTTTCTAGGAATCAACATACCTCCCGCAAACAAATCCTATCACAAAGAAACCCTTAAATACATGCCCAAACACCATATGACCAAAGGTCTCAACTCGGTTCAAGTAGAAACCTTTAAGGCATTAGAAAAACGCTATGTTCACGAAGGTAGAACCATTGATCCATCCTTTCTAGAAGGAACATCTATTCGCCAAAACTTTGCCGCAATTCACTTTGATTGTCTCCTTGATATAGATGAGCCCATTTGTCCTAGGTTCATCTTGGAATTTTATGCAACCGTAAACCTTTCCTCATGTGCCGGTGGTAGGATCTCATTAAACTTCACAACCAATCAAATATCACATGATATAGATTTAAAAGACTTAGCTATAATTCTTGGTGTACCAAATGAGGGAACTTGCCTCTACACGGATAAGTGGCCCATTTCAAGTCTTGATACTATTGATCGTTTTTATCCATACGATACACCTCTTGCTAGTAAGGAAACTATTAAGGAACACCTCTTTGTTAGAACCTCTACCACTAGGGTGAACCGTTCGGGGAATACTGTAGATAAGGATCCTTTTGGTATGGAGCTCAATGAGCTTAAACCACAATTTAGGAAGTGGGAAGAAATTCTTAGGGCTAATGTCATAAGTACCATAGGAAATAGAGATCACATCAACACATGCCTATGCTACATGCTTTATAGCATTTCCACCGGTCAACCCTTCAATTTAGCCTATTACCTAGCCAAAAGAATGGCCGACATATCCTTGGTCGGAACAACCGCTCTTCCATATGGAATGCTTCTTACCCGCCTCTTTAGAGCAATCTCGCCCATTTCTCCTAACGAAAATGGAATACACCTTGACTACGCTCTCGTTCCTCACACCTTCGTTCCTTTAAGTGATAAACGAGTTTTCAAAAATAAGGGCAAACGTACTCGATCACCTACTCCATCTTCATCATCATCCGGCATGAGCGACGATGATAAACTACCAAACTCTAAGTTACCTCCTTTAGAATACCTTCAAGCTCTCCCCATCATTGACAATGCTTCCGAAGAATTCAAGCAAACCAAAGGAATGTTCAAGTGTTTTGGAAGGTACCTAAACAAGCTCAAAAAGAAGATAGACCGGTTGTGAGAAGATTAAGGAGCGTTTGGCATAAGAATGCTTTAGAATCGTCTTTGTGTTAAAACTATGTGAATTATGTGTTTTTCACTTTCATGGTTTATTATGTTTGTTGGATCATGTTTGTATGAAATTTTATGCATAATGACAATGTTTAAGGTGTTTGTCATCTTTTCTTTGCTTATGGGAATTCTTACTAAGTATAAGTGAAATCCTCGACCTCAAGGTCAAAGTCCCATGATTGATATGTTTACATGTCTAATTTTTGCATTGCCTAACCAGTAATACCTTATCTTTTTGATTTTAAGAGTTTTCGAAAATTTTGAAAATCGTCTCGCGGGTCAAAAACACGGACTGCCTAATTTTTTACCCCTGGCGGATCTGGCGGTACCCAAATTTGGGGTCCGCCAGTGTATTTTCTGGGAATTCCAGAAATGGCCCAACGGACCAGGCGGTACCCTCAAATGGGTTCCGCCAGTGTTTTCTGAGGGATCCGCCAGACACCTGCAGAAAATTTTTCCATTTTTCTTAAGTCCAAAATTTGTAATGTGTCAAAACCATTATCCTAAGTGAGAAACATCTTCAATTAACTTCAATAACCATATTAGAACTACCTTCACTCACTAAAACAATTAGGAAGACACTTCCCTCCAAAAATTCAAATTCAAACATAACCAACCCAAGGAACCCTTTCAAAGGATCCTTCAAAACCATTAAAACATTTTTCAAACAAATCACATCCCATGATCACAAAGCATTGAGTGCTTTTGTTGGTCTTTCACTCCACCTCATTCCATTGGAATGACATACATTGATTTGACATATTCATGAAATTTTTGTAAATCATTTGAAACCTCAATCCTTGAATGGTAGAACATTAAATCCAAACACTCTATTCAACATCTTCTTCATCCTATAAATTTGAAAGTTGGCAACAATTCAAATCACACCATCATCATCAAAACTTCTTCTCTCAAAACATCAAAACCACACCTTTGAAAATGACCAAATCTAACACATCATCCGAGTCATCAAAATCCCTTTCAAGAATCAATAGGATTAGTGTTAAACCTTGTTGTTTTAACAAAACTGTCAAGTCAAGCTCATCTTCTTCAAGTGATGCTTCACTTAACATTTCTTCACCTATCCAAGATTACCTAAATCTCACTACCTCAACACAATCCCCAACACATTGTAATACCAATATGACCACCATTCAAGATTTGCTTAATCTTGCTACTCCACCACCTTCTCCATCACATTGCAACTCAAACCTAGCCATTAATCCATCACCAACTAGACCTTTGAGTGAGTCAACTTCACCTTCTCAACAAGCTTTTAAATCAAAAACTCCTTCACCTCAATCACCAACACCTACACCAATGGAACTTTTCCATACACCAACAACATCACCATTACCCAATTTGGAAACTTTTGATGATCTATCATCAAGTCCACCATCATACTCACTCTTTGATACCATAACTCAAATGGAAACCCAACAACACCCTAGTGAGCAACTAGATGATGAACCCCATCAACCATCATTAGTAGAACGGTTGGCTTACCGTTATGCTAGACCATCCATTTTTCCAAATGATCAAGGTCATACCCATTCACAATCACTTGTGTTTCACCCAATTTACAAAGACCTTCATGGCAATCCTTCCGGCGAACCTAGTTTTCGCCATTTTGTTCAAAATCAACAACCACAACCACAACAACAACAACCATCACCACAAGAACCTTCCCAACAATTTAAATCCCTACTTTCTTCGTATAAGAAAATAGAAGCATCCATGTGGGAAAAACCTCCAAACATGAATGAGGAAATTAACACTCATTTAAACCACCTATATGCCTTCAAACGAATGGTTGATTCTCAAATCAATCATGTTATGGAACTCCAAACGGCATTAAGCTCAACAAATGAAGGAAGCAAATACACCTCTCAACCATCCACATTTGCTCCTTCAAGTTCAACCCATCCACCACCAACAAATCAAATCTCTCTTCCACCAAACTTTCCCCGCCATGGTTGCGGACAATGTGAAAGAACCGCTCACATTAGTGAAGGGTGTAGAAGGGAACTTAGGGAACTTTCCGAAGAAATGAGATTTATCTTAAACCACATTTTGGATCGTCTAACATCCTTGTCTTATCCACCTTAACATTAGAGTCTCCAAAATGAAACAAAACCGTTTCTCTTGGAAAAGGTCTCCAATTTTAACCAACAAACCAAAACCAAGTCATCTCCTCACCTTTCAAAATAAAACCCGCTACAACCCTCAACTCACATTTTCATCCTTAAACAACCCCATCCCTGTTTTTGGAAAATGTTTCTCACAAAGGAAAATGATGATTTCCTTGTAGCTTTATATGGTCGTACCTTATTTGTAGCTTTTAGAGGTAGGATAGTGTAACCAAAATTTCTTGTCTTTGACTTTTTAAGAAGTCTAAATTTTACATGAAATGAATTTCATTACACTACAAGGTTTTCTTTGTTTGTTGACCATTTAGGTATGATGTGTGAACTATACCTTGTTATGATACCATACATAAATCTTGTGCTTTAAAAGCTAACCTCTCTTTTTGTAGGTTCATTTTCTATGTTTTCCTTCCTTGATACTCCATTTAGGGGAGTAATATTCAAGGGGGAGCATGAGTGTTGTACTATTTCACTTCACAACTCTTAGTTGTGTTTTAAATATGAAATTCTTTCATGACTTATCTTGTGCAACAACTAACCTTTTTCTTGTAGGTTCAAAATCCATGTCTCCTCTCTTGGCACTCCATTTAGGGGGAGTATCGTCCAAGGGGGAGCTAGTGGTTACTTCCGCTTCGCTACTCTTCTTTTTGTTTCGAAAAAAAGGGGGAGAATTTAGATATAAACTTGTTTCAAAAAATTTCTTTTCTTGTGCATATCACATCATCTTAGCAAAAACAAGTTTTTATACCTAACTTTATAAGACTTAACACTAAAACTACTGACTTACTTATAAATAAAGTTTATGTTTTGTCATCAACAAAAAGGGGGAGATTGTTAATACAAATATCGCCTAAAAACGTTATTTATATTTTACGATCTTTGCTAAGTTTTGTTAATGACAAAGTATGAAGTTTAGCTATAAGTAAATCATCACTTTAAGTGTTTAAGTCTTGTTTAACTAAGGTTAACATTTCCTTTTAAACAAAACATTGTTTTTACTTCTTAAACTAAAATAAGTCTTGTCACCTCATATTTATTTCTTAATATAGTAAGGTCACATCACATTTAGGGCAAGGTTTGTCATTATGCATTTATGGAAAGAAATGTGTTTGACTAGCTTTGATGTTGCTTACAAGTTTTGTGTTTGACTTGATTTAAGTGATGTGACATTGTTTGGTTGCTAGGAGTTATGAGACAAGACCTTGTTTGGTTTGAAGAGTTATTGCAAAAACCTACTGCAGACCCGGCGGTACCCTGGGGGTACACGGGCGGAACCCATCTGAGGGTTTCGCCTGATCCGCCAAGCAAGCAGTGTGGTGTGCTATAAATACCAAGCCATAACTTGATTTTTGGCTAACCCTTTTAGGAAATATATTCACATACTCTCTCAACTAACTCAGTAACCTTTTGATTTGTGATTCTCTTATGTAGCAAGGGACTTCACAAGATCATTCAAGAAGTTACAAGCTTCAAATCTAAAGTTGCAAGTCTTGATAGCTTGGTCATGTATAAGCTTTGATAGTTTGTACTTCATGTGTGTCATGTATATAGAAGTAAGTGGTTAGTATTTTAGGCCTCAAAATACATAGTGTGTCGGGAGTTGTTGTACCCTTGTAAAAGAACTAACGGGAGTGGTTGTACCCTTGGAAAAGAACTCGACATCTAGCTTAGTGTCGGTCAAAGTGTAAGTGACGAATGGGAGTGGTTGTACCATTGTAAAAGAACTCGACATCTAGCTTAGTGTCGGTAAAAGTGTAAGCGACGTTGTAAAGGTTTTCTCCGCTGGTGAAAGGAGCTTGTTGATTAGTGCTTATAACTCTCGAGTTGGAAACTCGGGGCGTGGATGTAGGGCAAGGAAAAAGAGTCCTTGTATCCGAACCACGATAAACAATCGTGTTGTGGTTTGATCGTTTCTTTCTTTGCTTATTACATGTTGTCTTTTAGTTATAATTGCTAATCACATATAAAGCTTTCCAAAAGAATTAAAACAAGTAAAGTTGTACTTATATCTTGAAACAAATGTAAAGCTTTTCAAAGAACTAAAACAAGCAAAGTTAGGATCATCACAAGCAAAGCTTTTCAAAGTATGAAACAAGTAAAGTTAGAATTGTTATTCACATGAAAAGCTTTTCAAAGAATCAAACATATAAAGTTGTGTTTATATCTTTAAGCAAGCGTAAAGTTTCTAAAAGGATATTTAAGCTAAATAAGAATCGAAAAAACGGTAAACTATTCAACCCCCTTTCTAGTTTTCCACAGACCTTGTGAAAACCATTGAACTTTAGCCCCTAATCACCTTGTGTAGCTCCTAATTCAACCATGGAATCACCAAACAAACTTAAGAACTAGGTAGAGAATACTAAGATCTTGAACTTTGTAATGTAACTTGTAGTTTGAAGATCAAAGGATCATGGTGCTAGGGATTTATGTGTGGCATTTTTAGTTATGAAGAAAGAAAGGAAAATGAGTTTTCTAAGTCATGAATGAGTATTTATATAAGCTAGGATGAGGAGGTGCAAGTATTATATATTTTTCTTAAACTTGGAGACCAAGTTCAACATGTGTTCTAATCCTAGGGCTAGAGTCATGAGATTAAGCCACATGGGCTGATTCCCCCCCCCTAGAGGCGGTTCACAATACTTGGGGAGGAAGTGTTGGCTTTCGATGGTATTATCCTACTTATGTGACTAGTTTTGGACCCCTAAAATGCTAACCGTAAGTTGTTAAGTCACGAAACGTAAAACCGGGTATCCTAAAAATATGAAACTTATAAATATGCTAGAACTTATCAATATACTCCATAATAAAATATAAAATGAGTGGTAGGTTCTATTGGGGTGCTCAAACCCTGCTAAAACTGGAAACACGGGGCTAAAACGCGTAATACGTAAAACGTACGAAAGTTGCGTAAAATTGAGAAAAATAAAATGTAACTTTTATAATAGGATACTAATGACTTAAAATGGCTTATAATGTCTAGGCTGGGCTCTGTCTAGTGTCGGTTGGTATTTAATGTCTTTAAACTTAAAACCGTAAGCCTAAAAATCAAGGAATGATTTATAAAATCAAGGAATGATTTTTGGTCAAAGGAGGAGGGAAAAATATTTTGACTTATTCCAAAAATGTGAAAACTCAAATTGTCTTAGAAACGCGGTGCAGGTATAGGCTAAGGTTACGACTAAGTAAAAGTGCTTAAAGACGATAATTCCTGTTTCTCACGGCCGAGGTTTATTTGGTCATATTTTTCTTAGTCATGATTAATTCTCTAATTAATCATGAGAGTACTAAACATTTTTCTGATGCGGGGTCACTTAACACGGTCGAGTTTCGTTGTGCGTAGAATTTTTGAATGACGTTTTACCCTAAAACGTATAATTCCTTAATAACTTTCACGAAAATGATCTGATGAGTGTCAAACTTTTAATTTGCTATGGAAATGATTTATCACTCGAGGCCAAGAAACAAAAATCAAATTTTGGGAAAATTTCGGGAAAAATGAGTAGTAAAAGCGAATAGTGAAATTTTTCAGGAATAGTAATTAATCTGAAAATGCGAATTGTTACATTATCATACTAATATTAACCACTAACTAGTTAAATCTTGGTCCATCAAAAGCTTTGGTCAATAGGTCAGCTACATTAAAGTCTGTGTGAATCTTTTCCACTCTAATCAATTTCTTTTCAAAGCAATCTCTTATAAAGTGATGCCTGATTTCTATGTGTTTGGTCTTAGAGTGGTACACCGGGTTCTTAACAATACATATGGTGCTTTCATTATCAATGTGGATTTTGGTATTCATAAAGTTCAAACCATAATCCAACATCTGATTTTGAATCCACAATACCTGGTCACAACAATTTGCAGCTACTACATACTCAGCTTCAGTTGTTGAAGTAGCCATAATTGTTTGCTTCTTGCATTGCCATGAGGTCAATCTCCTTCCAAGAAACTGACAACCACCTGTTGTGGATTTCCTATCAAGGCTTGCACAAGCATAGTCACTATCAGAATAAGCTTCCAGGTCAAAGGATGACTCTTTAGGATACCAAAGGCCAAAATTGGGTGTGCCCTTAAGGTATCTAAAGATCCTCTTCACAGCATGAAGATGTGAAGTCTTGGGAGCAAACTGAAAATGAGAACAACCACATACTGCAAACATGATGTCAGGCCTAGAGGCAGTTAGGTACATAAGAGATCCTATCATGGATCTGTATAAGTGCACATCAGCCTCTTCATGTTTTGTTAATGGCATCTTGTTCTCGATTGGAGTAACTGCAGTCTTCACACTTTCAAGGTTAAACTTCTTCAACATCTCAACAACATACTTGTCTTGAGAAATAAAGAGTCCATCAGGCTTTTGTTTGACTTACAATCCCAAAAAGAATGTGAGCTCACCCATTGAACTCATTTGAAACCAACCTTTCATCAAGGCCTCAAACTCTTCACACCAAGACCTTCTTGTATAACCAAAAATGATATCATCTGCATATACTTGGACAAGTATGATATCTTTCTTGTCCCTTTTGATGAGCAAGGTCTTGTCAATAATCCCCCTCTTGTATCCATGCTTCTCAAGAAATGATGATAGTGTAGCATACCAAGCTCTGGGAGCTTGATGTAGTCCATATAAAGCTTTAATCACCTTGTAAACCTTATTGGGATGAGCAGGATCAACAAAACAGGAGGCTGTTTGGTAAAGAAGACAACTTGAATGAGGGGTGTTTGGTAAAGACCAATGTAGGTCCAAAGTTATTGATCTAAGTAGCCTTATGTAAGACAATAGATAACTTGGATAAATCCAAATTGATCTATATGAGAAATTCTTAACAATATATGTTTGAATGTTAATGCGGAATCTTAACTAACAATTATGAAGAACACAATAAGAATTACTAACTTCATATTATATTAATTTGCTAATAGGCTTGGATAATTTCTTCCAAAGCTGTAGAGTTTCTTTTATACACCAAGGAAACCCTAATGTTACAAAATTTGTAGAAGGATAAACGTATATTCTAATACGTGTGTATATCCTTTCCTATTATATCTCCTAAGATATCTATTCTGTTTTTCATAAACAGACTTACTAAATACTACTAACAGTATTAACTATGTCTGCCAGACTTAACATTGTACTGGCAGACTTAAATAAGCTAACAGACTTAACTATGAATAACAGCAGACTGTTCAAGCTAGTAATTCCCAACAATCGAGCATTTTTTGTTGACCAAAATGACAAGAATACCCATTCATGTGACTTGCACATGATGCATTTAAAGGTCAACGTAATAGAAATATTGGTCAAAGAACCAAACCCGATATGGGTCGCAACCACAGAGAGAGGATCCGTTAAAAATATTCATGGACTATCTCCATTAAACCCGACATACCACAGGGACCTTTTATGAAATTAAATCTAATGGAAATCTCAAAACTTCGCAGTTCATTTACCTTAGAACCTCATTTGTGCCTTGTTTTTTCGTCAAAGAAAGAAATTTTTTCACTAACGGGCTTTTTTATTAAGCTAAACTCGATATATAAGATTGTAATAAATTGGAGGCCGTGTAATTTGTTGGGCCCTGTGCCACAGCCCCTGCCGCACACCCTCTGGGCCGGGCATGGAAATGTTACATAGTAAAATGTTAGATGAAATTTTAGAGGTGTTACTTGCACTAGCTCTCTTAAAGAGATATCTTTGCAAGTTTGCAAAGAAAGTCAGTGACCCTTTTTGTTCTTTTATGGTTTACGATTTCTCACGAATATATTGTGAATTTATGTGAAATAAGGTTAGTTTGGGCATTGAAAACAAGTAGCATCTTGATTCTTCAGCAATAAAAATGCAAATTTTCCTGTCATTGCACATGCACTTTAGTAGAGATATATGATATTTCCGTCTTGCAAAAGAAAAAAAAGTTACAGGTTGGGCTTTTGTATACTGACCACAAAACATAATCACACCGATCTTCACTCTCACTTGTAAGTAATATCCCCAACCACCTGATTAAGAGAATTTTATAATCTAGATCATTTGCACCACTAACCCAAAATATGTTCAACAAACAAATCCAACAATGCTTATTACCAACTTTAAAAACATCTATAATTAGAAAGTTCAATAAATAAAACAAACTTCGTACAATTGATCAAATATGGATGTATCATTATAGAGGTTCCCCGGTCAAGAAATGAGTGACAAGTGCTAGTGCACTCTTTGGTTTGTAGCTTGGAACTTGGTGACCAGCCCCAAGCACTGTGGTAAATGTTAGATCTCCTTCATAAACTTGTGCAAATCCACCCATCTGTGAATTATATGAAATCAACAAGTTAGTTAAAACCCTTTATGATTTCTTATGTTTAGCTCGTAAACCTCTTAGTGAGAGTACTAAAACATATAGATAAATAACGAGAAACTAAATGATTTACTGGTTACCTCCCCTTGATAACTCCATGGATGCCATGAGGTCTTTATAGGTAGATTCATTGTATTAATCGAATATTTGGTTGATGTAATTGGTACTCGTCCATCAGTATCACCACTAAAAGAGAAAAAATAACATATTATATACATATTGTATCATTGATTTGATAATCCAAATACGAATTGCTTGTAAGTTACCTGAATATCCACACACGAAGATTATTCTCCATGAATTCCCTAAGAAGTGGGATAATCGTTGAAGGACTATCATGCCACTGTTGAAAGACAACACTGCATAGTTTGGACATTGTAGCTTCATGTCAATTCTAAAAACATAAGTCAGTTAATAGAATAAGGGTTTTGTCAATCCATATATAGAAATATTTACCTGCACAGTTCCCATGCATGATCAAGTTTTGTGACATTTGCATGGATAGCTTCATGAACATCAGCACGATTCATATAAGCATATGTGTAGTGCTCACTGCAAGGATCAACAACATGCGACTTTTTGCACAAAAAACAAAATCAAATAATGTTAGTTTTTTATATTTCGTAAATTGCCTAACTAATATGTTCATGAATAAATATTTACCGTCGGCTTAGGACTTGAAGTAAGATTAGGGTTAAAACATATTGGGGCATAGATGTTGTAGATATCAATATTATCAAAATTACGATTCACATCATCGATTGCCTTGTTGCACTCGTCTGATCGGGTGGTTGCATTTGGCGAAAAGTCACAATATTTACGGATCTGTGCAGATGTTTCATCGGATATTAAAGCATGTGAACCAAAATATTGATACATTCCTAAGTTATCTGTCTCATCATTGATCACCGCATTCCCAATCTAGATATATAACAAGTTCATCATGTATTAATACAAGAAATGTAAAACAGAATATAGAAACTTTAAGTGAATGAACATAACAAGGGGGATGGTTGGAATTGCTTATTGACACTTTCAATATGTATCGTTATGTTTTTATTTGATATATATATATATATATATATATATATATATATATATATATATATATATATATCAAATAAAAACATAACGATACATATTGAAAGTGTCAATAAGCAATTCATTGATATATAAGATATGTTTTCAGTTTTTATAATATGAATGAACCAATATGATAAAGGTAGGCACTAGTTTATTTTAAAACTTATGATAGTTTTCGCAATATCAAAGCTACTTACAAGGATCCCTTTAAGATTGATCAAAGTTTTGTTAGCCATCTTGTTGTAGTAAAGAATGGTGTGTGCAAGCTGAGGTACATAATGTCCAGCATAGCTTTCTCCTGAAATATAAAAGTCCCTATCTTTGTACTCCGGAAATCTTTCTAACCAATTCAACAAGAATACATAGTTATCTTCCGCTGTTGAAGCGTCTCCACACTTATCGTAATCTGAGGATGTGTTTGAATATGAAAAACCTACACCAGCAGGTGACTCCACAAACAAAACATTTGCAGCTAAAAACATGTCAACATTAACATACTATAAAAGTTATAAGTAAAATAAAGCTTTGAAGTTGCTAAATACTTAAATGTAATACCATGATTCCAAGCAAATTTATTTCTGTAAAGAGTTTTTCCATCACTATTTACACGGAATGGCCCAAGCTCCTGCATGGCTCCATAAGCGAGTGATGAACAACCCGGCCCTGAAAATGAATTACTTAATTTGAGTCATATTCAGATAATAAACGTTAAGATGGTCATAAATAGAGTTAATTTCATAAATCGGCCCTGGGGTTTGTCAGGTTTAACGAAATTGATCCCTCGCAAGAATTTTTAGCAGATCCTCTCCCTGTGGTTTTGACCCATACTGGGTTTAGTCCCTTGACTACTTTTCTGTTAGTTTGACCGTCAAGGATGGTTGAAATGACACTAATACCCTCGTATATTAAAGCGTACGGTCCTTGTGGTTTGTCTCATATATTTTTATTTTTTACTGAGGTTTTTCAAAACCTTTTTTGCAGATTTTTTTTTTATTTTTTTTATTTTAAAATTTTTGAATACTTTTTGACGGAGTTTTTTTATAAAGCTTTTTGACAAAAAAATTTACTAGATTTTTATATAAATGTCAAAACTATTTTTGTCAAAAAATAATAAAAAAATGTTAAAAAAGTTCAAATAAATAAATAAAATCTGTCAAAAATGGTTTAAAAAAATCTGACAAAAAAAATATGGCTAAATGTTTTGATCAGAAAATACTTACTAAATTTTTGTTAAAATTCTTACAAAAAATTTAAAAAGTATATCATAATTCTTTTAAAAAAGTTTTGACTGAATTTTTTGACAAAATACTTCTTAAAAATTTTAACTGACTTTTCTAAAAAAAACTTTAAATATATTTAGTGGAATATTTTTTTTAAACTTTTTGACACAATATTTCTTAAAAAATTTGAATATTTTTGACAGAATATTTTTAAAACTTAAAAAAATATATAAAAAGTTTTAAATATTTTTGACAGAATATTTTTAAATTTTTTGAATATTTTTGACTGAATATTGTTTAAAAAAATTAAAAGTTTAAAATTTTTTTTGAATATTTTTGATAGAATATTGTTAATATTTTCTTAAAAGTTTTTAAAAGTTTTTGACAGAATATTTTTAAGAAGTTAAAAAAAATATATTCCACTAAAATTATTTAAAGTTCTTTCAAGAAAGTGAGTTAAAATTTTTAAGAAACATTTTGTAAGAAATTTAACAAAAAGTTAGTTATAATTTTCAGATCAAAAGATTTAGTCAGATTTTTTTTGAACTTTTTTTGACATATTTTTTTAATAATTTTTTTACAAAAATAGTTTTGATATTTATTTAAATTTTTTAAAAATCTAGTAAATTTTTTATTGTCAAAAAACTTTATAAAAAATACTTTGTAAAAAGTATTCAAAAATTTTAAATTTTTTAAAAATTATCTGCCAAAAAAGTTTTAAAAAACTTCGGTAAAAAAAAAATTAAAAATTTGGACAAAAATAATTTTGAAAAAAATACCCCCTAGGGACTAAATCTTTTATACGATACAAACCACAAGGACCGTACGCTTAAACATACGAGGGTATTAGTGTCATTTCAACCATCCTTGATGGTCAAACTAACAGAAAAAGTGGTCAAGGGACCAAACCCGATACGGGTCAAAACCACAGGTAGAGGATCCGTAAAAAATTTTTGCGAGGACCAATTTCGTTAAAACTGACAAACCACAGGGACAACTTATGAAATTAAATTTCATAAATATATACTACATTAGAGTTTAGACACTATGATTTTAGGTTTTTGGGCTATATTACCTCCATTGAGCCAAAGAAGAAGTGGTAAATGTTGCTTCGATGTCTCAGCTTCAACAAAGTAATAATAGAATGTCCGACCTGCAGATTCATTCACCGTAACATACCCACCATATTGATCAAATTTCACAAATGGTTGGCCAGGAAAATTTCTAATTTTATCTTTCCTTTTCAGGCCATCTTGACGGAGAAGAACAGTATCTATAGTCACATTTCTAGGTGGTTCAATATGGCTAGTATCAATAGCCGAACCAGTGGACCTTTTAGTCTTGTAAAGGTTGTCAAGAGCTTGTATTTGTTTGTTGCGTTCTTGGCTTTGAGATACTAAGCATGAAAAGAAAATGGAGATCACAAGAACACAAATGAGTGTGTTCTCCATTTTCGCTAGAAGTACAAAAATTATTTAGGGTTTAAGTGGTGGCAGTGGTTAAGTTTATTTATATTGGCATTGAATGGTGGATGATCATAAAAGCTGATATATCATTATCATAAATTCATAATTAAAGTTAATATTTGTATTGTTTCATCATATGAGACATACAAATTAATTACAATGTTAGAAGGAGCTATTAAAAGTCTTTATTATCATATTACGAGTATGTTTGAATTTATATTAGAAAAGCTTATGATATGTTCTAGTTGTATCTTACGTAGCACCATTTTAAGCGGGTGCAAGCTCATTAAGAAGAAGAAGAAGAATGACAAAATTATAGACCCAAAAACTAATTTACTTTCATTCATTGACAAACATTAAATACTAGTTATGAGATAACTCCTAGTTTGACTTTCACACATATCCTATCATGACTCAACATATATCCTAAATAAATGTAATAAATAACGATATCAATCCTATCCTATTACGAAATATTTATGCCAACTTGGAGCGACCGACACACGCTTGGTCCTCACGTCTAGTATGTCTTGTAATGCTTCTGATGTAACATTCCCTATTCCTTCAAAAACGACCTTGTCCTCAAGGTTATAACTTGGATAGGGTGACTGGAAATCGGACAACCATTCCCACGTGGCTTTCTCCAGTGATCCTCCAACCCACTGCACCAAAATTTGTTGAACCAGAATTCCATTCTGCAAGACCACACGAGAATTACAAATTGTCAAGGGCTGTTCCACAGGCTGACCATCCTAAAATCCTCGGGAAGACCCGTCACCACTTCATTTTCATTACCTAAATAGGGCTAAAGAATTGAGACATGAAATACTGGATTTATCTTACTTGAAGTAGGAAGTGTCAAACGATATGCCACCTTTCTGATATGAGCCTCTACTTTGTACGGAACATAATACTGCTTGGATAGCTTGTTAGAATTTCAGTTAGCTATAGTGAGTTGTCGATATGGTTGAAGCCTGACGAGCACCATATCTCCTACATTAAACTCGACTTCCTGCTGTTTACGATTAGCTTTTATTTCCATGTGATGCTTGGCCGATAATAAGTTTTCATTGAGTTGGCTCGCTCCATCAATAACTCATCTACGACAGCTACCTTTGAAGATCTTGGCGGATACGAAATTACAGATAAAAGTAACCGCGCATACAATGCTTGGAATGACGACATCTTAATACTATTGTGATAGCTCAAATTATAGTCAGCCCAAGGTAAGAAACGAACCTTGAAACCGATTGTTTACCATAGCCCGCAAGTATTGTTCCAAACATTGGTTAACCACTTCCGTTTGGCCGTTCATCCAGGGGTAATATGTCGTACTATGATTTTACTGCGTTCCACTGAATTGGAATAGTTGCTTCCAAGAGTTGCTAACAAAAATTGGGTCACGATCGGATATGATAGTTTTAAGAAACCCATGATGTTTAACCACCATTTTTAAAAACACTTCCGCAACCTTGTGGCCGTTGAAACTTTTTGGTAACGTCCCAGAGTGCGCATATTTCGTAAAACGATCCCCCACAACAAGAACAACAGTGAATCCCTTAGAAAAAGGTAACCCCATGATGAAGTCCATGTTAGAATTTTAATATCATGACAATCATATAAATCAAATTACACACTTATGCGGAAGCTATGGATCAAGTACAACATATAATTATTAACGAAAACATAAATAGGAACGTACCGTATGCAATCTTGAATTCTTGGATGAACCCTAATTAGGGTTTATATTAGATCAATGAATAACCCCTTACCGTTTTGTTATTCGATCTCTTGATAACAACAATAGTGTGTTGTTACCTCGTTCTTGTACACACAAACTTAGTAACGAATAAAAGAGATTGCAAGATCTAAGAAAACACTTTGTTTTATAAAAACAAAATCGAAAACCCTATGTGAAGGGGTGTTCGATTGGCAGGAACAAAGGAAAAGAAGAAAACCAATTTTAGGGTTTTGTGTGTGCAAGAGTGTAAAAAACAATAACCCTTGGTTTTCATTATATACTAGTAGGGAAACTTTGGGAACAAGTTAGGGCAAGGGTTGCCCTCCCCTTTAGCATGCATCGACAGGCCACAAGGACCCAATGGGTCCTTCCGGATCCTTCTCGACTCCAAGTTTCATTATAGTCCTTTTCTTCCAATACTAATGATAATTAGTCCATACGTTTAATAACTAATGATCATTAGTCCCTCAAGTGTTTAAACAATTACATATATACATAACATTTAATATATATAATTATTTTACTTTTATTCTCGTTTGTATTGTGTGCAATCCCGAGGTCTCGGGTTCGATATTAGACATTTAACTTATTAATATTTATCCATATATTCAACAGCTCCCACTTGGATATCTATTAGTAGTAAAATGACATTGGTTGGCGTCTTGCACACTCCAATGCCCCTAGTTCAACTCGAGGAAGGTTTCCTGGAAAACTTTTAATGATTCATCATTATTATTATCCTTTTGTTTCTAATACCACGTTAATAAAGATATGGATCTTAGTCATTCTTTAATTAACAATTCTGTTTCTCGTTGTTTATAATTGAGCAAGATTACCAAAACATCTAAACGTATTCCAGATAGACTTTGGGCGTGCGCACGCAAACATCTTGTCAACCCTACGAGGGGCCCAGCAGTATTAAACTTCAAAACAAATTTCAAGGAACAAATTCTTTCTTAACTACAAGAATAACCCATGGACTTTGCAACACTTCTGAAAACAATCCTTATAACTCCGTGTTACGGTGAGTGATATATTGCTTCACAAAAATGCACTACATCCATGACTCTTATCTGGTATCTCAAGTCTGAGGATAACAAATTCATGATTTACTTACTGACAAGATCCATAAAGTAAAATCATGTAGTTGGGATAAGTCCTATATTCAATTCATCGAATATCATGTGAAATTGGTATGTCAACGCATCAATATACTTTTCAAGTATATTCTAACCAATACTCAGATTTGTCTTAGTTTAATGATATTCCCATATCATTAATTGACAATGGACAATTTAGAATAACATAAGTCATTCACGGATTTAAACATGCAAATATAGGACACAATTTATTATTAATGAAAACAAACGTACTAAGTACTTTAATTCATTATAAATAATAATTGCTCAATGTCCTTTATCCAAACACTAAATAGATCAATGTATGATAATTCTAGTTAATGAATTTTGTCTCAAGTAATGACTTGTTGACAACTATGCCTCAAGTAATGACAATCATACTTGTTGACAAGGCATTATTTCATCTAACTATGATCTATCCGAATTTTGAGAATACTTCTTTCAAAAATTCAATAAGTAAAATTCTTGTATGTGTATATCCAACTATTTTGATATAGCCACATAATATTCATAAATGGTGTGATATCCTCAATCATCAACTTATGACAATCAAACTTTCAAACCTTTGAAAGTTTAAAGTATTCTAATTCTTTAATGTATAATGCAACTATGCTCTTAGTTGAGCACAACTAGTTCTCATGGCTATTAATAAGGATGAAATCCTTCCATGACTAGTTATTGAGTGTCGTCTCAATTTAAACCAACATCATTGTATATAAACCACAATATGCTCTTTAAATTCCGTTAACTTAATATCCATTGTGTAATGTTTAGGAGCTCTTCCAGGTTGATGATCATTATTCTAAGTTCAAACATATTCCATTAGAATATCTTTTACACAAGATATCAAATATTGTTAAATCATTATGCTCATGATACAACAATAATATGATACACATGAAAATCCTTCAGTCATACTTAGATTTTATTCATGTTCCATCTTTACAAATATGTATATCCATTTACTAAATGATACATCATATTCTATTAGAATTTATTTACCGCACATTTTTATTTAATAATAAACTTTAATTCCAAGGTTGTATGTTTTATTTTCTAAATCTTTCACATATAGTTTCATTCCAAACTAAGTCTAAACATTTTACTTATATGGAATGTAACTTCTTATATGTTATACAACATATATGATTTAGTAAATCAAACATAATACTCCCACTAGCTTTCAGGAATACTTAGAAATTACCTTATTTTAATTATAAACCTAAACATAGATTTAATAATTTAACATAAGAATAATCTCCTAGATGCATGCATTTATCCATTCATGGATTATTGCACTTTGTACACTTCCAAAGATTTTCTTGAATTCATAAACTCCTTTTGATTACTTATCGTCCTCGCTCAAGTAATCATTCAAGAAAGAGTTTTGATATTCATTATCAAATTTCATATTCATATAAATATGACAATTACCATCTTTGTATCTTTAATGTGTTTAGGAAAGAATATTCACTCATAGTTAATTGCTTAAATATGATTAATAATCTTGTCATAAGACATACATTAAGATATGTGTACAATTTTGTTCATGTGATTATTACACAAAGATTTAAACCACTAGGGTTACTGTTGGGACCAAAGTTTTACTATTTTGTCAAGTCTCAGTCATTTGTAATAAATGCTAGGTTGCTTGTTTATTAGTTACATACATTTAAGTAATGTTTTTATGTTTGTAAGGCTTATGAAAAGCCCAAAAGGCCTAAAGCCCACACGTTTTCTAGAAGAAGGAAGCTAGGTGTGTTGCCCTAGCTCTCCTCCTATAAATAGGACCTCATGTATTCCTTTAAACTTGGTTGGTTATTTGAAAACATTAAGGAAACTCTTGCATTTCATTTTCTCAAATTTCTCATAATCATCCCACTCTCATTCTCATCTCATTTCTACCTTTATTGTGCTTGTGTTTACCAAATGGTGACCTAACAAGTGGTATCATTCGCCATATGAAGGTGTAGCTTTTGTTTTTTCATTGATTTTGTTCTTAAACTTGTTATTTATATTCGAATATTTGTGAAATATTAGTACTTTCTTGCTTGTTTCTTGGTTTTTATCACATATTTGCTTACAAGCTTGTGCTACAAATCAAAACAAACAAAAAAGTTCCAATTTTTTTCTTAAAAATTCGAATAGGGTTATTTGTACTTTTTTCGAAATCTTCTAAACTTTTGAAAAAGTTCTGAAAGTTTTCAACTTTCTTAAGGATCTCTTCATTTTACACATAAAAGTACAAGAATCTTGAAATAAAAACGAGTTTTAGGATTGCTTTCTTTGAAAAACAAAACTTACAAGTTATCGAGAACCTGCTATTTGCCTATTTTCGAGATCTTCTCAAAGTGCACTACCTCGACTTCGTTTGTGTGGACTCGGTATTTTCTTTCTTGTATAAGAAAGTTAAGTACCTCGACTTTTAGGAAAGTTTTCGAAATTGTATAATTTCGAAAACTGAGTTTCGCAAATTTTGTGTTTTTTCGAGAAAAACTTACATTTTTCGAAATCACAAAAGTTATCGAGAAACTAATTTATAAGTTTCGAAATATTACTTTTTCGATAACCTGCAAAATATCGAAATCTTATTTTTTCGATAAACCTGCAAAGTTTCGAAATCTTTTTTCTCGATAATCTACAAAGTTTTCGAAAACCTTGACAAGTTTCGCAAACCCTAGTTGTGCTAAGTTTCTCGATAATTGGTTAATTCTACACTTTCTACAAGATCCATTTCTACACAAGTGTTCTAAGATGTCTCAACCACCAAATCATTACTTCCCTCATATTCAGCAACCTCAACATCAGCAGTCTCAGCAACCTCAGCATCAGCAGTATCAGCAACAACAATACCTTCCGCACATAATGAATCAACAACCTCCTAAATACAATCCACTAAATCATTACCTAATGATGCAACAACAGCTCATTCCTCAACAACAACCAAATCAAGTGCTACAACAAAACACTCAGTTTTCCTCCAAACAACCTCACTGGTTTGACAGAATGTGTGAAGTTATTACAACTCAACAATCCCGACATGAGGCAGGATCACTTGAAACACCTCCAATGCTAACACCTGGGAACTATGTTCAATGGTCAAGTCGATTCTTAAGATTTCTTGAATTAAAGAAACCTCATGGGCAGTTCTTAAAGCAAGTGATACTTGAAGGACCATTTGAGTGGCCAACAAGATTTGAAGCTGGTGATCCAAATGCTGATCCTCCACGTCCTCCTGGTGATAGACCCCTTCCAGAAACTGCACTCACTGAAGAACAGAAACTACATCGTGAAGCTGATCAGTATGCAATGGCTTATATACTTCAAGGTATACCTAATCCGATCTATCGAAGTGTCGATGCTCAGAAAACAGCCAAAGCTATGTGGGAACACGTTCATCTCCTTATGGAAGGTACTCAATTGAACAAAGATGACATGGAATCCAAGCTTTACATGGAATACACTGACATCACAATTGAACCTGGAGAGTCACTTGAATCCTACTATCATCGTTTCACTAATGTGGTCAATGATCTGGAACGTCACAAAATCACAGTACCAAGGATCGCTGTGAACTCCAAATTTGTTGGTAGTCTTGGCCCTGATTGGCATAAATATGTGACATTTGTTCGTCAAACGAAGAATCTTCATGATGCTCCATATGGCTTGTTGTATGATTTTCTGAAACACCATGAACCTGAAGTGGAAAAAGATAGAGCACTACGAGGAGGATACACACCAACATCAACACCAAATTCTTTGGCTCTCGTAGCTCAATCTCCCTATGCTCCACCACCAATGTCAAATCATGCATATGTTCAAGAGCAGAACTACTTCAGTTATCCACAATCTTCCACCTCGAACCAAATGATCCCTTATGATTCATCTCCACAAGATTCTTCTACTCAACTTGTTCCGTCAAACAACAATGATGCTGTGTACTACTCCAACTCTAATGATGATGACGATGATGACTTTCATACGTTGAATCAGGGACTTGCTCTTATTGCTCGTGCTTTCAGCAAATTCTCCAACAAAACAAACAACCGTCAACGTTCATCCTCTAACACAAGGAATCAAGCTGTTATTAATGATGGAAGAGTGGAAATTCAGAATCGTAGCTATGGTCGATCTGGTTCAGGAAGCTCTTCAGGAAATTATGGGAATGGTCAGAGGTTTAGTAACAATACGGGGTTCAGGAACAACTCAGGCTCTTCTCAACAACGGTCTGACTCAGTTGCAACAAGGAACTCCAGCTCAGGGAATGCAGTTTGGTGCTACAATTGTAATGAACAAGGTCATATAGCTACAGCATGTCCCAAACCGAGAACTCGGGGTAGTAAGTTTCACAAGCAGGCATTACTAATGGCTCTTGAAGATGAAAAAGATGGAAATTTCCCTGAACAGGATAACAACTTCATGGCAAATGTGAACAACGATGATGATATGGAAGATCTGGAAGCCAATGCTGCTGTGATGCTTATGGCCAACATGCAGGAACTTAAGCTCAATGATTCAGGTCCAGTGTATGACACTGACGGCTTGTCTCAGGTACATGACCTCAATGAATGCTTTATTAATGAAATAGTCTCACCTTCTGCCTCTGAATCAGATATGGCGCAAGTTGTTCCATCTATATCATCTTCATCCTCTCAAAAAGATGAACAAATAAGCACAGTTGTCATATTTGATGATGACACAGTTGTTTCATTTGATGATCCAATTGAGAATGATAAACATGATAATTTAGAACAACATGAACCATCATTTGATCCAGACCCTGACCTCATAATGTTATCTAAACAACTGAATGCTCAGCAATTGCTAATTGCAAAGTGCAACGAGAAAAACAAAGTTTTAAAAGAAACTAATGCAGCACTTGCAAGAGATATTGAGTGTTATAAAATCCAGCTTTCTAATCAGGAAGAAAAGATTAAACATGCTAAAAGTTTTGAAAAAGCTTTTCAAGATTCTTACAACAAAGAACAAGATCTTCAACGCAAAATGCAAGATTTAATTGAGTCAAATGGAAAGTTAATTTCAAAACTTGAAATCGAAAAGTGTGAATTAAAAACACAAGTTGAACGTCTTCAAAGAGACCTTTCAAAAACTGAAACAGAATTGTCAAGTTGTAAAAAGGATTTTTGTGAACATAAAATACGGAAAAGGAAGTATATCGACGACTTACTCGGCGATATTGTTGATCTTGAACAACAACTCAAAGAATTTCGTAACGTTTTTTACAAACACGGGAACTCAGTCACAACAATTCAGAAATTTACTTTAAAACCGAGACCCGATAAACGATTTGCACTTGGTGATTACAATTCAATGTTTCTTCACACGACATTCAAAGATATTCCAAAAATTTACAGTATGGATTATTTGATGGATAATACAATTGTGCGTGCTGTTGTTTTTGATACTGAGGAAGAAGAAGAACTTGAAGAAGAGAGTCGGTCAAAAATGAGTAATGTTCAATATTCGACACCATATGACTATTCAAAAAATCCAATTAAGTTTGTTACTCAAAAAGATTTACCGGCGAAATCATGGTTTATCGAAGAGTCATATGTTTCATCTCACAATGCGGCTCCTGTCCAAACTGTAGCACAAATTAATGGTCTTTTACCATCATCCGGTGAAATTTCACCATTACCAAAAAAGTGTCGTGTCTTAAATTATTTCAAAACTTTTATGGAAGACATCGAAATTTTGGAGGAAACAATTGAGCGTAATTCTGAAATTAAAATTGAAACTTTTCAATCCGCTTACGAGCGAGAAAAGAGAGATATTTTTCAAAAACAAATGAAACCAGTTGTTCAACACCTCCGTCTTTGTGCTACACGTTGGGATCAGGAACTTCAAAAGGAGGTCAAAAATATGATAAACGTTTTCAATGCAACTGAAAATGACATTTTGGTTCAAAAGCAAAGAAATAGAGTTTTAAAAAATGATGATGATCGACTTTTGGAACAAGTTCTCAATGCTGATATAATGTCTGTTATCATGAATGATCTTTATAATTCTGGTACTTCTATGCTTAAGCATGATCATTGTGTTGATAATAGTTTGTTGAATGAGGAAATTGAGACACTCAAACAGGAAAATGATAAGTTGAGAATTAAAAATGATGATGTGACAAAACAATTTTCAAAAGAAATTTGTCAACTCAATCAAAGGCTTGAATGGTGTCAAGCTAAAAGTCTTGAAAGGGAATTGAAGTTTCAAAGTCAAAATGTTTCAAACTCTTGTCAGATTTGCAAAAACAACGAGTCTTTAAAAGGTCGATGTTTCCAATACGAGAAAGAAATTGCGGATTTAAAAATTGAAAACGCCGAATGGCAACAAAACCGCGACGACATCAAATATTGCAATGGTCTACTTGAGTCTGAAATTCAGGACAAAAATCACATCATCATTGATTTGAAAGAGAAAGTTAAGCTACTTCAAAAAGGAAAAATGGTTGACACCACGGTGATAGCATCAGGGATGTATCAATTAAACAAAACTGATAAAGGAAAGGTTGTTCAAAATTCTAATGTTGATAATTCCACTTCTACAGGACTAGTCTCCACTACTAGCGTTAGCAGACCTAAGCGAAAAAGTAAAAAGAAGAATAGGATCTTGCAACGTAAGAGAGGACACCTAGAAGCTCAGGAAGTAGAAGACCAACTTAGGACTTTGAATAAAACTCATGTTGCATCAGATTTAGATTCTAATCTGGCAAATTGTAATCAAAATCTAAATGTAACGAATGATGAACCTTTGAATGTTTTGAATATTAATGCATCTTGTGTGTTTTGTCGTAAAAGCGTATCATCTGGTGATCATACAAAATGTTTAGCTAATTCTCTTCTAAATCGTCATAAGAAACGTAGGACACGCATTCCTTCTAGGCCCACTAATGCCTCTAAGTCTAACTTAGGAAAGCCGTATTCTACGGTTTCTAATGAAGCTGAAGTTACCCCCATAGGTACCGAGAACAAATCTAGGAATGAGCCAACGACTAGTGCATTTAACATTAAGAAAGCAAAAACTAGTTGGAATTGGCAACGTTGGTTACAACACAAACCAGACTTTAAATGGATTCCTAAATTGTTGAATACATGTGTTACTAACCAACAGGAACCCGCATTGTCTTTGGGTTCCGCCCTTACTTCTGTTCCACCCGTGTCTTCTTCTGGTGATGCAGGTGGTACAGATTGTTCTCTGGATTGTTGATAGCGGATGCACCCGACATATGACAGGCAATCTCAAACTGTTACACAACTTTGTCTCAAAGTTTATTGGTACTGTCAGATTCGGGAATGATCATTACGCTCTAATCATGGGATATGGTGACTATATCAGCGGGAACATCGAAATCAGCCGTGTTTACTATGTGGAAGGCCTTGGACACAACCTTTTCTCTGTTGGTCAATTCTGTGATGGGGATCTAGAAGTTGCATTTCGTGAGAAAACTTGCTTTGTTCGTGACTTACATGGAAACGATCTTATGTCTGGCTCACGAGGTTCCAATCTTTATACTATTTCTATGTCAGATATGATTGCAACATCTCCGATATGTCTTCTCTCCAAAGCAGAGTCAACTAAATCTTGGTTATGGCACAAACGTCTTTCGCACTTGAATTTCAGAACCATGACTGACCTTGCTCGTTATAAACTTGTCGATGGATTTCCAAGATTCTGTTTTACCAAAGATCACTTATGTCCAGCCTGTGAACAAGGAAAAAGTACTCGAGCTCATTTTCCTTCAAAACCTGAGCAAAGTACGAATCATGTTTTACAACTGCTTCATATGGATTTGTGTGGACCGATGCGTGTTCAAAGTATCAACGGTAAACGCTACATACTCGTAATTGTAGATGACTTCTCCAGATGGACTTGGGTTTATTTCTTACAAAGTAAAGATCAGGCTCCTTCAATGATCATCACCTTTCTCACTAAAATTCAAGTTCAGCTACGCAACACGGTACGAATCGTCAGAACTGACAATGGAACCGAATTCAAAAATCAGACACTTAGGTCTTATTATGAGAAAGTGGGAATTGAACATCAAACATCTATTCCTAGAAGCCCAGAACAGAATGGTGTGGTTGAAAGACGCAACAGGACGTTAGTGGAAGCTGCTAGAACTATGTTGATTAATGCTCAATTACCAGATTACTTGTGGGCAGAAGCTGTTTCAACCGCATGTTATACTCAAAACCGTTGCATGATCACAAAACGCCATCGCAAAACACCATATCAAATTGTTCACAAAAGGAAACCGAACATCGATTACTTTCATGTATTTGGAGCACTTTGCTATCCGAAAAATGATCGTGATGATTTAGGTAAACTCAAAGCTAAGGCTGACATTGGAGTGTTCGTTGGATATTGTGAAAATTCCAAAGGTTTTCGGATATGGAATCGTCGAACAAGAGAAATTCAAGAAACAATTCATGCTAATTTTGATGAACTCACACAAATGGCTTCTGAGCAACACAGCTTAGGACCCGAATTTAACCGTCTTAACTCTCCGGAATCTTCGGCTGAACCATTGCCACTCAACCGCAAAGAATTGGAAACCTTGTTTGCTCCACTGTTTGATGATACAATTGAATACCGTCCTACTGAGGCCTCACCTAATTCCGCTGCTCAACCTGATCACATACAAGTACCAGACTCACCTCAACAAACTTCAACAAGTGTTGAGAGAGACAGTCCTCCAATTGTATCACCATCTACAGTCGAACAAACTAGTTCTACTTCCCGCCTTTCAGCTGAAGATCCACCACAACTATCAGTTCCACAATCAGCAGAGCATGATCCTGATGCGTTCATTAATCCGTTTGCACCAGCTACTACAGTTCCTGATATAGCTGAGTCGTCAACACGCAACTTGGATCCTGCCAACATGCGAGATACGTATCAACTACACCCTTCAACACATAAATGGACTCGTGACCATCCACTTGTTCACATTATTGGCCATCCAGATGCACCTGTTATGACTAGACAACGACTTCACACAGATGGAGAAACTTGCATCTACGCACTCACAGTTTGTCATGAAGAACCCAAGAACATTAAAGAAGCAATGACTTATGACAACTGGATTGAATCTATGCAAGAGGAATTTCAGCAATTCATAAGATTAGAAGTCTGGGAATTAGTTGAAAGACCTGACGGAGTCTTTGTCATCGGGTTAAAATGGATCTGGAAGAATAAGCTTGATGCAGAAGGGACAGTCATCCGCAACAAATCACGTCTGGTAGCGAAAGGATACTCTCAACTTGAAGGTCTAGACTTTGCTGAATCCTTTGCTCCAGTGGCACGACATGAAGCTGTTCGGATCTTTTTGGCTTATGCTGCTCATAGGAATATGGTGGTTTACCAAATGGATGTGAAAACTGCATTTCTGAATGGAGATCTCCGTGAAGAAGTTTATGTCAGCCAACCTGAAGGCTTCGTTGATCCTGAGCGTCCTAATCACGTCTACCGACTCAAAAAGGCTCTCTACGGACTCAAGCAAGCCCCACGGGCGTGGTATGACAAACTGTCCACTTTCTTACTGGCCAATAAATTTTTTAAATGATCGGTGGATCCCACACTATTTACAAAAACCTACGGGGAGGACTTACTTGTTGTTCAAATATATGTCGACGACATCATTTTTGCCTCAACAAAACGAAGTTATTCTAATGATTTTGCAAAATTAATGAAAGATAATTTTGAAATGTCCATGATGGGTGAACTTTCGTTCTTTTTAGGACTACAAGTTCATCAATCACCCCGTGGTATTTTTATAAATCAGTCCAAATATGCTCTTGAAATCTTAAAGAAACATGGAATGATAACTTGTGATACTTATAATACGCCAATGGGCTATACCACAAAACTAGATGCTGATTTACATGGGACTCCCGTTGACCCTACCAAATACCGAAGTATGATTGGGTCCCTCATGTATCTCACAGCTAGTAGACCTGATATAGTTTTTGCTGTCTACATGTGCTCTCGTTATCAGTCAAGACCAACTGAAAAACACCTCAATGAGGTCAAAAGAATCCTTCGATACATTAAGGGAACCATTAACTTGGGAATCTGGTATCCGAAGGATTCTGGTTTTGAACTAATTGCTTTTTCAGATGCTGACCATGCAGGATGTTTAGACACACGCAAAAGTACATCTGGTGGATTACAATTTCTCGGAGACAAACTTGTGTCATGGCAATCTAAGAAACAGGACTGCACGTCACTGTCATCTATAGAATCTGAATACGTAGCCATGTCTGCCTGTTGTGCTCAAGTCATCTGGATGAGATCACAACTCAAGGATTATGGCTACCTATTCAACAAGATTCCTATTTACTGTGATTCAAAGAGTGCAATTGCTATCTCCTGCAACACCGTACATCATTGCAAATCCAAACACATCGATCTCCGTTATCATTTCATCAAAGAGCATGTGGAAAGGGGTACAATTGAACTTTATTTTGTTGGAACTGAGTACCAATTGGCGGACTTACTTACCAAATCCCTGGCACCATCCAGATTTGCTAGTTTAGTTCACCAAATTGGTATGAGATGTTTGACACCAGAAGATCTGGAAAAGTTTTTAAAATACAACTGATCGTCAAACATCACAACTATCTATGTATAATATTTTGTTTTTCTTTCTTTACTATAAACTAATCAAAACACAAAAAGATTTTTCACAATTCATATTTAAAAAAAAAATAAAAAAAAATAAAAATGCAAGTATATCGCTTCCATTCAACACCTTGTTCATACTTTACAAGTGTTGAGGGGGAGTCACGCTTAAATCTTTTACCAATTTTAATTGGTATACTTGCATATTTCTCGTATTTTACGGTTCTTCAGAGTGTGTCGATGATTTCTTTTACATCACTTTGTCTCATTTGTTTTTATATCTTCATAAGTTAGGTTATCTTATGCATATCTCTATGGTACTTATGTTTTGCAACTTTAGGACACTAGTTTGGTTTATATAAAAGTTAAAGGACCTAAAGTGTTAAATACTTAAACTTTCAAAAACAAATAAACATACAAACCGTACAAACAAAAATTCCCACAGATTCAAAACCTTAAACCTCTTAAACCCTTTCATCTAAACCAACGGCCCTCAATCATTCGTATCATCCAAGAACTTGATCATTAAATTGTAAGTTCCTATGTAATCACTAGGGCATAACAAACATAGGATCTTGGTTAATTGGTTTTTCGACGGTTAGATTTCATGTTTTCTTGATGTCGAGAACTAGGGTTAGGATTTCGAAAATTGCTCTTAACTTGTTGTGGTGTTTAATTCTTGATAGGGTTTAGTTGCTATGCTTGTTTCTAACACCTCTTTATCATTTATTTAAACATTCCATCATGTTTGCCTCAATCTTGAAATCGAAGGTTCGAGTCGAATTGGGTTTATATGGTTCAATGCGTATTTGTTTGATTTTATTGGTGGGATATGTTTCTTTGGTCTCTTACATGGATATTAGATTTTGTTTTGTTGATTTGCATCATTGTAACTTGTTTCTCGATAAGCTTGCACGCTTCATTCGTTATTAATTTCGAGATATATGTGTCTTATGTATTGACTACTGTGTTATGTGTCATGATAAGCTTTATACAAGGAGTTGTGATATGCTATACTTTGTGATACTCAGTTGTCTCAAATTCGTTGAGTTATCGAAAAACATGTTCTTGATTATTATCGAAATCTTTGTGTTTCTGCCTAAGTTACTTTTATCTATCTTGGTGACAGGCCAAAATCATTGGAAAAGTTATTTGTGAAGGAAATGTACGTGTAATCTCTTGAAAATTCGATTAGATTCTTGTACAAGAATGTTTTCGAGAAATCTGTAAAATATCGCAAACTTTCGAAAAATTATCGAGAAACTCATGTTCTCGATAAAAGTTGATCAACTCAATTTTTTTGAAATTTGTTTTTTTTTTCGAAATCCTTCTTTGAGCTAAAACTTTTTGAAATCATCAGATTCTCGAAAGTTTTATCAAAAATTAATGTTTCTCGATAACTCAAATAATGTTTCTCGATAAAATAATGTTTTATCGAAAAATAATGTTTCTCGATAAAAGATCTCGATAAAAGTCAGTTCTGTGGAATTTTTTCGAGAAGTCAATTTCTCGATAAAGTTTCACTATTACATTTTGTCGAAATCTGTTTCAATGATATATTTTCGAAATCTTGTTTGGCATTATCTATGTTACCTTGTTGTAATTCATTATTGTTGTGTAATGTGATGTAATTGTGAATTGTGATTGTCATGTTGTGCTTATTTGCATGACACATTTGTGCTTAACTGTCTTAAGTAGATATCTGTATCCAAACTCTAAACTGTGCTAACACATAATAAATTTGGATGTTTGGTTTATGGTGATACTTTTCAGATAAACATGGCTGAACACAATGAGAACGTCGCTGAACAAACTTTTCCATTACTCACCTTGGATGACATCACTCCCGAGAACTACAATGTCACAATTGGTAACAACAATCCTCGAGTTGATTTCAACAAGTTGAATATCACAGAGAAATCATGCATGATTGTGAAAGATATCCTACTGGCACATCCTTGCAAACCACTGCTCACCTACTCTACTTCAGTTCCACTGTTCTACCTTCATCAGTTCTGGCTTACTGCTCGGGCCAACTTGGATGATGAGTCTTTCACTGTTACCTTAGATAGCCAAGATTACTCTGTAGATCATGACATTCTTCGTACAGCCCTTCTCATGCCACAAACTGACAACGAATTTGCTCCAATACTACCTGACCTGGAACTTCTTGACTTCTTCATTGAATTAGGATATAAGGTTGATGATGATGAACCTCTAGTCAAGCTTTCCAAATTCAATGTCAAGTATATCCCTCAGCCTTGGAGAACATTCTGTCTGTTGGTGGTAAGATCTATATCTGGAAGGAAAAGTGGTCATGAACATCCAAGGCTCGAACACCTGCAAACATTCTGGGGAATGGTGACTCTGACACCGATTGACTTTGCAGTTCCTATCATGAATGATATCGTCCACAGTATTCAGACAGAACGTGTGAAGACTATGATACCATTCACAAGATTCACCAAGCTTCTCATAGAACATCTCTGCAAAAGTTCTCCAGAATTCATCAAGAGGATGGCTGATCCTAATGAGCCGAAGCACCTCTTCAAGGACGACTTCACCACCTCATTCATCAAATCGACCACTTCCTCAACCAAGATCAAAGGAATGAGGATTCCCGAATACCTTCTGAATGACAATATTAAGAAAAGGGCGAACTTCAAGTTGTATGATCTGGCTTACAAAGGGGAACAGGAAGAAGCCACAATAAAGACTCGTAGCAAAGGCGGTGTAAAGTCTGGGAGTACCACAAGCACCACTGCCTCACCACATACTAGATCTAAGGGTGCTCCTAAGTCTAAACCCAAGACTTCCACCAAACCTATACCTACATCCAAACCTAAACCTGCTACCAAGCCAAAGAAGAAGGCAACTCCTGAGTACTTTATTCGGGATGAACCTACTCCTCCACCTTCTGACACCGAGTCCGAGTTTGATACGGAATCTGATGAAGAAGAACCAGACTATGAACTAAGATACAGAGCACCTGATGAAGGATTTCCTGCAACAGAGATTGCCGTACAACAAAGTCTTGAAACTTATGAAGAAGAGACAAGGAAAAGAAAAGGAGTCACTATCAATGAGCCGAATGATGATGAAGACGAACCAATCGTTGAACCATTAGTCGATAAACGCAAACTGAAGAGTATAGTTGTCGACACTAGAGCTGAAGAAAAGCGGCTTAGGAAAGAACAGAGGAAAGCAAGTCTTGAAAGCCGACTTCTATCACACCCTCCAACACCACCACCTATCGATCAGTCAGAACATGTAGGGGCTACAAGCAGCATGGTTCCTCCAACAACGTCAGAATCAGCTCCACAACCTGATGACAACGTTAAGGATACGGACAAGACTGAAGATGTCCACATGACTGAGACTGCTACTTTAGAGGAGAATGTTGGCGGACAAGAGCACTTAGCTACGGATCAGGAACATGAATACCTCATTACTCCGGAGTTTCTTGCACGAGAAGCAGAGGAAGCAGAAGAACGTCGTAGAAAGGAAAACGAAGAGAAGAACGCGTTCGACACCAACATATTTCTTAAGTCATCCTCTCAGCAGACTTCCTCTGCACAACCTCCACCTCCTCAAGACTCTCCACCAAAGGATCCGACTCCTCCCGCTTCTTCTTCAAACTCACAAAACGAGTCGTCGTCAGAATCATCACCAGAGCATTCATCTCCCACACCTTCTGAAACCGCATCTAAACAGCATTCAATCAATGAACCAAAACAACAAGTTGATCTTCAGGAGCAAGTGAACAAACTCACCGACATGGTTACCAAACTTACAAAACAAGTTGAGGACTTCCAGGAGTCAAAGCAGCTGATCGACAAGTTCTTGAACTCTGATTACGAAGGATTTATCAGAACTGCAACACATGATTTTCTCACTGAAAATCTGGTTGATATGATCACTCCTACAGTAGCAAACCTTCTTGAACCAATCAATGACAACTTGGATCACAGAATCAGAAGTGTTACAAGGAAAATGTTATCTACTACACCATTCACGCTTCACACCGCAAAATCTTCTACTGTGGCTCCAACCGTCCAAGAATTGTCCTTCAATGATATGCTTGTCAAACTCTTCGATAGCATTGCCACCAAAACCACACAGACAGCTGAAGAAAAAGCCCTGTATGATGCTATGGTAGCTTACATGTCAAAAGAGTCATGCAAAGATGCTGCTGGAACCAGAAAACGGACAAGAAAAGATGACGATCCTGACCCAAACTCCAAAGGAAAGAAATCAAAGTCTGGAACAGGTCCCTCATCCTCTCTACAACCACAAAAGGACTCCACTCCTCTTGGAACTCAACAACAACCCTCAACTACTGGTAAAGGTCAAACCGAAGATGAAGAAATTTTCATGGAACACACTGATGACTTCCAAGATCAACATGACACCGATTACCGTGCTCCACCTACTCATGATTCTCATGCTGGTCCATCATCACCGTCCAAAGCCAAAGACAAAGATGCTACATCTAAGTCTAAGAAATCCAAGAAGAAAACACGTCATTCATGACTCGACAATGATGACAATCCTCAGAATGATTGGCTGACAGAAATGGTCCAAGCTCAACCTCCTCTTGAAGAAGAAGAACCCCTTCTTGGTAACACTCTACAGTTTACCCAAGTCATTATGAAGGATCTTCACATCGACAAACTCACAAAGGAAGAGCTCAGAAGAATCAATAGGGATGTACAAGAATTCCTCAAGAAAAGATCTGGAAACAAAGTCGAATACGAGTACCATATGCAGAATATAGCTAGTGCAATGTCTGCTGACTTTGACTGGCTAAATCCAGAAGTGAATATCGATCTAAGTTCCAAGAATCATGAAAAACCTTACTTCACCGACTGGACCAAACCATTACCATTGAAAGGATTTCCAGACAAACCCAAGATACCTTACATCTTCTTCTTCAACAAAGATCTTCGTAACATCCAGCTCACTCAGGAGACATCCAAGAAGAAATATGTTTCCTCACTCACAATCTCAGTACCAGCCGCTAGATACGAAATTCCAGCCATTGAAGAAACCACTCGTATTTTCAACAACTCCATCGTAGCTTACGACAGAGATGCTCTACACAGAATTCAACATTGGCCTGACCGTCGTCGTCTCGGTTATACCAGCAGATTAGGAGAAACATCATTGGAAAATGTGAAGCAGAAATCCAAGATCATCGCTATCTTGGAGATTCAACAGTCAAAACGATTTAACTACATTTTCATGCGTGAAATTGTTGTTAAACGACAAGATGAAAAGAACTACAAGTTCTCTGAAGCCGACTTTCCCAACCTTAATCTCAATGACATAGAAGATATGTATCTTGAAAAGGTTCAAAGTAGAATGCGCGGATTCGATAGAGACGTCCAGTACAACTTCATGGCTTCACTACTTCTTTACATCCGAAGACTGATTGTTCAAGAAAGAGTGGAAGATCTTCAGCTTGGAGTGGAAAGTTACCAACAAAAGATCAATTTGACAAAGCCACAATTCTACTTTGATGGTCTCTATGAAACACCACAGTTTACTCTCATCCAAGAACCGTTTGGTTTCACCTACATCAACAGCAAAAAAACTACAAAGCTTCATGAGGTTCGATGAAGTACACAAATTCTGTGATGTTACACTCAAATCAGTTCGTGATGGGCTTGTCAAAAGGTTGAATGATGATCGCCGTAAGATAGCTAAGGGGGAACAACCTAGATGGAAATCCAGCTCCAAAAGACAAGTTCGTAACTTTGTCTTAAAGATTGAAGAAAGGTTATTTCGACGGGAACAAATCAGACGACTGGAAAGCTATATCGGCGTCAGACCTTCGTTTCCTGTCAGACTCTTCGAAAGACCAGAACCTCAGTTCACTAACTTCGATGCTCCGCTACCAGCCGAAGAGTAACTTGGTACATTTGATTAAATTTTTTCATTCTCAATTGTTTCATTTGATTGAATCTTGTTCCATTATGGCTTGTGCACGCATTACAGTGCACAACCCGATCTTGTAAAGAAAGGACCCTGAGGTACGCTTCAGTGCCTCAATCCTAATCTAAGGAGCGAAGGCTTCTTACTTTTGAGTAGAATTAATCAAACATTTATGATTTTTCATAATTCTGCTCAAAAGGACAAGTATTTCACCTCAATAAGACCTAATCACTTGTTGAGGGGGAGCACTTGTCAAAACAAAATACTTTGCTCTAAATCAAAAGTTCTTGGTGAATCTCCCCGTAAGACTCAAAAGGCATATTTTAATCTAAAAAGTTTGTCAAAAAAACACCATTTTATATGCTATTTTTGAGGGGGAGAAAAAGAAAAGGTGATTAAAATATACGAAGTCAAAGCTTTAAGTTGTTTCATGTGCGAGCTAGACTCAGTATTGACCCAGGAATTGACGAGATAATACAAGTTAGTAACCTCGAAAGGACTTATCCTCGACGGGTAATAACATCAAGTTAAGTTACTAGAGCTAGTTGTCACCTAAAAGCTGACAATGTATCTCTTTAACTAGCCACGTAAGCGTGTCTCGAAAAGGATATGTCTGAGTAGAAATGTACCATCTCGAGAAACTTTCTGTGAACTTGATCAGGCTGGGTAATAACTTCAAGCTAGTTTAACTAGTGATGTAAGCGTGTCTCGAATCGGTCTTGTTCACGGAGAGTGGATCAATTCAAAAGTACTTGCTCCTCCCGCATGTGCAAATTTATTAAACACTTATGAGCACATGTGCAGGGGGAGCCCTTCAAAAGTGTACACAAAACTCTCAAAGTGTTAACCAAAATATTTGATTATCACAAACACTTTGAGAGATTTTCAATCTAAGGTTTCTTGGCTACTGTCGGATTTATAAGGTGATTAAGATAGGAATATCCGTCCTATGATCCGCCAGAGCCGGAGGGATCTACCCAAGGACATCTCCCATAGTTAGAATTAGAAGTCCTTAGGTATGATGTAACAATTCGCATTTTCAGATTAATTACTATTCCCGGCAGGTCACCCAAGCCTGTACTACTCTCGCATGAGCACGCTTAACCGTATGGGCGATTAACCGTTAGACCACAAAACGCGTTTCTAAGACAATTTGAGTTTTCAACTTATTAGAAAAAGTCAACATATTTTTCCCTCCTCCTTTGACCAAAAATCATTCTTTGATTTTATAAGTCATTCCTTGATTTTTAGGCTTGCGGTTTTAGGTCTAAAAGACATTTAACACCAACCGACACTAGACTGAGCCCAGCCTAGACATTATAAGTCATTTTAAGTCATTATTATCCTATTAGAAAAGTTACATTTTACTTTTCTCAATTTTACGCAACTTTCGTACGTTTTACGTATTACGCGTTTTAGACCCGTGTTTCCAGTTTTTAGCAGGGTTTTAGCACCCGATAGAACCTACCACTCATTTTATATTTTATTATGGACTATATTGACATGTTTAACAATACTTTCAAATTTCATATTTTTACGATACCCGGTTTTACGTTTTGAGGCTTAATCATTTACGGTTAGCGATTTACGGAGTCAAAACTAGCTACATACTTAGGATAATACCATCAAAAGTCCACACCTTGTTCTCCAAGTTCTTCAAACCGCCACTAGGGGGGGCATTCACACTTGTGGCATCATCTCATGACTTTGGCCATTAGATCATTTTTAATTACAACTTTGTCTCCAAGTTTATGTAGTTTCCTAGCCACCTTCCTAACCTCCTCATTCATAGTATAAATAGAGAGCTCATTCCATCCTTTCTTCATAAATAAAAACGCCACACCCTTTATACATAGCACCATGATCCTTTGATCTTCAATATACAAGTTACACTACAAAGTTCAAGGTCTTAGTATTCTCTACCTAGTTCTTAAGTTTGTTTGGTGATTCCATGGTTGAATTAGGAGCTACACAAGGTTACTAGGGCTGAAGTTAAATGGTTTTCACAAGGGTTAGATCAAGGCTAGCAAGGGTTACAAGAGTTATGGTGAAGGGTTTACAAGCTTAGGTTTAGTGTCCTAGTTCTATACTTGACTTCCTTTCTTTAGAAAGCCAAAAGTTGTAAGCAAACCCTTATACACTTTCTTGCTCAATATCATTTCATGCTTATTATGTTTCTTTCATGCTATATATGGTCTTTGTATTGTGTTCATGATGTTTAAAAATGGATAAAACGAGTATTGGTATACATATGTTAACTTATGACAAGCAAACAAGCAAACTAGTGATTTTTATGGAAAACCACGACCACAATAGTATAACTTTGATATTTGACACTTACTTACTGTTAAAGAGGACTTAACAAGGAAAACATAGCAATTTGAATCACCCAAAACGAGTACACGAGTCAAAAGTTATGACCATAAGAAGTTAGCAACACCAAAACGCCGAAACTGCCCATAACCTCCTGTTTGCATTCTGCCAATTTGAAAGTCCCACTTCTGGTCCGATTCATCAAAAAGTTAAAACACGAAAGTTGTCCGGAACGACGTTTTCGTTCAGGAACAAAGAAGCTCGAGCCCTGAAAAGGCTTTCCGAGTGATATTTTCTTCAAATTCTTAACAGCCCATTTTTAGACCAAAGTTACTATATAATGATTATATTTAGATGAGACCAAGAGGTCTAATGACCTAAAGCCGAGACCACAACCATGGCTAAAGCCAAGTTTGAGTCTCAAGACCATGGTAACAATGACCAAGGTCACGGCAAAGCCACGGCTAAAGACCATATAACTTTTAAAGATCAAAAGCTTATATATATATATGTTATCGAATACTACAATAGTAGGGAGCCTCATGTGAGGAGTTCATTGAGTAAGCCGTCGAGACGAGTTGTGGATTTACGAGTTAAAGTGTCCTGGCTCCTCGAACGTTTACTTCATGACTTCTGAATTATGTCGGCCCGAACGGTAGTAAGAGATATACAACCTATACATGTTTCATAAACCATTTATATTCAAAGACTTACACTATATACTAAAGTACTACATCATGAACATTATGCAAGACATATATTGGCAATTCTTCGTGTTCTTAGACATTACTCCAAACCTAAGTCGCAACGTTCTATTATAGGCTGCTCTTAGAGACTTTCGCGATTCGACTACCACTTTCATTTCTCATTACATAGACTTAAGGTGAGTCATAGCCCCTACTTTTTCGTACTTGTTTCAACTCTTGGGGGGGATACATGCTCAACTACTTGCTTACTTGTACAAATACTCAAAACGTTTATACGTGACTGTGTTATACTTGATTGCTTACATACATGACTGCGTTATACTTAATTGTGTTATTCTATTTATTGACTAGTAGTTGTCTTTGGGAATTGACTCCCAGTTGTCTTTGGGAAGTGGCTCCCAGTTGTCTTTGGGAATTGGCTCCCAAAGTGAGGTCTTCGGAGATGAAGTAGAGACTCACTTCTAATTGCTTAAATTGTCTTGATGAACTTATACATGTCTTATTCATACTATATATGTTAGCAGTGGGTTGTGAACACACAGGTTGCAAGTCTCTTATGGCGGGAATTGCAACTGAGTGGATTCTCAATTCCTTTGCTGTGTGATCATTCTTTAAGGCTTTTCAACCGTTTTAAGACAAACTCTATGAACTCACCAACCATTGTGTTGACACTTTAGCATGTTTATCTCAGGTTAGTAAGGCGATAGCTAGTGCGTGGAACTTAGAGTCAAGCTGCATATTCTGAAGACTTACGCTTTTATCATTTACCATTCAAAACACTTGTATACATTTATGTATCATACTTTGAAATCTCATGTTTGTAACTTTGAATTCATTAATCGAATGGTAACTTTTCAAAACGTCTCATTTAGAGTTCGTTTTCTATAACTTGTACTTTGTATTATGAAGTAGCACCCCTGTGACACAGTCTTCCGCTGCGGTATTTTGGGGGTGTTACAGATTGGTATCAGAGCCTTGGTTATAGAGAACTAGGTTGCATTTAGTGCCTAGACTATAACTGCTATATACGTTGGGACCTTCCTCTTTATTTGCCTTACACACAATACATACACATATGCTTTTTGGTTAGAGGTTTGCTTAGTTCCACGCTGTTAGATGATGTGACTTTAGTATTATAAGGAGCCCCAGAGATTCGTCGAGTCATTAAAAACATGGAGCTCAGTAATAACTAATTAGTTAACTTGATCTTGTGACAGTTCTTGTTTGATTAGACACAAGATTTGAGTTAAATAATATTATTGCTTAGCTTTAGAGATTTGATGGCTTGATTATCTTACTATCGGCCTCAGAAGGCGGATTTTGTGTCGGAAATTCTTAAGTAGGATGTTTTAGAATCTCCTTATTTAAATGGATTGGGACGCCTCTTCAGTTAAATAAAGAAATTGTAAATCACCGAACCATAAGTTTATGAGACCTTACTTACATAAATTTGGACGCTTCTTTATGTAAGTAATGTGTTATAAATAAGTGGGCTTAATTGTAGCCGATACAACTCCTTAACCAGAACCTTAGACAAATCAGAGTGAACACCACTATATTAGAGATCCCGAATTCTCTTAGACACACCATAAGTAGTTAACATCAACTAAACTTCGGGACGAAGTTTCCTGAAGGGGTAGAGACTGTAACAATTCGCATTTTCAGATTAATTACTATTCCCGGCAGGTCACCCAAGCCTGTACTACTCTCGCATGAGCACGCTTAACCGTATGGGCGATTAACCGTTAGACCACAAAACGCGTTTCTAAGACAATTTGAGTTTTCAACTTATTAGAAAAAGTCAACATATTTTTCCCTCCTCCTTTGACCAAAAATCATTCTTTGATTTTATAAGTCATTCCTTGATTTTTAGGCTTGCGGTTTTAGGTCTAAAAGACATTTAACACCAACCGACACTAGACTGAGCCCAGCCTAGACATTATAAGTCATTTTAAGTCATTATTATCCTATTAGAAAAGTTACATTTTACTTTTCTCAATTTTACGCAACTTTCGTACGTTTTACGTATTACGCGTTTTAGACCCGTGTTTCCAGTTTTTAGCAGGGTTTTAGCACCCGATAGAACCTACCACTCATTTTATATTTTATTATGGACTATATTGACATGTTTAACAATACTTTCAAATTTCATATTTTTACGATACCCGGTTTTACGTTTTGAGGCTTAATCATTTACGGTTAGCGATTTACGGAGTCAAAACTAGCTACATACTTAGGATAATACCATCAAAAGTCCACACCTTGTTCTCCAAGTTCTTCAAACCGCCACTAGGGGGGGCATTCACACTTGTGGCATCATCTCATGACTTTGGCCATTAGATCATTTTTAATTACAACTTTGTCTCCAAGTTTATGTAGTTTCCTAGCCACCTTCCTAACCTCCTCATTCATAGTATAAATAGAGAGCTCATTCCATCCTTTCTTCATAAATAAAAACGCCACACCCTTTATACATAGCACCATGATCCTTTGATCTTCAATATACAAGTTACACTACAAAGTTCAAGGTCTTAGTATTCTCTACCTAGTTCTTAAGTTTGTTTGGTGATTCCATGGTTGAATTAGGAGCTACACAAGGTTACTAGGGCTGAAGTTAAATGGTTTTCACAAGGGTTAGATCAAGGCTAGCAAGGGTTACAAGAGTTATGGTGAAGGGTTTACAAGCTTAGGTTTAGTGTCCTAGTTCTATACTTGACTTCCTTTCTTTAGAAAGCCAAAAGTTGTAAGCAAACCCTTATACACTTTCTTGCTCAATATCATTTCATGCTTATTATGTTTCTTTCATGCTATATATGGTCTTTGTATTGTGTTCATGATGTTTAAAAATGGATAAAACGAGTATTGGTATACATATGTTAACTTATGACAAGCAAACAAGCAAACTAGTGATTTTTATGGAAAACCACGACCACAATAGTATAACTTTGATATTTGACACTTACTTACTGTTAAAGAGGACTTAACAAGGAAAACATAGCAATTTGAATCACCCAAAACGAGTACACGAGTCAAAAGTTATGACCATAAGAAGTTAGCAACACCAAAACGCCGAAACTGCCCATAACCTCCTGTTTGCATTCTGCCAATTTGAAAGTCCCACTTCTGGTCCGATTCATCAAAAAGTTAAAACACGAAAGTTGTCCGGAACGACGTTTTCGTTCAGGAACAAAGAAGCTCGAGCCCTGAAAAGGCTTTCCGAGTGATATTTTCTTCAAATTCTTAACAGCCCATTTTTAGACCAAAGTTACTATATAATGATTATATTTAGATGAGACCAAGAGGTCTAATGACCTAAAGCCGAGACCACAACCATGGCTAAAGCCAAGTTTGAGTCTCAAGACCATGGTAACAATGACCAAGGTCACGGCAAAGCCACGGCTAAAGACCATATAACTTTTAAAGATCAAAAGCTTATATATATATATGTTATCGAATACTACAATAGTAGGGAGCCTCATGTGAGGAGTTCATTGAGTAAGCCGTCGAGACGAGTTGTGGATTTACGAGTTAAAGTGTCCTGGCTCCTCGAACGTTTACTTCATGACTTCTGAATTATGTCGGCCCGAACGGTAGTAAGAGATATACAACCTATACATGTTTCATAAACCATTTATATTCAAAGACTTACACTATATACTAAAGTACTACATCATGAACATTATGCAAGACATATATTGGCAATTCTTCGTGTTCTTAGACATTACTCCAAACCTAAGTCGCAACGTTCTATTATAGGCTGCTCTTAGAGACTTTCGCGATTCGACTACCACTTTCATTTCTCATTACATAGACTTAAGGTGAGTCATAGCCCCTACTTTTTCGTACTTGTTTCAACTCTTGGGGGGGATACATGCTCAACTACTTGCTTACTTGTACAAATACTCAAAACGTTTATACGTGACTGTGTTATACTTGATTGCTTACATACATGACTGCGTTATACTTAATTGTGTTATTCTATTTATTGACTAGTAGTTGTCTTTGGGAATTGACTCCCAGTTGTCTTTGGGAAGTGGCTCCCAGTTGTCTTTGGGAATTGGCTCCCAAAGTGAGGTCTTCGGAGATGAAGTAGAGACTCACTTCTAATTGCTTAAATTGTCTTGATGAACTTATACATGTCTTATTCATACTATATATGTTAGCAGTGGGTTGTGAACACACAGGTTGCAAGTCTCTTATGGCGGGAATTGCAACTGAGTGGATTCTCAATTCCTTTGCTGTGTGATCATTCTTTAAGGCTTTTCAACCGTTTTAAGACAAACTCTATGAACTCACCAACCATTGTGTTGACACTTTAGCATGTTTATCTCAGGTTAGTAAGGCGATAGCTAGTGCGTGGAACTTAGAGTCAAGCTGCATATTCTGAAGACTTACGCTTTTATCATTTACCATTCAAAACACTTGTATACATTTATGTATCATACTTTGGAATCTCATGTTTGTAACTTTGAATTCATTAATCGAATGGTAACTTTTCAAAACGTCTCATTTAGAGTTCGTTTTCTATAACTTGTACTTTGTATTATGAAGTAGCACCCCTGTGACACAGTCTTCCGCTGCGGTATTTTGGGGGTGTTACATATGATACGAAAAAAAAAAAAAAAAAAAAAAAAAAAAAAAAAAAAAAGGAGAAAAGAATGAAAGGGAAAGAAGGAGTTGAAGAATTAAAAAGAAAAGTAAAGAAAAGGGTGAAAAGAAATAGCCCTCCTTATGATTCAACCTTAGGGCAGACACCAGGTTCAATACGTATGCTACTGGATGTTGCAAAAGACAACACCGGTATTGAAGATTAAGCCGTCATGGACCCAGTGACGCAATACACTAAACCTTCTTAACCACTCAAGTTCTCTTAAAAGAGCTTGTTTCATTCTCACGGGGATCCCGCGTAACCTATCGACCTATCTCTTAGAGACGGTTGATATTGAAGCAGGAAGACACCTCCCCAGTCTCCGCATAGGAAACCTAAGTGTGCACTTATAGAGTCTAGAGCCATGAGATACATCAAAGATCTCTTAGGAACACTTAGTATTTCTGCAACTGGTGTTCTACATCAATGGGCATCAGTTGTAAATTATCGAGTCCTTCGCAGATCTTAGCAATCTGCCGAGAACGTTTATGAGAGGATTACGTAAGTACTTCTCAATGATTGAACGGAAATCCTGCCAGGGTCAACATCAAACAGCCCTGACAGCAGGTCACTTCGGTAACCCCACAAGGGTTACGCTTAGTGTTTGCGGTGGTTCCATTACGGTCTACAGTCGTGGAGTGATCCCCAGCGACTCACCCAGTCATTGAGCTACCTAGTAGGTCTCGTAAGCTCCTTCGGGAGTATCTGATATGGGAACGGCCTGGATAAGGATTAGAAGGAATCTTCACAATATGCTGTTGATGAGCTCTAATTCCTTATCCGTAAGTACCGGTGATTTATTGCTAACTGTCTACTCGCAGGTACCTCACTTCCATGATGACGGATTCCACATGCTCATACATGCATCTTGCAATCATCAAAAACTCCCTCAAAGATCAAAGCAACACAAAGTTCAAAGTAAGATTCTACACCAAAAAGGAAGAATCTACAAAGTATAAAGACCAAAGATCTTAAGTGAAAGAAAGGGACCACGTGCATGTATAAGTCAGAATTCAAAAGATGTATGAGCATGTTGGAATGGCAGACAACTACCACAGACGCAGGAGTGACGAATGGCAGATTACTTCATAACATAATCACTACAACATCATCAAAGAACAAAGACAAAGAGCAAAGTATATCCATCATTATTCTAATCATTTCTGAAGACGTCTAAAGCTATGAAAGTCAAAGATTAAGACGAAGACGTCAAGCAACCATGATGACCGACCCTTAGGGGGAGATTGTTGGAACCAAAGTTTTACTATTTTGTCAAGTCTCGGTCATTTGTAATAAATGCTAGGTTGCTTGTTTATTAGTTACATACATTTAAGTAATGTTTTTATGTTTGTAAGGCTTATGAAAAGCCCAAAAGGCCTAAAGCCCACACGTTTTCTAGAAGAAGGAAGCTAGGTGTGTTGTCCTAGCTCTCCTCCTATAAATAGGACCTCATGTATTCCTTTAAACTTGGTTGGTTATTTGAAAACATTAAGGAAACTCTTGCATTTCATTTTCTCAAATTTCTCATAATCATCCCACTCTCATTCTCATCTCATTTCTACCTTTATTGTGCTTGTGTATACCAAATGGTGACCTAACAGTTACATTATCTTTGAATAAACTCATCATCATTCTCTAACTATTAAGAATTAAGATAAATCAAATTTTAAATTTTGAATATCTTTATGAACAGCATCTACGACATTCATATTATGAGTAATTTACTCAATTCATTAATTTTGGTAATACTACATCATATAATCTTCAGCATATTAATTAAATATCTGAGATATCCAAGTGGATCTATGAATGAGAATTCCATCATCTTGAGGTTTATCATTTACATGTTTAGCCTCATCATGATTTTCACTAGCGTGTTATTAGAAGATTTTGTATCTTATAATTCTATCTCTTCAAGATAAAACTCCCACTTGCCTTTAGTAATATAGAGACTATCTATAACTACTTAGCAATTTAGAGCAACAATCCAACGTTCTCTTTTAGGACATTACAAATACATATTGATAGTTCCTGATATTCTTTTGTTAACAATCCTTCTTATAAGTAGTTTAACAAATTCAGAACTTCAATTTAAGACTTAATGTGATTCATCACATTTCATATTCAATAACGTCTTATTAATCTTCTAGGAGTCTAATTGAGTATATTCAATCCATACTCAATTTCTAACCTTGATAACTTTTGGAAGAAAAGAAATCATAGTTATCTTCAATCAAACAATCTAACAAGAGTTTGATTCCCTAACTGAACATACTATCCATATGTGGTACTTCAATTAGAATTAATATTGTAAGAAGATCTAACAATATATATATAAGATAACCATATTCCTGTTGGCATACCTATTTACCAACTAAGTCAACTTAATGGTATAATAGTATTTCCAAACTAATTGCATGCTTTATAACACAAGTACTTTTGACCAAGTCACTTCATGTTTATGTCTCATAAAAAACATAAACTTGTTATAATCCAACTATACGTTATTTAATCATTGATCAACTCAATGACTTCTTGTACATGTCTTAATTAAAAAACCATAACAATCTAACGTCTTACTTTATTATAAGTCTTGTAATACTTAAAAGACTTTATGTTTATAACTATACAATAAAGTATAAACATGTATAATTAAAGTAATCATGAACATCATCATTTGGTTTCAATAATATTTTCAAGTTAACACACTACTTTATTTATTTATGTCATTCTAAGAATACATAATTATTGAAGTAGTACTATATTACTTCATGCATTTATGTCATTCCAATAATACATAAATATTAAAGTTGAAGTAGTATTGTTATTGACACATGTTCTAATAGATGTCTAATTTAGAAACTATAAATTATCCATGTTGGTCTCACGCATACATGGAAATTCACCTTGTTGTTAATATTTAGCCTGCGTCTCACGTTTACTAAATTTCAACACCAAGTGTTTATTAGATTAGATGTATATTAATCATTTTAGAACTATAGTCTCTTACTTTGCTTGTAAGAGAATCCATTAAATCATATTCTTATGTGTTGTACCTTGCACACAATGTAGATTTCTCCCACTTGTGCACGAAACAACATCATGTACCACATAAACAACATGCACGCATAATGTGAACAATATGATTTGTGTCATTAGCATAACTAGTAGATATAGAGTTACTCAATAAATCAAGGAAATGCACATGACTATCCTTGAAAATATTAGTGTCTATATTTGGAAAGTAATTATCTTTAGACATTGAAAAGATAATCTAAGTTACAATTAAGACAATAAGTATTGTAACTCCCACTGAATTAGAGAACATTACAATAATCCCTTATTCAGCCATAAGAACACAATACTCCCACTGAATTTTGCAACATTGTAAATGTTTCATTAATCAGTGAAAGGAAATAGTGTACTATTTACTTTCCTACATCTTTTAAGAAAACCCATTCCAACAATTATATATAGGTTCTAAAAGAATGTATTCTACTATGTAAATGTGATTCATCACATTCCAAACTATTAACTTGAAAAAACTGGGCATGCAATTTCTTCCTTTATAGATCTACCATTCCAACAATTGTATGTAGTATCTGTAAATGGTCAAATCAAAACAACTAGATAAAATAATCTAATTCGTCTTTTACCATTGTGCAGTAATCAGTCTAGCTTCTAATTTAATAACTCATAAAGTGCAAATAATCTTACTATTAAATTTTGCTATGAGTTATGTATTTAGAATTTAGACAATTCTAATCATCCTATTATACCTTTCTCATTCATGAAAAGGATTAGGATTAAGTCTCACACTTCTCCTAATGGAAAGAAGACTAGATTTATTCTTTTAGTAAAATTGACTCTAACCAAAAAACCCAAACGGGTGTAGATCAATTTACTTGATAAAAGAATAACTTACGTTTACAGTTTTAATGTTGCATTAATACATTTAAAGAATTTACAAAATTCAATTTTAGTATTTTCGATAATTTATATTTCCAAGAAAATATAATACCCATGGATATATTCATATAACCAACATATTTTCTTGAAAATCTAGGATCCAATTTTACATAGATTTCACCACATCAGTTGATCTGCTAGTGGTGAAAGTATAAAAGATGGTAATCTATCGAACAATAATTGGCAAACAAGATCTCCAATTCCTAGACCATTTATGGGATTTACATCAAATTGATTATCAATTTGCCTTGTAAGCATGTTTCATCGCATCTCATGCCTTAAGTTCTAGGTCTCACGCATCTACTTAATTAAGTCGTCTAACTTAGAAACTGCAAATTCTCCATGTGTGGTCTCACGCACACTCGGAAATTTACCTTGTCATTAAAATTTAGCCTGCGTCTCACGTTTACTAAATAATAACTTCAAGTGTTTCTTATAGTTAGATGGCATGTAACTTAAATTTTAAGGGTATTCTTATTTTTGATATGTCAATCAAAATATGTATAAAGATGCATGCACTCATCTTTATAGCATAAGTTTTCAAAAAACTTTTAATTTACCAATTCGTGAAATTAATACACAAAGTTTTACTTGAGGTTTAATAAACCCTAAGATGACTTTCTACAATTATGATTTTAAAAGTAATTCGTTTAAGACATATTCATGATTGTGATAACCAAGGCAGACTCTAAGGCTCTTTTCTAAGCCTTCATATCACGGTTATGAATCAAGTCTTAAAAGAGTTAATTTTTAAAAGCATATTTGCACAAAACATTAATCAAGGAAAATTTTATGGATTCAATCTCAAAATCATGCAATAAAGTATGAATCATGCTAGTCTCGCCTTGGAGCGAATTACCGTGCGAAGTGAATCGTTGTTGGTATTTAAGACTCCACAAGATTCAATCTTTATCACTTAAGGTTTCACCATTATTAGTCCATATTATTTTCTTTATGAAAAATTACCCTTTTATTGCTTACAAACGTGTCCAACAATTAAACAATACAACAAGTAATAAAGACAAATCAAAACAACTAATAACATAACAATTATAAAGATGAAACAATTAGCCACATGCAATATTTTTAGAAAAGATCATAAAAAATCAATTCTAGGTTTTTATATACATATAATTAACTAGGGCCTTCACCTCTTAATGGAAGTGAGCCACATACATTGACAAGTCAATTGCGTAGGCCAAAGTTAATCACATACCACATAGCACATAATTGATTTTAATAATTATGGGGTCTTCCCCAATATTAGATCTATCTAAAACATGTGATAAATAAAAAAAACAACAAGATCCATGACTAACATGCATGTTTCGTCACGGATTAAACCTAACAATTAGCACATAGGTCACAAGATACGTTCACTTAACCGGTTAATAACCTAGGGTTTCTAGTGATTACAATTAATCAATTAAACCACAAACCTTAATTAGGGTTTTAAGTGGAAAATCGAACCCCCCCCCCCCCCCCATAAATTAGGGTTAGGGTTTCAAATTTTATAAAAAAAATTAAAGAAAAAACCCTAGATCAAAACATGTATCTAAAACAATTAAAGATCCGATTTTTATTACGTTTTAGTAATCAATTACATGTTATACATGACTCTTGATGCCACTGTTAGAATTTTAATATCATGACAATCATATAAATCAAAGTACACACTTATGCGGAAGTTATGGATCAAGTATAACATATAATTATTGACGAAAACATAAATAGGAACGTACCGTATGCAATCTTGAATTCTTGGATGAAACCTAATTAGGGTTTATATTAGATCAATGAATAACCCCTTACCATTTTGTTATTCGATCTCTTGATAACAACAATAGTGTGTTGTTACCTCGTTCTTGTACACACAAACTTAGTAACGAATAAAAGAGATTGCAAGATCTAAGAAAACACTTTGTTTTATAAAAACAAAATCGAAAACCCTATGTGAAGGGGTGTTCGATTGGCAGGAACAAAAAAAAAAGAAGAAAACCAATTTTAGGGTTTTGTGTGTGCAAGAGTGTAAAAAACAATAACCCTTGGTTTTCATTATATACTAGTAGAGAAACTTTGGGAACAAGTTAGGGCAAGGGTTGCCCTCCCCTTTAGCATGCATCGACCGGCCACAAGGACCCAATGGGTCCTTCCGGATCCTTCTCGACTCCAAGTTTCATTCTAGTCCTTTTCTTCCAATACTAATGATAATTAGTCCATACATTTAATAGCTAATGATCATTAGTCCCGCAAGTGTTTAAACAATTACATATATACATAACATTTAATATATATAATTATTTTACTTTTATTCTCGTTTGTATTGTGTGCAATCCCGAGGTCTCGGGTTCGATACTAGACATTTAACTTATTAATATTTATCCATATATTCAACAGTCCACATAGACGTCCTCCCATACCGCCGTAGGAATCGAAAGAGGCCGCAAATAGCCATTGGTAGCTTGAGTCAAATACTTCATTTGTTGACAAACCAGACAATGCTTGATGAACTCCTCAACTGATTTGCACATTCCCTTACAATAGAATAAAGTGGATAACCCCACCAACAACTTTTTGATTCCGCGATGTCCCGAACTAGGAGTATTGTGAAACTCCCACAATAATAATGGCTTGAGTTTTGAATCTCGCCCAAGGTATTGACGATTCTGAAAATCAAAATCCCATTCTCACATCGAAAACCAATCAGCACTTCCTGTGATCCATCTTTTGATTCGATTTTAGCAACTCCTCCAAAGACTCGTTCTCACCTTTCAAATCCCCAATTAACCCAACCAACGGCTGGCTCATAGTCATGAAGGAAGCCGTAACCTGATCCGCATCCTCATACATTCGAGACAGAGCATCCGCGACCTGGTTAGAGACCCCCGACTTGTATTCGATAGAAAAATTAAACCCCATTCGTTTTCTTACATACTTTTGCTGAAGCGTTGTTATAATCACATATTGCATAAGCTCTTTATTAATTTTGTGATATGTTTGGATGGTAAACCAACACCCGATTAAATACTGACGCCATTTATAGACAGCTTCCATGATAGCAAATACCTCTTTCTGATATGTGGAAGCAACTCGCATTCGCAGACCTAGCTTGCGACTAAAATAGCTAATGGGCGGGTTATTTTGAAGTAAAACCGCGCCTATCCCGTCACCTGATGCGTTGACCTCGACCACAAAGGCTTCATCAAAATCTGGAAGACATAAAAGCAGTGCATTAGACAAGTGTTGTTTAAGATCCTCGAAGGCTTTAATCTCCTTTTCCCTCCACTTGAATCCCTCCTTTTGTTGAAGGTCTGTTAATGGTGTCACCACAGTTGCATATCCTCGAATAAACCGCCGATAATACCCTGCGAGGCCCAAAAATCCCCTTACTTGTCCTTGGGTCGTAGGCACTAGCCATTCAAGAACGGCTGTTATCTTTTTGGGATCCATTTCCACACCGCGTCCTGAGATTTTTTTAATGATATGACCTAAGTATTCGAGCGTCCCGGCTCCAAACTCACACTTGGATCACTTCACGTAAAGCCAATGTTCCTATAAACACTGAAAACACACTCCAAATGTACCAAATGTGCATTAAGTGTGGTACTATAATCTAAGATGTCATCAATAATGCAATCACAAATTTATGTAAATTGGGAGAAAACAACCAATTCATGGTTGTTTAAATTTTAAAATGTGGATGGGGTGTTGGTAAGTCTTAACGGCATAACCAAAAACTCATAATGACCATCATGCGTTCGAAAGGATGTATTGTAAACATCTCATTCATGTTCATGGAGATGAATTACCCGGCTCATAAATCAAGCTTAGTAAAAATACTAGCACCCCCTAGTTTGTCAAATATCTCTTCAGTAGTAGGAATTGGAAACTTATCCTTGACTGTGACCGCTTTTTAGTGAATGGTAATCCACACAAAATTGATAGCTCTCATCTTTCTATTTAACCAACAACACTGTTGAAGAGAAAGACCTATGACAGAAGCGAATAATTCCTTGACTAAACATCTCGTTGACTAACTTTTTCATGTCTCCTTTCTGATAGTGTGGATAACAATAGGGTCGAACGTTTACCGACTTAGTGTTAGGAAGTAAATGGATTCGGTGATCAATCAAGCGATGAGGTGGAAGAGTTGTGGGTATCTGAAAAAAGGAATCAAACTGAGATAAAAGTTGATCGAGCACAGGCTGTCCTGAATCCACAGGCATAGGTGACAGACCTTGCTCCTCCGCCTCCATTGGTAGACTCTGAAACTTATACATGTCATAAACATCCTCCATTTCTAACAAAGCTTGCATACAGTGAAGACTGATTCGCTCATACGAAGGGACTCGTCCCCTTTCAACGCATAATTAGTATTAATTAGAGTGAATTCCATCATTTTTTGTGTGTAGTCATGCGTCACCTTACTTAAGTTTTGCAACCATTGTATACCTAATACCACATCGGGACCCTGCATAGGCAAGACATATATATCGAACTCTATTGTCAACTCTTGCATATGAAGACTTACCTGAACACACATGTTGGGACAACATTAGTTAGGTCTCCTTATATTTTAATGATGAAAAATAAACCTTCACAACATTTAAAATCACAAACGTTAGTCAAAAACCAAACGACCCAATAGATGGGTCTAGCGCTGCTGGCGCTCCGACGTGCAGGCAGCGTGCCAGGCTTCTGTATTGATCGTGACAGTTTTTGAAAGTCGGCTTTCCCCTTACTCGACAAATGTGGATCTTTCACTACAGGTATGAATATGATATGTGCTTTTAGGAACAATCGAAACGGGTTTTAGAAATAGAGGAATCCAAAATCACGACCTTTCGTTTTTGACAAAATGCCAACTCAAGTATTTTATTAAACGCCTCTAGGCAAGGCTTTTCTAAACCTAGGAAACTCATATCTTTCACGTGACATCAAGTGAAAGTATTCATATGACCATAATCCGTGTTTACGTCTTCTTTAATCACGTAACGGGTTTACTCCCTTATTGGTAAAACAAAGTCAAAGGTGCCTTTGCATAAACGCATCCTTTTCCATTAGGGGATATGCTCTACTATGATGCATAACACTTAGCTTGTTTGCATCAAGATGATTATTGATTACTTCAAGTTATGGAAAATCACGAATTATGAGATTTTCAATTCTTGACGTTGAGTTATTTGGGACTATGAGTAACCTTTGATTTCATACCCAAAACACAACCCATAATTATCATTGTCAAAATCTTTTCTTTCTTAATGACAATTTGATCAAGCCTTGATCAATCATTTGATTATCTCATACACCATATAAACCTTTAACCATTTCAAAAACCCTCCAAATCTTACCCCCAACATTCACTTAATATTCCCTTACATTTCTTGTACTTAAATGTACTTCTTGTCCCCCAACATTCTCACATTCTCCACATCAACCTCCTTTTCACCATATTCCTTTTTAACCAAAAAATTTCAAGCACATCACCCCATTCTCCTATTCATTCTCTTCTCCAACTCACTACTCTCACACACACTCATTTTGAATTTAAATTTCACACATACTCCCTCATAAACCTTCTCCCACGCACACATACTACCTTACCATAACATTTGAAATTTGAATTCATCTCAAAGGCTCTCATTCACATCACCATCTCATCCTTACAACTCATCCTCTTATTCACTCTCAGACTCTCTATTTAAAATTCAAATTAGATACACTCCTCTCACATTCTTTCCCTTACATACACACTTGCCAACTTACTCCCTCACAATTCAAATTTGAATCCAAGCCTTAGGCTCCCCATCGCATCACTCTCACATCCAAACAACTCACCTTCGTCACATACAACTTTCCCCATTCTTATCTCCTCTCACATTACAAATTCAATTTGAATCCAACCTAAGGCTCCATATCACATCCATGCCAACTCACTCATATCTCACCCTCTTCTCTGAGAAAAGCATATTCCATATTCTATTGTCATATTCTTTATATCTAACCATGCCAACTTTCTTAAACCAACCATAGTTTCTTTCTAACCTACTCTCTCTATCTCACTTCCCTCTTTCACAATTTAAACTTCAAATTCAAATTCTTCACTTTCTCACTCTATTACAACATCCACACTTCCTTTCCAAGAAAAGAATATTCCACAGAATATTCTTTCTCTCTTATCTATGCCATGTGAGGAATACCCAATATACCCTTACTTAATTATCCTTGATTTCTTTCTCTCTTTGACAATTGGCTTTACTTAAATACTTCACAAAATGATTTTTTTTTTTTTTTTAATTTTTATAAAATACCTATTTTAGTTGGTTAACCTTGAGGATGAATAATGGAAAGGTCTAATATGTGAAGTACAATTGGGAGTTTAGAAAGGTTGGGTAATTAAAAGACCAAAATACTAAGAAAAATACATCAGGGGTTCTGGCGTGCTGCTGGCGCTCCGACACACTAGTCAGCGCACCGTCCTGAGATTTATTTTTCCCAGTTGGTATTTTGGCCTATAAATACCACCCTTGGCTCTTGTGTTCCTCACCCCTTGCTCTTCATTCTTTCTTTCTAATTTATTTTCTCTCTACCCTCTAATTCTATCTTGTGTTCTTAATCTATCACTTATCATCTTTGAAAGAACACATCTCTTGCAAGGAAAGAATTACAAGAACCCAATCCACTCTTGTAATTGTATCGAGGGTCTTCTTATCTATACCCTTTCTATTAGAATCGAGTCTCTAGGTTTGGGTAGGGCTTGATTTAAATAATCAAACTTTATTCATTCAATTTGGTTATAAGGGAAGTCTTGTGTCTTGGTGACCAAGCATAGATTGTTGGAGATCTAGTTGGGGTTTGATACTTCCGGTGAGAAGTCTTTGTGGTTAAGTCGAATCACGATATTCTTTTAGGTGATTTCTGAGGGCGGAATACCATTGAGAGTAGCTCTTCTTTGTGAGTGCCAATCTAAGTGCATATCGGTGGAGTGAAGTTGTAATGGTTTGTAGTCCACCAAAAGGATAATAATTAGTGAATAGTATCATGTCGTAGATTCGCAATTGGACGTACGGATGGTATAAACCCCCATCCCAAACCAGTATATATTGTGGTGTTCTTTACTTGCTTTATATACTTTGGTTGTGGTTGTGGTTGTTGTATTTTTTGTATAACCACTTGGTGATCTTTAAGGCTTGAAGTATTTAAACTTCGAAGAAGCCGAAAAGACCGTATTCACCCCCTTTACGGTTCTACAACACATTCTCACACAACAACGTCTCCCTGCTGCCAATATAGACCTTAAAGGCTTTTGTCGCCTTAATGGGTAAACGCATCTGTTCCACCACATCGGGTCAAACAAAATTATGTGTACTCCCATTATCAATGAGTACGTGAACATCAATAGTGCCAATCTTTCCTCATAGTTGAAGAGAACGAGGTTTTCGTGTCCAATTAATGGAAACATCTCTGCGTTCAACCACTTTATCCTCATCTATAGCTGACTCATCACCTGTCTCGTTGTCATTATCTGCCATGAGTAACAAGAACTTACCAAGACACTTATGACCCTGCATCCACTTGTATCGCAATTGAAACATGACCCTTTATTAAGGTGTTCTTGCACGTTCAGCTGGTGAAATCCCCTTGATAGCAAGCGGCTTAGCATTAATATTACTGGAAGTTTAAGTGGGTGACCATAGCAAGGGTGGTTTAGCTGTGTTGGGCTGGGAAACCGTGAAGTGTGGTGTAGGTTGTTTTTGAGTAACCACACTAGTCGCGGGCTTAGTTGTGTTGACAGTTGGAGACCCTTGATCTTCCAATCGTGCTTTAATAATACGTGCCAAAGAAAACGCTTCACCTAGTGTAGTAGTTTAGATACGAAAAGTTCTCGTTGTAGGGTTTGCTTTAAGGCCGGATATATAGAATGAGATGAGAAAATATTCCAAGATATCCATGACACGATTCATGAGTTTTTCAAACTCACTTTGATATTGTGCCATGGTACTAGTTTGTAATAGCTTAGATAGGGATCCTTGAGGATCCTCATACTTTGACGGACCAAAGCGATTCCTGACACTCTTCAAAAAACCGTCCCAGCTGGTGACCATATTGTGGCAAGTCATCCATCAAAACCGTTCCGCAGTGTCACCTTCTAGGTTGAAACCCACAACCTTTAACCGTTGGTCATCTGGTGTCACAAGAAGTACAAAGTACTCGTTGATGGGGAATATCTAGCTTTCTAGATCATCCCCATTGAACTTCGGAACATCCAACCGCATGGATCGCGGTAACCTACATGCTTCATGTCTCGTTTGTACTAGCCCTTTGGTAGCTTGCAATTCCGCGTGTAATGGCTAACTAGCAGTAGTATCAGTTAACTTAACCTTAGAAAACACCAACTCATCAAGATATCTAAGGTCAACGGCTGATATACTCTTCTGGTCGGATATGAAGCTAGAGATGATTTTAGTTACTAAAGGGTCATTTGTGGAAGGCCAATATGAAGTGCATATATTAGACCTTAGAAGCAAAGGGATTGAAGTTGTGACAATGTACAACTTGCTGCTGCAAGTGTTTGACCGTCGAGTCGGGTAAATATGTGTGTTTGGATAATATCTTGATAGATATCGGCGATCGCCATGAATTTGTTAATCAATTCATTTATAGGTCATTGTGTACTAATTGAAAGTACATAACACAAATCAAACCATTTAAACGTCACGTGTAATTCTTTTCTCCTCCTTTGGATGCCCACCACGTGGATCATCCTTACCAATTGGATCACATTCACGGGTAGCACAAAACCTTAAATGCATCTTTATAAATACCGGTTCATTTCCATGAAATGAACCAAGTCCTCACCTTAAAGCTAATCAATCTTCACATATTTAGACACACAAGAACACACTTTATAGGCGTATGTGAGTGTTACCCCAACTCTTGATATTCGATCATACCTTGGGTTCCTTACCAAATGTGGGAAACCGAACATACTATTATCGTCAATCACACCCAAAAACCAACGTGTACGTACCATACGTAAACAATATCCGCACAATTCCGGTCATTATGTTTACCATTAAATTGTCAATTTATTTATCCATTTCCATTCATGATAATAATAATAGATTGAAATTTAAGGAAAATAAAGATACATATAAGGTGTTCGTTGAAATGTCAATGAACGATTTTCTCAAAAAAATATGGCACAATTATAGAGTATTATGATTCATTTAATTCTAGGTTTAGTAGGATGCTTTTAGACCCAATGGTATGTCGTTGAGGTTTTCATTTGTGGGTTGCCATGAGAGCTTGGAAATAGTGTTAGATTGTTCAAAGGCAAAAGCCTCTCAGATGCATATTGTTTGGTTGTGTTGCAAGAAGCCAATCACAATATCATGAAAAATAGTTTAAATACACCATTGTTCTCATTTATAAAGTTAAATAAACCAAACGAAAAGGAGGAAAATAGCAATGGGTTGTCAGGTTTTATAAAAATGGTGCTACATGTAACAAAACTGAGTTTAGGGTAAGTGAGTTAGATGATAACATTACAGAGTTATGAAACAATATTTTCATTAGCTATCTTTCTAAACAATGCATCTACAATTTCTACTGAAAATATTGTTTCCTTTTTCTAATACACGATGTTAGTGTTTTTATTTTATTTTTTTCCTAACCTTTTTGTTATGTCTACATTGTTAGTTCTTTTAATTGTATTTCTTACATCGTTAGTTCGTGACTCCGTGCTATGTTTATAATGTTAGTCTTTAAGTTATTTTTCATATATTTTTAGTCTCTAAAATATATAAAATTTGGTTTAAATGTACAAAATGAAATGAATTAAGTGTTACAAAAAATGAAAAGAAAAAAAAAAAAAAAAAAAAAAAAAAAAAAAGGATCCACTTACGTCTATAACATGTATGTTACAGCAAGGAGGGTGTTTTTAGGATTTGTGTTATAACAATGTTATATAGTAAAATCTGACGTGACGCCTTTAACATGTTAGAAGTGTTACCTGCATTAGCTCTCCTAAAGTGATATCTTTGCAAGTTTGCAAAGAAAGTCAGTGGCACTTTTTGTTCTTTTATGGTTTACAATTTCTCACGAATATATTGTGAATTTCTGTGAAATAAGGTTAGTTTGGGGCTTTGGGCATCGAAAATAAGTAGCATCTTGAGTAATAAAAATGCAAATTTTCCTTACGTTGTACATGCACTTTAGTACGTCTTGCAAACGAAAAAAGGTTACAGGTAAGCTTTTTGTATACTGATCACAAAACATGATCACACCCATCTTACACTCTCACTTGAAAGTAATCATACCTCCAACCACCTGAAGAGTATTTTATAATCTAGATTATTTGCACCACTAAACAAAATATGTGCAGCAAAACGAATCTAAATATGATTAATACCAACTTCAAAAACATCTACAACTAGAAAGATCAATAAATAAAACTAACTTCGTACAAATTGATCAAATATGGATGTATCATTAAAGAGGTTCCCCGGTCAAGAAATGAGTGACAAGTGCAAGTGCACTCTTTGGTTTGTAGCTTGGAACTTGGTGACCAGCCCCAAGCACTGTCGAAAATGTTAGATCTCCTTCGTAAACTTGTGCAAATCCACCCATCTGTGAATTATATGAAATCAACGAGTTAGTTAAAACCCTTTGTTATTTCATATATTTAGCTCGTAAACCTCTTAGTTAGAATACTAAAATATATAGATACTATATATTTACCTCCCCTTGATGATCAAGCAGCCATGGATGCCATGGAGTCTTTTCAGTAAGGTTCATAGAGTTGATGGAGTACTTGGTCGACGTGACGGGCACTTGTGCATCAGTGTCACCACTGCGGAACAATGACGGTTAATATACATACTAAATGTATTTGATTTCACACTTCTTATTAAAAAGGATTTTTTATAACGTTACCTGAATATCCACACGCGCAGATGATTCTCCATGAATTCCCGAAGGAGTGGAATTACTGTCCGTGGGCTATCATACCAGGCCGTGATGACATCACTGCACAAGTTTTTAAATAAATTAGAAAGCATTAACTTGTGAGCAAATGGAAGAAGGCCATCCATAAAGTATTATATTTACCTGCACAAATCCCAAGCATGATTGAGATTTGTGACGTTGGCGTGGATGGCTTCTTGAACATCTTTACGATTCATGTAAGCATTGGTATAATGCTCACTACATGGATCAATAGACTGTGACTGTTTATATGCAAGAAGATTATACTCACTTGATATATGAATTACTTCTATAAATATACACATGAACGAGGATTTACCATTGGCTTAGGTTCAGAAGTAAGATTTCCATTCAAGCATAAAGGGGCATAGATGTTGTAGATATCAATATATTCTAAATCATGAACAAAATCATTTTCTGCTTTGACACACTTATCTCGATCTGCCGTTTTTACATTTGTGAAGAAAATACACACTATAACAAACAATATGATTTTGCGTTTTTTTTACTGTCAAAAGTCTAAATAGTCGCCGATTTGAAAGTGGCGGCTCACTGTAACTTTTTCGGTATGCATTTCATCTAGCTGGTAGCTAGTGCTTGATAAAAATATTTGTAGTTAGAAAATATATATCTGCTACACATTTGTATGAATACTGATGCACACACAAAAAAAAATAAAATAAAAAAAGCATAGAAAAAGGATATTGGTTGGCGCCAGGGTGGCAAAATGTCCAAAACTGATCCATTGTATCAGATGATACTATAGCATGTGAATCATAGTAATCATATACTCCTAACATATCAGTCGAATCATAAAGCACCGCATTCCCAATCTGTAGACACCAAATTAAGATTTTCAAGTTAATACGATCAAACTAGTAGGTGATGAGGATCTTGGATGACACATAATAAATAATATTATCGAACAAGAAACTAAGGATAAAAGAGGTACAAGGATTCCTTTAAGATTGATCAGGGTTCTGTTAGCCATAATGTTGTTGTGAAGAATGGTATGTGCTAGCTGAGGGACATAGTGTCCAGCATAGCTTTCTCCTGAGATATAAAAGTCTCTATCTTTGTATTCTGGAAATCGATCTAGCCAATTCAACATGAAAACATAATTGTCTGCTGCAGTCAATCTGTCTCCACTGTTATCGTAATCGGATGACGAGTTTGAATATGAAAACCCTACGCCCGCAGGTGACTCCACAAACAAAACATTTGCCACTGAAATTATGAAAAGGAACAGATTGTGGGCTCAAATCCCACGTATGTGTGTTTGTGAGTATTTGCAATTCAAAAGAAAGCTATAGGTTTGACTTGATCGAATTCAATACCATGATTCCATGTAAATTCATTTCTGTAAAGAGTTTTGCCATCACTGTTGACACGGAAAGGCCCAAGTTCCTGCATAGCTCCATATGCAAGTGAAGAACAACCGGGTCCTATGTAATGTTAAAGTCAAGATTATATGCAGTGATTTTGATTTCAAACATTGAAATAGTTTCAGCTTTGTAAGTCAAATGTTAAAAATAGACATCCAAGTTTAATAACATTTTGGGTTTATAGATTAGAGTTATTTTTTGTACCTCCATTAAGCCATAGCAGAAGTGGTAAAGATTTATTGGAGCTTTCAGCTTCAACAAAGTAATAGTAAAATGCTCGACCAGCAGATTCGTTCACAGTAATATACCCACCATATTGGTTGAAACTAACATTTGGTTGACCAGGCAATCTTCCAATTTTATCGCTCTTTTTCAGATCTTTTTGAGGAAGGATAGCACTAGGCTTACTAACATATAGAGGTGGCTCGAAAAGGCTAATGTCAATAGCGGAATCAGCAGACCGTTTGGCCCTGTAAAGATTGTCAAGTGCTTGTGCTTGTCTGTTGTGTGCATTGATACGCCATACAAAGCATGACAAGAAGAGGGATAAGAGAAGAGCCCAAAGGGTAGTTTTCTCCATTAGCACCTCAAGTTATTAAATTAGATTGAGGGCTAATTATATGGTGGTTCTAATCACATATTATATTGTGATTGCAGAGTGAATGATCTCTAAAGTTATGAATTTCAAACAAAAATAAAGTTGATTAGTTGGATTACAGGTAAAGATGCATGAGTTGATGAGTCATGATCATGAAAATTCTATTTAGAATTTTCATATATATAAATATATATATATATTTTTTTCATTAACAATGAGTTTTATAAAGATTGTAGTTGAAATTACATCATTCGTGCTTTCGCAAAACTTGAAATAAACACAAAATTAAACAATAAAAATGCTTTAAGCACATTCTGCAAACACAAAATTAAACTTCAACGAAACACCCAATTTTTTTCTTATCTAAACTTGAAAACACAAATTGGCACATGGGTTCACAAAATGACCCGATTGCAACCTTTAAATATACTACCCGTTTGACCTAAAACACATTTGAACCATTGTAAACTTGTAATGACACTTTCAACAACATTATGTATCATGTATGTACAATTTAAACTTTCCTTCACAAGTTTCTTTTCAAAACACAAAGTATCATCTAATTACAAAACTGCCATTGGGTGCAAATGGGTTCACATTTGACCCGTTTCAAAAGAACTAGCTTTGAAATCATTGTAGCACAGAAAACAAAATCCTAGACAGAAAACATCAACTAATATCATAAATTGCAATGTTTTGACATCATCATAGCCCAGGAACATTAATTCCATAACTCAACACAATGAGACCTTCCTTCTGAAAATCTAGAGATCATTACATTCCACTAAGAAAATAGAGTTGGGTCATTGCAGAGGGTAACAAATTGACACAGTTCAATTGTAAACGTAAGCAAACCTAACTATGATCCTAAACAACAAAAGCATCAAAAGAAAGCAAGAAAAAAAGTAAATTTGTTATGAACCTAATCAAATTCTTGACTCTCCAAGTTCAGCTCCTGTCAAGAAATGTGAAACAAGTGCAAGTGAATTCTTTGATTTGTAGCTTGGCACCTGGTGACCCGCCCCAAGAACAGTGGCTAATGTTAGATCTCCTTCATAGACTTGTACAAATCCAGCCGCCTATGATTTAAGATGACATTAAATTTTCTGTCAGCACATTTTATGGAACAGACATTTTTGTCTCAACGTACCAAGGAGTCCAATCAACCATGTGTTGTGGATTCGATCTCATCTCAGAGATGTGTTTGTTAGTATTTAGCATTCAAAAAGATAAATACGAGAAACTAAATGATTTACTGGTTACCTCCCCTTGATAACTCCATGCATGCCATGAGGTTTTTATAGGTAGATTCATTGTATTAATCGAAAATTTGGTTGATGTAATTGGTACTCGCCCATCAGTATCACCACTAAAAGAGAAAAAATAACATATTACATACATATTGTATCATTGATTTGATTGTCCAAATTCGAATTGTTTGTAATACCTGAATATCCACACACGAAGATTATTCTCCATGAATTCCCTAAGAAGTGGAATTATCGTTGAAGGACTGTCATGCCAATTTTGGATAACATCGCTGCATAATTTGGTCAGTGTAGTGTCAAGTAAATTGTAAAAACATATGCTAGTAAGAAGAATAAGGCCTTACGCAAACCATATATAACAAAAATTTACCTGCACGGTTCCCATGTATGGTCAAGGTTTGTGACATTGGCATGGATAGCTTCTTGAACATCAGCACGATTCATATAAGCATATGTGTAGTGTTCACTACAAGGATCAACAACATTCGACTTTTTGCACAGAAAACAAAATCAGATAATGTTAGTTTTTTATATTTGGGAAATTGCCTAACTTTTATGTTGTGAATAAAGATTTACCGTCGGCTTAGGGCTTGAAGTAAGATAAGGTTTAATACATTTTGGGGCATAGATGTTGTAGATATCAATATTTTGTAGATTGCTATTCACAACATCGGTCGCCTTGTTGCACTCGGCTGATTGTCGGGTTACATTTGGCGAAAAGTCACAATATTTATGGATCTGTGCAGATGTTTCATCTGATACTAAAGCATGTGAACCAAAATATTGATACATTCCTAGGTCATCTGTCTCATCATTGATCACCGCGTTCCCAATCTAGATATATCACAAGTTCATCATGTATTAATACAAGAGTTAAACAGAATATAAAAACTTTAAGCTAATGAACTTAGAAAAGTTAAACAGAATATAAAAACTTTAAGCTAATGAACTTAACAAGGGGATAATTGGGATTGCTTATTGACACTTTGGATATGTATTGTTATGTTTTTATTTTGATATAAGAAAAATCTGAAACTGTAATTGTATTAGTTTGCAATCCAAAGCACCCCTTGAGTAATCCACAGTTACTATTCCATTGATATAGAATATGTTTTCGATTATTGTAATATGAATGAACCAATATGATAAAGCTAGGCACCGGTTTATTTTAAAACTTATGATAGTTTTCGCAATATCGAAGCTACTTACAAGGATCCCTTTAAGATTGATCAAAGTTTTGTTAGCCATCTTGTTGTAGTGAAGAATGGTGTGTGCAAGCTGAGGTACATAGTGTCCAGCATAGCTTTCTCCTGAAATGTAAAAGTCCCTATCTTTGTACTCCGGAAATCTTTCTAACCAATTCAACAAGAATACATAGTTATCTGCCGCTGTTGAGGCATCGCCACAATTAGCATAATCTGAGGATGTGTTTGAATATGAAAAACCTACGCCGGCAGGTGATTCCACAAACAAAACATTGGCGGCTGAAAACATGACAACAAATAACATAATATCAAAGTTATAAGTAAAATAAAGCTCTGAAGTTGCTGAGTACTTTAATGTAATACCATGATTCCATGCAAATTGATTTCTGTAAAGGGTTTTGCCATCACTATTTACTCGAAATGGCCCAAGCTCCTGCATGGCTCCATAAGCGAGTGATGAACAGCCTGGCCCTGAAAATGAATTACTTCATTTGAGTCATGTTCGAATAAAAAACATTAAGATGGTCATAAACATATAATACTTTAGACATTATGATTTTAGGTTTTTGGGCTATGTTACCTCCATTGAGCCAAAGAAGAAGTGGTAAATGTTGTTTCGATTTCTCAGCTTCAACAAAGTAATAATAGAATGCCCGACCCGCAGATTCATTCACCGTAACATACCCACCATATTGATCAAATTTCACAAATGGTTGGCCCGGAAAATTGCTAATTTTATCTTTCTTTTTTAGGCCATCTTGACAGAGAAGAACAATCTCTCTAGTCACATTTCTAGGTGGCTCAAAATGACTGGTATCAATAGCCGAATCAGCGGACCTTTTAGCCTTGGAAAGGTTGTCAAGAGCTTGTATTTGTTTGTTGCCTGCATGGCTTTGAGATACAAAGCATGAAAACAAAATGGAGATGATAAAAATACAAATGAGTGTGTTCTCCATTTTTGCTAGATGTACAATTATTTAGGGTTTTAAGTGGTGGCAGTTGTTACTTATATTTATATTGGCATTGAATGGTGGATGATCATATATTTCAAGTTTGAATTACGCATGAAAGAAGGGATTTGACGTGATAGTTGTTAAGCTGATTTATCGTTATCATAAATTCATAATTAAAAGTTAATATTTGTACGTTTCATCAAATGAGGCATACAAATATAAATTAGACTTTTAGAAGGAGCTATAAAAAGACTTTATTACTAGTATCATGTTGTTTACGAGTACGTTTGAATTTATATGAGAAAAACTTGTGAGAGATTGAACATAAAAAATTAAGTTTTTACTATGTACCATCTAACTTGATCACAACGAGGAAGAAACTAGCCGCGCTTTGCGGCCTTTTTTTATTATTATTAGTTTTTTATTTTATTTAATGTACTAGTTATAATACCCGCGCACGCGCGGGTTTTTTAAAATTTTTTAAATCATATATTTTTATTTATTAAAAAACAAATAATTTAATCTTTTTTTTGTTTGATTTATGATGTTTAATTATAGTTTTTTTATTATTAAAGATAATTATTTAAAAATTTTAATCATATTATTAATTGTATCTTATCTATATTTTTTGTATTTATCTTCTACTTGTGTTAATTGTATCTTATCTATATTTTTTGTATTTATCTTCTACTTGTGTTATGGATTACCTAATAAGAAATTATTTTTTTTAAATACAATTATTACTAAATAAGATATGAATTGATTTTTTTGAAATGGAAAATTCCCAATAGGGGTTTTGTTTTATTATATAAATGATACGTTTTTTGTTGACGAAAATTTAGTTTCGTATGAGTTATGAATAGCTCTTTGGGACTTTGTTATTGCATGTTGCCGCGGAATTTTTGGATTTGCACAAGTAACTTTAATAAGAGTCTTCGGTTATAAAATTTAACCTATTCTTATATCATTTTGTAGTCGTACTAATTTTGCATGAGTTAAACTTTATCACACTATCAATTATTTATATATTATTTGAATTTTTATAGATAGTACGTAGCAATATTCCACGTTTATGTGTGCGTAGAATGTCATACATAGTTCCCGACTATACGGCACAACGTATGCGTTATCCAGCCTAACACCGTGTCGTGTTGCATTTGTTTGCACATCTCTTCTCTGATAATGCACATATCCTCCCTTGTCAATAAACGTGGCCGGGCAATATTCTTTTGGAAAATATTTCTTGCAAGTGGATCTATATATTTTGTTGGTTGTTTAGCTGGAAAACAGTTCCCAGATTAGGGTTAAGATAATCAATAAAGGTACCGGATATTCACTTGAAATCGTGGTATCACTTTCCAATAGAAACTATTCGACCCTATGCCTGGGTTACACGAATATCTCTATGGGATAAGACCAAGTGATGTTCTTGTTTTAGGCACAAACCAAGAACCAGATGCGTATTGAAGTGTTTAGGGTTTTGTGTTAATCGTATTGTAAACGTAACTCCATGCAGAATGATGTGACCTCTATTTATAATAGAGAATACTCAAAACCCTAGCCCATGGTATTATGTATAATTAACGGCCCATTAATTATAACATAATAATTTCCATAATAATAGGATCAGTGGTTATCAGTGGAAACATTATCACTTGCAGTGGTAATGTTAACACTATCAGTGGAAACTATAATACTAGCAGTAGGATGCCAGCAGCAGAATCACACTAGCAGCAGAATGCTATCAGCAGCAGAATCATCTGTCAGCAGCATCTTGCTTTCAGCAGAATCCTAGCAGCAGGATCAGCTAGCAGCAGAATCATGCTATCAGCAGATTCAATACATAACCACTATTGAGTCAGGGGATTCAGTGACCAAATGGGTGTATACTCCATACCTCCAAACCCATTACCAGGTGTGAATAGATCCCTCAAGTGTACTAAATTTACTAACAATCCTCCCCAAATTTAGTTCACTACCTTTGCATGAAAATTCAAACACAAACCAAAACAAGTGCATAAATGAAAATATCATGAGGATTGAATTTCCACATTAGTACATATACTATCAAATATTCGAGAATCAGGGTGTTCTAAGAATTGAACCCTTCAACCCATTTGAATACCTGATGATAAATACACACAAGTTTTCAAACACTAAAATACTCCTGACACTATACAAGCCATGTGTCCATATCCAATTCATAAATGTTGTAAAAGCTAAAAGTCCAAAAGCTTCCTGAAGCGGCAAAACTTCAACATTTACATAGGTGGTTCATCTTTAATTCATGCTCCTGCTTAGCACTTTTTCAAAGAAAATTAACCATTAAGAAGTGAAGACTTCATCCTCCTTTCAGCAGGTAACAAGCACAACCTTGAGATGTATGTGATACATGTGCTTCAGTCCACTAAATGATCAGCTTTCCACATTGAACTCAACTTCCAAGTTTCCTTAGAAGGGAGTTGGGTATCCTTGCATTCAGTGACTAGTTGGACTTAAACCCATCCCTTTAGTAGACTTCAAAACCAAGTCTCTAGCCAAACCCTTCGTCAAGTGATCAGCTAAGTTTTGTTGAGATTTAACAAACACTATAGATACCACCCCATTCATGATAAGCTCACGAATCATGCTATGCCTAACACCTAAGTGTCTAGACTTCCCATTGTACATCTGGCTATAAGCCTTTGCCAATGTAGCAGCACTATCACAACGGATAGAAATAGGTGCTATAGGTTTAGACCACAATTGAATCTCAAGAAGCAAGTTTTTTAACCATTCAGCTTCTTTGCCAGCAGCAGCTAAAGCCACAAATTCAGATTCCATGGTTGAACTGGTAATGCAAGTTTGTTTCTTGGATGCCCATGAAATTGCACCTCCACCAAGTAGGAATACTCAGCCACTAGTAGACGAATTGTCTTCAGTGTTACTGATCCAACTTGCATCAGTATATCCTTCTAATACTGAAGGATAACCAGTATATGAGAGACTATAATCCATAGTTCTCTTCAAATACTTAAAGACCCTCTGAATTGCTTGCCAATGATGAGCACTAGGATTACTAGTATACCTGCTCAGTTTACCCACAACAAAAGCAATATCAGGCCTTGTACAAGTCATGGCATACATCAAGCAGCCAATCACCCTAGAATACTCAAGTTGAGATACAGCTTTGCCAGTATTAGGCATTAGCTTCTCACTTGTATCCATGGGAGTACTCACTGGAGTACAATCAAAGTAATTAAATTTCCTTAACACCTTCTCAATGTAATGAGACTGAGAGATAGAAATTTTGTTACTTTCATGTTTAATCCTTATGCCAAGGATAACATCTGCCTCCCCCATATCCTTCATGGAGAACTTTGATGACAAAAATTCTTTTGTAAGATCAACTTGATTTTGGTCAGTGCCAAAGATCAACATGTCATCAACATATAGACAAATGATGACTCCTTTACCAGATTCATCAAATTTGCTATATACACATTTGTCAGCTTGATTAAGTAAATAACCACTAGACAAAACCACTTCATCAAATTTTTGATGCCATTGCTTAGGTGCCTGTTTTAGTCCATAAAGAGACTTAATCAGTTTACACACCTTGTTTTCATTGCCAGGCATGATGAAGCCCTGAGGTTGGTTCATGTAAACCTCCTCATCTAAATCACCATTCAAGAAAGCTGTCTTCACATCCATCTGATGAATAATCAGATTGTGAATTGATGCCAAAGCAATTAGCAATCTTATGGTACTGATACGTGCCACTGGAGCATAAGTATCAAAGTAGTCTATTCCTGACTTTTGTTTAAAGCCTTGAATAACTAATCTTGCCTTGAACTTTTCAACAGTTCTATCTACCTTCATTTTTTTTTTTTGAAAATCCATTTGCTACCTAAAGGTTTGCAACCAGGTGGTAGATCAGTCAACACATAAGTGTTATTGCCCATGATAGAGTCCATCTCATCATTAATTGCTTCTTTCCAGAAAGCAACATCCTGGGACTTCATTGCTTCTTCAAATGTTTTGGGATCATCCTCCACAATGAAGCAATAAGAGTATTGGTCAGAGACCTCACTCCTTGTACCTTCAATTAAGTATAATTGAAATTCAGGTCCAAATGACTTTGGAGTCCTCACCCTATTGCTCCTTCTGAGCTCAGGTTCAGGTTGTTGTTCCACAACCTCAGCAGGAACCTCATCAGCAGGAACCTCATCAGAAGGAACCTCATCAGCAGGAACCTCTGAAACACCATTGTCATTGGTTCCATTTGGAATCCTTTGACTTGGTCTAGGGATAGATGAGAATCTGTTCTCATCAAAGATTGCATCCCTTGATTCAATTATTGAGTTAATTGAAATAGACTCATTAGGTTCTATAACATAAAACCTATATGCCTTGGAATGCTCAGCATATCTAACAAAGATGCATTCAATGCCTCTTTCACCCAAAGTTTTCTGCTTTGGATCAGGGAGTCTTACAACAGCCCTACAACCCCATATCCTAAGATAATTAAGGTTAGGTTTCTTTTTAGTCCAAAGTTCATAAGGGGTAACTTTGTTCCTTTTGTTGGGAACCCTATTTAATAAATAGCAAGCTGTTAACATAGCTTCACCCCAGAATCCTTGACTCAGCCCTGAATAGGACAACATGGAATTAACCATCTCCTTCAGCACCCTGTTTTTCCTTTCAGAAATACCATTTTGCTGAGGAGTATAAGGGGCAGTCGTTTCATGGATTATACCAACAGACTGAAAATACAGAGTATCCATGTACTCACCTCCTCTATCAGTCCTTAATCTTTTGATCAGGGAACTTTGTTGCAATTCAACTTCAGTTTTAAATACTTTAAATTTATCTAATGCTTCATCTTTAGAATGTAATAAATAAACATGACAAAACCTAGAAGCATCATCAATAAAAGTCACAAAGTATTTTTTATTCCCCAAAGAGGGAGTTGCATGTAAATCACAAAGGTCACTGTGAATTAACTCCAAAACTTTAGTTTCACGTTTTACTCCTTGAAAAGGTTTCTTAGTTATCTTGTTCAACATACAAGTTTTACACTTTTCAGTGTTCACATCAAAGGCTGGAATTAACCCATCCTTAGACATATCTTGCATTCTTTTAAAATGTACATGGCCAAGTTTTGCATGCCATATGTTTGAATCATAAAGTTTAGATGTAGATATAAAAGCAGAATCAATATTATCATGAACAATATTAAGTCTGAACATTTGATTACATAAATAACCAAAACCAATAAACACACCATTTTTAGATAAAACAAACTTATCAGATTCAATAACCTGTTTATAACCACAATTATTCAAAACACTACTAGAAACCAAATTCTTTCTAATATCAGGAACATGTAAAACATTAAATAAAGAAACACTCTTTCCAGAACTAAACTTCAACTCAACACATCCTTTTCCATGCACCAGGGCAGTTGACTCGTTTCCCATGTGAAGAATAGAACCATCATTCATTGACTTGTAGGTCTTGAACCAGCTTCTATCTTTACACACATGAATTGTTGCTCCAGAGTCAACCCACCACGCAACATCATCATCCTGCACAAAGTAAATGTCAGATATATATGTAACATAATAAATCTATTCTGACCTTTCAGAGAATTGGTTTTACCATTCCCTCCACTTGTGCCTGATCCATTGGATTTGTTTCCAATTTTACCACCCTTGCAATCTTTCCTGAAGTGTCCAAGTTTCCCACACTTCCAACAAGTCACCTTAGGTTTCTTTTTAAGATCAGATTTGGTGTTATCTTGATGCTTACGCTTGCCCTTGTTGTCATTGTACTTGGTGGAGTTGTTATGCTCTACCATATTGGCAACTGATGGACCAGTAGCAGTGCTACTCTTTGGCTTGTCAATGTCTTGAGCTTTGAGTGAATCCTCAATGTGCAAGTGACTGCCCAACTCAACAAGAGTTAACTCCTCCTTCTTATGCTTAAGCATATGCTTGAAATCTTTCCAAGAGGGAGGTAGTTTATCGATGATACAAGAGACTGAAATAGCCTCATCCATGTTCATCTTGTGTTGTGTGAATCGACCAAGTATACTAATAAGTTCATTGTATTGTTCCATGACAGGTCTTGAATCAACCATTTTGTAATTGTTAAAATTACTTACAAGGAACTTCTTACTTGATGCATCCTCAGCCATATACTTGGCTTCCAAGGAATCCCATAGTTCTTGAGAAGTTTCAACATTCTGATAAATATCAAAAAGAGAATCAGACATACCATTGAGAATTAAACCTCTGCATATGTAGTCATCATTCTCCCACTTGCTCCTTGCCCTCATCTGATCCATAGTAGCATCATCTCCAATGTCTTCTGGAATCTCAGTCGTGAGAACATACACCACATTCATACTTGACAACAAGAAGTGCATCTTCTTTTGCCATCTTCTGAAATCAACACCTTCAAACTTTTCCAACTTGGAAAAGTTAGCAGCCATTTGTCTCATAGCAGCAGCCATTGATTATCACTAATAGTTTCTATTGATTGTTGGTTGTTTAGCTGGAAAACAGTTCCCAGATTAGGGTTAAGATAATCAATAAAGGTACCGGATATTCACTTGAAATCGTGGTATCACTTTCCAATAGAAACTATTCGACCCTATGCCTGGGTTACACGAATATCTCTATGGGATAAGACCAAGTGATGTTCTTGTTTTAGGCACAAACCAAGAACCAGATGCGTATTGAAGTGTTTAGGGTTTTGTGTTAATCGTATTGTAAACGTAACTCCATGCAGAATGATGTGACCTCTATTTATAATAGAGAATACTCAAAACCCTAGCCCATGGTATTATGTATAATTAACGGCCCATTAATTATAACATAATAATTTCCATAATAATAGGATCAGTGGTTATCAGTGGAAACATTATCACTTGCAGTGGTAATGTTAACACTATCAGTGGAAACTATAATACTAGCAGTAGGATGCCATCAGCAGAATCACACTAGCAGCAGAATGCTATCAGCAGCAGAATCATCTGTCAGCAGCATCTTGCTTTCAGCAGAATCCTAGCAGCAGGATCAGCTAGCAGCAAAATCATGCTATCAGCAGATTCAATACATAACCACTATTGAGTCAGGGGATTCAGTGACCAAATGGATGTATACTCCATACATCCAAACCCATTACCAGGTGTGAATAGATCCCTCAAGTGTGCTAAATTTACTAACATATTTTGCATACAGGGAGCGTTTGGAAAAGCGCCCTGCACGGCCCATGGACCATACGGCCCATGAACCATGAATTCTGATACTACTCTGAACCCTTCTAGATCCGTGCCCTGATTCGGAAGTTCTGCACTGATGTACCGATCCACATCATCGGGCTGCATTGTTTCAGTTCTGCGTCGTACCCATAGTAATATATGGCAATGCGGTAGCCCTCTGTTCTAGAATTCCACAGTATACAACATTGCAACAAAAAGCTATAGACCGCAAAATGGTAAGACTATTACTACTTTTCCATAATTTAAGGGAATGAGTTACATAACGTACCTACATTTATGAATCCAAATGGTCTCGATTCACGCATGTACTTTGTTAGAGCATGAATTTTATGCTCAAACACTCTATCAATAACGTTAGGACTATCGGCAGCAGTTAGTTCGGGGTAAGTTTCCATATAGCTCTCAATTTCTGGCCACTTTGTATTGCATGTGAAAGTCACGAAAAAAGAAGCGTTTCCGTGTACCCTACAAATGGCTAAAGCGTCTAAGTAATGGTTGTACATATAACGTTGGTGATTTTAGTGTCATCAATTATTTTATGTGTAATAGTGATTTATTCGGGACCAAATGTATTTCAAGTTAAGTTATAATATGAATTTGGATGTGCGGAGTGCACACTTGTATAAACTAATTAACTTGATTTGGGATACAATGAATGGTAAAGTTTGTGACAGAAAATTTGTCACTAGAACTTTGCAAGAATTTAAAAGATTGTAACTGTTGGGAATAGTGACAGAAAAAACTGTCACTATTAAGTGTTGCAGAAATCTATTAAAAAATTAGTTACTTTAAACCAAAATGTGCAACCATTCATGAAAGGGCGTGACTTTTCATGAAAAGTCATTTTGTCTATTATATATAGACATCATTTTTGGTCATTCATAACAAGATAAAGAATCATAACAACACATACAAATTCTTTATGTTTTGCTCAATTTCTTGTGCCTAGAAATTGTGTTTGTTCTTGTCTTATCTCAATACGAATTTTGTGTAATCCAATGAATCAAATAAGGTCGAAATATTGTATTAGGAAAGTGAACTATACACGATTCAAGAATTATCCAAGCAATCATTGATTATCATGACCCGAATTGATTATCATGACCCGAGAACCAACAAACTAATACAATATTTTATGATAATCATGATGGTGGTGAATCCGTGTAACATAGATGTTGGAATTTGTGAAAGACACACTCAAATTTAATGAAGTTAGAGAGTTTGAAGAAAAGTATATTGGGTTATGACATAAAAACGGTGGAAAGTGACTTGCGAATTTGGAAATAGGAGTCACTTGCATGGAAGGATAATCATGGTGCGGAACAAATGTCGAGATTAACCGTATACACAAAGTAATCAATATCAATATCCATATTATTGGTGTAACCATTGATTAGATAAGTTGAGTTATTTATCTTATTGCTGAAACTTGTAAGGTGCTGAATTGATGAATATTTGGTTATATAATATTCGTGATGTGGCTTGGTTTTAATTTAGCATGTCTAGTTAACTATATTGGAACAATATGTTCTCATCAGAGTGCTACAACAAATGTAATGAACAAAGGTATTTTATCTATAGATACATGGTACATGTATTTGGATAATCTAATGGTCCACAAAGATATCATTTGCTTGATATGTTTAAAAATCAAGTATTTAATTAGCATGTGTGGATTAAAAGAACCCAATGCATGAATTATTACGTTTCATGGAAACACATTGGTTAAGGTTTCTTCGCATTTTAAAATCTTCAGTCACTTGGAGTGGTTTTGTTGCAGTACAAATTAGGTAGATTTGGTTTGGGAACAAATCTTTTAAATATCGCATGGCAAAGAGATAAGAAATTGAAGTTTGTAATGTTAGCTGTCTAGCCAAAAGTTCTTTATAAATCCGACATTTACCATAGAAGCTATCAAGCAATCTTAGCTACTTATTTTTTTTTTATCAAAATAAAAAATAAAAATAAACTTTCACCTTTTTCTTAAAACTTAAATATTTCGCAAACCATAAATCGTCAAGCTATAAAAAAAAATACCATTGCAACGAGTATTAAATTATCTTTCTAAAGACATGCATTGTTATATACTTTCAATAAAAAAAAATTTCGATGAACTTTTTTTTTTCGCCCAAAAAAATCATATATGATTCGTAAGAATCATACATGATTCGATTTTAACAAATCATATATGATTCTTACGAATCATATATGATTCGTAAGAAGAATCATATATGATTCGTAAGAATCGAAGCATATATGATTTTTTACGAATCATATATGATTTTTACGAATCATATCTGATTCTTTCTGGGCGGAAATTAAAAGAAAAAAAGTTCGTCGAAAGTATATAACAATGCATATCTATAGAAAGATCATTTAATTCTCGTCGTGATGGTATTTTTTTGTAGCTTGAAGATTTACTGTTTGCAAGATATGTTGTTTTGAAAAAAACAGTGAAAAATATAAATAGGTCGCTATTATTGGTTGATAGGTTCTATGACATGTATGGGTTTTTCATGTATTGCAAAGAAATAAGAAATGTAAGTTTGTAATGTTAGCTATCTATCTATCTTATTGTATATAGGATAAGTCCAAAGAGTCATGTATATGCTAACAGATATACTTTATTAGTTGGCAATTAGTTGTGTATTAGCTAGAATGTTAGGCTCCTATATTTAAAATTTTAAAATGATAATATGCAATTATAATTTTTCCAATGATATGTTTATCATTAATAAAATAATTTGTAACTTTTAAATTAAACTGTATAGACCTAATAAGTTCTAATATTATTAAATTTACTTGAAATTACCCCGTCCATCGGAAGGTCATGTGACTAGTAGGTTCTATATATTGGGTGTACTCGATTCATGAAGATATTCAATATACAAAACATATTCATTTATCTTACATGGTATCACGCATTAAGATCCATTGATGAGGCAAAAAATGAACAACTTTTAGGGGGTCATTTAAGCCCGGAATTGAAGTTATTTGATCAAATATTGCTCTAAATCGTTCCTTTTGTGATTTAGGTACTTTGGGAGTGAATTCTGGAAAAGGAAGCAATTAGGACGTTTTTGGAGCATAAAAGTGAAGAAAACGGCAAAGACTTAATTTTCCATGACGGCGTCAAGAGGAAGATCATGACGGCGTCAAGAGTAAAGTCCATGACGACCCAGTGCAAACCTGAAGGAGTCACAACAAGGGCATCAAGAGTTAATATGGTGACGGCCTGCATAAGGTGTATACATGACAGCGTCAGACCCAGATCTAGGCAGTCCGAGAAACTATTTGGCGGCGAGATGACGGCGTCAGACATTTGTTCTTGATGCCGTCACCTATCAAAATCTATATATAGTTTTCTATTTTTCATTCATTAAAGGGGGACTTTTGTGGAGAAAACTAGGGCCGAACTTTGTAAACTCTAGGTCATAATTTACAGTGTTTTCAAGGGTTTTCACCCCTTGAATCCTTTCATATTCAATTGAGATAAGTCTTCTCTTAATTCATTCAATATGTCTATGTGTTGTTTGAATATATCTATGCTTGTCTTGATTTCAACATGCTAGGCTAGATCTATCTTGTGTTTGCTTAGATGTAATAAAACCTAGATGTTAATTATGTGTTGATTACTTGTTTATAGTTGTATTGGATGAATGATTTCAATGTTAGGCTTAAGAAAACTGGCAGATCTCCATTGTGTAACATGCTTGAATATCTTAGGAAACATGAACCGATGTGTACTAGGTTTTATTGGTTGTATTTAATGCATGAGTAAATTCTAGTGATCCCATGTTAGGAGCTTCTTAGCCGGCTCGACATAGGAGTGAAGTAGGCGCTCATAGGATTGGGGAAGTAAGTGCGCCACCCCATGAATGGTATTAAGGAATACAATCCGTCATCCACGCAACTATAACAAGTAATTAACGTGTAAAAGATATCTAGGGAGTAGTGAAATCTAAGTAAACACAATTCTCCCACATATTGCTCACAACTCTAGTTTAATTTAGTTTATTTTCATTTTTAGTATTTTATTTTGAATGCATCTTTAGTATTGAGTTAGTTGACTAGCAACTAATTTCGCCCAACTCCTTCAAACCCGAGATTTTTATTTGCTTTTCAAAAAATATAAAAATACAAAAAAGAATCATCCCTCATCTCTAGACCTAGTCTTCAGGTTTTCTAATCCTAGCGACACTATTCCTAGCTGAACAATCAGTCCCCCGGTACTTGTCATTATACTATACTACATCGATCAGGTACATTGCCTGGTTTGGCTTGTAAGCTTCTCGAGATCCCTCGAGAGGTAAAGCCTGGTGCGATCCCCACACATCAAGTTTTTGGCGCCGCAGCCCGGGGAATAATTATTGTCTAGGTTAGAATCTCTTTTTATTATGTCTACTTGCTAGATTCCTTTCTAGTAAGATTTTATTTTTACTTTTAGGTTTTCTTTAGTCTATCTATTTCTTCGTGTTTTTGTTCGTGACTTTTACCATCCGCCATCATGGCAACCGACGAATTCTCTAACCTTAGGATCACTAGGAGTCGTAGTTCCGCTAGAGATCTTGTCTTGCCCTATGCAAAACCCGATAGAGAAATGCGTAGGTTAAGATGATCTCACTCAACACCTGAACCATCTAGCATAGCCATCGATTTTGATGCACCCCTTTCTGAAGAAAATTTGGAAAATCACCTTACAACCCCTAGCTCCCAACCCAACAACGAGATGAGTACCCCCGCAACTCCCACTCCTAAGCGCCTTAAGGACTACTCCTCCCCAAACCCTCGTGGCTTCTCAAATGTGTCTACCCAAACGAACACACCAATGAGGTCTTGCATGTGACCGATGTTTGGCTTGTCCAAAGTGTATGAAAGTTTTGTGGGTTAGATGATGATGACCCGATCCAACACATTAAGGACTTCTTGAAAATAGTAGACACCCTCCATACGGATGGGGCTACTAGAGACACGTCCCGATTACGATTCTTCCCTTTCACCCTCTATGAAAAAGCCCAAGAGTGGTATGATAAACTTCCTTCTGAATCTATTTTCACATGGGAACAACTCAAATCCAAGTTCTATGAGAAGTTCTTTCCACCTGGGAAAACTTCAGCGTTTAGAGATAGGATCCTCCGTTTCCAAAAAGGGAAAGACGAACCCTTTCATAAATTGTGGATTAGATTCAAGGATTTAATAAGACAAGTTCCCCATCATGGCATCAAACTTTGGCTTTTGGTCCAAATCTTCTACGACAATGTCTCCTCAAATGATTGGAACGGAATCAAAAATTCTAGAAAAGGGATATTAGCCAATCTTAGTGCCGAAGAAGGATGGGATAGGATTGAAGAATATGCTCAAGACCAGGATGACACTTGGGATGAACTTGAGTCGACTGTCAGCATGTCTGATATCACTTCAACACCTTCAGATCGGTTAAGAAAAATTCACAAAAGAATGGAATACCTAGCTGAGTCGCAGTTACCTAAACAACTTTCAAATCGTTACTTGATCTGCGATTACTGTGGGGGCCCGTATGAGGTAGAGGAATGCGGAGGAGAAACCACGACTGAACATGCATGCCTGTCAGGAGGTGACATCTATGCTGATCCCTCCCTTTTGCCTTTTTACCAAAATGACAATTCGCATTTTCAGATTAATTACTATTCCCGAAAAACTTTTTATTTCATATTCTTGTAAGTTAAACTATTTTAATGATAATCCGAGAGTTAGACACTCGTCGGATCATTTCTCCAAAAATCACGAAACCGTGTCCGAGATTTACTTTTAGGTTTAAATGTCATTCCAGCATCCCGATATGTCCATAAAACACTATAAACAATAGAAATATGAATTTCTCTCATTTTACGACAATTCCAAAAGTTTTGGGATTTTACGTTTTCCAGTTCAGCGTTTTACGCGAATTACACGTTTTAGACCCGCGTTTCCAGTTTTAACAGCATTTAAGCAACCCGATAGAACTTATCACTCATTAAATATGCTAAGATAGGTTATATTAATAAGTTCTAACATTTTTATAAGTTTCATATTTTTAGAATACCCGATTTTAAGTTTCATGACTTAACGACTTACCGTTAGCGATTACCGGGACCAAAACTCACTCCGTAAGACAAGATAGAAAACTAGAACTCTTAACCTCCTTACTATTGCCCTAGGTGGCATTTTTGGCTAGTCACCATGAAAGATGGCTTAATCTTAACCATTGATCTCTAGGATGTTTACAAGTGTAAACTTAACCATGGTTAAATTCTAACCTAATATATGGTTAACTATTTTTCTCATCCTATAAATAGCCAACTAGAAACACATATAAAACTTGCACCACACCTTCTTATAACCTTCAAGTCCTAAAACCTAAGGCACTTTTCTTATATTTTGTAAGAAAGTTAACTAGTTTTTGAAAGAAAACTAGTGTTTGATCTTCAATCTTGGAAATTTTCTAAGAAAAGTTGTTATAACTTTAAAGTCTCCAAAAAGACGTAGTTATAATCTTCAAATAGCTTTGTACTTTCAAGAAGGCGTCGTTATAATCTTCAAATAACCTCGGTTTATCAAAGATTGCAAAAAGAGAAGCTTGCTCAATCAAACTCCTATCCTTACTAGTTGCTTCCTTTCTTAGAAAGCCCAAAGTTGTAAGCAAACCCAAACATACTACTTCTTAAATATCATATTCATGCTATTTACATATCATTCATACTATATATTTCCTTGTTATTATGTCCATGATGTATAAAAAATGGGTAAAACAAGTATTGATATATAAATGTTAACTTATGTTATTTAAACAAGTAAACTAGTAACTTTCTTGGAGAACCACGAAAAAAATAGTACAACTATGATATTGGACACTTACCTACTGTTAAAAAGGACTTAACAAGGAAAACATAGCAATTTGAATCACCCAAAACGAGTACCCGAGTCAAAAGTTATGACCATTTGAAATTACCAAAACTTTTGCGGCAAAACTGCCTAAATACTTTCTGTGACAGAACATAAAACACGCAAAAAGAGGCCCTTCTGGTCCGTTTCATGAAAAAGTTAAAGCACGAAAGTTGTCCGGAATCACGTTTTCTTCAAAAACTGAGGAGCACATCTCCAGAAAACCAATAACGAATGAGATTTTATTCAGTTTCTTAACAGCTATTTTATATATATAAGTCACTATATAACTGTTATTGTTTAAAAAGACCAAGAGGTCTAATGACCTAGATTCAAGACCACAACCATGGCTAGAGCCAAGGTTGAGTCTCAAGACCATGGAACAATGACCAAAGTCACGGCGAAGCCATGACTAAAGACCATATAAACTTACCTAGGCAAAAACATGAACTAAAGAGTTAGCGATAACTTAAACATGCAATTTGGATCTACTCCATCTAAAGAACCATGAAATCTTACAAGTAATTGTCATACAAGATTTAAGAAACCCATTCTAATAACAATCTTTATGTAAAAGTAAACTTTCCTAAATTTATTCAAGTATTGGACATGTAACTTTTTGGATCAAAACTTATATATATGTTATCAAATACTACAATAGTAGGGAGCCTAATGTGAGGAGTTCATTAAGTAAGCCGTCGAGATGAGTTGTGGATTTACGAATTAAAGTGTCCTGGCTCCTCGAACGTTTACTCCATGACTTCTAAATTATGTCGGCCCAAACGGTAGTAAGAGATATACAACCTATACATGTTTCATAAACCATTTATATTCAAAGACTTACACTATATACTAAGTACTACTTATGCAAGACATATATAGGCAATTCTTCGTATTCTTAGATGTTACTCCAAACCTAAGTCGCAACGTTCTATTATAGGCTGCTCTTAGAGACTTTCGCGATTCAACTACCACTTTCATTTCTCATTACATAAGCTTAAGGTGAGTCATAGCCCCACTCTTTTCATACTTGTTTCAAACTCTTTTGGGGAGATACATGCTTAAACTACTTGCTTTCTCTTTTACTAAAGACAATTTTACTCATATGCTATGCTATACTTTTATACTCTTAAACATTATGTGTAGTTTTATTACGATATGTGCCTTAATGTGTTAAACCTATTCTATGCGCTATATTCTTTAACCACTGTTTAACTCCTGGATGGAGCCGATGGATAGGTATTGATAGTACTATCGGGCTGACGCCCCCACCATTGCCATATATTCCTGGCCTTGGGTGAATATAATCCAGCTTTGAAGCATTTGTGCTTATTCTTGTCATGAGGTTCAGTAGGCTGTTATACTTTACATTAAGCGTGCATATATCGTATACACATATATCGAAATCATACTATATCTTAGCAGTGGGTTGTGAACACACAGGTTACAAGTGTTGTTATGGGCGGGACTTGCAACTGAGTGGATTCACGATGCCTTTGCTGTGCGAATACTCTTTAAAGACTTTTCAACTATTTTAAGACAAACTCTATGAACTCACCAACCATTGTGTTGACACTTTAGCATGTTTATCTCAGGTCTGTAAGATGATAGTTGTTGCATGAAGCATATAGTTGCTTGGCATGTTTTGAAGACTTATGCTTTTATCTTTACCATTCGATATGTTTTAAAACCCTTATGTATTGTATTATGGAACTCAAGTTTGTAACTCGGAATTTATTAATCGAATGGTAACTTTTCAAAACGTCTCATTTAGAGGTCGTTTTCTATACCTTGTACTTTGTATTATGAAGTAGCACCCCAATGACACAGTCTTCCGCTGCGATATTTTCGGGGTGTTACAGATTGGTATCAGAGCCTTGGTTATAGAGAACTAGGTTGCATATACTACCTAGACTATAACTGCTATAAACATTAAGACTCTCATCTTTATTTTGCCTTACACATACTTCATGCACATATGCTTATTGCTAATTGTTTGTTTGGGAGAAACCCCAAAAAATAGTCAAGTCATCAAAAATTTAGAGCTAAGTAATAATTATTTATTTAACTTAATCTTGTGACAGTTCTTGTTTGATAAGACATAAGATTAAGTTAAATAAAGGTTATTAGTTTCCTGTAGAGATTTGATGATTTGCCTTATACTTACTTTATATGATCCTAATACCTAGAAGTGATTCATATGTCCTAGTACGACACTCAAACCTTTCTACAAGCGCGACTAGTCCTTTTCGTCATATCACCTTCTCTAGATACCCACACTACGTTACCCTTTCACAACTTAAGAGCAGATGATAGAAAGTCTACCCAATTATGTAGTATCAATTGTTGAGATATGTGTGCCTGGTAATATGTATACGTGTGAAAGGAAGCAATTATAATTATGGTGGCCAACATAATTATAAATGCGTCACGACTCACGTAGACATATGTGACCATGCTTACATTAATCAACGATTGACTCAAATTGACAAGATTTAAGACTAAGTAGTCTAGGAATATCACCTCATATCTGACGTCGACAAAATGTCCCTCCTTGTAGATATCATGGCACCAAAGAGAGTAACTCGTAGCACTAGCCGAGGTGGTGCAACACCAAGGGGTGGAAGAACTGGTGGTCGTGGAGGTAGAGGAGCTGCTCACGACACTAGTAACAGTAATGATGGTGGAAGAACTGGTGGACGTGGAGGTAGAGGAGATGCTCACGACACTAGTAACCCTAGTAACGATGGTGGAAATCCAGATGTCTCCACCATTATTGCCCAACAACTACAAAACCTACTTCCCACTATAGTCACACAAGTTGGCAATCGCATGAACAATTCGGGAAACCACGGAAGCATAAATGACGCTACAAATGATGGAGGAAGGAATGGTAACAAAAACAACAACAACAACAACAACCACCACCACCATAGGACTGGATGTACGTATAAGGAATTTACGTCATGCAAGCCAATTGAGTTTAATGGTAAAGGAGGTGCATTGGCATATACACGATGGGTCGAGAAGATGGAGTCAGTGATCGACATCAGTAACTGTGCAATCCACCAGAGAGTGAAATATTCTGCATGCTTGCTATCAGAGAAGGCATTGACATGGTGGAACATGCAGATTCAAGCAAGGAGTAGAGAAGCAGCTGTAGGCATGACATGGGACGACTTCAAGGGACTACTAAAGGAAGAGTACTGCCCGGGTAATGAAATGCAAAAACTAGATGACGAGTTTTGGCATCACTCTATGGTAGGGGCTGGTCATGCAACCTACACAGATTGGTTTCATGAACTAGCTAAACTAGTTCCTCATCTGGTTACCCCTGAATCCAAAAGGATTGAGAGGTACATCTATGGCCTTGTTCCTGAGATTCGTGGGACAGTAAAAACAACCGAACCTCCCACAATTCAAAGCGCAATATTGAGAGCAGGGACCCTAACAGATGAGATGGTTAGGAATGGAACTTTGAAGAATAGTGATAAAAGGAAGGGAGCAGGTGAATCGGGCGAGCAAATGGGTACAATGGTTGATAATAAGAGAGCAAGAGGATTTGCGGCAACAATTTATGATCAGAAAAAGTATGAGGGTCCAAATCCTAAGTGTGCTAAATGTGTCTATCATCATCAAAGGTCTGAGCCATGCCGAGTGTGTACAAAGTGCAAACAGTTGGGTCATTTTGCAAATAAGTGTAGAGCATCGATGAATGCGGGCAATATAGGAAACAATCAAAAGACATGCTACGAGTGCAACAACCCAACCCACTTCCGATATAATTGTCCTAGGTTGAATGGGGCACAGAGACAAGTGCAAGATAACCCGACTCTAGCCGTAATGCTTGAAGAAAATAACCCGAACCGTGGATACAATGTTAGTCCACTTCGGGGTCGAGCATACTATTTGGGTACTAAGGAAGCCCGCAATGCGTAACGGGTACATACCTTATCCTACCATATTATTCTATTCTAATTCAAAATCTAGCTTTATTATGCCGCTATTAAGATAAAAGACCTAGACACACTAAACTTCGGGACGAAGTTTCCTTAAGGGGTTGAGACTGTAACAATTCGCATTTTCAGATTAATTACTATTCCCGAAAAATTTCACTATTCATTTTTACTATTCACTTTCACTATTCACTCTAAAACTTTTTATTTCATATTCTCGTAAGTTAAACTATTTTAATGATAATCCGAGAGTTTGACACTCGTCGGATCATTTCTGCAAAAATCACGAAACCGTGTCCGAGATTTAATTTTAGGTTTAAACGTCATTCCAGCATCCCGATATGTCCATAAAACACTATAAACAATAGAAATATGAATTTCTCTCATTTTACGACAATTCCAAAAGTTTTGGAATTTTACGTTTTCCAGTTCAGCGTTTTACGCGAATTACACGTTTTAGACCCGCGTTTCCAGTTTTAACAGCATTTAAGCAACCCGATAGAACTTATCACTCATTAAATATGCTAAGATAGGTTATATTAATAAATTCTAACATTTTTATAAGTTTCATATTTTTAGAATACCCGATTTTAAGTTTCATGACTTAGCGACTTACCGTTAGCGATTACCGGGACCAAAACACACTCCGTAAGACAAGATAAAAAACTAGAACTCTTAACCTCCTTACTATTGCCCTAGGTGGCATTTCTGGCTAGTCACCATGAAAGATGGCTTAATCTTAACCATTGATCTCTAGGATGTTTACGAGTGTAAACTTAACCATGGTTAAATTCTAACCCAATATATGGTTAACTATTTTTCTCATCCTATAAATAGCCAACTAGAAACACATATAAAACTTTCACCACACCTTCTTATAACCTTCAAGTCCTAAAACCTAAGGCACTTTTCTTATATTTTGTAAGAAAGTTAACTAGTTTTTGAAAGAAAACTAGTGTTTGATCTTCAATCTTGGAAATTTTCTAAGAAAAGTTGTTATAACTTTAAAGTCTCCAAAAAGACGTAGTTATAATCTTCAAATAGCTTTGTACTTTCAAGAAGGCGTCGTTATAATCTTCAAATAACCTCGGTTTATCAAAGATTGCAAAAAGAGAAGCTTGCTCAATCAAACTCCTATCCTTACTAGTTGCTTCCTTTCTTAGAAAGCCCAAAGTTGTAATCAAACCCTAACATACTACTTGTTAAATATCATATTCATGCTATTTACATATCATTCATACTATATATTGTCTTGTTATTATGTCCATGATGTATAAAAAATGGGTAAAACAAGTATTGATATATAAATGTTAACTTATGTTATTTAAACAAGTAAACTAGTAACTTTCTTGGAGAACCACGAACAAAATAGTACAACTATGATATTGGACACTTACCTACTGTTAAAAAGGACTTAACAAGGAAAACATAGCAATTTGAATCACCCAAAACGAGTACCCGAGTCAAAAGTTATGACCATTTGAAATTACCAAAACTTTTGCGGCAAAACTGCCTAAATACTTTCTGTGACAGAACATAAAACACGCAAAAAGAGGCCCTTCTGGTCCGTTTCATGAAAAAGTTAAATCACAAAAGTTGTCCGGAATCACGTTTTCTTCAAAAACTCAGGAGCACATCTCCAGAAAACCAATAGCGAATGAGATTTTCTTCAGTTTCTTAACAGCTATTTTGTATATATAAGTCACTATATAATTGTTAGAGTTAACTACATTTTTGGTCCTTGTGGTTGTATCAAAATCTCACTTTTGGTCCAAAATTCAAAAAACGTTCAATATCAGTCCAAAAGTCCACGTGGACTTCATTTTTAGTCCAAAATTCGTCCCTAGTTAGTTTAGTCGTTAAGTACGTTGCACCGTTAGTCCCTAGTTAGTTTGGTCGTTAGCAATATTTACACCGTTAGTCCTTGTGGTTAAAAAATTGAAAAAATTCGAAAAAAAAATATTTTTCCAAAAAAAAATAATTTGAAAAATTAGAAAAAAATTCGAAAAAAAAAAAATTCCAAAAAAAAATAATTTGAAAAATTAGAAAAAAATTATAAAAAAAAAATTTACGAAATTTTTTTTTTCCAAAAAAAAAATTTTGAAAAAAAATTTCTAATAAAAATTTTTCTTAAAAAATTCGAAAAAATTAAAAAAAAAAAAATTTTGACGAAATTTTTTTTCCAAAATTCGAAAAAAAATCCAAAAAAAAAATTCGAAAAAAAAAATTTCTAATAAAAAAAAAAAATTTCGAAAAATTTTTAAGAAAAATTTTTTTCGAAAAAAAAAATTTTCAATAAAAAAATTCGAAAAAAAAAATTTTCAATAAAATTTTCAAATTTTTCAATAAAATTTTATTAGAATTTTTTTTTTGGAAAAAAAAATTCGTCAAAAAAAAATTTTTTAGAATTTTTTTCGAATTTTTCAAAAAAAAATTTTCTTAAAAAATTCGAAAAATTTTATAAATTTTTTTTTTTGACGAACTTTTTTTTTCCAAAAAAAAAATTCTAATAAAATTTTTTCTTAAAAAATTCGAAAAATTTTATAAAAAAAAAAATTTTTGACGAAATTTTTAGGAAAATTTTTTATATATATACATACACATTTTAATTTTTAGAAATTTTTAGAAAATTTTTTTTTTGGAAATTTTTAGAAATTTTTTATATATATTAGAATTTTTTT